>CM055125.1:72868173-73590673 GCA_029206835.1 Rana muscosa
GTCAATTTGCTTCAAGAAGACTACACAATTAAAGCAGCCCTTCACTCTAAGGTCCGGTTCTCACAGGGGCGGCACGACTTTGGGGGCGACTCGGCGGCGCGATCTCAAGACGTCTTGAGACGCCCGCCTGAGGCGATTTGCATAATGACTTCTGTATAGAAGTCAATGCAAGTCACCCTGAGTCGCCCCCAAAAGAAGTACAGGAACCTTTTTCTAAGTCGGAGCGACCTGAGTCGCTCCTATTAGAACGGTTCCATAGTACAGAGTGGGACGCGACTCGTCAGGCGACCGAGTCGCCTGACGAGTAGCCCCTATGTGAACCGGGCCTAATGCCCCATACACACGATCGTTTTTCTTGCCATTTTTTTTCTTGCCGTTTTTCACGTCGTTTTTTTTCATGTTTCCTCTCAAGCCTGTCTTGCGTACACACGATCATTTAAAAAAACGATCAAGCAAAGCGCAGTGACGTACAACACGTACGACGGCACTATAAAGGGGAAGTTCCGTTCGAATGGCGCCACCCTTCATGTTAGTAAAGTTTGTTGAGCGACGATTCGCTCTTTTCAGTCTCGTGCTTTTCAGTCCGTGACTGCGTGACGAATGTGCTATCTCCATTACGAACGCTAGTTTTACCAGAACGAGCGCTCCTGTCTCATACTTGATTCTGAGCATGCACGTTTTTTTTTCATGTCGTTAAAGCATACACACTATCGTTTTTCACGTCGTTAAAAAAAACGACATGAAAAACGACGTGAAAAAAGAGAGCATGTTCGAAATTTTTAATGGCCGTTTTTCACGTCGTTAAAAATGCTCTGGAGCCTACACACGATCATTTTTAATGGCCATTTTTTTTAATGGCATTTTTAACGGCATGAAAAACGATCGTGTGTATGGGGCATAAGGCCCCATGCACACGAGACGCTGGTAAATGCGCGTCAGAGGCAGTTGGACGCTTTTTTCAACTGCCCTTGAACTTATTCAATGTTATCCTATGTGTCCATGCACACAGTCTCGATTTTTGGCAGTTTTAAGCAGTTGCGTTTAACCTTGTTTTTCCAGAAGCAAAAAAATGGGTTCAGACGCAAAACTTTTCCACGTTTCAGACGCAAAACGCCGGTACCGCATTTAGTTTATAAGCATTTTTAAAGGTGACCTATTTTTTTTATTAGAAATCTAAAAAATTATGGCAAATTATGAAAAACCATAAAAAAATATTTAAAGAACTGTTGTTGCTTGCATTGCATTGTGGACAATCCACAACTTGTGGCAGGTGACGTGGCAAGTGGACAATCCACAACTTGTGGCAAGTGTAAAATCCACAACTTGTGGCAGGTGACGTGGCAAGTGGACAATCCACAACTTGTGCCAGGTGACGTGGCCAGGTGACGTGGCAGATGACGTGGCCAGGTGACGTGGCAGGTGACGTGGCCAGTGGACAATCCACAACTTGTGGCAGGTGACATGGCCAGGTGATGTGGCCAGGTGACGTGGCAAGTGGACAATCCACAACTTGTGGCAGGTGACGTGGCCAGGTGATGTGGCAGGTGACGTGGCCAGGTGACATGGCCAGTGGACAATCCACAACTTGTGGCAGGTGACGTGGCCAGGTGACGTGGCAGGTGACATGGCCAGGTGACGTGGCCAGTGGACAATCCACAACTTGTGTCAGGTTACGTGGCCAGGTGACGTGGCAAGTGGACAATCCACAACTTATGGCAGGTGACGTGGCCAGGTGATGTGGCCAGGTGATGTGGCTTGTGACGTGGCCAGGTGACGTGGCAGGTGACGTGGCAAGTGGATAATTCACAACTTGCGGCAGGTGACGTGGCCAGGCGGACAATCCACAACTTGTGGCAGGTGACGTGGCAAGTGGACAATCCACAGCTTGTGGCAGGTGATGTGGCAAGTGACACGCTAAATACAAGTACAGTGCTGCTCTCTGAGCTGCTGCTACTCACTCTGGTCTCACAAAATGGCTGAAATGGTTAAATAATACTGTTTTTTGAGCTTAGGGAGCTTAGGGAGGGCGGCTGCAATCGCGGCAAAACAGGCGTTTTTAAACGCCGGTTTCAGCCTTTAAAAATGTGCGTTCAGCAGAGTTTGCACCGGCGTCTCGTGTGCATGGGGCCTAATCCAACTATAATTTTGCCCTGTCTCCTTCTCTTCCCTCTCTCACATTTAGATAGACATTTTATTATTTTTACTTATTCTTTGTTAAAGCGGAGTTCCGCCAATTTAAAAAAAAAAAAAAAGTCAGCAGCTACAAATACTGCAGCTGCTGACTTTTAAAATATGGACACTTACCTGTCCAGGGCGCCTGCGATGTCGGCACCCGAAGCCGATCTGTTCCTCGGCTCTTGGGTGCTGCCGCCGCCATCTTCGGTAAGGGAATCAGGAAGTGAAGCATTGCGGCTTCACTTCCTGGTTCCCTACTGAACCTCACGAGTTGCGCTGAGCGATCTGAATGGTTCCTGCTGTCTTCTGGGACCTGTGTGTCTCCCAGAAGACAGCAGGGGGGGTGGAGGAGGCACCGGACGTGGCTTAGATATCCGCGGATACTGCGGCTATCTATGGCAGGAAGTGGGAGCAAAATACCTGTATTAGACAGGTATCTGCTCCCCCCTGAAAGGTGCCAAATGTGACACCGGAGGGGGTAGGATTCCGAAAAATGGAAGTTCCATTTTTGGGTGGAACTCTGCTTTAATTAATTATTTTTGCTGTAAAGCAGCACTTACGCATTTCCTAACTTAAAGCGTCTGTTACCCCAACACTTCATATTCCTGATATGTGGCTGCTGTTCCATGTATTTTTATGAGAAAGTATCCTGTTCTTTTTGCATGATTCCTTTATGTGAAATCCCTGCCCTGGTGTTCCTGCCAGTCATCTTGCTTTCCTATTATAAACTGACCACACTAAGCAGGGAAGCACATTGTGGTTAGTGCTCTAGCTATGCTGGGGACTCGGTGTACTCTCCTTCAATGACTAGATTTGTCCTCACACACCCCCACTGTACAGCCATTTACTGGGAGGCTCAGTGTGCTGCTGCCCCCCCCCCCCCCAGCTCTTATGCAGCTGAGAACAGAGGGAATGTGATCATTTATAAAAAAGGGAAAAAGGGTATTTATAATTTATATCAAAAGGTGATCATTTACAATCACTTTATGGTAGATGTAAACCTAAGATCTAAACAATCACATGTATAAGCCATTGCACAATATGAAAATGTTTTTCTTTTCAAAAGTAAATGATTTTAAGTTTTTGAATGCTTTTCTTAACAGTCATGTGACTGCTTGCCAAGCCCCTCTAATTGCACTGGCTAGGGTTGTGAGACTCTTTATCAGTATGTAACTTAATTCTTTCCTCCACCAATGAGCAGGCACACTGAGTGTCTACAACAGAGGGATGCACTGCTCAGTGACAACACCACTGCTGCATTTGTAGGCAGGGGAGAGCCTAGACACCCTAAAAAACAGAAATGACTAGTCTGATATTTTGAAGAGAATTTTTTTTTAATGACGGGAGTCAAAAAAAGCTTTAACCTCTTTCCACCCAGCTCCGGTGTCTGTTTACTGGGTCTTAACACCCAGGGGGTGGGAAGGACTGCCTGATCACATTACCACTGTGAATGGCTATCACAGTGGTCACATTATTGGTAGCTGGCCGCACCAAATCATTACGAGAGACTGGAAAAGCTTGGTCACTGTGCTGGAAGCGTGCCGTGTGCACATATGGATGCATGCGTTCAGCGTTGGGCCAATAAAGCCCACACTCCTTGACGCTGCACTGTCAGGGCTGGGCTCAGCCCTTCCTTCTCAGAGCAGGCCGCTCAGCTGTCGGTTAATTGCCAGCTCCAATCTTATCCAAAGTGACTCACCTGATGATGATATCCTTGGCTGATGAGCTTCTGATGACGCCCAGTGGGAGGGGTGAAACGCGTCAAGCTAAGGAGAACCTGTTTGCACGCCAAGGCGGCATTTTTCTGCATGTTTTAAAGTTTTCTGATGTAAGTGTAATATTTGGGGGATTTTATAAATAAACCTTGCAGTATTACACTATATACTCTTTTCCTTTTATTGCCATATGCTTAAAAAATGGATGTCCGATCACTGTGAAAGCTTGGAAGGATCTAGGACACCTTAAATGCTTTTGAATATATATCGTGGAAGATAGGAGTCATCCCTATATAGTGACAACACACACCAGCTCCAACCAGTGACAGGAGATACATTTCTAAATATACTTACAGGCATATTTAAAGCTTCTTTCTGGTGAGTGGGGACCCAGGAGGGGAGCACGGAACGTCACCTGAGAACCATTTCAACTTTTCACAAGCTCAGCACACCACATTGGATGGACTTTATATGACTGCACTTTATTTGTCTGCACTTTAATTGCACTGAGCACTTTATTACATTATGTCACTATATATGTTGGTATAGCCATTTGAATGTTAGATACTGTATTGTTTTAAGTTACAGGAGCAGCGCTGAGTTTAAATATTTATAAATTTTGCATCACTTGGGGTTTTCACCTTACACTACAGCAGAAGCCCAACTGTATATTTTTTATATCACTATATATTTAATTCCCATAGCGCGGGTCTTTTCTCTTCAAACTTTTCATATATATATATATGTGCTGCTTTTAATAAGAAGAAAGTATAGTGGCTCAGTGTCAGGAACCATGAATCAGACAGAAACCGAAAATGCAGTAAAAATCATACCTTTTTAATAAAATTGTAAAAATGGTACAAATAGTAAACAAAGTGAAAACAGCCGGGGTTCGGTAGCCAAAATGGGTAGTCAGAAAAAAGCCAGTAAATCAGAAAGCCAGAGATCAGCGTAGTCAGAGGCAGCAGACAGGATCAGGAACCAGAAGGGACGTCAGCCAGGCAAGTCTTCAACAGGAACACAGCAGAGAGTCTCCAGAGATATGTTTGACCAAGGCGAAGGCACGAAAGGAATGAAACAGGCAGTTTAAATAACCAGAAGGGGCTGGCTGTAGGCTGGACTGATGAGCAGGAAATGATCACCAGGTGAGCCACTGTGGAACGATGAGTGCTGGCAATTAACCGACAGCTTAGCAACATGAGCACTGAGAAGGGAGGGCTGAGAGCCCAGCCCTGACACTCTTTTGGTGTGTTGACTGGCTTATAATAACTAGATGGCTTTGAAAAGAGAATATACTGTATAGAGTACAGAGAATTAGAGAAACCACAAACAGACAAGTACTGCGATATTCAGAGAAAATAACTAAAATACCTGTTCCTTGCATCCAATTTGCAATAGCGGGAGATTTTGACCGGCTCTCTACGAAGCCGGTTCACATATCTCCGCAGCAGGTCCAGTGCGTTTTGGTCCATTTCAGGTCTGAATTCAACCAAAAATTCGGGCTTAAATCAGGCCTGAAACTGTGAACCAGGACGCACCGGACCCCTGCTGTGAGATGGATGCGGTTATAGTGTGAACCCAGCCTAAATCTGAAATTGAATATAAATGTGGCCAGCAATGTAGTATTAGGTGCTATCCCATACCTCCCTACTTTTTGAGATGGGGACGAGAGACACCTATTAGAAAAAGTATGTATGTATAGGACGCACACCCTGCCATGCCCCTTAAAGGAGAATTATAAAAAAAAAGATTAGGTAAACCCACAAGTGCTTTTTTTTTACCACTACTATTCCTTTATATTGGCTTTTGAGATTTACAAATGCAGCAATTTAGAAAATGTATGAAAGGTTTAGCTTTGGAAAACACTTTTTAAAAGATGAAAAGTGCATTTTTTACACAACTATATAGATCAGACCAAAATGAGGAACAATAGGAATAAACAGTGCAGCGCTGAAACATAAATAGTGGTGTGGAATACCACTATATAGTAAGGTGATAACCAAAACTCAAATGGTTAAACGTGAAACTGAAATAAAAAAACGTGTAATAAAAGTGTGAACAGTGATATAAATCTCCTATGACTCAGAAAGTCCACAAGCATGAAAACACTCTCTGTCAATGGTGAGTGGCTAAAATGAAAATTACATAAAGTCCAAAATATACAACAATATTGTGGATGTCTTCTGTGAATGAAGAAAGGGTCCGTAAACCATAAACACACTGAAGTGATAATCTTCCCACAGAATGTTCGGGGTAACAGAAACAACAAGTTGACTGTTGAATCAGATGTTAAAGATAATGAATAGGTGGGGTACTCATACCGCAATAGGTGGACTCATAAGCTTGCTTTACTGCACCCCACATTGCTTTTAAATTTGTGATCACTTTTATATCTTTTTGTCTGCTATATATATGAGATTTTTATTCAATAAACCATCAAGGGTTTTATTGACCTGCACCATTGGGAGCTTCCCTTTTGTTCCCATATTCTGTCCCTTGGAGCCTGCATGCTGGAGGATTTTTGCATCTGCATCCCAATCCATTGGATCATCCTCTCCAGGACCACTTGTGATGGTCACGACATCCAGAGAGATCGTGTTCCACGGATTTCGGTTGAGACCTTCACGTTATCACAGAGATCCTGTTCCACAGTTTCCAGTCGCTGAGACCTCAAGCCTATCTGACTCACTGTCGTATGACTGATGAGTCCACCTATTGCGGTAAGAGTACCCCACCTATTCATTATCTTTAACATCTGATTCAACAGTCAACTTGTTGTTCCTGTTACCCCGAACATTCTGTGGGAAGATTATAACTTGAGTGTGTTTATGGTTTACGGACCCTTTCTTCATTCACAGAAGACATCCACAATATTGTTGTATATTTTGGACTTTATGTAATTTTCATTTTAGCCACTCACCTCCATTGACAGAGAGTGTTTTCATGCTTGTGGACTTCCTGAGTCATAGGAGATTTATATCACTGTTCACACTTTTATTACACGTTTTTTGATTTCAGTTTCACGTTTAACCATTTGAGTTTTGGTTATCACCTGACTATATAGTGGTATTCCACACCACTATTTATGTGTCAGCGCTGCACTGTTTATTTCTATTTTCAGTTTACTTTGTTTGTTTGAGTGCTGGCAGCTTGTATATATATTTTTGGGTTTTAGCGCAGTTATTTTTCCTATTTCATTTTCTACAAAATGAGGGACAAATGAGGAGGAGAGAGGAACAGAGGGACTTTGTTCCAAATCAGGAACAGTTAGGAGCTATGCTGTGTTAATGGCAGAGGGATCCCATACGTAGGTGATGGAACACAGGGCAATATTTTGCACAGAAAAAAATTGAAATCTCTCAACTGATTTTTGAAATCTGGAGCAGAGTCAGCCTTTCCTGATGAACCAATCAAAATTCAAGTTCAAGCTCAAGAGAACTCGGAGTAGGTAGGCAATGGACTTATTTTCTATTTTTTGCTCCAGTTTTCATAAGTCATCCTTGATCCATTTGTTTACCCAAAACATGTATCTAAATGAGGTAAATTTGTGTTTGCCTTTATTCACTGATATAAAATATGAACGCCCCAACTGAATTTTATTAGTTCTTACAGGAAGCAGCTGGACATGTTAATGATTGGTTAGTGTATCTAGGACAGTTTGACTAAGAAACAGCGATTACTCATATCAGATCTTAAACAGAGATACTGTACAGAGAACTGACTTTGCCTTGTACAGTATGAGCTAGTAAATTGATTTTAAAAGAAAGTCCAAATTCCGTAATTTATTGTTTTGGATAGGGTGGGGAAGTGAGTTGCACATTCTGTCATTTATTTTTCTGTCAGTGACGCTACTCAAAAGATTTTCACCCATACAAGAAATTAAGGGTGCTATTTTCACCAGGACAGAACTGCTCAGACAGCAGAAAAAAACTTTGTATTAACTCCCTGACCTACTCCAGCCCGCTGATTGGACAATGAGGGAGCATTCATCTCCCTGTTCTCTCCTACTGTCAGCTAGCTCCCCTAACTGGCTTATAGGGCCGGACCTCATGGTTTATCGGTGCTAATATAAAAAAACATTGAGGAAGGTATACTATACTATAAATACATATACTTGTAGCGCTACCCCCAGTTAAGAGAGCCGCTGGATTTGTTTTGGGCCCTGTGTACAGCACCGCCAACCCCCAGCAATCCACTCGGGCACAGCTAGTCTAGGGGTTATATTTTTGTCACAATCAAATGGTATTGCAAGGACAACCTCTTTGCAGTGAGACAACACACAAATGCTAGAGATTAAATATAACCGTTTTACTTTTGGGTTAAAAGGCATAGGCAGAATATAACACATACAACTTGCTTACAGAGCCCTGCAGCAATCAGTATAGCACACAATAATGGCGCAGCGCGGTAATCCACCACGCGCAGCTATTACAGTATGCGCGCCCTGTGGCGCACTAAACAATACTCTATCTCCCCTCCCTAGCCAGGCCCGACATAGAACACATTTTTCTATAGGGATTTCTTCGCATGCAAACTTTCGGTGGTGCACTTGATGAACAGTATTTGTAATCCACAAATTGGCAATCACTAGGAACACTATTCTGGAGACCCTTTAACTCTGTCCTGCTACCAGTCTCCAGTGGAACAACAAACAAACGGTCGGTGGGCCAAGGCAGTCTATAGGCCTAAACACGGTACAGTCTATTGGATTGAGCAAGTGCTCGCTCACCACTCCGGACGCGATCCCAGTCCGGGACTTCCACCTGCTGTGTCTCCGCACACAGCGTCCTTCACGATCGGGTCCTCGATCCAACTGATGTCCTCACTCGACAAGTCAGATGCCACCCAGGCTCCACAGTGGGGTGGAAGGCTCTTTGGCAGTTGCGCAAAGCCCCAGGCTTTGGGCCTTGCACTGCAGCAGATCCGCACAGGAAGAAGCTGTTGCTTGCAGCGCGGTGTCCCAAAGAGGCCGAGCTCCGCCTCCTTCTTAAATAGCCCCTCCAATGAGTCTCTGCAGTGGCCAATTGCACCCTGGGTGCCGAACGGGGTTCTGGGTAACGTAGTCCCGGGGCCTTAAAGGAGACCCCGCTACACACTCCCCCCACTTAAACTCTTTGGTCCCCAAAGATAACATAACATTAAATTACAGAACGTACAACATCAATCAAAGTTTCGTATGATGTTGGCAGAGAAAATTCCCACCAAAAACGAGGCGTGAACTCCCCTGCCCACAGGTCACACTATCATTAGTGTCCTGCCTAACTGTCCTAGAGAGTGATCTGGGGTTGCCCCCCACTAAATGAACAGTGGGAGGATCAGGGTCTTCCATACTCCTCCTGGCAGTAACCACAGTGTCTTCCGCACTCCTCCCCATCTGTGGGTAGGTTAATCTCTTGGGAGGCTTTATGGCTCTTCGCTTCCTCTGTCCCTCGGGCTCTCTGTTAGAACAGGCTCCTCTTCTGGAACCAACTCAGGAGTTTCCTCTGGTTCGGGGGCACTGGACTCCGGAGCAGGGAGGTACATGGATTCCCTTAGATCTTCTTCTGGGAGTAAGTCACAGGCACTCTCCCAAGAATCTGACCAAGGACTGGACGGGATGAACTCAGTAGCTTCTGCATTCAGTGTTCTGTCTATGTTGTCTTCTTCAGGTGAAAGATCAATAGCAGAAGTCTCTGGGGCCTGAGAAGGCCAAAGCCAATCAAGTTCTTCTCCCTCATCTTCGCTTAGTTCCAAGGTCTCTGTATCCCCAACCTGAGGGGTCTGGGACCGAGTGTTTGGTCTAGGAGTATCCAGGATGGAAGTTGATTCAGGGGACTCCATCACAGGAGGTATCCGAACTGCCTCAGCCAGTGGGAGTAGGTGGTTCCGATGCCAGGTCTTCAAGGGTCCCACCCTCCCTTCTGGTTTAAGTCTGTAAACAGGTAGGCCCGGTAGCCTCTTGCATATAACATAGGCTTCAGGTATCCATCTGTCTGCAAGCTTGTGTCTTCCAGGGACCCCCAAATTCTGCAGCAACACTCTGTCTCCAGGTTGTAAGTCTTGAATCCGAACCTTCAGATCAAAGTTTTTCTTGTTGCGGGCCCCTCTTTGCTCCGAGGCCGCTGTTATTCAGATGGCCGGCCATCTGAATAGTGGGTGGCAGCGGCGGCGACAATACATAGGTTCATGCAATGCATGAACCTATGTATTGTTGTGGTGAGTGACGGGCGCAGGAGCGAGAGGAGGCGGCGCTCCTGCGCCCACTATGGACGCACCGCCACTCCATTAAAGAAAAAAAAAATTCTTAAAGGGCCGTTTTTTTTTTTTTGTGAATTCAGGAGGGGGGGCGGCGCCCGGGTGCCCCCCATGGATGGGCCGCCACTGCCCCCTTGTATAGAGGGGCGAGCGGTGTTATTGTTTGGGTCTTGCAGCAATTACCTCTATCAAGTGGATCCCCTTTCTCTGTTGTCCAGGTAGAAGTTCTTCGGAATAAGGCCACTGTCCACACAGGAGTAAAACCTAAGCAGCAAGGTTTTATTCTTTATCTTGCAGTAAACTTGAATAAAGAGT
The DNA here is from genome assembly GCA_029206835.1 of Rana muscosa. Classification (NCBI taxonomy): domain Eukaryota; kingdom Metazoa; phylum Chordata; class Amphibia; order Anura; family Ranidae; genus Rana; species Rana muscosa. The sequence goes on from CM055125.1 coordinate 72,878,613, forward strand.
AGGAAAAACGAGAGGAGTAGGGGGAAGAAGAAGGTTCAGGCACGCAACATTTAAGACTCAGTGTAACTCTTTCGTCGCCACTCAAGCCTGAGTGGGTATTGCTCATCCGGATAGTCCCTTTGTGAGCGGTCCTAATAGCCGGGATGGAGCACGGATAAATAGTACAATTTGGAACGATACGATCCGGAAATCCTCTGCCACAGGATTGTCAATAGTCCCGAACCTCCCAGCCAAGCAATAATGAGAGAAACCTTTGTACCAGATTGGCGTATTGCAGGGCTTGTAATAAAGATGATGGATCATTCTTTAGGTGAGTTTCCATGCCTCTTCCCGAGACAGCAGTACCATCACTAGTCTTCTCTGGGACTGATCCTCCCCTGGTCTCCCTTCCTAAAGGTGGGCTCCCTACAGGTGGGCAGCCTGGGATCCTTCTCTGAGGTGTAGGCCCCAGCCAGCAAAGCTGGGCCTATCAAACAGCAACACAGCCTCGGGCTGAAGGTGCCCGAGGCCCAAACACACACGCGCACCTCATGCCATACGGGCCACGAGGCGCACACACAGGACCAAGGGTCCCCTGGAACGAACAAACCCCAATGGTGTCTGCCCCTTATGTACCCTCTCCAAGCATGCACAGCGGCTAGACCAAGCCCACTGCACGGCTGCCGAGAGAGGACACCCCCTGTGGTTCAACCTGAGCCAGTGGTTACAGTGCCACCTACAGGCACCAGGGAATACTACTGGCAGGCAGCATCACACCCAGAGCAGAAGCAATTTAGAACAATCGATCGGTCTGAGCCCAAATACTGGCTCAGACCACCCCTAAATTTACACATAGCGCCCCAAACATTGGGGGGGGGGGCGCTACACTTGATTAGAGAAAGAAAATTTGTAATTGGTTGCTTTGAGTTATTTTTCATATTTGCTCTTTGCATTGGTGCCCAATCTGCATTCCAAAGGCTAAAGGGCAACTACACATTACTCAGCAGTAGTATATCCTATCCTGTATTTACAGTAATAAATCCAATCTTCTTTTATTGTTTTATAACTTTGTAAGTGCTGTAGGTTTTAAATACTCTGTTCTACAGCACTCTGCAGAGTCAGACCTCGGTTCTCCCACACAAAGGAGCAGTTTGGCTCTCCCTCGGCTCACACTGCTCTAAACAATATCACTGCTCAGGTGTGAGAGAACTGACCACTTTCTGTATAATGTCTACAGTCACTGACATTTCTCTGTTGCATCTCTGCAGTTTCTGACCATTTTCTTTAAATGTCGCAATGTCTAACTGCCAGATCTAACCATTTTCTGTAGCATGTTTGCAGTCTCTGTCAGTCTTTGTTAGCATTCCTGCAGTTTCTGACCATCTTCTTTGGCATGTGTGCAGTCTCTGGCCCTCTGCTGCAGCATGTCTGTAGTCTCCAACCAGCTCATGTAGTATGTCCACAGTCTCCAACCAGCTCCTGTTGTATGTCCGCAGTCTTCAACCAGCTCCTGTAGTATGTCCGCAGTCTTCAACCAGCTCCTGTAGTATGTCTGCAGTCTCTGATCCTGTCCAACAGCATGTCTGCAGTCTCTGATCCTCTCCCGTAGCATGTCTGCAGTCTTTTACCTCTTTTGTAGCATTTCTGCAGTCTTTGACCCTCTCCTATAGCATGTCTGAAGTCTCTGATCCTCTCCCGTAGCATGTCTGCAGTCTTTTACCTCTTTTGTAGCATTTCTGCAGTCTTTGACCCTCTCCTATAGCATGTCTGCAGTCTTTCACCCTCTTTTGTAGCATGTCTGCAATTTTTGACCCTCTCCTATAGCATGTCTGCAGTCTCTGACCCTCTCCTGTAGTATTTTTGCAGTCTCTGACCCTCTCCTTAGCATGCCTGCAGTCTTTTACCCTCTCCTGTAGCATGCCTGCAGTCTCTGACCCTCTGCTATAGCATGTCTGCAGTCTCTGACCCTCACTTATAGCATGTCTACAGTCTCAGACCCTCTGCTATAGCATGTCTGCAGATTCTGACCCTCTCTTGTAGCATATCTGCAGACTCTGACACTCTCCTGTAACATGTCTGCAGTCTCTGACCATCTCCTATAGCATGTCTACAGCCTCTGACCCTCTCTTTTAGCATGTCTGCAGTCTCTGACCCTCTCCTGTAGCATGTCTGCAGACACGACCCTCTCCTGTAGCAAGTCTGCAGTCTCTGACCATCTCCTATAGCATGTCTGCAGCCTCTGATCATCTCTTTTAGCATGCCTGCAGTCTTTGACCCTCTCCTATAGAATGTCTGCAATCTCTGACCCTATCCTATATCATGTCTGCAGTCTCTGACCCTCTCTTGTAGCATGTCTGCAGTCTCTGACACACTCTTGTAGCATGTCTGTAGCCTCTAACCCTCTCCTATAGCACGTCTGCAGTCTCTGACTTTCTCCGTTATAATGGGTGGCCCTATGGTAATGTTAGGGGCAGCAATTCAACCCCCTGTATCCAGTAAATTCACCACCACTGCTCTTTGCCCTAAAGAATCTTAGTCATGGACTGTAGAATGTTTTTCTCAACTTTTATGCAAGAGTTTTATTTCCTATTGTTTGGCGATTATTAATTATAATTACATCTATATCTTTTATATCTTTTTGCACAACAGGCTTGTCTATGCAAGTTAAGAAATTTTACACTAATTAAAATCATTAACAAATAATTTTGTTCCTGGTCTTACATGACATTTTCAAGGTATGTACTGTGGTGCAATACAACCTTCTTGCAGAAAGTTTGGAGTTTAGGTGATATCCAATACTGACTTGAGTTAAATAAATGAAATATACATGTAGCGGGGTCTCCTTTAAGGCCCCGGGACTACGTTACCCAGAACCCCGTTCGGCACCCAGAGTGCAGTTAGCCACTGCAGAGACTCATGGGAGGGGGGGTTATTTAAGGAGGAGGGAAGGCGGAGCTCGGCCTCTTGGACACCGCACTGCAGGCAAGAGTTTCTTCCTGTGTGGATCTGCTGCAGTGTGGGGCCTGAGGCCTGGGCCTTGCGCAACTTCCAGGGAGCCTTCCACCCCGCTGCGGAGCCTGGGTGGCATCTGACTTGTTGAGTGAGGACATTAGTCAGCCACCAATTGTGCAAGTTCTCCCACTTAAAAAGATGAGAGAGGCCTGTAATTGTCATCATAGGTAAACCTCAACTATGAGAGACAAAATGTGGAAACAAATCCAGACAATCACATTGTCTGATTTGGAAAGAATTTATTTGCAAATTATGGTGGAAAATAAGTATTTGGTCAATATCAAAAGTTCATCTCAATACTTTGTTATATATCCTTTGTTGTCAATGACAGAGGTCAAACGTTTTCTGTAAGTCTTCACAAGGTTGTCGCACACTGTTGCTGGTATGTTGGCCCATTCCTCCATGCAGATCTCCTCTAGAGCAGTGTTTCTCAACTCCAGTCCTCAAGGCGCCCCAACAGGTCATGTTTTCAGGATTTCCCTCAGATGAAACAGGTGTGGTAATTACTAAGGCAGTGAAACTGATCAAATCACCTGTGCAAAATAGTGAAAAGCCTGAAAACATGACCTGTTGGGGCGCCTTGAGGACTGGAGTTTAGAAATACTGCTCTAGAGCAGTGATGTTTTGGGGCTGTCGCTGGGTAACACAGACTTTCAACTCCCTCTTTCATGTACATGGATCAGTCGTCCTGTTCCCTTTGCAGAGAAACCGCCCCAAAGCATGTTGTTGCCACCCCCATGCTTCACAGTAGGTATGGTGTTCTTTGGTTGCAACTCAGCATTCTCTCGCCTCCAAACACGACGAGTTGTGTTTCTACCAAACAGTTCTACTTTAGTTTCATCTGACCATATGATATTCTCCCAATCCTCTTCTGGATCATCCAAATACTCTCTAGCAAACCTCAGACGGGCCCGGACATGTACTGGCTTAAGCAGGGGGACACGTCTGGCACTGCAGGATCTGAGTCCCTGGCGGCGTAGTGTGTTACTGATGGTAGCCTTTGTTACGTTGGTCCCAGCTCTCTGCAGGTCATTCACTAGGTCCCCCTGTGTGGTTCTGGGATTTTTGCTCACCGTTCTTGTGATCATTTTGACCCCACGGGGTGAGATCTTGCATGGAGCCCCAGATTGAGGGAGATTATCAGTGGTCTTGTATGTCTTCCATTTTCTAATTATTGCTCTCTCAGTTTATTTCTTCACACCAAGCTGCTTGCCTATTGCAGATTCAGTCTTCCCAGCCTGGTGCAGGTCTACAATTTTGTTTCTGGTGTCCTTCAACAGCTCTTTGGTCTTCACCATAGTGGAGTTTGGAGTGTGACTGTTTGAGGTTGTGGACAGGTGTCTTTTATACAGGTGCCATTAATACAGGTAATGAGTGGAGGACAGAGGAGCCTCTTAACCACTTGCCGACCGCCGCATGCCGATGTACGTCGGCAGAATGGCACGGGCAGGCATATGGGCGTACAGGTACATCCCTTTAAATTTGCCGCCCTGCGGACGCGCGCCGCGTGCCTTGCGAGTGTGGCCGCGGGTCCCGGGAACTCAATGTTCCCGGGAGTCCTGCGATTGAGGTCAGCAATAGCAGAACAGGGGAATGCCTTTGTAAACAAGGCATTCCCCTATTCTGCCTAGTGACACTGAAACTGATGACCATTCCCCGTGATCGGGAACGGTCATCAGTGACGTGTCACGTGTAGCCACGCCCCCTCACAGTAACAATCACTCCCTAGGAAACACTTAACCCCTGCAGCATCACCTAGTGGTTAACCCCTTCACTGCCAGTGTCATTTTCACAGTAACCAGTGCATTTCTATAGCACTAATCGCTGTGAAAATGACAATGGTCCCAAAATGGTGTCAAAAGTGTCCGATGTGTCCACCATAATGTCGCAGTCATGATAAAAATCGCTGATCGCCGCCATAAGTAGTAAAAAAAAATATTAATAAAAATGACATAAAACAGTCCCCTATTTTGTAGAAGCTATAACTTTTGCGCAAACCAATCAATAAACGCTTATTGCGATTTTTTTTACCAAAAATATGTAGAAGAATACGTATCGGCCTAAACTGTGGAAAAAAAATGTTTTTTTTTTATATATTTTTGAGGGATATTTATTATAGCAAAAAGTTAAAAATATTGAATTTTTTTAAAATTGTCACTATATTTTTGTTTATAGCGCAAAAAATAAAAACCGCACAGGTGATCAAATACCACTAAAAGAAAGCTCTATTTGTGGGAAAAAAGGACGCCAATTTTGTTTGGGAGCCACGTCGCACGACCGCGCAATTGTCAGTTAAAACGACGCAGTGCCGAATCACAAAAAATAGGATTTTATAACAGCTTACCTGTAAAATCCTTTTCTTGGAGTACATCACGGGACACAGAGCGACATAGTCATTACTAATGGGTTATATAGATACCGTCAGGTGCTGGCACTGGCAACTTCCAAAACCGGAAGTACCCTCCCCTATATAAGCCCCTCCCATCCGGGAGCACCTCAGTTTTGTAGCAAAGCAATAAGTGTCCCCAAAGAGGGGCGGGAGCTCTGTGTCCCGTGATGTACTCCAAGAAAAGGATTTTACAGGTAAGCTGTTATAAAAATCCTATTTTCTTTCTCGTACATCACGGGACACAGAGCGACATAGTCATTACTAATGGGATGTCCTAAAGCAATGCCAAATGAGGGGGGGGATACACCATATATAAGCTGAGCGCTATCAGACATGAGGATCTTTTGCGGCCTGCAACACACTGCGCCCAAAGGCGACATCCTCCTGACTTCTAACGTCCACCTGGTAGAACCTAGTAAACGTGTGTACTGAAGACCATGTTGCGGCCTTACAGATTTGAGCCAGGGAGGCCTGGTGATGCACTGCCCATGAAGTTCCAACTGCTCTCGTGGAGTGCGCTCTAACTTTGAACGGAGGCGGTCTCCTTCTCAAGCCATAGGCTTGTATTATGACCTGTCGAATCCACTTGGCTAAAGTAGATTTTGGCGCTGCCTGACCCTTTCTGGGGCCTTCCGGCAGAATAAACAAAGTATCCGTTCTGCGAATCTGAGCAGTGGCTTTTAGATAAGCTTTAACTGCTCTTACTACATCCAAAGAATGCAATAACTTTTCCTCTACCGAAGTAGGTTTGGGGAAAAAAGAAGGAAGAACCACATCTTGGTTCAAATGAAAACTCGATACCACCTTAGGAAGAAAGGCTGGATGAGGACGTAACACTACTCTGTCCTTATGGATAACCAGATATGGCTCCTTACAGGACATAGCTGCTAATTCCGATACTCTTTTAGCCAAACAAATGGCTACTAGAAAAATCAATTTCCTGGTGAGAAGCACCAAGGAAATATGCTGTAATGGTTCAAATGGTTGTTTCTGTAGAACCGACAGAACCAAGTTTAGATCCCATGGACATATGGGAATATTAACCGGAGGACTAATACGCATCACTCCTTGTATAAAGGCTTTGACTAGTGAATGCGAAGCCAAGGGCCTTTGAAAAAATATTGACAAGGCCGAAATCTGACCCTTGATAGTACTCAAGGCAAGCTTCCTATCTACAGCCCATTGTAGGAAGTCCAGAATCCTACCTATTACGTATTTACGTGGATGCCATTTCTTGGCCTCACACCAGGCGATGTACGCCTTCCAGATTCTATAGTAGATCTGCCTGGATACCGGCTTCCTGGCATTGATCATGGTAGATACCACAGAATTAGAGAGCCCTCTCTTTTTTAGAATGTGGGCTTCAATAGCCAGGCCGTCAAACCTAGGGCTGGTAAGGAAGGGTGGTATATCGGTCCTTGCGAAAGCAGGTCCGGACGATGTGGGAGGGTCCAAGGACTCCCCACAGACATTTTTACAATCTCGGCGTACCATGCTCTTTGGGGCCACGCTGGAGCCACCAGAATCACTGGTTTCTTTTCTACCCTGATTCTGCGGAGTAATCGAGGTAACAATTGTGGCGGTGGGAATGCATATATCAGCTTGAACTGATCCCAAGGGAACACTAGGGCATCCGAGCCGCACGCTAGGGGATCCCTTGTCCAAGAGACAAACCTGTCCACTTTTGTGTTGAATCTGGATGCTAGCAGATCTACATCCGGTGTTCCCCACCGCTGACATATTGTCCGGAAAACCTCGGGATGAAGGGACCATTCCCCTGGGCATAATTGTTGGCGACTTAGAAAGTCCGCCTTCCAATTCTCCACTCCTGGAATGAATACCGCAGATATGGCTGGGACATATCTTTCTGCCCATCTCAGGATGTAATTTACTTCCTTTTGGGCTGCACGACTCCTGGTGCCCCCCTGACGATTGATATATGCCACTGCTGTGGCATTGTCTGATTGAACTCTGACAGGGGACCCTTGGAGTTTGGATGTCCATGCTACTAGGGCATACCGGGCTGCTCGTATCTCTAAGAGATTGATGGGCAGGGCCTTTTCTGCTTCTGACCACTTGCCCTGGAGAGACCATTGCTCCAGTACTGCTCCCCAGCCTATAAGGCTGGCATCTGTAGTGACCACCTTCCAGGAAATCGGACTGAAGGATTTCCCTCTTTCCAGATTCTGGGGAACCAACCACCAGCGGAGGCTCTTGCGAACGGAAGGGGACAAGGACATTGGTAAGTCCAGAGCCTGAACTTTTTTGTTCCAGGCTGACAGTATGGCCCTTTGCAATTTCCTTGAATGGAATTGACTGTAGGGTACTGCTTCGAATGATGCCACCATTTTTCCCAGCAGCCTCATGCACAGGCGTATGGATGGCTGTCTTTTTGAACCCACTAAGTGGATCAAATCTCTCAAAGACGACCCCTTTTCTTGAGGCAAGAAAATTTTTCTCTGGTCTGAATCCAGCCTTAGCCCCAAGTATTCCAGACTTTTGACTGGTTTTAGGGCTGACTTGTCTCGGTTGATAATCCAACCGTGATATTCCAGAAACTTGATTGTCTCGTGAACAACCACTTCTAGTTTTTCCACTGAGTGGTCTATCAGCAACAAGTCGTCTAGATATGCCATTATCGTTACACCTCGTGTCCTTAGATTGGCCAATAATGGGGCCAGAATTTTTGTGAACACTCTTGGTGCTGTGGCCAGACCGAAGGGTAAGGCTCTGAACTGAAAATGGCGTCCTTCTACCGCAAAGCGTAGAAATTTTTGGTGGGCTGGAAAGATGGGAATGTGCAAATAAGCATCTTAGATGTCGATCAAGGCTAACCATTCCTCCCCTTGTAGGGCAGTGGCTACCGATCGGATCGACTCCATCCGGAAAGTCCTGATATGTAGGAATTTGTTTAGCCCTTTTAGATTTAATATGGGCCTCACGTCCCCGTTTGGCTTCGGAACTGTAAAGAGGTTTGAGTAAAACCCGAACCCCCATTCTTCCAGGGGAACCTCTATAATTACTGCTTGGAGCAATAATTGTTCCATTGCCAACAGGAGGGATCCTCTCTTCTGGGGATCCCTTGGCACGTTTGACCTTATAAAGCGGGAAGGAGGGGAGTTTTTTAACTCCAATTTGTATCCCAGATTTACTGCGGAGAGCACCCATCTGTCTCGGATCGTGTCCCGCCAGGTCTCTGTGAACAACTGAAGTCTTCCCCCCACCCGATTGAGTGGGGGCAACCCTTCATGCATTTGACTTTGGGGGAGGTTTTGTACCTCTCCTGCTCCAGGGCTTCTTGTTACCCTGTAACTGTCCCTGATTTTTACCTCCGGGATTTGACCGAGGAGGCCGTCGGAACTGTTTCACAGCCGATGTCCTAGGGACTGGAGAAGCCGGCCTCTTAAAAGAGGGACCTCTAACTCTATTTTTAACCGGCAAAAGTGTACTTTTACCGCTGGAAATTCTCTGGATATACTTGTCCAGGTCTTCCCCGAATAAGCGCTCACCATGAAATGGGAAGCTGACCAGCAATTTTTTACAGGGAGCTTCAGCAGACCAGTTCTTGAGCCATAGAAGCCTGCGCATATGTACTACAGACAGCGTAAGGCGGGAGGCCTGATGGATTGAATCCTTTATGGCGTCCACCGCAAAGCATAAGGCTCTAGGTAGATCAGCTAGGGCAAGAGCCTGCTGATCTGGCAAGTCCCTTAAGACCTGTTTCAACTGATCCTTCACTGCTTGGCAGACCCCAATAGCTGCCACTGCTGGTTGTGTCACCAATCCTGCTGTAGAAAAAGCAGATTTTAATAAGGACTCCAATTTTTTATCTATTGGGTCCTTGAACATTTGGACATTATCCACCGGACATGTCAGTGATTTATTCACACAAGAGATGGCTGCGTCCACTGTAGGGACCTTCCATTTTCTGATGAACTTATCCTCCATGGGATAGACCACCGGAAATCTCTTAGGGGGAGTAAATATTTTGTCAGGATGCTCCCAATCCTGGTAAATGAGCCCTTCCAGTAAGGGATGGATCGGAAAGGAACAAACAGTCTGGGGAGCTTTTAGCGACCCCAATGAGGAGACAGAAGTGGATGATGGCTCCGCAAGTGGCATTTTAAATGCTGATCGGACCATATTAGTCAGGGACTGAACCCATAACCTTTCAGCATGTGATGCTGAGAACGGCTCTTCCACTGTTGATTCCTCTACAACCGAATCGACCTCATCCTGATCCCCTTCAGGTAGGTCGATCCCTGTATGGGACTGTTGCTCTGTTAACAGGCACTCTGAGGGAGGAGACGGAGATCGGGCGCTTTTTTCCTGTGACAGGGAAGCAGCGATCAATGCTGACAATCTCTCTTCCAGCCCTCCCAGAGCTGAGGAAAAAACCTCCTCTGTTACATACACAGGAGCAGGTGAACTGAGGACAGCCACAGTACCAGGTACTCCTGAGGGTGCTCTACGGTCACTAACCTCTGATTCTTCAGGGGAGACTGGTGCAGCCAAAGCATGCCCAAGATCCTCAGAGCCCAATGGAGACCCCCTATTCCTCCTGGAATTTCTAGTCCCGGAGTTTTTAGACGGCATATTCCTAAGCCACAAAGCTGAGGTATTCCAGCCGAAATACACCAGTTACTGACAATAGTCTAGCATAAATGCTGCTATAAGAAACAGTTGGTGTCTACTAATGTGCCTTTCTAGGGGATGCCTGTATCAACCGCTTGCTGTATGCCCTTTTTTAAATGTTGCCAGCTCTGTCTCTGTACTTCATAGCCAGCTCACCACATAAATTTGTGATTTTTAACATGCTGGGACGCCCGCACATGCGCAGAAGCGCTGCGGCGCGCACAGAGCGTCATCCCCCAGGCTCCGCCCCCTTTTCCGGCTCACCTCTATATATAGAGGTGCGTGCACGCGCACGCGCGCGGCCACGTGCGCCTTTGGCGCTAATTTCGAAAAATGGAAACTAGGGACAAGAGCCAGGGCCCCTCTTTGCCGCAGGCCGGGGGATGGACGAGCATTGCAACATGGCAGAGGAAGCAGTTTCCCATAAGAGAACTCACCATCTGCCTGGACTTGCTCTGCTGAGAAGAAACTAGTCCACATGACAAGAAAACATTCCACAGCGGCCTCTAGTGGACAAACACAGGTACCGCAGTCTAATATATATATATAAAAAATTTTTTTTTTTTTTTTCTTGACCACCATTAAAAATTATTACTTTTTTTAGTAGTTACAGGCATGCACAGAATTTTGCGGGAATACCATTAGGTAACAGACAGAAAGACAAATTAGGCTTGGGGGTCCCCCAATAGAACCAAGTTCCTGGGGGCCCCCACTTACCTGTTCCCCGCCGCAGGACTTTGTTTGGTCCACAAAAGCCCAAACTTCACCTATCACGGCAGGCATTGTAATCAAACCTTCAGGGACCGGGTTCCCAAGGATTCCACTCCCCTGGACCTGTATAGCACCCTGCACAGAAAACATCTTGGTCGTGGGTATGACCAGAGCTCTGGATCCCAGGGTCCAGCTCTCCTAAGAGAAGCATTACAGGCAAAACCTTGCTCTTCTCTGCAAGGCCCGGGTACCGACCGTTTAGCTATGAAGCTTTTTTGGTCGGATCCGGAATAGCTTACTGAGGCCCAAAAGAACCTGTACGCAAGCTCAGTGAAAAACACATGTTTCTTCTTGGCCAACACCTTAGACACTGGCAAAAAACTGAGGTGCTCCCGGATGGGAGGGGCTTATATAGGGGAGGGTACTTCCGGTTTTGGAAGTTGCCAGTGCCAGCACCTGACGGTATCTATATAACCCATTAGTAATGACTATGTCGCTCTGTGTCCCGTGATGTACGAGAAAGAAAGGGGCCTGGTCCTTTAGCTACAAAATGGTCCGGGGCTTAAGTGGTTAAAGAAGAAGATACAGGTCTGTGAGAGCCAGAAATCTTGCTTTTTTGTAGGTGGCCAAGTACTTATTTTCCACCATAATTTGCAAATAAATTCTTTCCAAATCAGACAATGTCATTGTCTGGATTTGTTTCCACATTTTGTCTCTCATAGTTGAGGTATACCTATGATGACAATTACAGGCCTCTCTCATCTTTTTAAGTGGGAGAACTTGCACAATTGGTGGCTGACTAAATACTTTTTTGCCCCACTGTGGATTTATATATATATATATATATATATATTGTGAGGGGGTTAGCTCGGCAGCGGGTGTGTGTGACCCCCGAGATGGGCTCCCCACACAAAAACAGGCCCAGCAAACGGAGGTTGTGGTTTTCAAAATCAAAAAGGTGCGGTTTATTTTCTATTTACAGTGACAAAACACAGCAAAGCAAAAGAAACATAAACAAAATAAATCCTGGTCAACTTGACCTCTGACTAAACATACAGGTTTCCTAACTAACAACTGGGATCAGCCTAGTGCTGTCCTAGTCCCTAAGTCCCTGGTTTTAAATGTCCAAGCAAATAGCCACACAGGCTTTGTCTCACCGCACAGGGGTTCACTCTCTCTAGACAGTCCACACAGGTCTGGTTCCAGGCATGAGCTAACATCTAATGAAGCTGGGAGTTCTTATAGAGGCCTAAATGAGCTGACAAGGTTCAGCTGGTCTCCTCATCTCTGTCTGCACGACGCCCCACACTCTCCCTAGAGGTATGAGTCATCCATGAGCCCACTAGCCTTATACAACTCTCCACCTAGTTGTATAAGTCGGCGTAAAGCCTGAATCTGGGCGAAATATATCTACCCCCCTGGATGCAACCAGGTGACTTTACCTTCCTGCTGTCACATACCCCCCCCTCTTGTTTTAACCTCGGGGTTGGAACACCAGCAATCAGGCATTCATGTACTCGAGACAAAGCATCCACATTCCCCATTTGAACGCCAGGGCGATGCTTTACTGTGAAGTTGAATTCCTGGAGGGCCAGGAACCACCTATTCACTCTTCTATTTGTTTCCTTGTTTTGAGCCATCCACTTTAACGGAGCGTGATCCGTAACCATGTCAAAGTGCCTACCTAGCAGGTAGTACCGAAGGGAATCTAGAGCCCACTTCACCGCTAAACACTCCTTTTCAACGGTGGCGTAATTTACCTCATGGGACTTCAACTTCCTGCTGAGGTAAATGACTGGGTGCTCTTCCCCGTTCCAGACCTGGGACAATACTGCTCCTAACCCCACATCTGACGCATCACTTTGTACGACAAAGTCTTTAGAGAAGTCGGGTGAGTACAACACTGGCTGGCTACATAAGGCTTGTTTCAAGAATTGGAATGCTGCCTCAGCCTCGGGGGTCCATTTAATCATGACCGACCCTTTCCCCTTCGTCAGGTTGGTTAGGGGCACAGCCTTAGAAGCAAAGTGGGGAATGAATCGCCGATAATACCCAGCGATTCCCAGAAAGGCTCGTACCTGCTTCTTGCTGTTGGGACGTGGCCAACTCTGGATGGCCTCGACTTTGTTGAGTTGGGGTTTTATTACTCCCCTCCCAATGGTGTACCCAAGATATTTGGCCTCCTCCTGCCCAATGGTACACTTCTTGGGGTTAGCCGTAAACCCCGCTTCCCGAACAGAGTCCAGGACTGCTTGCACTTTTGGCAGATGTGCTATGGACAATTATGTCATCCAGGTAAGCCGCAGCATACTTCCGATGGGGCCTCAGCATCTGGTCCATTTTCCGCTGGAATGTGGCCGGCGCATTCTGTAACCCGAACGGCATTCTTTTATATTGGAACGCCCCGTCTGGGGTTACAAATGCGGTTTTCTCTTTGGCCGACTTGGCCAGGGGGATTTGCCAATACCCTTTTGTGAGGTCAAGAGTCGTCATGTATCGGGCTGTTCCCAGCCGGTCGATCAACTCATCTATACGTGGCATGGGGTAGGTGTCAAATTTTGTAACTTTGTTCAACTGACGAAAATCGTTACAAAATCGCCAGCTCCCATCCGGTTTAGGCACCAACACGATGGGACTAGACCAATCACTTTGGGACTCCTCTATCACCCCTAAGTTCAGCATTTTCTGTACTTCCTCCCGTATTGCCTCCCGTCGGGCCTCTGGGATCCGATAGGGTTTTAACTTCACCCTTTCACCGGGCGGGGTAATGATGTCATGCTCTACCCCAGATGTTTGTCCCGGCAGCTCAGAGAATACCTCCTTGTTGCGAAGCACAAACTCCTTAACCTCCTGTTGTTGGGGTTGTGACAAGGTGGCTGCTATTCCAACCTCAGGAATCACGCAACCAGTTTGAGCTGGTGACCAAGTGTCTGCGACTAGGGACTCTCTATCCCTCCAGGCTTTCAACAGATTAACGTGATAGATCTGTTCGGGCTTTCGCCTTCCTGGTTGTCTGACCTTGTAATTCACTTCGCTCACTTTTTCCATTATCTCGTAGGGGCCTTGCCATTTGGCAAGGAATTTACTTTCAACCGTAGGGACAAGTACCAGTATCCTATCCCCCGGGGAAAAGGTACGGGTCTTGGCTCCACGGTTGTACACTCTCTGCTGTGCTAACTGCGCTTGGGCCAAATGTTCCTTCACGATGGGCATTACCTGTGCAATTCGGTCTTGCATCAGGGCGACATGCTCAATCACACTCCTGTGGGGAGAACTCTCACTTTCCCAAGTTTCCTTGGCAATATCCAACAGCCCTCTTGGGTGTCTCCCATACAGTAACTCAAAGGGGGAGAATCCCGTAGAGGATTGGGGCACCTCCCTAATAGCAAACATCAGATAAGGAAGTAGACAGTCCCAATCCTTTCCATCTCTATCCACCACTTTCTTCAACATTTGTTTTAGGGTTTTGTTGAACCTTTCAACCAGCCCATCGGTTTGGGGGTGATACACAGATGTACGTAATTGCGTCACTTTGAACAATTTACACAGCTCCTTCATAACCCGGGACATAAAGGGTGTACCTTGGTCCGTAAGCAGTTCTTTACAAATACCCACCCGGCTAAACACAAGAGATAGCTCTTTGGCTATGGTTTTGGCCGAGGTATTTCGGAGAGGGATCGCTTCTGGATAACGGGTGGCATAGTCCATTATAACTAATATGTACTGGTGCCCCCTAGCGGACTTGATTATAGGACCTACCAAATCCATGGCGATCCTCTCAAACGGGACCTCAATGATGGGTAGAGGGACCAGCGGGCTACGGAAATGTGGCATCGGGGCCGACCTCTGACACACAGGGCAGGAGGAACAATAATTTTCTATGTCCTTCATCACCCCCGGCCAATAGAATCTCTGTAATACCCTCTCTCGGGTTTTCTCTGTCCCCAGATGACCTCCAAGAATGTGCCCATGGGCCAACTCCAACACCAACTTCCTGTAAGGTTTGGGCACCACAAGCTGCTCAACGGTTTCTTCTGCCCTTTTTGCCACCCGATACAGTAGGTCCTTCTCTACGCTGAAGTATGGGTAAGTGCAGGTATTATCTGGGTTCACTAACTCGCCATCTATTTTCACTACGTTTTCCCGTGCCTTTATTAGGGCGGGGTCTTTCAACTGTTCTGTGGCAAAGTTTTCCCTGTGAACCTCAAGATCAGAAAACTCCACAGACGGTAGGTTTTCGTCTGAGGAGGTGGGCTCCTCTCCAGTTTCTTGAGTCTCCCCTGCCAATACTGATAAGGGAAATTCCGGAGAGTCCTCACCACTCTCAGGGGAGTTCTGGCTATCACATTCCTGGTACATAGGGGCACCAGTGGGGGGCTCAGGATCATCCCACAGTTCCCAGAACTTCGGAAAATCCCTTCCCACAATGGCGTCATGCGGTAACTGAGATACTAAGCCCACTGGATGAGAGAGGGTACCTTTGGGGGTCTCGAAACACACTGTAGTCACTGGATACTCTCGGGTGTCCCCATGCACACAAATAACAGCTACCTTGCTATTCCCAGAGACCTCTGTTTTAACTAACTCAGCCTTTATCAGGGTCACAAGGCTACCTGAATCCAACAATACCACAACATTTCTACCATTAACACACATTTTGCATAAATGTTTCTCAGTTCCTCGAATGGCAGTGCATGCGACTGTCGCACACATCGACTGACGTCTGCCCGTCAGAAAGTCACACTGCATGGGTTCCTCCACAACCGGGCAATTGGCTGCAATATGTCCCGCTTGCCGGCAGCGGTAGCAAACGATCCTTCTTGCGGCCTCTTGAGCCGCTGATTTCCCAGGCTGTTCTCGCCAAACTTGGGGTAGAGCTCCCACCCTCTCACTCTCTCCACCCTCACCCCTTGGAATCCTCTTATCCGCCCCTGGGGATGGTCTGGTCTTAGGGTGGAAAGTCCGAGTGTCTCTGGAAGAGGCCGTCAGGTTCTCTGTAGCCAAGTATTTCTCCACACGATCCACAAGACCATCGGCCGTCTCTGGGTCTCCATGGCTTACCCACTTTTGGATGGCAGTAGGAAGAGCTCTCAAAAACCGATCCATTACAACACGTTCCACAATCTTTGGTGCGGACAAAGTCTCTGGCTGTAGCCACTTTCTGCTCAGGTGAATGAGATCATACATTTGAGACCTGGGGGGTTTTCCAAGCTGGAAAGTCCAGTTATGCACACGCTGAGCCCGGACAGCCTGGGTGACACCCAGCCTTGCCAATATTTCAGCTTTTAGCATCACATAGTCTTTTGCTTGGTTAGGCTCTAGGTCATAGTAAGCTTTCTGCGATTCACCAGTTAACAGAGGAGCCACCAGTCCAGCCCACTGCTCCTCAGGCCACTTTTCTCTTTCAGCGGTCCTTTCAAATGTGGTCAAAAATACCTCTGGATCATCCTCTCCAGTCATTTTTGTCAATAAACGACTCACCCCAAAGGACGCGGTATTAGTGGGACGGCTTTCCTCACTGGTCTGCGGACGTTGCTGCATTACTGCTTCCATCTGTTGTTGTAGTCTCTGCTCTTGCTTCTGCAACAGGTCTATGAAGCGGGCCTCAGATTGCTGCTGGGCTTGTTGCTGAGCCTCCAGACTCTGTTGCAAAGTTGCGTTTGTCTGCTGCTGGGCTGCAAGGCTCTGTTGATGAGCTTGCTGCTGGGCTGTGAAGTTCTTTTGCAAACCTGCATTTGTCTGCTGTTGATTGGCATTTGCTAGAGCCAGCTGCTTCAGTATCTCCTCCATGCTGGCTTAAAAAAAAAAAACTGCCACTGGTTCTCCACCAACTGTGAGGGGGTTAGCTCGGCAGCGGGTGTGTGTGACCCCCGAGATGGGCTCCCCACACAAAAACAGGCCCAGCAAACGGAGGTTGTGGTTTTCAAAATCAAAAAGGTGCGGTTTATTTTCTATTTACAGTGACAAAACACAGCAAAGCAAAAGAAACATAAACAAAATAAATCCTGGTCAACTTGACCTCTGACTAAACATACAGGTTTCCTAACTAACAACTGGGATCAGCCTAGTGCTGTCCTAGTCCCTAAGTCCCTGGTTTTAAATGTCCAAGCAAATAGCCACACAGGCTTTGTCTCACCGCACAGGGGTTCACTCTCCCTAGACAGTCCACACAGGTCTGGTTCCAGGCATGAGCTAACATCTAATGAAGCTGGGAGTTCTTATAGAGGCCTAAATGAGCTGACAAGGTTCAGCTGGTCTCCTCATCTCTGTCTGCACGACGCCCCACACTCTCCCTAGAGGTATGAGTCATCCATGAGCCCACTAGCCTTATACAACTCTCCACCTAGTTGTATAAGTCGGCGTAAAGCCTGAATCTGGGCGAAATATATCTACCCCCCTGGATGCAACCAGGTGACTTTACCTTCCTGCTGTCACAATATATATATATATATATATATATATATATATTGTACAGGACGCCAAGGTTGGGTCCTGGACGGGTGCTATATAGCACCAATATTTGGGTTGTGGTCCCTTTAAGGAGTTGTGTTGGTGTTCAGGAGGTCACCCAGAATGGGTGAGGAAATCCCAGCAAAAGAAGTAGTCCAGAGAGGACTGGCTAGCAGTCCTCTTTGTCTTGATAAAGAGTTATTTGGGGCTCGGAATTTCGGAGGCTCTAAAGTGATATTCGGGCGGGATAGAGCCTCCACTCCTGACCACTGGGAGTCAGCACACAGGGGGTTAAAGGCTTCCAGGAAACAGCTCATAAGACAGGAAGTGGTGCTAGAGGTGCAGAGGAGGAGTATGGAATTGCACCTGTTGTGATGAGCTGTGTGTCTGCTGGAAGCTGCCAAAGACTTAACAAGGACTCTTTTTTTTTTTTGTTTACAAACTTTTTTATTGTGTACAAAATAATGGTACAAACATGACATAATGTTTGTACCATTAACAAGGACTCTTGAAGTTTTGGGGCGAAGACCCATCTACAAAAACTGTATGTGCCTTTTCTTTAATTTGTTTTTGGGCTGAAGACAAGCGGACTTTGTTTTATAGTTTTCCTGTGTGCTGAATGAAGCTTTATTTTGGTTTGTTTACAAATAAAAGCCCTTTTTCAAGATCAAACGGTTTATGCACGTGGTCCCGTGGAGCTATAACAACCCCCAAACTTTACAATATATATATATATATATATATATATATATATATATATATGTATATACACAACCCCATTTACAAAAAAGTTAAGACACTGTGTAAGAAACAAAAAATGGGCGGGACTTTAAGGCTTCATGCCCACAGACGTTTTTAACAGCTGCGTTTTTTACAGCTTAAAAACGCCTGTCCTTGTTATTGTAATTTTTTTTTTTTTTTTTGAGAAAAAAAAATAAAAAAAACGGCGGAGCTAAAAAACGCGACCGCACGTTAGTGCGCGTTTTTGAGCGTTTTTTGACGCTCGCGTTTTTTTCTGCCTAACTCCGACGCTGAGGAACGCACTGGTCCTGGGTTTTTTTTACAGCTTAAAAACGTCTATGCTGTTTGCAGCTCAAAAACGTCTAGGTGGGCATGAAGCTATAGACTAACATGGACAGGCGTTTTTAAGCTGTAAAAAACGCTCAAAAACGCGGCTGTAAAAACGTCCGTGGGCATGAGGCCTAAATGAGGCAAAAAAGACGTGTCTCCATCCCTATATTGGTTACAAAGAGGAAAGTTCGGGACTTTAAATGAAGCATACAGTATGACAGACCATAAAATGTACAAAGGTATTTTTCTAAAACGTATAAAATAATTTATTGTCAAGGAGTATATCTAGCACATAATATATACATGTAGAATCAATGTATGTACAAAACACGAATACTTTAAATATATATACACATATATTGTATTGGTGTCAAGACACATGCTAGTGGCCGGTATACAAGGCTCCATATGATAAGTAAGAAATGATAATAGTAAAAGCTATAAGGATATAAAAAGAATATGGTGGATTGAAGTCATGACTGCATCCTGAATAGGCCCGACGCATTTCATGATAAGAACCACTCATCAGGGGCGAATGCGTCAACATGTCTAAAAAAGACCAATGAATTTAATAAGAACCTCAGAAGGTAATTGTCACGTACCTGGTGGAAGAGTCTGGTATGCAGAGGGAGGCCTCTCTTACACCTCTCACTCGAGGCCCCTGGTAGTGAAGACAGGGGGCACAGGAGTGCAGAGTCGCACGAGAGCCTGGCAAGGTTGCTGGTAGACGAGCTGGACCGGAACTGGTGCAGGAACTGGAACGGACCCGGGAACAGCCATCAGACTGGAAGCTGGAGCTCAGGCAGGTGCGGTCAGATGGACTGGAAGAGTGGGTACAGCGGTCCAAGGCAGGTGAACACTGGAGCAGGATCAGGTACAAGCAGGTTTAGGCACTGGCTGGCAGCAGAGTAGCAGACGGGGCAGGCAGGAACATGGTCTCAGATATAGGCAGGTTCGGCAACAGGCTGACAGCAAGGTAGCAGACGGGGTAGACAGGAACATGGTCTCAGGTACAGGCAGGTTCGGCAACAGGCTGACAGCAAGGTAGCAGATGGGGTAGACAGGAACGGGGTCTCAGGTACAGGCAGGTTCAGCAACAGGCTGACAGCAAGGTAGCAGGAGGAGCAGGCATGGACATAGTCAACATAGGCCGAGGTCAGATGCAGGCAGGGAAGGTCAAAGCAAGCCAAGTAGGGTCAACTGGAGCAGGATACAGGTAAACAGGGATCAGAGGTCTCAGGTAATGCTGTAGACCGAACAGCAAGGAGCCCAGGCATCAGTCCTTTTAAATAGCCCCGTTTGGTGCCAAGAGCCGTCACCGCGTGCGTACGCGCGCTCCCGCGCATGCCCGTGCGCTGCTACTGCGCATGTACTCACAAGCGCACGCCGCTAATGCGCATGAGCGCACCAGCGCGCGCCGACGTGCCGCTTTCGCCATCTTGACTGCTGGCATGCCTTTCCTGACAATAATGTAGATATGTATAATAACAAGGAAAGGAAATATCCAATCCTACAAGACTTACATGGAGCTGATAAGCAAGACATTTGGTATGGTCCACCCAGGAACCCGTGTGGTAGCCTGTCCCAGGAGCTGAGGCATGCGCAAAATATACCAAAAGTTAGAAACCTCCATAGGTACTGGGTAAAGGTGCATGACCCCAGAGTCTGTAAAAAATTTATGGATAATAAGAGTGTCACATGTGAAATAGTAATAAAAACAGTGGAGATGAGCACCTTGCACCATAGGGGATAGTGAAGATATGTATAAGGTGTATGGATATGTATGGATATGAAAGTAGGTAAGATGATGTGAGGAGAGGCTAGCTGGGTAAAGAACAAAAAAACAGAGTGTACAAGGTATTACAAAGGTCCCCATGATTAATACCCATAGGGACAGAGATGTGATAAAGGAAATGTACTAAGTAAGTGCACAAACCACCATATCCATGCCAGTGGGGATTACTTTATGTTAATGTGTAAATGAACGTTCATAGTATCCACAACGTGATATGCAACATGCACGGATGTGCAGGTAAGAGACTGTGAAAGTGAGGGCTACTTATGTGCGCGCGCGAGCGAGCCTAATGCACGCAGGGCCCAACCAGCGTCACGTGGGCGTGGCAATAAAGGAGAGGCAGCCAAACGTGGGCGGCGAATGCCACCCACAAGTGGCGCCAAGAATACCTCCCCACACGAGCCAGCCGAGAAGGACTAGATGCCTGCATGACGGCGGAAGAGAATGAGGTCACACGTGAACGTCAAAACGCGACGCCCATGTGCAGTGATCGACCCGCCCAGTCGCCCAGATCCCGTCTCCAGTGGGAGTACGGGAAGGAAAGAGAGGGAGGGAGTGCAGTGCACATCGCAGCTTCCTGGATTTTTATAAATTCTTTATTTTTTATAATTTTCACATTCACATTATAATTTTCCACACTTTTATACCATCTCATTTTACCAATCTGAGTATTGTCATCATATATTCTCTTATCTCCTACTCAGTTCATTACTTAATGTGAATTGTCTTTTCCTTCTCTACCTCCAACTCCCTTCTCACTACCACCACCCTCCTAAAAAAAAAAGAAAAAAAAAAGAAGGGTGAAATCAGACTCTCTCCTCCTCCCATTTAAAGGAAGCATACGACAGACCATAAAATGTACAAAGGTATTTAAAAAAAAAGTATAAAAGTATTTATTGTCAAGGAGTATATCTAGCACATAATATATACATGCAGAATCAATGTATGTACAAAACACGAATACTTTAAATATATATACACGCATATATTGTATTGGTGTCAAGGCACATGCTAGTGGCCAGTATACAAGGCTCCATATGATGAGTAAGAAATGATAATAGTAAAAGCTATAAGGATATGAAAAGAACATGATTGATTGAAGTCATGACTGCGCCCTGAATAGGCCCGACGCATTTATGGCAATAACCACTCATCAGGGGCGAATGCGTCAACATGTCTTAAAAAGACCAATGAATTTAATAAGAACCTCAGAAGATTATATAGATATGTATATGTAGCGGGGTATCGCTTTAAGGCCTCAGAGACTACCGTACCCAGAATGCCACGAGACACCCAAGGTGCATTGCCCCGCACAAAGACTGCTGGGGTGGGCTATTTAACTGGGGGGCGGGACTGATTTCGGCCTCTTTGGACACCGCCCGCCCAGCAAGTGGAACTCTTGTTCGAGTCTGCTGTGTTACCAGGCCTGAAGCCGGGGTTTTTCTCCAAAAAGCCTTCTGTTCCACCGAGGAGCCTGCGGGATGTCATCCGACTGCTGCTGTACTGTTGCCAGGAGGACCGAAGACCCGGGTGTCGGGGAATCTGTGTACCGAGACACAGCAATTGTAGATACGGACACGGACTGGTCCAGTTGGGTGAGAGAGCACCTGCTCAGAGACAAACACAGGATCTCCTAGGCCAGATAACTGTTGTTCAGAATTAACTTTAGTGCTTGTAGTCATACACCGGAGGGACAGCGCCCTGAGTATCTAGGAGTCTCTAAAGCCCTGTACACACGATCGGATAACCTATGGATTTTCGACCGATGGATTTGTCCATCGGAAATCCGATGAAACTGTTTTTCATCAGTCTTGCCCACACACCATCAGTCAAAAAACCGACCGTTCCAAACGCGGTGACGTAAAACACTCCGATGAGCTGAGAAAAATGAAGTTTAATGCTTCTGAGCATGCGTCGACTTGATTCTGAGCATGTGTCGGTTTTTGATTTAAATTAATTTAAAACATGTTCTATTTTTTAAAACCGATGGAAAAAAGACCGATGGGTCCCATACACGATCGGTTGGTCTGATGAAAACCATCCATCGGACGGTTTTCATCAGTCAAACCGATCGTGTGTACAGGGCTTCAGACTTATCCTGTGTTCACCAAGTTCAAGACCCTTTTCCTCTTTGTGGATTATAACTTGTTTCTTCAAAAGTGCACCACCGTTTGCTAGCGAAGATTTTCCTCTGCAGAACTTCTACATAATACAGTCAGGCCTGATTTAGTAGCGTAGACATTTCTCGGCGCCATTTTTACCCACGAGGTAGAATAGCTGCAGCGGGGACCGTTAGTTTCTTTTGTTATATCTGTCTGTTTGCAAAAGTACCCCTTTTCATTGCAGGGCTCTGCATGTGTTCATGTATACTTTTTTCTATGCTTAACCAACATTTTCAGTAAAAGTGCCAGGGTTAAGTACACTTGTGTTTGTGTCATTTACTGTGCAGAAGAGACTGGTATTGATAGCCATACCCTATTTCTGTGTTTATTGCAGGATTGTGTCTCCGAGAGTTACAGGTTACACAATTCTGCCATCCCCTACTGACTGTGCCAGGAGAGGTTAGAGCCAATTGCTGGGGATTGACAGCAGTGCATAACAGGGCCCAAACAAATCATTTCAGCGGCTCTCTTAGCTGGGGGTATCACTACAGGTGGGGGCTCGAGTCCGGGATTCCTGTATACTGCATGCTGCAATCAGAGCCTGCCAGAGGCACCGGCATGGACCCGCTAGTAGTGACACAGTGGTGCGCAACAGTCTGCGCCAACCCAACCATGGCGATAGTTATTGAGCTCCCAGGAGAAAACTGGCGGGAAGAGGAGGTAAAGCGGCTCATGTTGTCACTGTCTCCTAGCCAAAAGGCATGGGTGATGGACTTAAGGCCAGATCCAGAGACCTTGTTTACATACGCATTAGTGGAATGGAGAAATGGTATGCCAGAGGACTTTAGAGGTCAGAGCATACAGGCCATAGATAATCAGACATACCAATTGGCGCATACAGAGGCTGTGAAGGGGGAACCTCTGCAATCTCCCCTGCCATCACCTCCGCCATCCTCTACACCATTATCCCCTAAAGCAGAGAAGCCAAAGGAGAAGATAGCCTCAGGGACACCCCTGGCCACTATAGGGCCTGAACTGCTGAATGCTCTGGGAGATTTTGTCACAAAGTGTCAGAAAAGTAATACGGTACACGTAGAAGCCGGGTACCGGAAGCTCAGGATTTTCTCGGGGAAACAACCTGTCCCCCTTGGGGAAGAGGACTTTGACACCTGAATTGAACAAGCAATGCAGGCTCTGGAGGGATGGGAAGTACCAAAGGGCCAGAAGAAGCAGCGCATAAGTGAGAGTTTAAAAGGCGCTGCTGCTGAAGCTGTAAAGAATCTTAGGTTCAGCAATTCTGCTTGTACTGCTTATGATTATCTGGCTATGTTACAGATAGAATTCGGGCAGTTGGAAAAGGTGGCTGAACTAGTATACCAATTTGAGCATACCCTTCAACAGCCGGGAGAAAGATTGCCTGAATACATCAGGAGGTTAAACAAGATGCTCTGTCAAATTGTCCTAAAAAAAGGGATGCTGCCACAAGTCATAGACACGACCAGGATGAAGCAGATCCTGAGGGGAGCATTGCGTTCAGATCCAGTTTGGCTCCACCTGAAGACCTCTGAAGGAGTCATGTCTCTGAATTACCCAGACCTTGTGCGGATCATAAGGGATGAAGAAGCTCTATTGAAGGACCAACAGACGGTTGAGAAAGCCACCCCTCCCCCCTCAGTGGGAGTCAGATCCGCCATAGCCTCTGAACTGGACTCGGAAGTGGAGATTTAAAAGTCTCAGATGACTCAAGTGCTGGATCTTTTGACCCCCTAATGGCTAAGAACTCAGGAGTCCCACAAAAGAAGTCAGGAAGGAACCGCACCAGAGTGCCTCAACGCCAGTCTCTCCGCGGGACAGGGGAGAGGCTGTCTGTTTCAACTACGGGGGAGTTGGCCACTTTGGGCAAGTGTGCCCCAGTCCAAGGAAGACCCGGGGCACCTATCACGAGCCGGCGGAAAACTCCAAAGGGCCCCGGTGAAGGAGTCAGCCGGGAGCCCATCATTTTCAGCAAGCTCCACTAAAATCCTCAAGCAAAAAGAGTCGAGGGAGAAGGAAAGCAATGCCCTTTCTAAAATACTAAACACCGCCCGCCAAGAGTTAAAATTTCTAGACCTGCAAGGAGTCAATGCATACCAGACCCAACAGGGATTAAGATCCAGAAGAAGGTGGAAGAAGAAAAAAATACCTAAGGGAAAACCCTCAAGTCCAAAGCAAGAGGCCTCCCCGAGGAGGTTTCCAGCCAAATTGGTGGGACCCTCCCCTGTGGTCCCCATTCAAGTAGAGGGAGTTTACACGAGGGCCATCCTGGACACAGGGGCCCAAGTCACTCTCCTGTACCGTGACTTTTATCAAAAGCAGTGGCGGCTGGTGCTCAAAATTTTTGGGGGGGGGCGCAAACAAACTGAAAAAAAAAAAATCAATTGCCGCCACTGTGCCCATTAAAACGCAGCCACTGTGCCCAAACACCACCAGTTTGCCCCCTCAAATACAGCCAGTTTGTTTCCATATACAGCCAGTTTGTCCCCATATACAGCCAGTGTGCCCCCATATATATATAACCAGTGTGCCCCCATATATATATATATATAACCAGTGTGCCCCCATATATACAGCCAGTGTGCCCCCATATACAGCCAGTGTGCCCCCATATACAGCCAGTATGCCCCCATATACAGCCAGTGTGCCCCCATATATAGCCAGTTTGTCCCCATATACAGCCAGTGTGCCCCCATATATATAGCCAGTGTGCCCCCATATATATAGCCAGTGTGCCCCCATATACAGCCAGTTTATCCCCATATATATAGCCAGTGTGCCCCCATATACAGCCAGTTTGTCCCCATATATACAGCCAGTGTGCCCCCATATACAGCCAGTGTGCCCCCATATACAGCCAGTGTGCCCCCATATACAGCCAGTGTGCCCCCATATATATAGCAGTGTGCCCCCATATACAGCCAGTTTGTCCCCATATATAAAGCCAGTGTGCCCCCATATACAGCCAGTGTGCCCCCATATACAGCCAGTGTGCCCCCATATATACAGCCAGTGTGCCCCCATATATATAGCCAGTGTGCCCCCATATACAGCCAGTGTGCCCCCATATTCAGCCAGTTTGTCCCCCATATACAGCCAGTTCCCCCCAAATGCAGCCAGTTTGTCCCCCATATACAGCCAGTTCCCCCCCATATTCAGCCAGTGTGTCCCCCATATACAGCCAGTTCCCCCCAAATGCAGCCAGTTTGTCCCCCATATACAGCCAGTTCCCCCCAAATGCAGCCAGTTTGTCCCCCATATACAGCCATTTCCCCCCATATTCAGCCAGTGTGTCCCCCATATACAGCCAGTTCCCCCAAAATGCAGCCAGTTTGTCCCCCATATACAGCCAGTTCCCCCCAAATGCAGCCAGTTTCCCCCCCCCCCCAGCCCTGCACTTACCTTCCTCGGCCCGCACCGTCCTCGATGTGTTCTCCTGCCCTCGACGTCGCTTCAGCCAATCAGGTTACTGGTAACCAGATCCGGTGAACCTGATTGGCTGAAACCTCCACAGTCTTCTCCAAGGAACCCAGTCCCGTGCGTACCTGGGAGGAGTTTTTGGAAGCCAAATACAGCGTGAGAGCTGTATTCGGAAAGCCTATCAGAGCCGCTGGCTCTGATAGACACTTCCAGAACACACCCACCGCCGGCCGCCTCTCTAATTCATATGGCCGGCACTCACCAGGAGGCCGGCCATATGAATAGTGGGCAGCGCGGCAGCGGTGACAATACACAGATTCATGCAATGCATGAATCTGTGTATTGTCTTTCAGTGGCGGTGTGGGAGCGAGAGGGGGCGGCGCTCCGGCACCCTCTATGGACGCACGGCCACTGATCAAAAGCATCTGAGTCACTTGCCCTTACAGAAATTGGAAGATCTGGAAATATGGGGGATTGGCACCCAAAGCTTCCCCTATGATGGCTATGTCTCAATCCGACTGGCCTTCGACCCCTCGATAGCAGGAAAGACAGAGGCCTTTGACATCCTGGCAGTAGTTTGTCCTCACCCACAAGGGGCCAACAAGAGTTCTCTGATAATAGGGACCAATACTGACCTGGTCAGGAGATTACTGGCTCCCCTAGCACAGGAGCAGGGTGCTTCAACGGCCAGGATCCAACCAATGTTGCAGTTAGCCTACCAACGATTGGTCCTGGAATAGAAGGCCCCAGAAGAGGGGGTAGGGAAAGTCTGGAGATTGGAGAAGGAGGAGAGAGTGTTACAGCCTGGTGAAATGACCTGTCTGAAGGCCACTGTGAAGCTCACATGGGGGCAGCCTGGCCCCTTCGTGATTCTGGAACCGGACCCCCTAGATACCCACCCAGGATTGGAAGTCATCCCTGAGGTAGTCCCGCTGAGGGCTCTGAAGAAGGCCAATGGCCGGATACCAGTGAGCATTAGGAACATTACTGACTCACCTGTGAAGATTCCGGCCCGGATGCTGTTGGGCCAAGTAAACCCTGCTACCCCAGTGGCTCTGTCTGATCTGGAGAAGACTGAAGGAGGGGCACCCATGCTGGAGAAACTATGCCTGGAGAACACGACCCTACCACCGGTATGGAAGGAGAGAGCCAGGGCCCAGCTGAACAGGTGGAGGAAGATCATCTCCAGAGATGAATTTGATGTAGGGTGTGCGAGGAGTGCCACCCACAGGATCCGTCTGCAGGAAGACAAACCTTTCCGGGAGAGAGTCCGGCGGGTCCCACTGGCCGACCTGGAGGACTTACGTGAGCAACTGGCAGAGCTTAAGAGAACTGGAGTTATCCGAGGGTCCAGGAGCCCATATGCCTCTCCTATCGTAGTAGTCAGGAAGAAGAATGGGTCACTGAGGCTCTGTATAGACTACAGGACTCTCAATAGGAGGACCATACCTGACCAATACACCACCCCCAGGATAGAGGATACTCTGCAGAGTCTGTCTGGAGCCAAGTGGTTCAGTGTAATGGACCTGAAGAGTGGGTATTACCAGATCCAAATGCATCCAGAAGATAGAAAGAAGACGGCATTCGTCACCCCAGTGGGATTCTATGAATTTACCCGGATGCCTCAAGGGTTGTCGGGGGCTCCTGCCACTTTCCAGCGACTAATGGAGAAGACGGTGGGGGACATGAACCTCATCGAAGTCCTAGTGTACCTAGATGACATCATTGTCTTTGGGAAGACTCTGGAGGAACACGAGGAAAGACTGGAGAAAGTCCTGAAGAGACTTAGTGATGAGGGACTTAAACTCTCCAGGGAGAAGTGTCAGTTCTACCAATCCTCAGTCCACTACCTGGGACACATAGTGTCTGAAGAAGGAGTATCTACAGACCCTGACAAACTGGAGGCAGTCACCTGCTGGCCCCGACCAACTACAGTGAAGGAGCTCAGATCCTTCCTGGGGTTCTGCTCCTATTATCACAGGTTTGTGGAGGGATTTGCAAGAATTGCCAAACCTCTGAATGAGTTGTTAAAGACAGAAGGAGAGGAGGATGACACTGGCCCCAGGAAGCCAGGAGAATCAGTGGAAGGCCAGTGGACTGAGAAGTGTGAAGAGGCCTTCACAATGTTGAAGAAAAGTCTGACCACTGCCCCCGTCTTGGCCTATGCAGACACCAAGAAGCCATACGAATTGCACGTGGATGCCAGTCATGATGGTCTGGGAGGCGTGCTATATCAGGAGTATGAAGGACAGCTGAGACCAGTTGCCTATGTGAGTAGGAGTTTAACCCCAACGGAAAATAATTACCCCACCCACAAATTGGAATTCTTGCCCTTAAAGTGGGCTGTTGTAGACAAACTCAAAGACTACTTGTATGGAGCTGACTTTGTAGTGAAAACAGACAATAACCCACTCACTTACCTCTTCAGCCAAGCTGGATGCCACTGGCCACCGTTGGTTGGCAGCCCTCTCTGGGTTCAACTTTAGCTTAAAGTATAGGCCTGGGACTGGAAACCGAGATGCTGATGCCCTGTCCAGACGGTCTCATGCTCCCACTTGCAGGACAGAAGATTGGACCCAGGTGACCCCGGATGGGGTGCGGGCCTTGTGTCAGGGAGCACAGCTTCAAGCCAGTGGAGGATCCCCGGGCAGAAGAAATTGTAGTTTCGGTGGTAGGAGTGCCCAAGTACTATTGTGATGTGACCCAGATTGGCGAAGACGACTTGCGAAACTGTCCAAAAAGGATATAAGACGTGACCAGTTAGAAGACCCTTGAGGAAGGTTGGCCTTGGAAGCCCTGGAAGATCCGGATCCGGACAGGCTCTTGCATGATCCCTCCAAGGAGATCCGTTTAATATGCAAGGAATGGGACAAGTTACAGGTGCATCAAGGGGTGGTCTACCGAAGGGGCCCCTCTGATGACCTGGGAGATAAGTGGCAACTGTTCTTGCCGGAAAAACATTGAAAGACTCTCTTAGTTGCCCTACACGACAATCATGGCCACCTAGGGGCAGAAAGAACCTTCCAGCTCATAAGGAGTAGATTCTACTGGCCCTGCATGCGAGCTGAAGTAGAGGAGTACAGTCACTCATGTGCTCGCTGTATACAAAGAAAGACACTGCCCCATCAAGCTGCTCCAATGGGCCACCTGCAAAGCCAAGGGCCCTTGGACTTGGTATGTATTGACTTCCCTTTTCTGGAACCTGACTTGAGTGGACATGGAAATGTTCTGGTGATAACCAACCATTTCACCCGTTATGCCCAGGCCTTTCCAACCAAAACCAGAAGGCCTCCAATGTAGCCAAGGTACTTATGGAGAAGTACTTTGTGCATTACGGGTTACCTCAACGCCTTCACTTGGATCAAGAGAGGGACTTCGAAAGTCAACTGATCCGGAAGTTACTGGACTGCACCACCCCTTATCACCCTCAAGGTGATGCCCAACCGGAAAGGTTCAACAGGACTTTGTTAAACATGTTGGGGACTCTGAGTATTGAGGAAAAGCAGCATTGGGGCAAGAACATAGCTGCTATAGTGCTTTCCTACAACAGCACGACCAGTGATGCTACAGGATATTCCCTGTATAGACTGATGTTTGGCAGGGAAGCAAGACTACCCGTAGACTTGGCCTTTGGCACCTCAATGGACCACACATCAGCTGCCTCACACAAGGGATACGTGGACAGACTGCAGAAAAGCTTAAAGCTGGCCTATGAGAAAGCCCAATCGACTTCTGACCAGAGAGGAGCCCGAAATAAGCGGAACTTTGACCTTAGGGTCCGGATCCAGGATCTGCAACCCGGAGACAGAGTGTTGCTGCGAAACTTAGGGGTCCCAGGAAAGCACAAGCTGGCAGACAGATGGAAGTCAGAGCCCTATGTGATTTGTAGCAAACTGCCTGGCTTACCAGTGTATCAGTTGAAGCCTGAAGGAAGAGTGGGACCTCTGAAGACCTGGCACAGGAACCATCTGCTACCCCTTTCTGAGGCAGTCAGGACTCAGGATGCCTCCTGCTCCGAATACCCCCGAGCTACCTTCAACTCCCCGCACTCCTAGACCTAATACCAGGTCTCAAGCAACTCTGTCAAGAGAGGAGGAAATTACAGATCAAAGTGAAGATGAGGAGCTGGAGCTCAGATGGCTATGGCCGTCTCAAGCACCTGAATCCCTGATGGCGGATCCCACACCCTCTGAATTCCTCATAAGTGACACCTTGAACGCTGAAGCTGCTGAGTTCATTCCATTCAGTACCCAGACTGAAGAATGGTAAGATGCTTTGGAGTCAGTCCCCGCTGAAGACCCAGGGAACTCACTGTACCTTCCTGCACCAGAGTTGGATGCCCTTGAAGCCACCAGTCCTCTGACACTTACCCCAATGGAGGCACCCATAGTGCCAGATATTGTGACCCCCAGAGAACAAAAAGTGAAGAGAATTATCCGCCCTCCCAGGAAGTTTACTTACACTCAAATGGGAGAATGCTCTGAAGACACTGTGATAACTGCAAGAAGGACAATAGAGAAACATGGCCCCTCCACTGTGCATTTGGTGGAGGGCAACCCCAGCTTACTCTCAGTTAGGCAGGTCACTTCCACTAGTATGACCTGTGGGCAGGACAATCTCCCTCACCGAGCTTGGTGGGAGGTTCCCCTGCCCAGTTCTTTTGCTACTATAAAGTGTATTGTTTGTACTTTATGTTGATTTTATCTTTGGGGACCAAAGATTTTAAGTGGGGGGAGTGTGTAGCGGGGTATCGCTTTAAGACCTCAGAGACTACCGTACCCAGAATGCCACGAGACACCCAAGGTGCATTGCCCTGCGCAAAGACTGCTGGGGTGGGCTATTTAACTGGGGGGCGGGACTGATTTCGGCCTCTTTGGACACCGCTCGCCCAGCAAGTGGAACTCCTTTCCGAGCCTGCTGAGATACAAGGCCTGAAGCCGGTGTTTTTCTCCAAAGAGCCTTCCGTTCCACCGAGGAGCCTGCGGGACGTCATCCGACTGCTGCTGTACTGTTGCCAAGAGGACGAAGACCCGGGTGTCGGGGAATCTGTGTACCGAGACACAGCAATGGAAGATACGGACATGGATGGTCCGGTTGGGTGAGAGAGCACCTGGTCAGAGACAAACACAGGATCTCCTAGGTCAGATAACTGTTGTTCAGAATTAACTTTAGTGCTTGTAGTCATACACCGGAGGGACAGTGCCCTGAGTATCTAGGAGTCTCTAAGACTTATCCTGTGTTCACCAAGTTCAAGACCCTTTTCTTCTTTGTGGATTATAACTTGTTTCTTCAAAAGTGAACCACCGTTTGCTAGCGAAGATTTTCCTCTGCAGAACTTCTACATAATACAGTCAGGCCTGACTTAGTAGCGTAGACATTTCTGGGCGCCATTTTTACCCACGAGGTAGAATAGCTGCAGCGGGGACAGTTAGTTTCTTTTGTTATATCTGTCTGTTTGCAAAAGTACCCCTTTTCATTGCAGGGCTCTGCATGTGTTCATGTATACTTTTTTCTATGCTTAACCAACATTCTCAGTAAAAGTGCCAGGGTTAAGTACACATGTGTTTGTGTCATTTACTGTGCAGAAGAGACAGTTATTGATAGCCATACCCTATTGCTGTGTTTATTGCAGGATTGTTACAGGTTACACAATTCTACCATCCCCTACTGACTGTGCCTGGAGAGGTTAGAGCCAATTGCTGGTGGTAGACAGCAGTACATAACAGGGCCCAATCAAATCATTTCAGCGGCTCTCTTAGCTGGGGGTATCGCCACATATAATAACAAGGAAAGGAAATATCCAATCCTACAAGACTTACATGTGTAAAATCTACATAAAAACAGAATGCAATGACATGCAAATTTCAAAAACCCATATTTTATTCACAATAGAAAACAGAAAACATATCACATAGTTACATAGTAGGCGAGGTTGAAAAAAGACACAAGTCCATCAAGTCCAACCTATGTGTGTGATTATATGTCAGTATTGCCTTGTATATCCCTGTATGTTGTGGTCGTTGAAATGTTTAAACTGAGAAAATGTACCATTTTAAGAAATAAATAAAGTTATTTTGAAATTTTTGGCAGCAACACATCTCAAACAAGTTGGGACAGGGCAAAAAAAAAGCTGCCAAAGTAAGTGGTACTAACAAGGAAGAGCTGGAAGAACATTTTGCAATAAATTAGGTTTATTGGCAACAGGTCAGTAACATGACTGGGTATAAAAAGAGTGTCTCAAAAAATAAAGATGGACAGAGGTTCACCAATCTGTGAAAAACTGTGGCTAAATATTGTCGAACACATTGAGAATAATCAAAATTTTAAAGCAAAACGGGACTTTTAAGGTGCCAGAAACCACTAATTCACACAATAGGTAAAATTCAATAAAACATAGATTTTATTTCATATCAAATTAAAAATGATTATAAAAAAATCACACAAGATGCGATTTTAAACAGCAGTGCAGCAGCTACCGCTCAACATCTTTCACCTTTAGGCTTCCTCAGGAGTCTTATGAATGCTGCATGTTGCTGATACTACAGATAAGGAGAACATACAATCCTTAGGTGGATAATAGTAGAATACATATGGGGGGTGATTTGCGCTGGTTGATACCTTAATTGGTGCGCCGGATAACTCCTTCACTGGGCGCAGGAACCAGCGGCGCACTGTTATAGTAAATAAAAATGTCAGCGGCGCTCTATTGAAAATGAATGGTTCCCTATGGGAGCCCATTGATTTTAATAGAGGTCGCCCGGGAAGGCGGATGAAGTCGATCCGACTCACGGGGCGACTCGTGTGCCGGCTGACACAGGGACAGCGCGACAGGGACAGCGCGACTTTGCGAGGCAACTTGGACACGACCTGAGCGTGAAGCAGCCGCTCAAGTCGTGTCCTAGAGGCGACTACCTGGCCGAGAATGTCTCCAGCGCGATGGCATCGCGCTGGGTCTCGGCAGCCTCGCGCTCGCTGTCCCGTGTTTGGTATGAATCATGAAGGGGAACTCCACGCCAAATTTTTATGAAAAAACCGGCATAGGTTCCCCTCCAGGAGCATACCAGGCCCTTAGGTCTGGTATGGATTTTAAGGGGAACCCCCTAAGCCGAAAAAACGGCGTGGGGGTCCCCCCCAAAATCCAAACCAGACCCTTATTCGAGTACGCAACCTGGCAGGCCGCAGGAAAAGAGGGGGGATGAGAGCGGCCCCCCTCCCTCCTGAACCGTACCAGGCCGCATGCCCTCAACATGGGGGGTTTGGGGCAGGGGGCGACCTGCGGCCCCCCCACCCCAAAGCACCCTGCCCCCATGTTGATGGGGACAAGGGTCTCTTCCCGACAACCCTGGCCATTGGTTGTCGGGGTCTGCGGGCGGGGGGCTTATCGGAATCCGGGAGCCCCCTTTAATACTTTAATAAGGGGGCCCCCAGATGCTGCCCCCCCACCCTATGTGAATGAGTATGGGGTACATCGTATTATGGGGAGATCGTGGAGAAGGCACCGGAGAGCAGGAGAAGAACCGGAGAGCGCGGAGACGACACCGGAGGACAGAACAAGAGACCCCCGAAGTCGGAAGAAGATGACGATGAAGACCGGGACCCTGCTAGCAAATAAACTGGAAGAAGATAGCGGGGCGCCCGGCAGAAAGACCCCCGAAGACGTAAGAAGACGGCAAGGAAGACCGGGACCCCGCTAGCAAAAGAGCTGGAAGAAGATAGCGGGGCGCCCGGAAAAAAGACCCCCGAAGTCAGAAGAAGACCCCCGGAGCTGCCTAATAAATTACTTTAAAAACCTGTGTTGTGTTTTTTATTTTATTTATTTTGCCACCAGGTGAATGGGTAGGGGTACGATGTACCCCATACTCATTCACATAGGGTGGGGGGCCGGTATCTGGGGTCCCCCTTTATTAAAGAGGGCTCCCGAATTCCGATAAGCCCTCCGCCCGCAGACCCCAACAACCAACGGCCAGGGTTGTCGGGAAGAGGCCCTTGTCCCCATCAACATGGGGACATCCTCCCCATGTTGAGGGCATGAGGCCTGGTATGGTTCAGGAGGGAGGGGGGGCCGCTCTCTCGTCCCCCCTCTTTTCCTGCGGCCTGCCAGGTTGCGTGCTCGGTTAAAGGGTCTGATGTGGATTTTTAGGGGGACCCCCACGCTATTTTTTTTTAGTTTGGCACAGGGTTCCCCTTAAAATCCATACCAGACCTAAAGGGCCTGGTATGGATCTTGGGGGGACTCCCACACCATATTTTTTTTCATTTTTGTGGGGGGGGGAGGTCCCCTTTGAAACCATACTAGACACAAGGGCCTGGTATGGACCTGGGGGGGGGGACCCCACGCTGGTTTTTTTCAAGTTTTTTTTTTTAGAGCCGGCAATGTTTATTTTTTTTGACATTTCCTTTAACAACCAGCTATAAACAGGTTAGAAAAATAAATAAAAAATTGCCGCAAAATCGCGGTACTTGCGTTTTGGATGTGGGTCCATTGAATTCTATTACATCCAAAACACTGTTTTTGGCCTTGAAAAAAAAATCTGCAGTTGCGTTTAAACTCGTTTTTCTCAAAGCCTAAAGACGCCAAAGATTTCGGTACCGGTACCGGCGTTTAGCCGCATTTTAGTTTAGAAGCGTTTTTAAAGGTGACCTCTTTTTTTACGTTGATAAACTCCAAAAATATGGCAAATGAGGAAAAACCATAAAAAATATATATTGTGAGGGGGTTAGCTCGGCAGCGGGTGTGTGTGACCCCCGGGATGGGCTCCCCACACAAAACAGGCCCAGCAAACGGAGGTTGTGGTTTTCAAAATCAAAAAAAAGGTGCGGTTTATTTTCTATTTACAGTGACAAAACACAGCAAAGCAAAAGAAACATAACCAAAATAAATCCTGGTCAAGTTGACCTCTGACTAAACATACAGGTTTCCTAACTAACAACTGGGATCAGCCTAGTGCTGTCCTAGTCCCTAAGTCCCTGGTTTAGTAAAAGTCCAAACAAATAGCCACACAGGCTTTGCCTCACTGCACAGGGGTTCACTCTCCCTAGACAGTCCACACAGGTCTGGTTCCAGGCATGAGCAAACACCTAATGAATCTGGGAGTTTTTATAGAGGCCTAAATGAGCTGACAAGCTTCAGCTGGCCTCATCAACTCCCTGTCTGTACGACGCCCCACACTCTCCCTAGAGGTATGAGTCATCCATGAGCCCACTAGCCTTATACAACTCTCCACCTAGTTGTATAAGTCGGCGTAAAGCCTGAATCTGGGCGAAATATATCTACCCCCCTGGATGCAACCAGGTGACTTTACCTTCCTGCTGTCACATACCCCCCCCTCTTGTTTTAACCTCGGGGTTGGAACACCAGCAATCAGGCATTCATGTACTCGAGACAAAGCATCCACATTCCCCATTTGAACGCCAGGGCGATGCTTTACTGTGAAGTTGAATTCCTGGAGGGCCAGGAACCACCTATTCACTCTTCTATTTGTTTCCTTGTTTTGAGCCATCCACTTTAACGGAGCGTGATCCATAACCATGTCAAAGTGCCTACCTAGCAGGTAGTACCGAAGGGAATCTAGAGCCCACTTCACCGCTAAACACTCCTTTTCAACGGTGGCGTAATTTACCTCATGGGACTTCAACTTCCTGCTGAGGTAAATGACTGGGTGCTCTTCCCCGTTCCAGACCTGGGACAATACTGCTCCTAACCCCACATCTGACGCATCACTTTGTACGACAAAGTCTTTAGAGAAGTCGGGTGAGTACAACACTGGCTGGCTACATAAGGCTTGTTTCAAGAATTGGAATGCTGCCTCAGCCTCGGGGGTCCATTTAATCATGACCGACCCTTTCCCCTTCGTCAGGTTGGTTAGGGGCACAGCCTTAGAAGCAAAGTGGGGAATGAATCGCCGATAATACCCAGCGATTCCCAGAAAGGCTCGTACCTGCTTCTTGCTGTTGGGACGTGGCCAACTCTGGATGGCCTCGACTTTGTTGAGTTGGGGTTTTATTACTCCCCTCCCAATGGTGTACCCAAGATATTTGGCCTCCTCCTGCCCAATGGTACACTTCTTGGGGTTAGCCGTAAACCCCGCTTCCCGAACAGAGTCCAGGACTGCTTGCACTTTTGGCAGATGTGAGGCCCAATCTGTGCTATGGACAATTACGTCATCCAGGTAAGCCGCAGCATACTTCCGATGGGGCCTCAGCATCTGGTCCATTTTCCGCTGGAATGTGGCCGGCGCATTCTGTAACCCGAACGGCATTCTTTTATATTGGAACGCCCCGTCTGGGGTTACAAATGCGGTTTTCTCTTTGGCCGACTTGGCCAGGGGGATTTGCCAATACCCTTTTGTGAGGTCAAGAGTCGTCATGTATCGGGCTGTTCCCAGCCGGTCGATCAACTCATCTATACGTGGCATGGGGTAGGTGTCAAATTTTGTAACTTTGTTCAACTGACGAAAATCGTTACAAAATCGCCAGCTCCCATCCGGTTTAGGCACCAACACGATGGGACTAGACCAATCACTTTGGGACTCCTCTATCACCCCTAAGTTCAGCATTTTCTGTACTTCCTCCCGTATTGCCTCCCGTCGGGCCTCTGGGATCCGATAGGGTTTTAACTTCACCCTTTCACCGGGCGGGGTAATGATGTCATGCTCTACCCCAGATGTTTGTCCCGGCAGCTCAGAGAATACCTCCTTGTTGCGAAGCACAAACTCCTTAACCTCCTGTTGTTGGGGTTGTGACAAGGTGGCTGCTATTCCAACCTCAGGAATCACGCAACCAGTTTGAGCTGGTGACCAAGTGTCTGCGACTAGGGACTCTCTATCCCTCCAGGCTTTCAACAGATTAACGTGATAGATCTGTTCGGGCTTTCGCCTTCCTGGTTGTCTGACCTTGTAATTCACTTCGCTCACTTTTTCCATTATCTCGTAGGGGCCTTGCCATTTGGCAAGGAATTTACTTTCAACCGTAGGGACAAGTACCAATATCCTATCCCCCGGGGAAAAGGTACGGGTCTTGGCTCCACGGTTGTACACTCTCTGCTGTGCCAACTGCGCTTGGGCCAAATGTTCCTTCACGATGGGCATTACCTGTGCAATTCGATCTTGCATCAGGGCGACATGCTGAATCACACTCCTGTGGGGAGAACTCTCACTTTCCCAAGTTTCCTTGGCAATATCCAACAGCCCTCTTGGGTGTCTCCCATACAGTAACTCAAAGGGGGAGAATCCCGTAGAGGATTGGGGCACCTCCCTAATAGCAAACATCAAATAAGGAAGTAAACAGTCCCAATCCTTTCCATCTCTATCCACCACTTTCTTCAACATTTGTTTTAGGGTTTTGTTGAATCTTTCAACCAGCCCATCGGTTTGGGGGTGATACACAGACGTACGCAATTGCGTCACTTTGAACAATTTACACAGCTCTTTCATAACCCGGGACATAAAGGGTGTACCTTGGTCCGTAAGCAGTTCTTTACAAATACCCACCCGGCTAAAAACAAGAGATAGCTCTTTGGCTATGGTTTTGGCCGAGGTATTTCGGAGAGGGATCGCTTCTGGATAACGGGTGGCATAGTCCATTATAACTAATATGTACTGGTGCCCCCTAGCGGACTTGATTATAGGACCTACCAAATCCATGGCGATCCTCTCAAACGGGACCTCAATGATGGGTAGAGGGACCAGCGGGCTACGGAAATGTGGCATCGGGGCCAACCTCTGACACACAGGGCAGGAGGAACAATAATTTTCTACGTCCTTCATCACCCCCGGCCAATAGAATCTCTGTAATAACTAACTCAGCCTTTATCAGGGTCACAAGGCTACCTGAATCCAGCAATACCACAACATTTCTACCATTAACACACATTTTGCATAAATGTTTCTCAGTTCCTCGAATGGCAGTGCATGCGACTGTCGCACACAGCGACTGACGTCTGCCCGTCAGAAAGTCACACTGCATGGGTTCCTCCACAACCGGGCAATTGGCTGCAATATGTCCCGCTTGCCGGCAGCGGTAGCAAACGATCCTTCTTGCGGCCTCTTGAGCCGCTGATTTCCCAGGCTGTTCTCGCCAAACTTGGGGTAGAGCTCCCACCCTCTCACTCTCTCCACCCTCACCCCTTGGAATCCTCTTATCCGCCCCTGGGGATGGTCTGGTCTTAGGGTGGAAAGTCCGAGTGTCTCTGGAAGAGGCCGTCAGGTTCTCTGTAGCCAAGTATTTCTCCACACGATCCACAAGACCATCGGCCGTCTCTGGGTCTCCATGGCTTACCCACTTTTGGATGGCAGTAGGAAGAGCTCTCAAAAACCGATCCATTACAACACGTTCCACAATCTTTGGTGCGGACAAAGTCTCTGGCTGTAGCCACTTTCTGCTCAGGTGAATGAGATCATACATTTGAGACCTGGGGGGTTTTCCAAGCTGGAAAGTCCAGTTATGCACACGCTGAGCCCGGACAGCCTGGGTGACACCCAGCCTTGCCAATATTTCAGCTTTTAGCATCACATAGTCTTTTGCTTGGTTAGGCTCTAGGTCATAGTAAGCTTTCTGCGATTCACCAGTTAACAGAGGAGCCACCAGTCCAGCCCACTGCTCCTCAGGCCACTTTTCTCTTTCAGCGGTCCTTTCAAATGTGGTCAAAAATACCTCTGGATCATCCTCTCCAGTCATTTTTGTCAATAAACGACTCACCCCAAAGGACGCGGTATTAGTGGGACGGCTTTCCTCACTGGTCTGCGGACGTTGCTGCATTACTGCTTCCATCTGTTGTTGTAGTCTCTGCTCTTGCTTCTGCAACAGGTCTATGAAGCGGGCCTCAGATTGCTGCTGGGCTCGTTGCTGAGCCTCCAGACTCTGTTGCAAAGTTGCGTTTGTCTGCTGCTGGGCTGCAAGGCTCCTTTGCAAACCTGCATTTGTCTGCTGTTGATTGGCATTTGCTAGAGCCAGCTGCTTCAGTATCTCCTCCATGCTGGCTTAAAAAAAACTGCCACTGGTTCTCCACCAACTGTGAGGGGGTTAGCTCGGCAGCGGGTGTGTGTGACCCCCGGGATGGGCTCCCCACACAAAACAGGCCCAGCAAACGGAGGTTGTGGTTTTCAAAATCAAAAAAAAGGTGCGGTTTATTTTCTATTTACAGTGACAAAACACAGCAAAGCAAAAGAAACATAACCAAAATAAATCCTGGTCAAGTTGACCTCTGACTAAACATACAGGTTTCCTAACTAACAACTGGGATCAGCCTAGTGCTGTCCTAGTCCCTAAGTCCCTGGTTTAGTAAAAGTCCAAACAAATAGCCACACAGGCTTTGCCTCACCGCACAGGGGTTCACTCTCCCTAGACAGTCCACACAGGTCTGGTTCCAGGCATGAGCAAACACCTAATGAATCTGGGAGTTTTTATAGAGGCCTAAATGAGCTGACAAGCTTCAGCTGGCCTCATCAACTCCCTGTCTGTACGACGCCCCACACTCTCCCTAGAGGTATGAGTCATCCATGAGCCCACTAGCCTTATACAACTCTCCACCTAGTTGTATAAGTCGGCGTAAAGCCTGAATCTGGGCGAAATATATCTACCCCCCTGGATGCAACCAGGTGACTTTACCTTCCTGCTGTCACAATATATATATATATATATATATATATATATATATATATATTTATATATATATAAAAAATGAAATTGCTTCCATTGCATTGTGGACAATCCACAACTTGGGGCAGGTGATGTGGCAAGTGGACAATCCACAACTTGGGGCAGGTGACGTGGCAAGTGGACAATCCACAACTTGTGGCAAGTGATGTGGCAAGTGACACGCTAAATACAACTACACTGCTGCTCTCTCAGCTGCTGATACTCACTCTGGTCTCACAAAATAGCGGAAATCGTTACTAATACTGTTTTTGGAGCTTAGGGCGGCTCCTTATGATGTTTCCTAACTAAACGCATATAGACGCAAATGTGGTAAAATGCAGAATGCAAACGCCACAAAGTGCGCCTTTCTAAACGCCGCTTTCAACCTTAGTTCTGAACACTTTGCACCAGCGTCCCGTGTACATGGGGCCTAAAAACGCCTATGCCATTTACAGCTCAAAAACGCAATGGTGGCCATGAGGCCATAGGCTAATATGGAGAGACGTTTTTAAGCTGCAAAAAACGCTCCAACAAGCGGCTGGAAAAACGTCCGTGTGCATGTAGCCTTATATTAACCACTTGCGCACTGGCCACTTAAACCCCCTTCCTGCCCAGACCAATTTTCAAATTTCTGCGCTGATGCACTTTCAATGACAATTGCGCGCTCATACAACACTGTAACCCAATGAAAATGTATTATTTTTGGGCACACAAATAGAGCTTTCTTTTGGTGCTATTTGATCACCTCTCCTTTTTTTTTTTTTTCAATAAATACAAAAGACCGACTTTAAAAAAAAAATAGGATATTTTAACCACTTCAGCACTGGGCCTATTCTGGCACTTCTCTCCTTCATGTAAAAATCATAAATTTATGTCTATAAAATTACTTCAAAACCCCAAACATTATATATGTTTTTTTAGCAGACACCCTAGGGAATAAAATGGCGGTCATTGCAAATTTTTATCTCGCTCTGTATTTGCGCAATAAATTAGCAAACGCCTTTTTTGGGGAAAAAAATGGTTTCAGGAATTTCAAAAAAATACAAAACAGTAAAGTTAGCCCAATTTTTCTTTTTTGTACATCACGGGACACAGAGCGACTTAGTCATTACTAATGGGTTATATAGATACCTTCAGGTGCTGGCACTGGCAACTTCCAAAACCGGAAGTACCCTCCCCTATATAAGCCCCTCCCATCCGGGAGCACCTCAGTTTTTTGCCAGTGTCTAAGGTGTTGGCCAAAGAGTAACATGTGTTTTCACTGGGCTTGCGTACAGGTTCTTTTATGGGCCTTAGTAAGCTGTTCCGGATCCGACCAAAAAAGCTTCATAGCTAAACGGTCGGTACCCGGGCCTTGCAACAGAAGAGCAAGGTTTTGCCTGTAATGCCTCTCTTAGGAGGGCTGGACCCTGGGATCCAGAGCTCTGGTCATACCCACGACCAAGATGTTGTCTGTGCAGGGTGCTATACAGGTCCAGGGGAGTGGAATCCTTGGGAACCCGGTCCCTGAAGGTTTAAATACAATGCCTGCCGTGAGAGGTGAAGTTTGGGCTTCTGTGGACCAAACAAAGTCCTGCGGCGGGGAACAGGTAAGTCATGGCCCCCAGGAACTTGGTTCTATTGGGGGACCCCCAAGCCTAATTTGTCTTTCTGTCTGTTACCTAACGGTATTCCCGCTAATATCTGTGCATGCCTGTAACTACTGAAAAATGTAAAATTTTAATAGTAGTCAAGAAAAAAAAAAAAAAGGAGGCCGCGGTACCTGTGTTAAACCACTAGAGGCCGCTGTGGTCCATTTTTCTTGTCATGTGGATCTTTGGCTTTTTCAAGTCAAAAGATCCAGGCAGTTGGTAAGTTTCTCTGTGGGAATCCACTTCCTCTGCCCTGTTGCTGCGCTCATCCACCGCACAGGCCCTCCGGCAAAAAGGGCCCTGGCTCCTAGTCCCTGCTTGTTTTCAAAAAAGAGCGCCGAAGGCGCACGGGCGCGCGCGCGGGCGCGTGCACGCGCCTCCTATGAAAGGAAAGGGGCAGGGCGGGTGGATGACGCTCGATGCGCGCCGCGGCGCTTCTGCGCATGTGCAGGCGTCCCAGCATGGATAAAAGACACAGTACAAGTGTCAGCTGGATGCAAGCAGAGCTAGCAACAAAACGGTGGCACACAGAGGCGGTTGATGCAGGCATCCCCATAGAAAGACACTTTAGTGGACACCAGCTGGTATATAGCAGCAACTGTGT
This sequence comes from Rana muscosa, assembly GCA_029206835.1. Lineage (NCBI taxonomy): Eukaryota > Metazoa > Chordata > Amphibia > Anura > Ranidae > Rana > Rana muscosa. The sequence continues at coordinate 72,920,080 of CM055125.1, forward strand.
TAGACTATTACCAGTAAAATTGGTGTATGACGACGGGAATACCTCAGCTTTGTGCTTGAAGGATATGTCGTCCAGACGCTCTGGAAATAAGTCTTCCAAGAAGCCAAAGGGGTCTCCTCGGGCTCTGAGGATTTTGGGCATGCTTGTGCTGCACCAATCTCCCCTGAAATTTCAGAGGTTAGTAGCCGTAGGAACCCCGCAGGAGTACCTGGTGCTGCGGCTGTCCCCAGTCCACCTGCTCCTGTATATATAACAGAGGAGGTTTTTTCCTCAGCTTTGGGAGGATTGGAAGAGAGATTCACAGCATTGATCGCTGCTTCCCTGTCACAGGGAAAGCGCGTCCGATCTCCGTTTCCTCCTTCAGAGTTAGTGATGAGCCGAACACCCCCGGGTTCGGTTCGCACCAGAACCCGCGAACGGACCGAAAGTTCGTACGAACATTAGAACCCTATTAAATACAATGGATGCGAACGTTCGAATTCTAAAGTGCTAATTATAACAACTATTATGCATGTTATTGTCCTAAAAAGGGTTTGGGTACCCGGGTTCTGCACCAGGGGACATGTATCAATGCAAAAAGAAGTTTTAAAAACGGTCGTTTTTCGGGAGCAGTCATTTTAATGATGCATAAAGTGAAAAAAAAAAAGTCAAATATTCCTTTAAATATCGTACCTGGGGGGTGTCTAAAGTATGCCTGTGAAGTGCCACGTGTTTCCCGTGTTTAGAACTGTCCCTGCACAAAATGACACTTCTAAAGGAAAAAAAAGCCATTTAAAACTGCTTGCGGCTTTAATGTAATGTCTGGTCCCGGTAATATGGATGAAAATCTTTAAGAAAAATGGCATAGCTACCCCATGACCCCCCCCCCCCTACCCCAGCCCATTACCAGCCCCTTTGGGTCTTGTATGGATATTAAGGGGAACCCCGCACATAAAATAAAAAAGGCCCTATATACTCTGAACAGCCGTATACAGGTGGTGCATACAAGACAGGGACTGTAGGTTTGTTCTTATGTAGAATCTGTTTGTAATTTTGAACAGGTACATTGTTTAAGTGTAGCTCCAGCCCAAAAATCTATTTATAAACTTTTTGGAAAACATAGGTAAGGGTTATCACCCCTGTAACATTTGTTTTGCTGTCTGTGCCCCTGTTCAGAACATTTCACCTCACTTTCCGTCCCAATGACAACTGTTTTTGAAATGTGGTGTTTTTCTTGAAACAAGGATTGGTGATAAAGCATCAGTACAGAGGAGACACCTTTCTCCCATATTAATTCTTACAGGAGAGAATTTTCCTTCCAAGGGGTAGATTTCCTCTCACTTCCTGTTGTCTTCTTGCGTTTGCAAGTAGGAGTCGTTTGTAAGTTGGATGTTTGAAAGTAGGGACCTGCCGTATATACTCTGCAGAAATAGGCCCCTTAGTTGTTGGTGTTGGCACAACACTGTAAGCACTCACAGTTACTCTTGGTTGGTGCTGGAACGCCCTGCTGTCAACTATTATATCAGGAATTTTAATTACATATAATTGTTGAACAGTGGTAGTAAAAATTGGGCCTTTGATGGTGGTGCTGGTGCCACAACACTGTAAGCCAGGACAGTTACTCTTGGTGGGTGCAGCAATGGGCCCTGCTGTGAATTATTAGATCAAGAATTGTAATTGCATGCCCCTGTTGAACAGGGGCTGAAAAATTGGGCCTTTCGTGGTGGTGGTGGTGGTGGTGGTGTTGCCACAACACTGTAAGCCCTCAGAGTTACTCTTGGTGGGTGCAGGAATGGGCCCTGCTGTGAATTATTAGATCAAGAATTGTAATTACATGCCCCTTTTGAACAGGGGCTGAAAAATTGGGCCTTTCGTGGTGGTGGTGGTGGTGGCGTTGCCACAACACTGTAAGCCCTCAGAGTTACTCTTGGTAGGTGCAGGAATGGGCCCTGCTGTGAATTATTAGATCAAGAATTGTAATTACATGCCCCTTTTGAACAGGGGCTGAAAAATTGGGCCTTTCGTGGTGGTGGTGGTGGTGGCGTTGCCACAACACTGTAAGCCCTCAGAGTTACTCTTGGTGGGTGCAGGAATGGGCCCTGCTGTGAATTATTAGATCAAGAATTGTAATTACATGCCCCTTTTGAACAGGGGCTGAAAAATTGGGCCTTTCGTGGTGGTGGTGGTGGTGGCGTTGCCACAACACTGTAAGCCCTCAGAGTTACTCTTGGTGGGTGCAGGAATGGGCCCTGCTGTGAATTATTAGATCAAGAATTGTAATTACATGCCCCTTTTGAACAGGGGCTGAAAAATTGGGCCTTTCGTGGTGGTGGTGGTGGTGGCGTTGCCACAACACTGTAAGCCCTCAGAGTTACTCTTGGTGGGTGCAGGAATGGGCCCTGCTGTGAATTATTAGATCAAGAATTGTAATTACATGCCCCTTTTGAACAGGGGCTGAAAAATTGGGCCTTTTGTGGTGGTGGTGGTGGTGGCGTTGCCACAACACTGTAAGCCCTCAGAGTTACTCTTGGTGGGTGCAGGAATGGGCCCTGCTGTGAATTATTAGATCAAGAATTGTAATTACATGCCCCTTTTGAACAGGGGCTGAAAAATTGGGCCTTTCGTGGTGGTGGTGGTGGTGGCGTTGCCACAACACTGTAAGCCCTCAGAGTTACTCTTGGTGGGTGCAGGAATGGGCCCTGCTGTGAATTATTAGATCAAGAATTGTAATTACATGCCCCTTTTGAACAGGGGCTGAAAAATTGGGCCTTTCGTGGTGGTGGTGGTGGTGGCGTTGCCACAACACTGTAAGCCCTCAGAGTTACTCTTGGTGGGTGCAGCAATGGGCCCTGCTGTGAATTATTAGATCAAGAATTGTAATTGCATGCCCCTGTTGAACAGGGGCTGAAAAATTGGGCCTTAGGCACTGGTGGCACAACACTACAACCCCTCACAGATACTGTACTTGGAGCACAGCAATGAGCCCTGTTGCAAAGTATTGCTTCAAAAATTGTAATGACACGCCCCTGTTAAACAGGGGCTGAAAAATTGGGCCTTAGGCACTGGTGGCACAACACTACAACCCCTCACAGATACTGTACTTGGAGCACAGCAATGAGCCCTGTTGCAAAGTATTGCTTCAAAAATTGTAATGACACGCCCCTGTTAAACAGGGGCTGAAAAATTGGGCCTTAGGCACTGGTGCCACAACACTCCAACCCCTCACAGATACTGTAGTTGGAGCACAGCAATGAGCCCTATGGCAAATTATTGCTAAAAAAATTGTAATTACACGCCCCTGTAAAACAGGGGCTGAAAAATTGGGCCTTAGCCACTGGTGGCGGCACCCATAAACAAAAATGATCTTCCAAGCTATCATCATCAATCGTATCATTGAGGACTCGGAGGAGGAGGATAGCCAGTCAACATAACAGCACAGGCACTCAGCATCAGCATCAGTCTTGAAGGGATGTGACATGTTAAAATCAATTAGTCTGTTATATCAGCATCAGGTGTGTGGTAGCTGGTGGTGATCCAAGACTGGTTCATCTTGATGAAAGTCAGTCGATCAACCGAGTCGGTGGACAGGCGCACCCTGTGATCCGTGACAAATCCTCCAGCAGCACTGAATGTGCGTTCCGAAAGAACGCTGGATGCAGGACAGGCCAGTAGCTCAATTGCATACTGTGCAAGCTCTGGCCAGTGATCCATCCTCAAGACCAAGTAAGCCAGAGGATTTTCGGTGGGGAAGGTGTCCAAGTCTGACCTTGCCCCTAGATATTCCTGCACCATGTTTATCAGACGCTGGCGATGGTTGCTGGAACCGATCATACTTTGGGGCTGCGGACTAAAGAATTGTCTGAACGCATCGGTCAGACGGCCACCTTCCCCACCGCTCCTTCTTTGACTGGCCGAAGCCTCAGCAACTCGTTGTCCAGGACCAGGAGTTTGTAACCTCCCAGTCTCTGGGAACGCGTTGCACAGACCTTTCTGCAAGGCCTCCCGGAGTTGTCTCATCCTCTGCTCCCTCTGCGACGGTAACATAAGGTCCGCAACCTTACCCTTGTACCGTGGATCAAGGAGAGTGGCCAGCCAGTAATGAACCCTCTCCTTGATCCGAAGAATACGAGGATCCTTCCGCAGACTTTGCAGGATCAGGGAGGCCATGCAGCGTAGGTTTGCTGAGGCATTCGCTCCGGCGTCCTCTGGGTCACTAAGGACGACATGATCCGCAGCCACCTCCTCCCAGCCACGTACAAGTCCACTGGTTTCTTGGGACTGTAAATCATCCCTAAAAGACTGCTGCTGATGATGCTGAGTGCCAGCCTCCACCTCCATGCTGACACAATCCTCCTCCTCCTCCTCCTCCTCCTCCTCTTCCTGTGCGATGGGTGGGACAGAAGGAACACTGTCTGGGTAAAGGGGGCCTTGAGAGGCAAGGAAGTCCTCCTCTTCCTGCCTCTGTTCTGCCTCAAGTGCCCTGTCCATTATTCCACGCAGCGTGTGCTCCAACAGGTGGACAAGAGGTACAGTGTCACTGATGCATGCACTGTCACTGCTCACCATCCTCGTGGCCTCCTCAAATGGTGCCAGGACAGTGCATGCATCCCTGATCATGCCCCACTGGCGTGGAGAAAAAAAACCAAGCTCCCCTGACCCTGTCCTGGTGCCGTAGTCGCACAGGTACTCATTGATGGCCCTCTGCTGCGTGTGCAGCCGCTGCAGCATGGCCAACGTTGAGTTCCACCTGGTGGGCATGTCACATATAAGGCGGTTCTTGGGCAGGTTCAACTCCTTTTGCAGCTCAGCCAGGCGAGCACTGGCATTATAAGATCTGCGGAAATGCACACAGACTTTCCTGGCCTGCCTCAGGACATCCTGTAAGCCCGGGTACCTGCCCAAGAACCGCTGCACCACCAGGTTAAGGACGTGAGCCACACAGGGCACATGGGTCAGTTGTCCCTGTCAGAGGGCGGAGAGGAGGTTGGTGCCATTGTCGCAAACCACCATTCCTGGCTTAAGCTGGCGTGGCGTCAACCACCTCTCGGCCTGGCCCTGCAGAGCAGACAGGACCTCTGCCCCAGTGTGGCTTCTGTCCCCCAAACACACCAGCGCAAGCACGGCATGGCATCTTTTTGCCTGCGTACTTGCGTAGCCCCTTGAACGGCTACGGAGCACCGCTGGTTCATAGGACAAACCACAGGAAGTGGCCATGGAGGAAGAAGAAGAGGAGGGGGTGGAGGAGAGAGGTGTGTCACAACCAGTAGTAGCATTTTGGAGGCGTGGCGGTGGAACAACCCCCAACACTACTGCACCTTGTCCTGCATCCTTCCCAGCTGCCAAAAGAGTGACCCAATGGGCCGTGAAAGAAAGGTAACGTCCCTGTCCATGCCTGCTGGACCATGAGTCAGCGGTAATATGCACCTTACCGCTGACCGCCCTGTCCAGCGAGGCCAAGACATTGCCTTCCACATGCCGGTAGAGAGCCGGAATAGCCTTCCGTGAGAAAAAGTGGCGTTTGGGAACCTGCCACTGAGGAACCGCACATTGCACAAACTCACGGAAGGGGGCCGAGTCTACCAACTGAAAAGGCAGCAGTTGAAGCGCTAGCAATTTAGCCAAGCTAGCATTCAACCGCTGGGCATGTGGATGGCTGGGAGTGAACTTCTTTCGACGGTCCAGCAGCTGGGGCAGGGAAATTTGCCTGCTAGAATCGGACGTCGGTGTACTGCTAGCAGAGTGGCCGCAAGTACTTGGCTGTGACACACCTAATTCTACACCTTCATTCCTCTCAGTGCATGTTTTAGAGAGGACTGAAGTTATAGTGGGGTTGGAGATCCCAGCTGATGCGGTGCAAGGAGAGGTCCGCTTTGTTCTTTGGTGTGGGTCTTTGAGGTAGGCTTGCCAACGAGCTGCATGGCAGGTCAACATATGTCTGGTCAGGCATGTGGTACCCAAGCGGCTGATGTTTTGGCCACGCGATATACGCTTGAGACATATGTTGCAAACAGCAGCTGTGCGATCTGATGCACTAGCCTCAAAAAAGGCCCACACCAAAGAACTTTTTAAATGACGGGCAGAGGCAGCGCCCTGCACAGGCGGAGCTCTGCGGTGTGATTCCGTCGGTGTACTGCCCTTACGCTGGCCACCAAAGGGCATCCTGCCTCGTTGGAGATGTGCCTCCTCCTCATCCTCCTCCTCCTCCTCTCTCCTATTAGGCACCCACGTGGAGTCAGTGACCTCATCATCCCCTCCCTCCCTCCCCATCCCCTCCCTCCCCTCCTGGAGCCAATCTGGCAGTATGCTGCAGCTGCTGGAACATGACTGCCAGATTGGTGTCCTTCTTGAGCATCCCCTCTGTCTGCTCTCACGCTACTGCCTCCCTGTAGCTGGGTTTCATCATCAGACCCTTCGAAACGCTGGGCATCCTCCTGGAGCATGTACCCAACACTGTGCTCAAACAGTTCGGGGGACTCCTCAGGAGGAGGACATGGTGGGTCTAGGGAAGGAGTGACTGATGATGAGTCTGACATTGATACCAGGGAAGAGGACGCTTTGGCAGCTGCTTTTCCAGTACCCTGAGCCTGGGTGAGAGAGGATGAGGAGGAGGAGGAGGGCTTGGTCATCCACTCTACCAAGTCTTCGGCATGATGTGGCTCAACATGTCCAGCTGCCGAAAAGAAGGACAAGCGTGTCCCATGGCCATGTGCTGATGACAATGCACCGCGTCCACGACCAGCACTGTTGCCCCCAGACACAGAGCCTGCTTGCCCTCTTTTATTGCCTCCTGACTGTCTGCCTCTCCTTGTTTGCCTTCCAGACATTCTAATAGATGGCCTGCAGGGAGATGGGAAAAAAGCAATAAGGGCTACCTTCAGGTGTCCTTCTCTGTCCCTTTACTTAAGGATTTCTAAATATGGTTGAGGATGATTGCTTTTGCACAGAATAGCACAACGACAATTTCCCTGACTGTCCAAAAAACAAGGATTTCAAAGATGGTTGATGAGGAATGCTTTAGCACACTATAGCACAAGGAGAATTTCCCTCACTGTCCTTCCCTGTCCCTAGAAACAAGGATTATCACAGTGAAAGAAACTGACACTCTTCCTACCTATAGTTTTCTGTCCCTAGAAAAAATGTTTTTTTAAAGCACACTATAGCACAAGGAGAATTTCCCTCACTTTCCTTCCCTGTCCCTAGAAACAAGGATTATCACAGTGAAAGAAACTGACACTCTTCCTACCTATATTTTTCTGTCCCTAGAAAAAATGTTTTTTTAAAGCACACTATAGCACAAGGAGAATTTCCCTCACTTTCCTTCCCTGTCTCTAGAAACATGGATTATCACAGTGAAAGAAACTGACACTCTTCCTACCTATAGTTTTCTGTCCCTAGAAAAAATGTTTTTTTAAAGCACACTATAGCACAAGGAGAATTTCCCTCACTTTCCTTCCCTGTCCCTAGAAACAAGGATTATCACAGTGAAAGAAACTGACACTCTTCCTACCTATAGTTTTCTGTCCCTAGAAAAAATGTTTTTTTAAAGCACACTATAGCACAAGGAGAATTTCCCTCACTGTCCTTCCCTGTCCCTAGAAACAAGGATTATCACAGTGAAAGAAACTGACACTCTTCCTACCTATAGTTTTCTGTCCCTAGAAAAAATGTTTTTTTAAAGCACACTATAGCACAAGGAGAATTTCCCTCACTGTCCTTCCCTGTCCCTAGAAACAAGGATTATCACAGTGAAAGAAACTGACACTCTTCCTACCTATAGTTTTCTGTCCCTAGAAAAAATGTTTTTTTAAAGCACACTATAGCACAAGGAGAATTTCCCTCACTTTCCTTCCCTGTCCCTAGAAACAAGGATTATCACAGTGAAAGAAACTGACACTCTTCCTACCTATAGTTTTCTGTCCCTAGAAAAAATGTTTTTTTAAAGCACACTATAGCACAAGGAGAATTTCCCTCACTGTCCTTCCCTGTCCCTAGAAACAAGGATTATCACAGTGAAAGAAACTGACACTCTTCCTACCTATAGTTTTCTGTCCCTAGAAAAAAATGTTTTTTTAAAGCACACTATAGCACAAGGAGAATTTCCCTCACTTTCCTTCCCTGTCCCTAGAAACAAGGATTATCACAGTGAAAGAAACTGACACTCTTCCTACCTATAGTTTTCTGTCCCTAGAAAAAATGTTTTTTTAAAGCACACTATAGCACAAGGAGAATTTCCCTCACTTTCCTTCCCTGTCCCTAGAAACAAGGATTATCACAGTGAAAGAAACTGACACTCTTCCTACCTATAGTTTTCTGTCCCTAGAAAAAATGTTTTTTTAAAGCACACTATAGCACAAGGAGAATTTCCCTCACTGTCCTTCCCTGTCCCTAGAAACAAGGATTATCACAGTGAAATAAACTGACACTCTTCCTACCTATAGTTTTCTGTCCCTAGAAAAAATGTTTTTTTAAAGCACACTATAGCACAAGGAGAATTTCCCTCACTTTCCTTCCCTGTCCCTAGAAACAAGGATTATCACAGTGAAAGAAACTGACACTCTTCCTACCTATAGTTTTCTGTCCCTAGAAAAAATGTTTTTTTAAAGCACACTATAGCACAAGGAGAATTTCCCTCACTTTCCTTCCCTGTCCCTAGAAACAAGGATTATCACAGTGAAAGAAACTGACACTCTTCCTACCTATAGTTTTCTGTCCCTAGAAAAAATGTTTTTTTAAAGCACACTATAGCACAAGGAGAATTTCCCTCACTTTCCTTCCCTGTCCCTAGAAACAAGGATTATCACAGTGAAAGAAACTGACACTCTTCCTACCTATAGTTTTCTGTCCCTAGAAAAAATGTTTTTTAAAGCACACTATAGCACAAGGAGAATTTCCCTCACTGTCCTTCCCTGTCCCTAGAAACAAGGATTATCACAGTGAAAGAAACTGACACTCTTCCTACCTATAGTTTTCTGTCCCTAGAAAAAATGTTTTTTTAAAGCACACTATAGCACAAGGAGAATTTCCCTCACTGTCCTTCCCTGTCCCTAGAAACAAGGATTATCACAGTGAAAGAAACTGACACTCTTCCTACCTATAGTTTTCTGTCCCTAGAAAAAATGTTTTTTTAAAGCACACTATAGCACAAGGAGAATTTCCCTCACTTTCCTTCCCTGTCCCTAGAAACAAGGATTATCACAGTGAAAGAAACTGACACTCTTCCTACCTATAGTTTTCTGTCCCTAGAAAAAATGTTTTTTTAAAGCACACTATAGCACAAGGAGAATTTCCCTCACTTTCCTTCCCTGTCCCTAGAAACAAGGATTATCACAGTGAAAGAAACTGACACTCTTCCTACCTATAGTTTTCTGTCCCTAGAAAAAATGTTTTTTTAAAGCACACTATAGCACAAGGAGAATTTCCCTCACTGTCCTTCCCTGTCCCTAGAAACAAGGATTATCACAGTGAAAGAAACTGACACTCTTCCTACCTATAGTTTTCTGTCCCTAGAAAAAATGTTTTTTTAAAGCACACTATAGCACAAGGAGAATTTCCCTCACTGTCCTTCCCTGTCCCTAGAAACAAGGATTATCACAGTGAAAGAAACTGACACTCTTCCTACCTATAGTTTTCTGTCCCTAGAAAAAAATGTTTTTTTAAAGCACACTATAGCACAAGGAGAATTTCCCTCACTTTCCTTCCCTGTCCCTAGAAACAAGGATTATCACAGTGAAAGAAACTGACACTCTTCCTACCTATAGTTTTCTGTCCCTAGAAAAAATGTTTTTTTAAAGCACACTATAGCACAAGGAGAATTTCCCTCACTTTCCTTCCCTGTCCCTAGAAACAAGGATTATCACAGTGAAAGAAACTGACACTCTTCCTACCTATAGTTTTCTGTCCCTAGAAAAATGTTTTTTTAAAGCACACTATAGCACAAGGAGAATTTCCCTCACTGTCCTTCCCTGTCCCTAGAAACAAGGATTATCACAGTGAAAGAAACTGACACTCTTCCTACCTATAGTTTTCTGTCCCTAGAAAAAATGTTTTTTTAAAGCACACTATAGCACAAGGAGAATTTCCCTCACTTTCCTTCCCTGTCCCTAGAAACAAGGATTATCACAGTGAAAGAAACTGACACTCTTCCTACCTATAGTTTTCTGTCCCTAGAAAAAATGTTTTTTTAAAGCACACTATAGCACAAGGAGAATTTCCCTCACTTTCCTTCCCTGTCCCTAGAAACAAGGATTATCACAGTGAAAGAAACTGACACTCTTCCTACCTATAGTTTTCTGTCCCTAGAAAAAATGTTTTTTTAAAGCACACTATAGCACAAGGAGAATTTCCCTCACTTTCCTTCCCTGTCCCTAGAAACAAGGATTATCACAGTGAAAGAAACTGACACTCTTCCTACCTATAGTTTTTTGTCCCTAGAAAAAATGTTTTTTAAAGCACACTATAGCACAAGGAGAATTTCCCTCACTGTCCTTCCCTGTCCCTAGAAACAAGGATTATCACAGTGAAAGAAACTGACACTCTTCCTACCTATAGTTTTCTGTCCCTAGAAAAAATGTTTTTTTAAAGCACACTATAGCACAAGGAGAATTTCCCTCACTGTCCTTCCCTGTCCCTAGAAACAAGGATTATCACAGTGAAAGAAACTGACACTCTTACTACCTATAGTTTTCTGTCCCTAGAAAAAAATGTTTTTTTAAAGCACACTATAGCACAAGGAGAATTTCCCTCACTTTCCTTCCCTGTCCCTAGAAACAAGGATTATCACAGTGAAAGAAACTGACACTCTTCCTACCTATAGTTTTCTGTCCCTAGAAAAAATGTTTTTTTAAAGCACACTATAGCACAAGGAGAATTTCCCTCACTGTCCTTCCCTGTCCCTAGAAACACGGATTATCACAGTGTAAGAAACTGACACTCTTCCTACCTATAGTTTTCTGTCCCTAGAAAAAATGTTTTTTTAAAGCACACTATAGCACAAGGAGAATTTCCCTCACTTTCCTTCCCTGTCCCTAGAAACAAGGATTATCACAGTGAAAGAAACTGACACTCTTCCTACCTATAGTTTTCTGTCCCTAGAAAAAATGTTTTTTTAAAGCACACTATAGCACAAGGAGAATTTCCCTCACTTTCCTTCCCTGTCCCTAGAAACAAGGATTATCACAGTGAAAGAAACTGACACTCTTCCTACCTATAGTTTTCTGTCCCTAGAAAAAATGTTTTTTTAAAGCACACTATAGCACAAGGAGAATTTCCCTCACTGTCCTTCCCTGTCCCTAGAAACAAGGATTATCACAGTGAAAGAAACTGACACTCTTCCTACCTATAGTTTTCTGTCCCTAGAAAAAATGTTTTTTTAAAGCACACTATAGCACAAGGAGAATTTCCCTCACTTTCCTTCCCTGTCCCTAGAAACAAGGATTATCACAGTGAAAGAAACTGACACTCTTCCTACCTATAGTTTTCTGTCCCTAGAAAAAAATGTTTTTTTAAAGCACACTATAGCACAAGGAGAATTTCCCTCACTTTCCTTCCCTGTCCCTAGAAACAAGGATTATCACAGTGAAAGAAACTGACACTCTTCCTACCTATAGTTTTCTGTCCCTAGAAAAAAAGTTTTTTTAAAGCACACTATAGCACAAGGAGAATTTCCCTCACTTTCCTTCCCTGTCCCTAGAAACAAGGATTATCACAGTGAAAGAAACTGACACTCTTCCTACCTATAGTTTTCTGTCCCTAGAAAAAATGTTTTTTTAAAGCACACTATAGCACAAGGAGAATTTCCCTCACTGTCCTTCCCTGTCCCTAGAAACAAGGATTATCACAGTGAAAGAAACTGACACTCTTCCTACCTATAGTTTTCTGTCCCTAGAAAAAATGTTTTTTTTAAAGCACACTATCGCACAAGGAGAATTTCCCTCACTGTCCTTCCCTGTCCCTAGAAACAAGGATTATCACAGTGAAAGAAACTGACACTCTTCCTACCTATAGTTTTCTGTCCCTAGAAAAAATGTTTTTTTTAAAGCACACTATAGCACAAGGAGAATTTCCCTCACTTTCCTTCCCTGTCCCTAGAAACAAGGATTATCACAGTGAAAGAAACTGACACTCTTCCTACCTATAGTTTTCTGTCCCTAGAAAAAATGTTTTTTTAAAGCACACTATAGCACAAGGAGAATTTCCCTCACTGTCCTTCCCTGTCCCTAGAAACAAGGATTCGCACAGTAAAACACACTGACACTCTCCCTACCTATAGTTTTCTGTCCCTAGAAAAAATGTTTTTTTAAAGCACACTATAGCACAAGGAGAATTTCCCTCACTGTCCTTCCCTGTCCCTAGAAACAAGGATTCGCACAGTAAAACACACTGACACTCTCCCTACCTATAGTTTTCTGTCCCTAGAAAAAATGTTTTTTTAAAGCACACTATAGCACAAGGAGAATTTCCCTCACTGTCCTTCCCTGTCCCTAGAAACAAGGATTCGTACAGTAAAACACACTGACACTCTCCCTACCTATAGTTTTCTGTCCCTAGAAAAAATGTTTTTTTAAAGCACACTATAGCACAAGGAGAATTTCCCTCACTGTCCTTCCCTGTCCCTAGAAACAAGGATTCGCACAGTAAAACACACTGACACTCTCCCTACCTATAGTTTTCTGTCCCTAGAAAAAATGTTTTTTTAAAGCACACTATAGCACAAGGAGAATTCCCTCACTGACCTTCCCTGTCCCTAGAAACAAGGATTCGCACAGTAAAACACACTGACACTCTCCCTACCTATCCTTCTCTTTCCCTAAACTAAAGGAATCCAGGTTAAGCAAGAAAAAATAAATGTCACTGTCCCTGTCTATGCTTCTCTTTCCCTGCTCCGGAACACACTACACTAGGCCGCCGTGCTGGCGGCCTTTTATAGTGTGGGGCGTGTACTAAACACCCTCAGCAATAATTGGCCACAGGCATCCTGCCTGTGGCCAATCATTGCTCTCCTCGCTGCCGGCGCTGTGATTGGCCAAGCATGCGGGGTCACAGTGCATGCTTGGCCAATCACAGCGCCTGGATGACACTGCGATGGCGTAGTGCATTGTGGGCCGTTCGCGTCACTCGAATTTGGCGCGAACGGCCCAAATCGTTCGATCTTCGTCGAACGATCGAACAGCTGATGTTCGAGTCGAACGTATGTTCGACTCGAACACGAAGCTCATCCCTATTCAGAGTACCTGTTAGTGGAGGAACAGCCCCACACAGAGATCGACCTGCCTGAAGGGGATCAGGATGAGGTTGATTCGGTTATAGAGGAATCAACAGTGGAAGAACCTTTCTCAGCATCTCAGGCTGAAAGATTATGGGTTCAGTCTCTGACTAACATGGTCCGATCAGCATTTAAAATGCCTCTTGCGGAGCCATCAACCACTACTGTCTCCACGCTGGGGTCGCTGAAAGCTCCCCAGACTGTCTGTTCCTTCCCAATCCACCCTTTATTGGAAGGGCTTATTTACCAGGATTGGGAGCATCCTGATAAAATATTTACTCCCCCCAAGAGATTTCCGGTGATCTATCCCATGGAGGATAAGTTCATAAAAAAATGGAGGGTCCCTACAGTGGACGCAGCCATCTCTTATGTGAATAAATCACTGACATGTCCAGTAGATAATGTTCCAATGTTCAAAGACCTAATAGATAAAAAATTGGAGTCTTTACTAAAATCTGCTTTCTCTACAGCAAGCATGGTGACACAACCTGCAGTAGCAGCGATTGGGGTCTGCCAAGCAGTGAAGGATCAGTTGAAACAAGTCTTAAGGGACTTACCAGATCAGCAGGCTCTTGCCCTAGCTGACCTACCTAGAGCCTTGTGTTTTGCGGTGGACGCCATAAAGGATACAATCCAACAGGCCTCCCGCTTTACGCTGTCTGTAGTACATATGCGTAGGCTTCTATGGCTCAAAAACTGGTCTGCTGAAGCTCCCTGTAAGAAATTGCTGATTAGCTTCCCATTTCATGGAAAACGCTTATTTGGAGAAGATCTGGACAAGTATATCCAGAAAATTTCTGCCGGTAAAAGTACACTCTTGCCGGTTAAGAACAAGGGTAGAAGTCCTTCTTTTAAGAGGCCTACTTCTCCAGTCCCTGGCACATCGGCTGTGAAACAGTTCCGACGGCCTCCGCGGTCAAATCCAGGGGGCAGAAATCAGGGACAATCACAGGGTAACAAGAAACCCTGGGTCAAGAGAGGTACGAAACCTCCCCCCAAGTCATGAAGGGTTGCCCCCACTCAATCGGGTGGGGGGAAGACTTCAGTTGTTCATAGAGACCTGGCGGGACACCATCAGAGACAGATGGGTGATCTCCGCAGTAAGTCTGGGATACAAGCTGGAGTTAAAAGACACTCCTCCTGCCCATTTTATGAGGTCAAACGTGCCAAGCGATCCCCAGAAGAGAGGATCCCTCCTTCTGGCACTAGAACAACTATTGCTCCAAGGTGTAATCATGAAGGTTCCCTTGGAAGAAAGCGGGTTCGGGTTTTACTCGAACCTTTTCACAGTCCCCAAACCAAATGGGGACGTGAGGCCCATATTAAATCTAAAAGGGCTAAACAAATTCCTACATATCAGGACTTTTCGGATGGAGTCGATCCGATCAGTGGCCACCGCCCTACAAGGGCAGGAATGGTTAGCCTCGATCGACATAAAGGATGCTTATCTGCATATTCCCATCTTTCCGGCCCACCAGAAATTTCTACGCTTTGTAGTAGAAGGGCGCCATTTTCAGTTCAGAGCCTTACCTTTCGGTCTGGCCACAGCACCACGAGTGTTCACAAAAATTCTGGCCCCACTATTGGCCAATCTAAGAACACGGGGTGTAACGATAATGGCATATTTAGACGACCTGCTACTAATTGACCACTCAGTGGAAAAACTGGAAGTAGCTATTCACGAGACAATCAAGTATCTGGAATATCACGGTTGGATTATCAACCGAGACAAGTCAGCTCTAAGACCAGTCAAAAGTCTGGAATACTTGGGGCTAAGGCTGGATTCAAATCAGAGAAAGATTTTCTTACCTCCAGAGAAGGTGTCGTCTTTGAAAGATTTGACCCACTTAGTGGGTACAAAAAGAAAACCATCCATACGCCTGTGCATGAGGCTGCTGGGAAAAATGGTGGCTTCATTCGAAGCAGTACCCTACGGTCAATTCCATTCAAGGAACTTGCAGAGGGCCATACTGTCAGCCTGGAACAAAAAAGTTCAGGCTTTAGACTTACCAATGTCCCTGTCCCCTTCCGTTCGCAAGAGCCTCCATTGGTGGTTGGTGCCCCAGAATCTGGAAAAAGGGAAACCCTTCAGTCCGGTTTCTTGGAAGGTGGTCACTACAGATGCCAGCCTCATAGGCTGGGGGGCAGTACTGGAGCAATGGTCTCTCCAGGGCAAGTGGTCAGAAGCAGAGAAGGCCCTGCCCATCAATCTCTTAGAGATACGAGCAGCCCGGTATGCCCTAGTAGCATGGACATCCAAACTCCAAGGGTCCCCTGTCAGAATTCAATCAGACAATGCCACAGCAGTGGCATATATCAATCACCAGGGTGGCACCAGGAGTCGTGCAGCCCAGAGGGAAGCGAATTGCATCCTGGAATGGGCAGAAAGATATGTCCCAGCCATATCCGCTGTTTTCATCCCAGGAGTGGAAAATTGGAGAGCGGACTTTCTAAGTCGCCAGCAATTATGCCCGGGGGAATGGTCTCTTCACCCCGAGGTTTTCCAGGCAATATGCCAGCGGTGGAGAACACCGGATGTAGATCTGCTAGCATCCAGATTCAACGCAAAGGTGGACAGATTTGTGTCTCGCACAAGGGATCCCCTAGCTTGCGGCTCGGATGCCCTAGTGTTCCCTTGGGATCAGTTCAAGCTGATATATGCATTCCCACCGCCACAATTGTTACCGCGATTAATCCGCAGAATCAGGGTAGAAAAGAAATCAGTGATTCTGGTGGCTCCAGCGTGGCCCCGAAGAGCATGGTACGCGGAGATCGTAAAGATGTCAGTGGGGAGTCCTTGGACCCTCCCACATCGTCCGGACCTGCTTTCGCAGGGACCGATATACCACCCTTCCTTACAAGCCCTAGGTTTGATGGCCTGGCTATTGAAGCCCACATCCTAAAAAAGAGAGGTCTCTCTAATCCTGTGGTATCTACCATGATCAATGCCAGGAAGCCGGTATCCAGGCAGATCTATTATAGGATCTGGAAGGCGTACATCGCGTGGTGTGAGGCCAAGAAATGGCATCCGCGTAAGTACATAATAGGTAGGATCCTGGACTTCCTACAGTGGGCTGTGGATAGGAAGTTTGCCTTGAGTACTATCAAGGGTCAGATTTCGGCCTTGTCAATATTTTTTCAAAGGCCCTTGGCTTCGCATTCACTAGTCAAAGCTTTCATACAAGGAGTGATGCGTATTAGCCCTCCGGTTAGTATTCCCATATGTCCATGGGACTTAAACCTGGTTCTGTCGGTTCTACAGAAACAACCATTTGAACCATTACAGCACATTTCCTTGGTTCTTCTCACCAGGAAATTGATTTTCTTAGTAGCCATTTGTTCGGCTAAAAGAGTATCGGAATTAGCCGCCTTGTCCTGTAAGGAGCCATATCTGGTTGTCCATAAGGACAGAGTAGTGTTACGTCCTCATCCAGCCTTTCTTCCTAAGGTGGTATCGAGGTTTCATTTGAACCAAGATGTGGTTCTTCCTTCTTTTTTTCCCAAACCTACCTCGGTAGAGGAAAAGTTATTGCATTCTTTGGATGTAGTAAGAGCAGTTAAAGCTTATCTAAAAGCCACTGCTCAGATTCGTAGAATGGATACTTTGTTTGTTCTGCCGGAAGGCCCCAGAAAGGGTCAGGCAGCATCAAAATCTACTTTAACCAAGTGGATTCGACAGGTCATAATACAAGCCTATGGCTTGAGAAGGAGACCGCCTCCGTTCAAAGTTAGGGCGCACTCCACAAGAGCAGTTGGAACTTCATGGGCAGTGCATCACCAGGCCTCCCTGGCTCAAGTCTGTAAGGCCGCAACATGGTCTTCAGTACACACGTTTACTAGATTCTACCAGGTAGACGTTAGAAGTCAGGAGGATGTCGCCTTTGGGCGCAGTGTGTTGCAGGCCGCAAAAGATCCTCATGCCTGATGGCACCCAGCTTATGTATAGTGTATCCCTCCCCTCATTTGGCATTGCTTTGGAACGTCCCATTAGTAATGACTAAGTCGCTCTGTGTCCTGTGATGTACGAAAAAGAAAAAGGGATTTTTATAACAGCTTACCTGTAAAATCCTTTTCTTGGAGTACATCACGGGACACAGAGCTCCCACCCCTCTTTTTGGGACACTTATTGCTTTGCTACAAAACTGAGGTGCTCCCGGATGGGAGGGGCTTATATAAGGGAGGGTACTTCCGGTTTTGGAAGTTGCCAGTGCCAGCACCTGAAGGTATCTATATAACCCATTAGTAATGACTAAGTCGCTCTGTGTCCCGTGATGTACTCCAAGAAAAGGATTTTACAGGTAAGCTGTTATAAAAATCCCTTTATTTGGATAATGTGAAAGATGTTGTTATGCTGAGTAAATAGATACCTAACATGTCACGCTTTAAAATTGCGCACACTCATGGAATGACACCAAACTTCAGTACTTAAAAATCTCCCTAGGCGATGCTTGAATTTTTTTTACACGTTACTATTTTCGCATTACAGAGGAGGTCTAGTGCTAGAATTGTTGCACTCATTCTAACGCACGCAGCAATACCTCACATGTGTGGTTTGAACGGCGTTTACATATGTGGGCGGGACTTACGTGTGTGTTCGCTTCTGAGCGTGAGCTACTGGGGACATGGGCGTTTTTAATTTTTTTTTATTATTATTTGTTTTGTTTTTTACTTTTTTGTATTTCTTACTCTTTTTTAAAAATTTTTGTTTTTTGGATCACTTTTATTCCTATTACAAGGAATGTAAACATCCCTTGTAATAGGAATCTATTGTGACAGGTCCTCTTTATTGAGAGATGCAGGGTCAATAAGACCCCCCATCTCTCCTCCAGGCTGGAAAGCATGAAATCGGTCAATAAAATTCACTGATCTCATGCTGACAGCTGAGATCACGGCTTTGTTTACATACAAGAACCCGGCGTGATGTCCGACGGTCATAGAGATGACTGGTGACCATCTGGTCACCACCAGTCATCTCTATGCTTCCCATCCGGCGCCGGCCAATTCGTTCTCCGAGCCCCAGATGGCACGGGAGGGCTCGGAGAAGCACCGGATGGTGGCGGGAGGGGGGGTAACGTCCCCTCCCACCGCCTATAAGAACGATCAAGCGGCGGAACTGCCGCTATGATCGTTTTTATCGTGCACAGAATCGCCGGCTGAAAAGAATGATATCTGAATGATGCCTGCAACTGCAGGCATCATTCAGATGTCACCGCACAAAGCCAAGGATGTCATTTGACGGTGGGCAGTAGGAAAGTGGTTAATATTTTGACAATTTAGAAAAAAGGTTATTTTTCTCCTTCATTGATGTACACTGATGAGACTGCACAGATGGGCACCGATAAGGTGGCAAGGGTGGGCACTGAGAGATGGCATTGCTAGTTGGCACTGGTGGGCATTGAGAAGTGGCACTGCTAGGTGGCAATGATAGGCAGCACTGCTAGGTGGCACTGATTGGCACCAGTGGTGGGCATTGATAGGTGGCACTGGCAGGGGGCTACTGATTGTCACAGATGACGCAGAATTGCCTCTTCCTCTTCGGGCCCGATGTCCCTTGCACATAAGTCGGTGATTGCCTTTTTTTATGCTCACGCTGTCAGCACAAGGAGAAAACAAAAACCATTACCCAGCTTTTGTTTACATCACGTGATCAGCTGTCATTGGCTGACAGCTGATCACATGGTAAAGGGCAAGGATCGGCCCCTTACTCGGATCTGTCATCACCCGAGTCTCAGTGACTCGGTGACCACAGCGCGCGCGCGTGAAGGGGAGGACGTTTATTGATGGACTCCCGGCAATTGAGGACCATGCTGTGGCTGTGGATCAGTTATAGCGCTGATCTCAAGTGATTAAAGAGGGTCTAAATGGGCCATTGACATGCATCACAATTCAAATTAGGAATGTGTCTTTGCAAAGTTAACCTAAATGAAATCCTGTCTTATTTTTGCTTGGGGATAGAGTGCAGAGGGATTACAAGTCTAGACAGTTTTTGGGGATGTCTGCACCCCTGATAGGGTGAAGACAACTCCCAAATTTGGCCACTTTATCCTTCCAAATAATTTACTTCCTGTCCTGTCACATAGCCACACAGGAAGTGAGGGTAAATCCCTACAAATGTCTTTCCTTGGGGATACACAGGTCAATCTAAATACTTTCCCCATTATGTACATTGCACTCCAGCATTTTGCGAGGTACACCCCAAATTATTAGGTATTTAGGACTTTGGGGTTTATTTACTAAAGGCAAATCTACTTTGCACTACAAGTGCACTTGCTGGATATCCGAGGGGGACATGCAAGCAAACAAAAAACACCATCTTTGCTTTTACAGGATTGGATGTTACAATCACCAGTGCTTCCCCTTAGATTTCCAGCAGCTACTGTACACTTTTACTGCAGAGTGGATTTGTCTTTACTAAACCCCAAACTATCCAATGATTTGGGGTGTACACAAAAGTGCTAGAGTGCAATTTGCTTAATGGGGACACTAGTTAGATTGATCTGTGTGTCCCCAAGAAAAGACATTGGTAGGGTTTTACCTTCACTTCCTGTTTAGCTGTGTGACAGGAAGTGAAGCCAATTTTACTCAAATGGGACACAAAGCCCAACCTAAAAAATAAAAACAAGCAGGGGTTCTAACACTTACTTTGTTTCCCTCAAAATGCCCACAATTAGAATTGTATTGCCTTGAGCTATTTTTAGGTGCAGTGCTCTAAATCAGTGCTTCTCAAGTACCCCCAACAGGCCATGTTTGAAGGTTTTCCTTCATCTTGCACATGTGCTTTAAATCACAGTCAATGGTTTTGTATTTTGGATAGCAATTCTCGATAAGATAAATTCACAAAACATGTCCTGTTGGGGGTACTTGAGGACTGAGGCTGAGAATCACTGCAGTAAAAAGGAAAATTGAATACTTACCGCTCTGTATTTTTCATTTCCTGGTGATTATCCATGGCAGCACACAATACATGCATATGCTAGCATGAAGGCACCAGGGTAGACAAATCACACCTGTTTTGTTTTGACATGCCAATCAGCTGTCACATTTGTTGCAAAGAAAACGCAAAACAAACATCAAAACTTTGCATCAAATTTTATTGGTCAACAAAACAAAGGGAAGCCAAAATCAAAAACATGGTCAATTTGAAACAGTTACAGACTCAACATCTTGAGAAAGATTTGGCAAAATAATGCAGCACAGACAATTAAATTAAAGTGAAGAAACGACACACATTAACAACATCAAAATTATTTCACGGAAACATTTCCCCACACAAAAAAATACAATCCACAAAAGTAAAATAAACACCTGTTTTGCAAAGACATAAAAAATAAAATACATGTGTTACAAACTCGATAAGGACACCAAAATGTACTTTTTGCCGGACACACACACACACTTGCCTCTTTTCAGGGCAAGGGAGAGGATGCTATCTGCAAGCTTTATATAACATAGGTTTGTGTGCTAATGAGGCAATTGAAAACACATGCACAGTCCATGAAACACCCAAAATGCAATTTCACCTAATGTAGAGATTGAACTTCAAAGTTGCTACACCTGTTAAGGATGTCCTTCAATTACTAACCCATAAAAACACTCTCTGAGCATGCCCAGAAATATCCAGGTGCTGTTCACACACAAAAAGCACCAAAAAAAAAATCTAACTACCTGGGCATGCTCAGAACAACACAAATGCAGCTAGCAGAAAATAACCCCCCCCCCCCCCCGCCTGTCCAAAATAAATTAAGCACATCATCCAGCATGTTACAAAATTAGAGATGGGACAATCACCCCCCCCCCCCCACCAAAAAATACCATTGCAGTCTATGGGAACTGACTTGTTAATTTTGCTAGTCCCCACTTGGCTGGCTTATCTTCTAGTTATTGGCCTTAAAAAGGGGGACCAGGTCCCACCCTAAGGGACATATATCAATGTCACCAATTTGGACAACACCAAAAAAACAAGGAGAAGTGCCTTTAAATCCGCCAAATTGCTTAAGGGCCATTTCACACCACATGCAGTCCATTGCGTTTTTTATGCATCAAAAATGCATGGAAAGTTGGTTATATGGTTCTAAATGACAGTGTTTGTTCCAATGCGTTCCAGTTCCACAAAAAAAGTAGAATGTGCTGCAATTTACCTGCACTGGACTGTACTGGAACGCAGCAAAACGCATCATAAACGCACTGGAACGCACCGGAACACACCTAAATGCACGAAAAATGCACTGGAACACACTTGTCCTTATCTATGGTTAATTAAAAAGAGGGGTGAAAAAAAAAGCACTGGACTGCATCAAAAACGTACCAAAAATGCACTGGAACGCATCAAAAACGTGCATGCAAAAAAGCACCTGGAACGCATACGGATTGCGTTTCTATGGTGTGAACTGGCCCTAGTTCACACCATAGAAACGCAGTCTGGATGCGTTACAGGTGCTTTTCTGCATGCGCGTTTTTGACACGTTCCAGTGCATTTTTGTTGCTTTTTTGATGCAGTCCAGTGTTTTTTTCCCCCTCTTTTCACTTAGGACAAGTGTGTTGCAGTGCGTCTTTGGTGCATTTAGGTGCGTTCTGGTGCATTCCAGTGCGTTTTTGGTACGTTCCGTTGCGTTTTTGATGTGTTTTACTGCGGTCCAGTACAGTTCTGTACCTAAAAAATGCAGCATGGCCAATTTTATTTTTCCTTTCTGAAACGCCCTTCAGGTCTGGTATGGATATTAAGGGGAACTCTGCGCCAATTTTTGTTTAAAAAAAGGGCGTGGGGGTTCCCCACAAAATCCGTACCAGGCCCTTCAGGTCTGGTATGGATTTTAAGGGGACACCCGCGCCAAACTTAAAAAAAAAATAGCGTGGGGGTCCCCCTAAAAATCCACACCAGACCCTTATCCGAGCACGCAACCTGGCAGGCCGCAGGAAAAGAAGAGGGGACGAGAGAGCGGCCCCCCATCCCTCCTGAACCGTACCAGGCCACATGCTCTCAACATGGGGAGGATGTCCCCATGTTGATGGGGACAAGGGCCTCATCCCCACAACCCTTGCCCGGTGGTTGTGGGGGTCTGCGGGAGACCTTTAACAAAGGGGACCCCCAGATCCCGGCCCCCCCATGTGAAATGGTAATGGGGTACAAATGTACCCCTACCATTTCACAAAGAAAGTGTCAAAAATAAAAAAAATTACAATAGACGGTTTTTGACAATTCCTTTATTAATGTCTCCTCCTTTCTTCCATCTTCTTCTTCCAGCTTCTTCTTTTCTCCATTCGGGTTTCTTCCTCCATCTTGTTCTTCATCTTCCTCTTCATCTTCATCTTCCTTCTTCTTTCGGTGTTCTCGTCCACATCTTGCTCCGGCTTCTTGTTCCCTTCTTCTTCCTTCGGCTGCTCCGTTTGAACTGGAGGTTCCCGCTGTGTGACGCTTCAGTTCTTCAGTTTTCCTCTTGGTCCGTTGCCACCCGGTGACCCCGCCCCCCTCTGACCCACATGGATTTCACAGGGACTTTCCCTGTGGTGTCAGAGGGGGGCGGGGTCACTGGGTGGCAGCGGACCAAGAGGCAAACTGAAGAACTGAAGCGTCACACAGCAGGAACCTCCAATTCAAATGGAGCGGCCGAAGAAAGAAGAAGGGGAACAAGAAACCGGAGCAAGATGCGGACGAGAACACCGAAAGAAGAAGGAAGATGAAGATGAAGAGGAAGATGAAGAACAAGATGGAGGAAGAAACCCGAATGGAGAAAAGAAGAAGATGGAAGCAGAAGATGGAAGAAGTAGATGGAAGAAAAGAGAAGACATTAATAAAGGAATTGTCAAAAACCGTCTATTGTAATTTTTTACACATTCTTTGTGAAATGGTAGGGGTACAATTGTACCCCATTACCATTTCACACAGGGGGGGCCGGGATCTGGGGGTCCCCTTTGTTAAAGGGGTCTTCCAGATTCCGATAAGCCCCCCGCCCGCAGACCCCCACAACCACCGGGCAAGGGTTGTGGAGATGAGGCCCTTGTCCCCATCAACATGGGGACATGGTGCTTTGGGGTCACAGACCCCAAAGCATCCTCCCAATGTTGAGGGCATGTGGCCTGGTACGGTTCAGGAGGGAGGGGGGGCCGCTCTCTCGTCCCCCCCTCTTTTCCTGCGGCCTGCCAGGTTGCGTGCTCGGATAAGGGTCTGGTGTGGATTTTTGGGGGGAATCCACGCCATATTTTTTTTAAATTTGGGGTGGAGTTCCCCTTAAAATCCATACCAGATCTGAAGGGCCTGGAATGGATATTTGGGGGAACCACACGCATTTTTTTTTAAATTTTCGGCGGGGTTCCCCTTAATATCCATTCCAGACCTGAAGGGCCTGGTAATGGAATTTGGGGGGACCCCACGCTTTTTTTTTTTTTTTTATCAAAGACTTTCAATGACTTTTCTCTATATTGCCGGGAGCTGACAATTCATTATAGCCGCGGGTGCTTTTAAATGCCTTTTTTTCCTTCAGAAATGTCATTTTGCTGGCGCACTGACAAGTTCAGAGCTGCGCCTGTTCAACTTATGCAAATTGAGTTACGTGACTTGACCCCTACTAAGATTTTGCCGGCGCAGTGTCTTGGCGCGTTTGAACAAGGAAAATTCCCGCGCTGAGCCCAAAAAAACCTCCCGCAGCTCTAAACGTACTTGCCGGCGCAGCGGGCTGGTTCTGATAAAGTTCCTTTCTCACTCTATTTTGGGCATATTAGTTATTTGGGCAGGTGTCACTACACTTCCTCACATCACCCCACATCACCCCCATTATATTGGCACTTCCATCTTCTTTATATTTAGATTTTAAGATGCCGTGCGCCAGGTCCATAGTGGCGCACTGAGCGCCTCCTCCCGTCCGCCGAGAACACTATAGTAAATGGGAAATAGGGCTGCGCTACCGGCGCTAATGTTTTGTAAATACCAAAACAGCCGTTGCGCGTGCAGATGCGCTGATACTCATGGCGCAAACGTTTCGAAAATCAGCCCCAATGTGTCAGATATCAAATACATTTCATTAGGACAACCAACATTTAATACATAAAAATTGTTAAATTGAGGAGACGGACCTACCAGAATACAAGAAGAAAGAGGCGCTGAATCGATTGAATCATGGTCCTCCTTTGGGAATACTTCCAAAATTCACTGTCTGTCAACAAAGTTCGCCATGCCATCCAGAAATACAAGCTAAAGCTCTATCGTGCAAAGAAGAAGTCATATCGGGCAGCACAGTGGTGTAGTGGTTAGCACTTTCCCCTAGCAGCAATAGGGTCGCTGGTTCAAATCCCAACCACGACACCATCTGCCTGGAGTTTGCATGTTCTCCCTGTACCTACGTGGGTTTCCTCCGGGTACTCCGGTTTCCTCCCACACTCCAAAGACATGCTGGTAGGTAATCAGATCCTGTCTATAAATTGGCCCTAGTATGTGTATGTGTTTGTAAGCTTGTCGGGACCCTTCGGGGTAAGACTGCGCTATATCAAGATACCCCTCAACTCAACTCATATCTGAACATGTTCCAGAAATGCCGCCATCTTCTCTGGACGAACCCTCATTTAAATAGGCCTGTTGCAAAGTAGAAATTTGTTCTGTTGTCAGACGAATTGAAATTTGACATTCTTTTTGGCAACCATGGACGTTGCATCCACTGGACTAAAGAGGAGAGGGATTTCCTGCTTGTTATAAGTGCTCAGTTCAAAAGCCTGTTTGATGGTATAGGGTGCATTAGTGTGTATGGAATGGCAGCTTACACATCTGGAAAGGCAGTACCAATGCTGAAAGATATATCCAGGTTTTAGAGTAGCATACACTCCCATTCAGACAACGTCTCTTTCAGGGAAGGCCTTGCATATTTCAGCAGGACAATCCTAAACCATGTACTGCATTTACCAAGACCAAGACAGTATGGCTTCATAGTAGAAGAGTCCAGGTGCTTATGTAGCACTACTCCCATGAGGGCCGTTCAATGAACTTGCACCCCACTGGTTGCCCCTACTTTGCACGTCCTCTGACACCTCTGACAACCTGAGTTCAGACATTTTGATACTGCCCAAGACAACTAGAAAAACGTACATAATTCAAGTGAAATAGTTGAACTTTGTTTGCTGGGGCATTAAAGGCATTAAAATTCAGTAGCATAAGCTTGTCAATTGTTAAATTTATTACTTTGACATGCCATACTGATGGTAAAAGATGGTCAAAAAGGAAACAATAACGGATTGCAGGATATAATAAACACTTACACAAGATCAAGACTGTCTAGATTGAAACCTGTGGGAACAGACAGAAGAAGGACCCTTTCTTATGTCAGACAACTCCCTTCTGTACCTCCACTCCACAGGTCCAGAACAAGGTATCACATTGTATTTGATGCAATGAAAACAATTTATCCTGTAGTCTTAAAACTTAAACCTTAAAGTCTCACTTAATAATTGGAGTCCTGAGTGCAAATAGGGCCTTTGTGGCTGGCACCAAAAGCGTTAATCCCTTGTGGGGGGGGGGGGATATGTTGTAGTCCCTTAGAAGAAAAGAAGGCATTGATTATTCAGCTTGCTCTTTGGTGATATACTAGAGATATCCTAACAAGCAGAGTGAAGTGTATTAGGCTGAGGTATCCTTACAAGCAGGGTAATGTACAGTGTACTGGTGGTGTCCTGAAACAGGATGAACGCTGTTGCTGCTTAGCAGTGAGTAAGCATAGCACAGGGTCTCACTAGATTGAGCAAAAGAAAGATAATGTTGTCTGCATGCAGTGTCCCTCTGTGATAAGAAGGTGGGCAAGTGCTCGCTCACCAGTCCTGATGATCTTGTTTGGTGGGGAGTAGTGATGAGCCGAACACCCCCGGGTTCGGTTCGCACCAGAACCCGCGAACGGACCGAAAGTTTGCACGAACATTAGAACCCTATTAAATACAATGGATGCGAACGTTCGAATTCTAAAGTGCTAATTATAACGACTATTATCCATGTTATTGTCCTAAACAGAGTTTGGGAACCCGGGTTCTGCACCAGGGGACATGTATCAATGCAAAAAGAAGTTTTAAAAACTGCAGTTTTTCGGGAGCAGTCATTTTAATGATGCATAAAGTGAAAAAAAAAAAGTCAAATATTCCTTTAAATATTGTACCTGGGGGGTGTCTAAAGTATGCCTGTGAAGTGCCACGTGTTTCCCGTGTTTAGAACTGTCCCTGCACAAAATTACATTTCTAAAGGAAAAAAAAGCCATTTAAAACTGCTTGCGGCTTTATTGTAATGTCTGGTCCCGGTAATATGGATGAAAATCTTTAGGAAAAATGGCATAGCTACCCCATCACCCCCCCCCCCCCCACCCCAGCCCATTACCAGCCCCTTTGGGTCTTGTATGGATATTAAGGGGAACCCCGCACACAAAATAAAAAAGGCCCTATATACTCTGAACAGCCGTATACAGGCGGTGCATACAAGACAGGGACTGTAGGTTTGTTCTTATGTAGAATCTGTTTGTAATTTTGAACAGCTACATTGTTTAAGTGTAGCTCCAGCCCAAATACCTATTTTTAAGCTTTTTGGAAAACATAGGGAAGGGTTATCACCCCTGTAACATTTGTTTTGCTGTCTGTGCCCCTGTTCAGAACATTTCACCTCACTTTGCGTCCCAATGACAACTGTTTTTGAAATGTGGTGTTTTTATTGAAACAAGGATTGGTGATAAAGCATCAGTAGAGAGGAGACACCTTTCTCCCATATTAATTCTTACAGGAGAGAATTTTCCTTCCAAGGGGTAGATTTCCTCTCACTTCCTGTTGTCTTCTTCCGTTTGCAAGTAGGAGTCGTTTGTAAGTTGGATGTTTGAAAGTAGGGACCTGCCGTATATACTCTGCAGAAATTGGCCCCTTAGGTGTTGGTGTTGGCACAACACTGTAAGCACTCACAGTTACTCTTGGTGGGTGCTGGAACGCCCTGCTGTCAACTATTATATCAGGAATTGTAATAACATATAATTGTTGAACAGTGGTAGTAAAAATTGGGCCTTTGATAGTGGTGCTGGTGCCACAACACTGTAAGGCCTGTCAGTTACTCTTGGTGGGCGCAGCAATGGGCCCTGCTGTGAAATATTAGGTCAATAATTATAATTGCATGCCCCTGTTGAACAGGGGCTGAAAAATTGGGCCTTTGGTGGTGGTGGTGGTGGTGGTGGTGTTGGTGTTGACACAACACTGTAAGGCCTGACAGTTACTCTTGGTGGGTGCAGCAATGGGCCCTGCTGTGAATTATTAGATCAATAATTATAATTGCATGCCCCTGTTGAACAGGGGCTGAAAAATTGGGCCTTAGGCACTGGTGGCACAACACTGCAACCCCTCACAGATACTGTACTTGGAGCACAGCAATGAGGCCTGTTGCAAAGTATTGCATCAAAAATTGTAATTACACGCCCCTGTTAAACAGGGGCTGAAAAATTGGGCCTTAGCCACTGGTGGCGGCACCCATAAACCAAAATGATCTTCCAAGCTATCATCATTAATCGGATCATTGAGGAGGAGGAGGAGGATAGCCAGTCAACATAACAGCACAGGCACTCAGCATCAGCATCAGTCTTGAAGGGATGTGACATTTTAAAATCAATTAGTCTGTTATATCAGCATCAGGTGTGTGGTAGCTGGTGGTGATCCAAGACTGGTTCATCTTGATGAAAGTCAGTCGATCAACCGAGTCGGTGGACAGGCGCACCCTGTGATCTGTGACAAATCCTCCAGCAGCACTGAATGTGCGTTCTGAAAGAACGCTGGATGCAGGACAGGCCAGTAGCTCAATTGCATACTGTGCAAGCTCTGGCCAGTGATCCATCCTCAAGACCCAGTAAGCCAGAGGATTTTCGGTGGGGAAGGTTTCCAAGTCTGACCTTGCCCCTAAGTATTCCTGCACCATGTATATCAGACGCTGGTGATGGTTGCTGGAACCGATCATACTTTGGGGCTGCGGACTAAAGAATTGTCTGAACGCATCGGTCAGACGGCCACCTTCCCCACCGCTCCTTCTTTGACTGGCCGAAGCCTCAGCAACTCGTTGTCCAGGACCAGGAGTTTGTAACCTCCCAGTCTCTGGGAACGCGTTGCACAGACCTTTCTGCAAGGCCTCCCGGAGTTGTCTCATCCTCTGCTCCCTCTGCGACGGTAACATAAGGTCCGCAATCTTACCCTTGTACCGTGGATCAAGGAGAGTGGCCAGCCAGTAAT
Organism: Rana muscosa; assembly: GCA_029206835.1. NCBI lineage: Eukaryota > Metazoa > Chordata > Amphibia > Anura > Ranidae > Rana > Rana muscosa. Next base: position 72,948,533 of record CM055125.1, read on the forward strand.
GGTCCCTCTCCTTGATCCGAAGAATACGAGGATCCTTCCGCAGACTTTGCAGGATCAGGGAGGCCATGCAGCGTAGGTTAGCTGAGGCATTCAGTCCGGAGTCCTCTGGGTCACTAAGGACGACATGATCCGCAGCCACCTCCTCCCAGCCACGTACAAGTCCACTGGTTTCTTGGGACTGTAAATCATCCCTAAAAGACTGCTGCTGATGATGCTGAGTGCCAGCCTCCACCTCCATGCTGACGCAATCCTCCTCCTCCTCCTCCTCCTCTTCCTGTGCGATGGGTGGGACAGAAGGAACACTGTCTGGGTAAAGGGGGCCTTGAGAGGCAAGGAAGTCCTCCTCTTCCTGCCTCTGTTCTGCCTCAAGTGCCCTGTCCATTATTCCACGCAGCGTGTGCTCCAACAGGTGGACAAGAGGTACAGTGTCACTGATGCATGCATTGTCACTGCTCACCATCCTCGTGGCCTCTTCAAATGGTGCCAGGACAGTGCATGCATCCCTGATCATGCCCCACTGGCGTGGTGAAAAAAAACCGAGCCCCCCTGACCCTGTCCTGGTGCCGTAGTCGCACAGGTACTCATTGATGGCCCTCTGCTGCATGTGCAGCCGCTGCAGCATGGCCAACGTTGAGTTCCACCTGGTGGGCATGTCACATATAAGGCGGTTCTTGGGCAGGTTCAACTCCTTTTGCAGCTCAGCCAGGCGAGCACTGGCATTATAAGATCTGCGGAAATGCACACAGACTTTCCTGGCCTGCCTCAGGACATCCTGTAAGCCCGGGTACCTGCCCAAGAACCGCTGCACCACCAGGTTAAGGACGTGAGCCATACAGGGCACATGGGTCAGTTGTCCCTGTCGGAGGGCGGAGAGGAGGTTGGTGCCATTGTCGCAAACCACCATTCCTGGCTTAAGCTGGCGTGGCGTCAACCACCTCTCGGCCTGGCCCTGCAGAGCAGACAGGACCTCTGCCCCAGTGTGGCTCCTGTCCCCCAAACACACCAGCGGAAGCACGGCATGGCATCTTTTTGCCTGCGTACTTGCGTAGCCCCTTGAATGCCTACAGAGCACCGCTGGTTCCGAGGACAAACCACAGGAAGAGGCCATGGAGGAAGAAGAAGAGGAGGGGGTGGAGGAGAGAGGTGTGTCACAACCAGTAGTAGCATTTTGGAGGCGTGGCGGTGGAACAACCTCCAACACTACTGCACCTTGTCCTGCATCCTTCCCAGCTGCCAAAAGAGTGACCCAATGGGCCGTGAAAGAAAGGTAACGTCCCTGTCCATGCCTGCTGGACCATGAGTCAGCGGTAATATGCACCTTACCGCTGACCGCCCTGTCCAGCGAGGCCAAGACATTGCCTTCCACATGCCGGTAGAGAGCCGGAATCGCCTTCCGTGAGAAAAAGTGGCGTTTGGGAACCTGCCACTGAGGAACCGCACATTGCACAAACTCACGGAAGGGGGCCGAGTCTACCAACTGAAAAGGCAGCAGTTGAAGCGCTAGCAATTTAGCCAAGCTAGCATTCAACCGCTGGGCATGTGGATGGCTGGGAGTGAACTTCTTTCGACGGTCCAGCAGCTGGGGCAGGGAAATTTGCCTGCTAGAATCGGACGTCGGTGTACTGCTAGCAGAGTGGCCGAAAGTACTTGGCTGTGACACACTTAATTCTACACCTTCATTCCTCTCAGTGCAGGTTTCAGAGAGGACTGAAGGTATAGTGGGGTTGGAGATCCCAGCTGATGCGGTGCAAGGAGAGGTCCACTTTGTTCTTTGGTGTGGGTCTTTAAGGTAGGCTTGCCAACGAGCTGCATGGCAGGTCAACATATGTCTGATCAAGCATGTGTTGCCCAAGCGGCTGATGTTTTGGCCACGGGATATACGCTTGAGACATATGTTGCAAACAGCAGCTGTGCAATCTGATGCACTCGCCTCAAAAAAGGCCCACACCAAAGAACTTTTTGAATGACGGGCAGAGGCAGCGCCCTGCACAGGCGGAGCTCTGCGGTGTGATTCCGTCGGTGTGCTGCCCATACGCTGGCCACCCAAGGGCATCCTGCCTCGTTGGAGATGTGCCTCCTCCTCATCCTCCTCCTCCTCCTCTCTCCTATTAGGCACCCACGTGGAGTCAGTGACCTCATCATCACCTCCCTCCTCATCACTGGAGCCAATCTGGCAGTATGCTGCAGCTGCTGGAGCATGACTGCCAGATTGGTGTCCTTCTTGAGCATCCCCTCTCTCTGCTCTCACGCTACTGCCTTCCTCTAGCTGGGTATCATCATCAGATCCTTCGAAACACTGGGCATCCTCCTGGAGCATGTACCCAACACTGTGCTCAAACAGTTCGGGTGACTACTCAGGAGGAGGACATGGTGGGTCTAGGGAAGGAGTGACTAATGATGACATTGATACCAGAGAAGAGGACGCTTTGGCAGCTGCTTTGCCAGTACCCTGAGCCTGGGTGAGAGAGGATGAGGAGGATGAGGTGGGCTTGGTCATCCACTCTACCAAGTCTTCGGCATGATGTGGCTCAACATGTCCAGCTGCCGAAAAGAAGGACAAGCGTGTCCCATGGCCATGTGCTAATGACAATGCACCGCGTCCACGACCAGCACTGTTGCCACCAGACACAGAGCCTGCTTGCCCTCTTTTTTTGCCTCCTGACTGTCTGCCTCTCCTTGTTTGCCTTCCAGACATTTTAATGGATGGCCTGCAGGGAGATGGGAAAAACAGCAATAAGGGCTACCTTCAGGTGTATACTGTGCAGGAGGCTTAGCAACAAAGACACTGACACTGTCCTCTGCCTATCCTTCTCTGTCCCTAAACACAAGGATTTGCAATATGCTTCAGCAAGATTGGTTTAGCACAGAATAGCACACTGACAGTTTCCCTCACTGTCCTTCTCTGTCCCTACAAACAAGATTTAGCACAGAATACCACACTGATAGTTTCCCCGAGTGTCCTTCTCTGTCCCTAAACTCAAGGATTTCAAATATGGTTCAGCAAGATTGGTTTAGGACAGAATAGCACACTGACACTTTCCCTCACTGTCCTTCTCTGTCCCTACAAACAAGATTTAGCACAGAATACCACACTGATAGTTTCCCCGAGTGTCCTTCTCTGTCCCTAAACTCAAGGATTTCAAATATGGTTCAGCAAGATTGGTTTAGCACAGAATAGCACACTGATAGTTTCCCTCACTGTCCTTCTCTGTCCCTACAAACAAGATTTAGCACAGAATAGCACACTGATAGTTTCCACGAGTGTCCTTCTCTGTCCCTAAACTCAAGGATTTCAAATATGGTTCAGCAAGATTGGTTTAGGACAGAATAGCACACTGACACTTTCCCTCACTGTCCTTCTCTGTCCCTACAAACAAGATTTAGCACAGAATAGCACACTGATAGTTTCCCCGAGTGTCCTTCTCTGTCCCTAAACTCAAGGATTTCAAATATGGTTCAGCAAGATTGGTTTAGCACAGAATAGCACACTGATAGTTTCCCTCACTGTCCTTCTCTGTCCCTACAAACAAGATTTAGCACAGAATAGCACACTGATAGTTTCCCCGCGTGTCCTTCTCTGTCCCTAAACTCAAGGATTTCAAATATGGTTCAGCAAGATTGGTTTAGAACGGAATAGCACACTGACAGTTTCCCCGAGTGTCCTTCTCTGTCCCTAAACTCAAGGATTTCAAATATGGTTCAGCAAGATTGGTTTAGGACAGAATAGCACACTGACACTTTCCCTCACTGTCCTTCTCTGTCCCTACAAACAAGATTTAGCACAGAATACCACACTGATAGTTTCCCCGAGTGTCCTTCTCTGTCCCTAAACTCAAGGATTTCAAATATGGTTCAGCAAGATTGGTTTAGCACAGAATAGCACACTGATAGTTTCCCTCACTGTCCTTCTCTGTCCCTACAAACAAGATTTAGCACAGAATAGCACACTGATAGTTTCCACGAGTGTCCTTCTCTGTCCCTAAACTCAAGGATTTCAAATATGGTTCAGCAAGATTGGTTTAGGACAGAATAGCACACTGACACTTTCCCTCACTGTCCTTCTCTGTCCCTACAAACAAGATTTAGCACAGAATAGCACACTGATAGTTTCCCCGAGTGTCCTTCTCTGTCCCTAAACTCAAGGATTTCAAATATGGTTCAGCAAGATTGGTTTAGCACAGAATAGCACACTGATAGTTTCCCTCACTGTCCTTCTCTGTCCCTACAAACAAGATTTAGCACAGAATAGCACACTGATAGTTTCCCCGCGTGTCCTTCTCTGTCCCTAAACTCAAGGATTTCAAATATGGTTCAGCAAGATTGGTTTAGGACAGAATAGCACACTGACACTTTCCCTCACTGTCCTTCTCTGTCCCTACAAACAAGATTTAGCACAGAATAGCACACTGATAGTTTCCACGAGTGTCCTTCTCTGTCCCTAAATTCAAGGATTTCAAATACGGTTCAGCAAGATTGGTTTAGAACAGAATAGCACACTGACAGTTTCCCTCACTGTCCTTCTCTGTCCCTACAAACAAGGATTAGCACAGAATAGCACACTGACACTTTCCCTCACTGTCCTTCTCTGTCCCTACAAACAAGTTTTAGCACAGAATAGCACACTGTCACTTTCCCTCGCTGTCCTTCTCTGTCCCTACAAACAAGGTTTTGCACAGAATGACACACTGACACTCTCCCTACCTATCCTTCTCTGTCCCTAAACACAAGGAATCCAGGATTAGTAAAGGAAAAAAATGACACTGTCCCTGCCTATGCTTCTCTTTCCCTGCTCCGGAACACACTACACAAGGCCGCCGCGCTGGCGGCCTTTTATAGTGTGGGGCGTGTACTAAACCCCCTCAGCAATAATTGGCCACAGGCATCCTGCCTGTGGCCAATCATTGCTCTCCTCGCTGCCGGCGCTGTGATTGGCCAAGCATGCGGGGTCACAGTGCATGCTTGGCCAATCACAGCGCCTGGATGACACTGCGATGGCGTAGTGCATTGTGGGCCGTTCGCGTCACTCGAATTTGGCGCGAACGGCCCAAATCGTTCGATCTTCGTCGAACGATCAAACAGCCGATGTTCGAGTCGAACGTATGTTCGACTCGAACACGAAGCTCATCCCTAGTGGGGAGTAATGTTAAGACTCCATAACAGGCTTTTGCAGAGCCTGGCTCTAGGGGTGGCAGTCAATCTTGTATTGTGCTGAGCTGTTGCCCAGCAGGATCCGACGTGGGTGTGATGAAGGGGGCCTCCAGGCTGCCGCTAGACGACCAGGAGTGGCTGACAGTGGATGCTCCTGTACACACACGCGATGACTCTCTCCCTGCAGCACAGCCTGCGACTTTGCCACAGCACAGTCTGACACTGAGTCACTTGCTAGCAGATCCAGACCGAGGTCCCAAGAGACCGATCCCGGCCTAGGTTAGGCTTTATATTACCTCTCTCAGTATTTTTTATTCTCCTACTCCAGGCAGCTGGTACTTGTAGTCCATTACAGTCCAGCCTGAGTGTGAATCCTGAGCCTTGGGACTGCAGCTCCCACAAGTCTTTGCTTTGCTCCCTGGTGTTAATCACTCTGCTGGCAGGACATGATGACATAGAGTCATAGCTGAGCACTAGAGGGAAACTGTCTCACTGCAGCAATGCTACAGAGCGTCTTCTGATACTGCAAGTGTTCTATCAGAAAGCCGCTACCCATCAGAAAGTGCAACCAAAGTGATGTCACAGCCATCTTGGTACAGCCACACTAAGCCTACAGTGTGAAATCACAAAGCAGACGTCTTGCATTTCACACTTATTTTTACCAATAAAATGAGCTTATATCGTGAAATACAGGATTTTGAAATCCGTCAAGCTGTTTTGATGTTGAATCTTAAAAACAGTGGTGTTCTGTCAGATTAGCAAACCTGTGAGATCAGCAGGCTTGCCGCTGCTTTTAAAATTCAACATCAAAACAGTCACACGGACTTCGAAATACTGTATTTGACTATGTAAACTGAGTTTACTGGTAAAACTAAGTGTGAAATGCAAGACTTCAGTGGGTGTAAAAAGATGTCCGCTTGCCACCTTCTGACTGTAGGCTTACTGTGGATGAGTGCGGGTATACCAAGATGGCCGTGCCGGAACGTCACTTCCATTACATATTCTGATGGGTAGCGGCTTTCTGACAGGACACAGGCAATATTAGCCAGCTCCTGGCTACATTTAACTGGCCTACCTGCAGTCCAAACCTTTCGCCAACTGAAAATATTTTGAACATCTTGAAATGAAAAATACAACAAAGAAGACCCATCACTGTTGAGTAGTTAGAATCCTAAATCCGGTGTCTTGTTACATTCGGCTCCCCATCGCAGATTGCTCCGGAAGTGACGTTTCGTCGCCGCCATCTTGCTACACCCCACACTCCTGCACAGTAATGATAGAGTGAGAAGGGGGCAAGCGGACATCTTGTTACACCCACCGGAGTTTTAGATTTCACAGTTATTTTCAACACAAAATGGAGTTTATATGCTTAAATACAGTATTTGTAAATCCGACGGACTGTTTAAATGTTAAATGTGAAAATCAGAGGTGTTCTGTCACATTAGCAACCATGTAAGGTCAGCAGGTTGGCTGCTGCTTTTAAAATTTAACATCTAAACAGTCCGTCGGATTTCCAAATACTGTATTTAAGCATATAAGCTCAGTTTTGTGTTGAAAATAACTGTGAAATCGAAAACTCCAGTGGGTGTAACAAGATGTCCGCTTGCCCCCTTCTCACTTTATCATTACTGTGCAGGAGTGTGGGGTGTAGCAAGATGGCGGCGACGGAACGTCACTTCCGGAGAAATCTGTGATGGGGAGCCGAATGTGACAAGACACCGGCAAGAATAAGACAACATTCCTCTATTCGCTACCATGACCAGTGTAATCGAGATATTCCCAACACTTCACCCATACCAATTTACCCCCTTATAATACCTATCCCTTATCTTAATCGATCTATAATAATTAGACCACACCAGAGTTGGAGTGTAACTGGCCATAACAGCCTTTTTATTAAAACATTTTTGGATAAAAACTCCAATATAAAATTATACTTCACTTAAATAACTTTATTAACACATCTACCAAAACAGTTTAACTCCCAGTCTATTGGTCTCTGACGGCATCCCTAAACTTTTTAACACTTTTTCCACCAATACACTGCGGAACCAAAATTTTACCATACCGGGCCTACAGCCGTATCACAGCTCGGAGACAACCCCTTCCTGCAGTGCAACCATACCCGTACTCCAGCAGACACTGTTCCACTGGAATACACCAGAGGGGCACATACCACCGATGAGCCCCCCACCACTTCCATCACATCTGTTTTCTGCCACTGTCAAAGACCAAACACACCGCCAATACACAGCTGTTACGACGACCCTAATCCATCCGACCTGAAAAACAGAAAACAAACAAACAAGACAAACACCAAACAATAGGTAGGGTGGGTGGGAAAACTTCCTATCCCTAACTGTCCCCTCACAAAATGTTCCCGGGCGTTCCCGCCCTTTACTATTTAAAGCGCTCCTCCCCTCCCAGCACATATTACTCCTGTCTCCTTCCTCTCTACTCTTCCCAGTTTAATTTAACCCTATGTTGCCTTTACTCTCCACCTTGTCATGCCCGGCCCTCCATTACTCTTTTCCTTCTGTCTTTCCATTCTGGGCCTCCCTTGACTGCAATCAACCCAAAGCTGGGGTCTGCTAAAGGGAAACCATGTGACTGCTTACCACCTACTACTGGAGAACCCCATGGTTCTGCTCTTTCTATACAACCCTACTAACGGCTCTTCCCTTATTTTATATACCCTGCAAGGGGAAAGTAAGTCCAACCCAAATTTGCTGGAGACAGGGTGGAAACCAGCCTAAAGGAGATACAAACCCCCACTTACACATGCATGGCATTAGAAACTTAACAGAGGTTCTAACTCTTTCTACTTACAGCTACATAGCGCACAGCTGCATTTTTAAATAGCTCCTTTTAAAGTACATTTTTACTTTGCCCATGCAGTGCTTGCAAGGTAAGGGGTTCACTTAAATGTTTCCCCAGCAGCTAATACTTAAAAGCTAAGTTCGCCTTTTGTAAAAAATATAATAAATGCACATCTTTTTGAGGGTAAAAAAATTTACATTTATTATTTTTTTATATTTCATTCTGTAAAGCACTGCACCCGTATTTAGCTACATAGTTACATAGTTAGTCAGGTTGAGTCCATCCAGTTCAACCATAAAAAAAAAAATATATACATATATAATATCATACAATCCCATATACCCAATTCTATACCCACAGTTGATCCAGAGGAAGGCGAAAAACCCCAGCAGAGCATGATCCAATTTGCTACAGTAGGGGGAAACATTCCTTCCTGATCCCCGTGAGAGGCAATCAGATTTTCCCCGGATCAACTTTACCTATAAATGTTATGTAGCGGGGTATTGCCTTTTAAACCCCCAGAGACTACAGTACCCAGTGCACAACGGGACACCCAGGGTGCATTGCCCCGCGCAGAGACTGCTGGGGCGGGTTATTTAACCGAGAGGGTGGGGCTGAATTCGGTCTCTTTGGACACCGCCCACCCAGCAAGTGGAACTCCTTTCCGAGCCTGCTGAGATACAAGGCCTGAAGCCTGGGCCTTTCTCCAAAGAGCCTTCCGCTCTCACCGAGGAACCTGAGGGGCGTCTCGCCATACTGTTGCTGCATCGTTGCCAGGAGGACCAAAGATTTGAATGTTGTGAGACCTGTGTACCGAGACACAGCAGCGGAAGATACAGACACAGACTGATCCGGTTGGGTGAGAGAGCACCTGCTCAGAGAACTCTATAGGATCTCTAGGCCCAATAACTGTTATCCGGAGTTATCACTAGTGTTGCGCTGCGCACCGGAGAGACAGTGCATCGGAGTAACTTTAGAGATTGCCTTTAATTCACCAAGTTATTCAAACCCCTTTAACCCTGTGGATTACAGTTGTTTTCTTCAAAAGTGCACCACCGTTTTGCTAGTGAAGATCTTCCCCTACAGAACTTCTACACAGTACAGTCAGGCCTGACTTAACGTAGAGATTGCTGGGTGCCATTTTTGCCATTTTTGCCCAGGAGGGACCGTTAGTGTTATGCACAGTACTGTATATCATTCTGTTTGTTAAGATACTCTTTTATTGCAGGGCTCTGCACATACATGTACACTGTTGATTACCTGCTCACTTAACAAATCTAAGTAAAAGTGCCAAGGTTTAGTATATTGGTGTTTGTGTCATTTACTTTTCAGAGGAGACGGGTAAGAATAGCTGTACTCTATTGCTGTGTGTGTGCTATTATAGGATTGTGTCCCAGGGAGTTACAGGCCATGCAATCCTACTCTCCCCTACTAACTGTGCCAAGGGAGGTTGGAGCAAATTGCCTGGGGTTGACAGCGGTGCACTACAGGGCCCAAAAATTATACCAGCGGCCCTCTTAGCTGGGGGTATCGCTACACGTGGGGGCTCGAGTCCGGGATTCCTGTACAATGCACGCTGCAATCAAGCCTGCCAGAAGCAACGGCATGGACCCGCTAGCAGTGACACGGTGGTGCGCAACAGTTGGCGCCGATTCAGCCATGGCGGTAGTTTTCCAACTCCCAGGGGAAAACTGACCGGAAGAGGAGGTAAAGCAGCTTGTACAGTCGCTGTCCCAGAGAAGAAGGCATGGGTGATGGATTTAAAGCCAGATCCAGAGACCTTGTTTACTTACGCATTAGTGGAGTGGAGAAGCGGAATACAAGAAGACTTTAGAGGTCAGAACATACAGGCCATAGATAACCAGATATACCGCTTGGCGCATACGGAAGCAGTGAAGGGGGAACCTCTACAGACCCCCCTGTCATCACCCCCGCCATTTTCTCTTACCACTATCCTCTAAAGCAGAAAAGTCTCAGGAGACGACAACCTCGGGAACACCCCTGGCCGCTATAGGGCCTGAACTGTTGAATGCTCTGGGAGACTTTGTCACGAAGTGCCAGAAGAGCAGTACTGTACATGTGGAAGCCGGGTACCGGAAGCTTAGGATTTTCTCCGGGAAACAACCAGTCCCCCTCGGAGAAGAAGACTTTGACACCTGGATTGAGCAAGCGATGCAGGCTGTAGAGGGATGGGAAGTACCAGAGGGCCAGAAGAAGCAGCGCATAAGCGAAAGTTTGAAGGGTGCTGCTGCAGAAGCTGTGAAGAATCTTAGGTTTAGCAATGCTGCTTGTACTGCTTATGATTATCTGGCTATGTTATAGGAAGAATTTGGCCAGCTGGAAAAGGTGGCTGAACTAGTATACCAGTTTGAACATACCCTTCAACAGCCGGGAGAAAGATTATCCGAATATGTCAAGAGGTTAAATAAGATGCGGTGCCAAATTGTCCTTAAAAAGGGGATGCTCCCACAAGTCATAGATGCAACTAGGATGAAGCAGATCCTGAGGGGAGCATTGCGTTCGGATCCAGTTTGGCTCCACTTGAAGACCTTTGAAGAAGTCATGTCCCTGAGCTACCCAGAACTTGTGCGGATCATAAGGGATGAAGAAGCTTTGTTGAAGGACCAACAGGCAGTTGAGAGAACCACGTCCCCCCCCCCCTCAGTGGGAGTCAGATCAGCTATAGCCACTGAACGGGACTCAGAAGTGGAGATCTTAAAGTCTCAGATGACTCAAGTGCTGGATCTTTTGACCTCTTTAATGGCGAAGAACTCAGGAATCAGTGAAAAAGAAGAAAGCAGGAAAGAACTGCACCAGAGCGCCTCAGCACCAACCTCCTCGCGGAAAAGAGGAGAAACTGTCTGCTTGAACTGTGGAGGAGTCGGCCACTTTGGAAGAGTGTGCCCCAGTCCGAGGAAGAACCGAGGCGCTTATCACCAGCCGGCGGAAAACTTCAGAGGGCCCCGGTGAAGGAGTCAGCCGGGCGCCCACTATTTACAGAAAGCTCCACAAACATCCTAAAGCCAGAAGAGACAAGGGAGAAGGGAAACAATGCCCCTCCCAAGATACTAAATACCACTTGTCAGGAGTTAAAACCCCAAAGTCTGCGAGAAATCAATGCATACCAGGCCCAACAGGGATTAAGATCCAGAAAGAGATGGAAGAAGAAGAAAACCCAAAAAGGGAAGTCCATGAGTCCAAAGAAAGAAACCTCTCCGAGGAGATTTCCAGCCAATTTGGTGGGACCCTCCCCTGTGGTTCCCATTCAAGTGGAGGGAGTCTACACGAGGGCCATCCTAGACACAGGGGCCCAAGTAACCCTCTTATACAGAGACTTTTATCAAAGACATTTGAGTCACTTGCCCCTACAGAAGCTGGAAGATCTAGAAATATGGGGAATTAGCACCCAAAGCTTTCCCTACGACGGTTATATTTCCATCAGACTGGCCTTTGACCCCTCTGTAGCAGGAAAATCTGAGATCTTTGATACCCTGGCAGTAGTTTGCCCTCGCCCACCAGGAGCCAACAAGAGTTCCCTGATTATAGGGACCAATACTGACCTGATCAGAAGATTACTGGCTCCCCTAGCACAGGAGCAGGGTACTTCAGCAGCCAGGATCCACCCAATGTTGCAGTTAGCCTACCGGAGATTGGTCCTGGAACAGAAGGCCCCGGAAGACGGGGTAGGGAAAGTCTGGAGACTGTCCAAGAAGGAGAGGAAGTTGCAGCCTGGTGAAATGACCTGTCTGAAGGCTACGGTGAAACTCTCGTGGGAGCAACCTGGCCCCTTTGTGGTTCTGGAACCAGACCCTTTAGATTCCCACCCAGGATTGGAAGTGATCCCCGAAGTGGTCCCGCTAAGGGCGTTGAAGAAGGCGAATGGCCGGATCCCAGTGAGCTTCAGGAATATCACTGGCTCCCCTGTGAAGATTCCGGGCCGGATGTTGCTGGGCAGAGTGGCCCTGTCTGACCTGGAGAAGACGGAAGGAGGGGAACCCACCCTGGAGAAACTCTGCTTGAAGAACACGGCCCTACCACCAGTGTGGAAAGAGAGAGCCAAGGCCCAGCTGACCAGATGGAGAAAAATCTTCTCAAAAGACGAATTTCACGTAGATTGTGCGAGGAGTGCCACCCACAAGATCCGCCTACACGAAGACAAACCTTTCTGGGAAAGGGTCCGGCGAGTCCCCCTGGCTGACCTGGAGGACTTGCGTGAGCAACTGGCAGAGCTCAAGAGAACTGGAGTTATCCGAGAGTCCAGAAGCCCATATGCCTCCCCTATTGTAGTAGTCAGGAAGAAGAACATGTCACTGAGACTCTGCATAGACTACAGGACTCTCAATAGGAGGACCATACCTGACCAATACACCACTCCTAGGATAGAGGATGCTCTACAGAGTCTGTCTGGAGCTAAGTGGTTCAGCGTAATGGACCTGAAGAGCGGGTATTATCAAATCCCAATGCATCCAGATGACAGAGAGAAGACAGCATTCATCACCCCAGTGGGGTTCTACGAGTTTAACCGGATGCCTCAAGGCCTGTCGGGGGCTTCTGCCACTTTCCAGCGACTGATGGAGAAGACAGTGGGGGACATGAATCTCATTGAAGTCCTGGTGTACCTAGACGACATCATTGTCTTCGGGAAGACTCTGGAAGAGCACGAGGAAAGGCTGGAGAAAGTCCTGAAGAGACTCGGTGAAGAGGGACTTAAACTCTCCAGGGAGAAGTGTCAGTTCTACCAGTCCTCATTCCATTACCTGGGACACATAGTGTCTGAAGTGGGGTTATCTACAGATCCTGACAAACTGGAGGCAGTTACCTCCTGGCCCCGACCAACTACAGTGACTGAGCTCAGATCCTTCCTTGGGTTCTGCTCCTACTACCGCAGATTTGTGGAAGGATTTGCAAGAATTGCCAAACCTCTGAATGAGTTACTGAAGACAGGAGGAGAGGAGAATGACACTGGCCCCAGGAAGCCCGGAGTGTCCGTGGAAGATCAGTGGACGGAAAAGTGTGAGGAGGCCTTCACAATGCTGAAGAAGAGTCTGACCACTACCCCTGTCTTGGCCTATGCAGACACCAAGAAACCATATGAACTGCACGTGGATGCCAGCCATGATGGTCTGGGAGGTGTGCTGTACCAGGAGTATGAAGAACAGTTAAGACCAGTCGCCTATGTGAGTAGGAGTTTAACGCCAGCGGAAAATAACTACCCCACCCATAAATTGGAATTCTTGGCCCTAAAGTGGGCTGTTGTAGACAAACTCAAAGACTATTTGTATGAAGCTGACTTTGTAGTGAAGACAGACAATAACCCACTCACTTACCTTTTCACCACAGCCAAGCTGGATGCCACCGGCCACCGTTGGTTGGCAGCCCTCTCTGGATTCAACTTTAGTTTGAAGTATAGACCCGGAACTGGAAACCGAGATGCCGATGCTTTGTCCAGAAGGTCTCATGCTCCCACTTTTCGTACAGAAGACTGGACCCAGGTGACCCCTGACGGAGTACGGGCCTTGTGTCAGGGAGCACAGCTTCAAGCTAGCGGCGGATCAAGGGCAGAAGAAATTGGAGTTTCGGTGGTGGGAGTGCCCAAATACTATTGTGATGTGACTCAGATTGGCGAAGACGACTTACCAAAACTGTCCAGGAAATATATAAGACGGGATCAGTTGGAAGACCCCTGGGGAAGACTAGCCCTGGAAACACTGGAGGATCAGGATCCGGACAGGCTCTTGCATGATCCCTCAAAGGAGGCTCGATTAATCCGCAAAGAGTTGGACAAGTTACAGGTGCATCAAGGGGTGGTCTACCGAAGGGGCCCCTCTGATGATCTGGAGGATAAGTGGCAACTGTTCTTGGTGGAAAAACACCGAAAGACTGTCCTAGCTGCCCTACATGACAACCATGGCCACTTAGGGGCCGAACGAACCTTTCAGCTCGTCGGGAGTAGGGATGAGCTCGGTGTTCGAGTTGAACACACTTTCGACTCGAACATCGGCTGTTCGATCTTTCGGCGAACATCGAACATTTTGGGCCGTTCGCGCCAAATTCGAGTGACGCGAACGCCCCACAATACACTGCGCCATCGCAGTGCAATCCCGGCGCTGTGATTGGCCAAGCATGCACTGTGACCCCGCATGCTTGGCCAATCACAGCGCCGGCAGCTAGGAGAGCCATAATTGGCCACAGGTAGGTTGCCTGTGGCCAATTATAGCTCAGGGGGTTTAGCACATGCCCCGCACTATAAAAGGCCGCCAGCGCGGTGGCCTTGTGTAGTGTGTTCCGGCGCAGGGAAAGAGAAGGATAGGCAGGGACAGTGTGATATTCTTTGTGCTATTCTTGTGTGCAGGGAGAGAGAAGGATAGGCAGGGAGAGTGTCAGTGTCATATTCTTTGCTAAACCTTGTGTGGGAGAGAGAAGGATAGGCAGGGGACAGTGTCAGTGTCATATTCTTTGCTAAACCTTGTGTGCAGGGAGAGAGAAGGATAGGCAGGGAGAGGGTCAGTGTCATATTCTTTGCTAAACCTTGTGTGCAGGGAGAGAGAAGGATAGGCAGGGAGAGTGTCAGTGTCATATACTTTGATAAACCTTGTGTGCAGGGAGAGAGAAGGATAGGCAGGGGACAGTGTCAGTGTCATTGTTGCTAAGCCTCCTGCACAGTATACACCTTAAGCTAGCCCTTATTGCTGTGTTTTCCTGGTGTGTTACACTAACAGGCATTTGCAGCACTTACAGCAGACAGAGTGTGCCTCCTGCACATTATACATCTGAAGCTAGGCCGTATTGCTGTGTTTTCCTGGTGTGTTACACCAACAGGCATTTGCAGCACTTACAGCAGGCGTAGTGTGATTCCTGCAAAATATACTCCTGAAGCTACGCCTTGTTGCTGTGTTTTCCTAGTGTGTTACACCAACAGGCATTTGCAGCACTTACAGCAGGCGTAGTGTGATTACTGCAAAATATACACCTGAAGCTAGCCCGTATTACTGTGTTTTCCTGGTGTGTTACACCAACAGGGATTTGCAGCACTTACAGCAGGCGTAGTGTGATTCCTGCAAAATATACTCCTGAAGCTAGCCCGTATTGCTGTGTTTTCCTGGTGTGTTACACCAACAGGCATTTGCAGCACTTACAGCAGGCGTAGTGTGATTCCTGCAAAATATACACCTGTGTTTTCCTGGTGTGTTACACCAACAGGCATTTGCAGCACTTACAGCGGGCGTAGTGTGCTTCCTGCAAAATATACTCCTGAAGCTAGGCCTTATTGCTGGTTTTCCCATCTCCCTGCAGGCCATTAGAATGTCTGGAAGGCAAACAAGGAGAAGCAGACAGTCAGGAGCCAATAAAAGAGGGCAAGCAGGCTCTGTGTCTAGAGACAACAGTGCTGGTCGTGAACGCGGTGCATCGCCATCAGCACGTGGCCATGGGACACGCTTGTCCTTCTTTTCGGCAGCCGGACGTGTTGAGCCGCATCATGCCAAAGACTTGGTAGAGTGGATGACCAAGCCCTCCTCATCCTCCTTATCCTCTCTCACCCAGGCTCAGGGTACTGGCAAAGCAGCTGCCAAAGCGTCCTCTTCCCTGGTATCAATGTCATCCTCAGTCACTCCTTCCCTAGACCCACCATGTCCTCCTGAGGAGTCCCTCGAACTGTTTGAGCACAGTGTTGGGTACATGCTCCAGGAGGATGCCCAGCGTTTCGAAGGGTCTGATGATGATACCCAGCTAGAGGAAGGCAGTAGCGTGAGAGCAGAGAGAGGGGATGCTCAAGAAGGACACCAATCTGGCAGCCATGTTCCAGCAGCTGCAGCATACTGCCAGATTGGCTCCAGTGATGAGGAGGGAGGGGATGATGAAGTCACTGACTCCACGTGGGTGCCTAATAGGAGAGAGGAGGAGGATGAGGAGGAGGCACATCTCCAACGAGGCAGGATGCCCTCGGGGGGCCAGCGTAAGGGCAGCCCACCGACGGAATCACACCGCAGAGCTCCGCCTGTGCAGGGCGCTGCCTCTGCCCGTTATTCAAAAAGTTCTTTGGTGTGGGCCTTTTTTGAGTCGAGTGCATCAGATCGCACAGCTGCTGTTTGCAACATATGTCTCAAGCGTATATCGCGTGGCCAAAACATCAGCCGCTTGGGCACCACATGCTTGACCAGACATATGTTGACCTGCCATGCAGCTCATGGCAAGCCTACCTTAAAGACCCACACCAAAGAACAAAGCGGACCTCTCCTTGCACCGCATCAGCTGGGATCTTCAACCCCACTATACCTTCAGTCCTCTCTGAAACCTGCACTGAGAGGAATGAAGGTGTAGAATTAGGTGTGTCACAGCCAAGTACTTGCGGGCACTCTGCTAGCAGTACACCGACGTCCGATTCTAGCAGGCAAATTTCCCTGCCCCAGCTGCTGGGCCGTCGAAAGAAGTTCACTCCCAGCCATCCACATGCCCAGCGTGTCATGGATATGCATTAATGTCTGTCTGCCATCTTACCTTCCTCCTCATGTGTTCATCTAGAGACCAGACCTCCTTCACCTGGCTTCCTTTATAATCTCCTCCCAGCCTGACTCCACCCCAGGCCCTATCACTGAACACTATATTAACCTGTGCACTGCAAGCCTGCTTTGCTGATCAACGTGTTTGTTAGGCATTGTGTGTTTGGGTTCCTGCCTGCCGTGTGCTGCGTCTGTCTCTCTGTTACGTTATTGGCTTGTCCCCGACCATCCCTGTCTGCTCGTGACCCTTGACCTTCGGCTCGTTCTTCGTTATCCTTGTCTGCTTGTGGCCCCTGACCTTCGGCTTGTTATTCGGTTCTCTCTATCGTGTGCTGCTGCTTCCCCTTATCCTACGGGGCGTGAGCTAGGAAACTCCAGGGGCCGCGACCTGGTCCCAGCCTGCAGCGTAACATCCTCACCACTAGAGGCCCTGGAGAAGACCAGCTGGGTCTTAGACTCCGCGCCCTGGGGAATCTTGGCTCTCGCTTCCGTTGGGATCCCGGTTGTGCTCCTCTGGTCCCGCTTTCCACAACCACCCAGTTTCCTATCCACAGAAGCCAGCCATAGGGTTCACTACCTCGCGGTGCACTCCTGTCCCCCTACGGTGTGCATCTGTCACCTGGCCACAGGTGACCCTGACAGTTTGATCAGCCATGAACCCGGCTGACATCCCGCTTCCCGCGGATGATCCATTGCAGGGCATAGTTCGCAGACTTGAGACCCAGGAATCAAATCAGACCCAGGTGATGCGATTCCTCCAGGATCTGGCTTCTCGATTCGAGCAGCTTCAGGTCTCCTTGGGAACCCCGAATCCGCAACCCCAAGTACAACCAGCGGCTGTACCTATCGCACCAGTCGCAGCCTCACACTCACTAAGATTGCCAGCTCCGTTCCGTTTCTCTGGGGACTCCAAGGCCTGCAGGGGGTTTCTCAGCCAATGCACTATTCATTTTGAGCTTCAGCCTCAAAGCTTCCTATCTGACCGGGCTAAGGTAGCCTATATCATTTCCCTCCTCTCCGGTGAAGCTTTGGCCTGGGCTGCCCCCCTGTGGGAGAGGAACGATCCGGTGGTTTCCAGTCTGTCCGAATTCTTGAAGCTCTTTCGTAATATCTTCGAAGAGCCGGCTCGGGCTTCTTCAGCGGCTAGTGCTGTCTTACGTCTTCGCCAAGAATCTAGTTCAGTGGGGCAATATGCTCTTCAGTTCCGTATCCACACAGCTGAATTGAGCTGGAATAATGAGGCCCTGGTCGCTACCTTTTTACATGGCCTCTCTGACCGAGTGAAAGACGAATTAGCGGGAAGAGCCATTCCCGTCGGTCTGGACGATGTAATTTCATTATGCAACCAGATCGACATTCGTTTTCAAGAGAGGTCCTTAGAAAAAAGACGCCAGCACTCTCTGGGTCCTAGCCAGTCTGAGCTCCCCTCCCTTCATTCCGTGGAGCATCCTCTACCTGCTGAAGAACCTATGCAGCTGGGCCGGACCAGACTAACCCCCGAAGAACGTGCTAGGCGCAGAACTCTGGGCTTGTGCCTCTATTGTGGGGGCAAGGGTCATTTTCGTGACTCCTGCTCGCTTCGTCCGGGAAACGCTCGGGTCTAATACATTTGGAAGGTGGAGTATTGGACCCAGAAACATCACCTTCTCGCCTGCTCTTGCCGGTGTCCCTTCATGTAGGCACTTCTCCTCAGTCAACCCTTGCATACCTGGATTCCGGGGCTGCCGGCAATTTCATGGATTGGAGAACTGCTTCTTCTATGAAGCTTACCCTTTCACCTCTCACTACCCCATTGGTAGTCTCGGCAATTGATGGCACTGTTCTCCCAGGGGGCCCTATTCGCTTCCAGACGCTACCCATTAGGATGTCGGTAGGGATTCTCCACCAGGAGTGGATATCCTTTCTTATTCTACCCAAGGCCTCTACCCCAGTTGTATTGGGCCTCCCTTGGCTACAGCTCCACTCTCCACATGTGGACTGGGTCTCTGGGCAGATCCTGGCCTGGGGTTCCTCATGTTTCTCGTCGTGTCTTCTCAAGGTGACCCCCAAGGAGAGTCTTCCGGTTGCTGCCACTTCTGTTTCTTCTGATCTTCCCGCCGCATACAGCGATTACCGGGATGTGTTCTGTAAAAAATCAGCTGAGGTGCTTCCTCCCCACAGGTCTTTTGACTGTGCTATTGATCTTGTCCCCGGAGCAACTCTACCCAGGGGTCGTACCTACCCTCTGTCCATCCCAGAGACCCAGGCCATGTCGGAGTATGTAGCAGAGAATCTGGAGAGAGGGTTCATCCGGAAATCCTCATCGCCTGCAGGGGCAGGGTTCTTTTTTGTTGCCAAAAAGGATGGTACCTTAAGACCCTGCATCGATTATCGGGGTTTAAATGCGGTTACTATTAAAAATCGATACCCCTTACCCTTAATATCTGAGCTATTCGATAGGTTGAAGGGTGCCTCCATTTTCACCAAGTTGGATCTCAGAGGCGCGTACAATCTCATTCGAATACGGGAGGGTGACGAATGGAAGACTGCATTTAACACTAGAGACGGGCATTACGAATATCTGGTGATGCCTTTTGGTCTGTGTAATGCTCCAGCCGTGTTTCAAAACTTTGTCAATGAAATCTTCAGAGATCTGCTGTACCAGTTTGTTGTCATCTATCTGGATGACATTCTGATCTTTTCTGAAAATCTGCTCGTCCACAGAAACCATGTCCGCACTGTACTTCAACGTCTTAGAGAGAACAATCTCTATGCCAAGCTGGAGAAATGTTCCTTTGAATGTTCTGAGGTCCTGTTTTTGGGGTGCTTTGTCTCATGTTCGGGGCTTCGTATGGACCCTGGGAAGGTCTTGGCTATCACCAACTGGCCTCTTCCTGCTAGCCTCAAGGCCACACAGCGCTTTCTTGGCTTCACTAATTATTATAGGCAGTTCATAAGGAATTACTCTTCCATTGCCGCGCCTATTATCGCTTTGACCAAGAAGGGTGTGAATGCCAGAGACTGGCCTCCCGAAGCTGTCTCTGCATTTCACAACCTGAAACAGGCCTTTGTTTCTGGCCCCCTCTTGAGGAGACCAAATCCTGGGAATGCATTTTTTATTGAAGTGGACGCTTCCTCAATGGGGGTGGGAGCTGTGCTTCTTCAAATCTTTGAGAAGAGACGCCAACCATGTGCGTTCTTCTCCAAAAAATTTTCTCAGGCAGAGAGGAATTATGCCATCGGTGATCGGGAACTTCTCGCAATTAAATTGGCGTTAGAGGAGTGGCGTCATCTCTTGGAGGGTTCCCCTCACTCCATAACGATCTTTACCGATCACAAGAATTTACAGTATCTACAGAATGCTAAACGTCTGAATCCTAGACAGGCCAGGTGGAGTCTCTTCTTTGCCCGTTTTAATTTCACGATTACCTACAAACCTGGTTCCTGCAACGGTCGGGCTGATGCGCTCTCTAGGTCATTTGACACTTTGGACGAGGAGTCCGCCCCTGAACCTGAGCCGATCATTCCCACCTCATGCATTGTTGCCCACTCTACCACCCTGAAGTCTAAAATTCCGCCTGGTAAGACCTTTGTCCCCACTGAGCTAAGAGCTAAGATCCTTCGTTGGGGACATGATTCCAAGGTGGCAGGGCATTCTGGATTCCTCCGATCCTTCCTACTCATCAGTCGTCACTACTGGTGGCCTAATCTCCGCTCAGACGTCAAAGACTACGTTAAAGCTTGTCATGTCTGTGCTCAGTCCAAATCCTCCACACAAGCTCCTGCTGGCCTCCTCATGCCCTTGCCTATTCCTAAGGAACCCTGGGCCCATATTGCCATGGATTTTATCACCGATCTCCCACTGTCTGAGAATAATACAGTCATTTGGGTGGTAATCGATCGATTCTCCAAGATGGCTCATTTTGTTCCTCTTCCTGGTCTTCCTTCTGCCCCTGCCTTGGTTCCCATTTTCATTCGAGAAATTCTCCGCCTACATGGGGTCCCTTCTCATATTGTTTCCGACAGGGGAGTCCAATTCACGTCTCGTTTTTGGAGAGCCTTTTGCAAATCCCTCAATATTGTCTTGGATTTTTCTTCTTCTTACCATCCCCAATCCAATGGACAGACTGAGAGGGTTAATCAGGAGTTAGAGGTCTTTCTTCGCACCTTTGTGTCTTCTCACCATGACGATTGGTCCTCTCTACTCCCGTGGGCAGAATTCTCCCATAACAATCATGTGAATACCAGTTCGCAGAAGACACCCTTTTTCACAGTTTATGGAAAACACCCTCAACTTCCTCTTCCTATGATCTGTTCTCCAGACATTCCAGCTTTGGCTTCGGTTCAGGAGTCTCTCAATTCCGTTTGGGGTCACGTTCATGATTCCCTCCGGGCAGCTGCTGAAAAATTCAAAGGCTTTGCCGACCGCCGCAGGCGTAAACCGCCTTCTCTTCAGCCAGGGGACAAAGTCTGGCTCTCTACCAGGAACATCAAGCTCCGAGTTCCTTCTCTGAAGTTTGCTCCACGATTCATCGGTCCATACACGGTAACTGCTAAACTGAATCCGGTTTGTTTCAAACTCCAGATTCCTAAGAGCCTTAAAATCACTAACTCCTTTCATGTTGCTCTTCTAAAGCCTTTAGTCCTCAATAAATTCTCTCGTCCTCTTCCTACCGTGGCGCCTGTCTCGGAGGATATTCAGGAGTACGAGATCAGTCAAATTCTGGACTCCCGACTCTGTAAAGGCGTTCTTCAGTACCTCGTTCATTGGAAAGGGTTTGGTCCTGAGGAGAGGTCTTGGATCACTGCATCTGAGGTCTTTGCACCTCGTCTGTTAAAGGAGTTTCATCTGAAGTTTCCCTCTAAACCTGGGCCCAGGCGGGGAAGGGGGAGGCCTCGTAAGAGGGAGGGTACTGTCATGGATATGCATTAATGTCTGTCTGCCATCTTACCTTCCTCCTCATGTGTTCATCTAGAGACCAGACCTCCTTCACCTGGCTTCCTTTATAATCTCCTCCCAGCCTGACTCCACCCCAGGCCCTATCACTGAACACTATATTAACCTGTGCACTGCAAGCCTGCTTTGCTGATCAACGTGTTTGTTAGGCATTGTGTGTTTGGGTTCCTGCCTGCCGTGTGCTGCGTCTGTCTCTCTGTTACGTTATTGGCTTGTCCCCGACCATCCCTGTCTGCTCGTGACCCTTGACCTTCGGCTCGTTCTTCGTTATCCTTGTCTGCTTGTGGCCCCTGACCTTCGGCTTGTTATTCGGTTCTCTCTATCGTGTGCTGCTGCTTCCCCTTATCCTACGGGGCGTGAGCTAGGAAACTCCAGGGGCCGCGACCTGGTCCCAGCCTGCAGCGTAACATCCTCACCACTAGAGGCCCTGGAGAAGACCAGCTGGGTCTTAGACTCCGCGCCCTGGGGAATCTTGGCTCTCGCTTCCGTTGGGATCCCGGTTGTGCTCCTCTGGTCCCGCTTTCCACAACCACCCAGTTTCCTATCCACAGAAGCCAGCCATAGGGTTCACTACCTCGCGGTGCACTCCTGTCCCCCTACGGTGTGCATCTGTCACCTGGCCACAGGTGACCCTGACACAGCGATTGAATGCTAGCTTGGCTAAATTGCTAGCGCTTCAACTGCTGCCTTTTCAGTTGATAGACTCGGCCCCCTTCCGTGAGTTTGTGCAATGTGCGGTTCCTCAGTGGCAGGTTCCCAAACGCCACTTTTTCTCACGGAAGGCGATTCCGGCTCTCTACCGGCATGTGGAAGGCAATGTCTTGGCCTCGCTGGACAGGGCGGTCAGCGGTAAGGTGCATATTACCGCTGACTCATGGTCCAGCAGGCATGGACAGGGACGTTACCTTTCTTTCACGGCCCATTGGGTCACTCTTTTGGCAGCTGGGAAGGATGCAGGACAAAGTGCAGTAGTGTTGGAGGTTGTTCCGCCGCCACGCCTCCAAAATGCTACTACTGGTTGTGACACACCTCTCTCCTCCACCCCCTCCTCTTCTTCTTCCTCCATGGCCTCTTCCTGTGCTTTGTCCTCGGAACCAGCGGTGCTCCGTAGGCGTTCAAGGGGCTACGCAAGTACGCAGGCAAAAAGATGCCATGCCGTGCTTGCGCTGGTGTGTTTGGGGGACAGGAGCCACACTGGGGCAGAGGTTCTGTCTGCTCTGCAGGGGCAGGCCGAGAGGTGGTTGATGCCACGCCAGCTTAAGCCAGGAATGGTGGTTTGCGACAATGGCACCAACCTCCTCTCCGCCCTCCGACAGGGACAACTGACCCATGTGCCCTGTGTGGCTCACGTCCTTAACCTGGTGGTGCAGCGGTTCTTGGGCAGGTACCCGGGCTTACAGGATGTCCTGAGGCAGGCCAGGAAAGTCTGTGTGCATTTCCGCAGATCTTATAATGCCAGTGCTCGCCTGGCTGAGCTGCAAAAGGAGTTGAACCTGCCCAAGAACCGCCTTATATGTGACATGCCCACCAGGTGGAACTCAACGTTGGCCATGCTGCAGCGGCTGCACACGCAGCAGAGGGCCATCAATGAGTACCTGTGCGACTAAGGCACCAGGACAGGGTCAGGGGAGCTCGGGTTTTTTTCACCACGCCAGTGGGGCATGATCAGGGATGCATGCACTGTCCTGGCACCATTTGAGGAGGCCACGAGGATGGTAAGCAGTGACAATGCATGCATCAGTGACACTGTACCTCTTGTCCACCTGTTGGAACATACGCTGCGTGGAATAATGGACAGGGCACTTGAGGCACAACAGAGGCAGGAAGAGGAGGACTTCCTTGCCTCTCAAGGCCCCCTTTACCCAGACAGTGTTCCTTCTGTCCCACCCATCGCACAGGAAGAGGAGGAGGAGGAGGATTGTGTCAGCATGGAGGTGGAGCCTGGCACTCAGCATCATCAGCAGCAGTCTTTTAGGGATGATTTACAGTCCCAAGAAACCAGTGGACTTGTACGTGGCTGGGAGGAGGTGGCTGCGGATCATGTCGTCCTTAGTGACCCAGAGGACTCAGGACCGAATGTCTCAGCTAACCTACGCTGCATGGCCTCCCTGATCCTGCAAAGTCTGCGGAAGGATCCTCGTATTCTTCAGATCAAGGAGAGGGACCATTACTGGCTGGCCACTCTCCTTGATCCACGGTACAAGGGTAAGGTTGCGGACCTTATCTTACCGTCGCAGAGGGAGCAGAGGATGAGACAACTCCGGGAGGCCTTGCAGAAAGGTCTGTGCAACGCGTTCCCAGAGACTGGGAGGTTACAAACTCCTGGTCCTGGACAACGAGTTGCTGAGGCTTCAGTCAGTCAAAGAAGGAGCGGTGGGAAAGGTGGCCGTCTGACCAATGCGTTCAGACAATTCTTTAGTCCGCAGCCCCAAGGTAGGATCGGTTCCAGCAACCATCGCCAGCGTCTAATATACATGGTGCAGGAATACCTAGGGGCAAGGTCAGACTTGGACACCTTCCCCACCGAAAATCCTCTGGCTTACTGGGTCTTGAGGATGGATCACTGGCCAGAGCTTGCACAGTATGCAATTGAGCTACTGGCCTGTCCTGCATCCAGCGTTCTTTCAGAACGCACATTCAGTGCTGCTGGAGGATTTGTCACGGATCACAGGGTGCGCCTGTCCACCGACTCGGTTGATCGTCTGACTTTCATAAAGATGAACCAGTCTTGGATCACCACCAGCTACCAAACACCTGAAGCTGATATAACAGACTAATTTATTTTCAAATGTCACATCCCTTCAAGACTGATGCTGATGCTGAGTGACTGTCCTGTTATGTTGACTGACTATCCTCCTCCTCCTCAATGATCCGATTGATGATGATAGCTTGGAAGAACATTTTTGTTTCTGGGTGCCGCCACCAGTGCCTAAGGCCCAATTTTTCAGCCCCTGTTTAACAGGGGCATCTAATTACAATTTTTTATGCAATGCTTTGCAGCAGGGCTCATTCCTGCACTCCAACTAGAGTATCTGGGAGAGGTTGCAGTGTCGTGGCACCAGCACCAGGGCCTAAGGCCCAATTTTTCAGCCCCTGTTTAACAGGGGCATGTAAATACAATTTTTTATGCAATGCTTTGCAGCAGGGCTCATTCCTGCACTCCAACTAGAGTATCTTGGAGAGGTTGCAGTGTCGTGGGACCAGCACCAGTGCCTAAGGCCCAATTTTTCAGCCCCTGTTTAACAGGGGCGTGTAATTACAATTTTTGATGCAATACTTTGCAACAGGCCTCATTGCTGTGCTCCAAGTACAGTATCTGTGAGGGGTTGCAGTGTTGTGGCACCAGTGCCTAAGGCCCAATTTTTCTGCCCCTGTTTAACAGGGGCATGTAATTACAATACTTGATCTAATAATTCACAGCAGGGCCCATTCCTGCACCCACCAAGAGTAACTGTGAGGCCTTATAGTGTTGTGTCAACACCACCACCACCACCACCAAAGGCCAAATTTTTCAGCCCCTGTTCAACAGGGGCATGCAATTACAATTCTTGATCTAATAATTCCCAGAAGGGCCCATTTATGCGCCCACCAAGAGTAACTGTGAGGGCTTACAGTGTTGTGTCAACACCACCACCACCACCACCAAAGGCCCAATTTTTCAGCCCCTGTTCAAAAGGGGCATGCAATTACAATTCTTGATCTAATAATTCACAGCAGGGCCCATTCATGCGCCCACCAAGAGTAACTGTGAGGGCTTACAGTGTTGTGGCAACACCAACATGTAAGGGGCAAATTTCAGCAGAGTATATAGGGCAGGCCCCTACTTTCCAACATCCAACTTACAAACGACTCCTACTTGCAAATGGAAGGAGACAACAGGAAGTGAGAGGAAATCTACCCCTAGGAAGGCAAATTCACTCCTGTAGGAGTTAATATGGGAAAAAGGTGTCTCCTCTCTACTGATGCTTTATCACCAATCCTTGTTTCAATAAAAACCCCACTTTTCAAAAACATTTGTCATTGGGACGGAAAGTGAGGTGAAATGTTCTGAACAGGGGCACAGACAGCAAAACAAATGTTACAGGGGTGATAACCCTTCCCTATGTTTTCCAAAAAGCTTAAAAATAGATTTTTGGGCTGGAGCTACACTTGAACAATGTACCTGTTCAAAATTACAAACAGATTCTACATAAGAACAAACCTACAGTCCCTGTCTTGTATGCACCGCCTGTATACGGCTGTTCAGAGTATATAGGGCCTTTTTTATTTTGTGTGCGGGGTTCCCATTAATATCAATACAAGACCCAAAGGGGCTGGTAATGGGCTGGGGTAGGGGGGGTGATGGGGTAGCTATGCCATTTTTCTTAAAGATTTTCATCCATATTACCGGGACCAGACATTACATTAAAGCCGCAAGCAGTTTTAAATGGCTTTATTTCCTTTAGAAATGTCATTTTGTGCAGGGACAGTTCTAAACACGGGAAACACGTGGCACTTCACAGGCATACTTTAGACACCCCCAGGTACGATATTTAAAGGAATATTTGACTTTTTTTTTTTCACTTTATGCATCATTAAAATGACTGCTCCCGAAAAACGGCCGTTTTTAAAACTTATTTTTGCATTGATACATGTCCCCTGGTGCAGAACCCGCATTCCCAAACCCTTTTTAGGACAATAACATGCATAATAGTCGTTATAATTAGCACTTTAGATTTCGAACGTTCGCATCCATTGTAGTTAATAGGGTTCTAACGTTCCTGCAAACCTTCGGTCCGTTCGCGGGTTCTGCTGCGAACTGAACCCGGGGGTGTTCGGCTCATCCCTAGTCAGGAGTAGATTCTACTGGCCTTGTATGCGAGCTGAAGTGGAGGAGTACTGTCACTCATGTGCTCGCTGCATACAGAGGAAGACATTGCCACGTCAAGCTGCCCCAATGGGCCACCTGCAGAGTCAAGGACCCTTGGACTTGGTATGCATTGACTTTCTTTGTCTGGAACCTGACTTGAGTGGACATGGAAATGTTCTGGTGTTAACCGACCATTTCACCCGTTATGCCCAGGCCTTTCCAACTAAAGACCAGAAGGCCTCCACTGTAGCCAAGATACTTATGGAGAAGTACTTTGTGCACTACGGGTTACCCCAACGCCTTCACTCGGATCAAGGTAGAGACTTTGAAAGCTGACTGATCCGGAAGCTACTGGACTCTTTGGGCATAAAGAAAACTCGCACTACTCCTTATCACCCCCAAGGTGATGCCCAAACAGAAAGATTCAACAGGACTCTGTTAAACATGTTGGGGACTCTGAACAGCGAGGAAAAGCAACATTGGGGCAAACACATAGCTGCTATAGTGCACGCCTATAATAGCATGACCAGTGATGCCACAGGGTATTCCCCGTATAGACTTATGTTTGGAAGGGAAGCAAGACTACCAGTAGACTTGGCCTTTGGCACCTCAGTGGACCACACATCAGCTGCCTCACACAAGGGATACGTGGACAGACTGCGAAAGAGCTTAAGGCTGGCCTATGAGAAGGCCCAATTAACTTCTGACCAGAGAGGAGCCCGGAATAAATGGAACTTTGACCTTAGGGTCCAGATCCAAGATTTGCAACCCGGGGACAGAGTGTTACTGAGAAATTTAGGGGTTCCAGGAAAGCACAAGCTGGCAGACAGGTGGAAGTCAGAGCCCTATGTGATTTGTAAAAAACTGCCTGGTCTACCAGTGTACCAGCTGAAGCCTGAAGGAAGATCGGGGCCGCTGAAGACCTGGCACAGAAACCATCTGCTACCCCTCTCTGAAGCCCCCTACTCTGGATTCTCCAGAGCTGCCTTCAACTCCCTGTACTCCTAGACCCAATACCAGGTCTCAAACCACTCTATCAAGAGAGGAGGATACTTCAGATCAAAGTGAAGAGGAGGAACTGGAACTCACCTAGCTATGGCCATCTCAGGCACCTGAATCTCTAGTGATGGATCCTTCGCCCTCTGATTCCCCCGTGAGTGACACCTTGAATGCTGAAGCTGCTGAGTTCATCCCGTCTAATGTTCAGAGTGAAGAATGGGAAGATGCACTGGAATCAGTCCCAGATGAAGACCCAAGGAGCTCAATGTACCTCCCTGCACCTGAGTCGGATGCCCCCGAAGCAGCAAGTCCCACTACACCTGCCTTAATGGAAGCACCCTTAATACCAGAGGTCATAACTCCTCGAGAACAAAGAGTGAAGAGAACTATCCGCCCTCCTCGAAAGTTGACATACACTCAGATGGGAGAATGCTCTGAGGACACTGTGACAACCGCAAGAAGGACAATACAAAAACCTGGTCCCTCCACTGCGCATTTGGTGGAGGGCAACCCCAGCTCTCTCTCTGGCACAGTTAGGCAGGTCACTTCTGCTAAAATTACCTGTGGGCAGGGCAACCCCCATACCCAGTTTGGTGGGAGGTTCCCCTGCCAAGTTCTTTTGCCACAATAAATTGCATTGCATGTAGATAATGCTAGTGTTATCTTTGGGGACCAAAGATTTTAAGTGGGGGGAGTGTGTAGCGGGGTATTGCCTTTTAAACCCCCAGAGACTACAGTACCCAGTGCGCAACGGGACACCCAGGGTACATTGCCCCGCGCAGAGACTGCTGGGGCGGGTTATTTAACTGAAGGGCTGGGCTGAATTCGGTCTCTTTGGACACTGCCCACCCAGCCAGTGGAACTCCTTTCCGAGCCTTCTGAGATACAAGGCCTGAAGCCTGGGCCTTTCTCCAAAGAGCCTTCCACTCTCACCGAGGAACCTGAGGGATGTCTCTCCATACTGTTGCTGCATCGTTGCCAGAAGGACCGAAGACTTGGATGTCGTGAGACCCATGTACCGAGACACAGCAGCGGAAGATACGGATCTCTAGGCCCAATAACTGTTATCCGGAGTTATCACTAGTGTTGCGCTGCGCACCGGAGAGACAGTGCATCGGAGTAACTTTAGAGATTGCCTTTAATTCACCAAGTTATTCAAACCCCTTTTACCCTGTGGATTACAGTTGTTTTCTTCAAAAGTGCACCACCGTTTTGCTAGCGAAGATCTTCCCCTACAGAACTTCTATACAGTACAGTCAGGTCTGACTTAACGTAGACATTGCTGGGTGCCATTTTTGCCCAGGAGGGAGAATAGCTGCAGCAGGGACCGTTAGTGTTATGCACAGTACTGTATATCATTCTGTTTGTTGAGATACTCTTTTATTGCAGGGCTCTGCACATACATGTACACTGTTGATTACCTGCTCACTTAACAAATCTAAGTAAAAGTGCCAAGGTTTAGTATATTGGTGTTTGTGTCATTTACTTTGCAGAGGAGACGGGTAAGAATAGCTATACTTTATTGCTGTGTGTGTGTGCTATTATAGGATTGTGTCCCAGTGAGTTACAGGCCACGCAATCCTACTCTCCCCTACTAACTGTGCCAAGGGAGGTTGGAGCAAATTGCCTGGGGTTGACAGCGGTGCACTACAGGGCCCAAAAATTATACCAGCGGCCCTCTTAGCTGGGGGTATCGCTACAGTTAGTACCCAGTTATATTATGTACATTTATATATAAATATTTATATATATTATGTACAGAGCAGATCACGGGTTCCATGCCTGGATCCTGCAGACTCTCAGTATACTGTCTGTCCATACCTCCGATAGGGGCAGTCAGTTACTGAATGGCAGGAAGAATCAAGGAACTATGAGGATGCTCACTGGTGCCCTTAAAGTTCATTGGAAATTACAAGCCATCAGATGCCATGGCTGATGTTTCTTGTTGTCTATCCATTCACAGGAAACTGTGAATTAATCATGAAGCCGTGTCTGTTTTCAAATTGTGACAGCGGGTGCAGGGAGAGGATCTCCTGCCCTTTGTCACAGAGAGGGGAGTGCTGGCAGAGGGAGGTGGATGGATAAGAGCATGTCACACCCTAAATATGGGTGCAACATGCTCCTAAAGGTGAACTTATCCTTTAATACTTACCTTCCCTTTGACTCCCTGTTGCTCCATTGGCCCTTGAGAGCAAAACGAATAATCTCTTTGTAAATTCATCCACAGATGATAGCGCTAGGGGACTCCTGATTTACTGTGCCAACCCCCAGTACTGCATTATGAGAGGGAGTAGGGAGAGTGAGTCACATGCTTCCAATAACCAAATGTAACACTACCCCCGTAGGAGCTGCTGGTTTGATTTTGGGCCTTGCCGTTACCTGTCTGTTCACCATATCTGCCATAGGGGTCCCATTGGAGAGTTGTTCACAGATGTCTGCACCAAACACTTAATAATCTCTTTTTCAATGGTTTTATTAAAGAACATCAGTTAGAGGGATGAAGGGTTAGGGGAGATTCAGGTACTTTGCTTTGCGGATCACGGGTACTTCTTTGATCCAGAGGACAAACAGTTTCCACACTGGATCTAGCAACCACTGGATAGGCCTCTCTCACTGACCTAGCAGCCGGTGCGAAACTCGGTCAAAAGTCTCTGCCATAGACTTGATGAATGTAATGGAGTCGTTGTACAGTCCTCTGCCACAGGACGGCATAACCACACACTTTGCACAGTTCAATAGACACAGCTACACAGTACCAGTTTCTTTCAGCCAGCCGGCAGCACTGTGAGGTCAGGATGCGTCCCCCAATTGAGTCTCCAGGCTCTTCTTGAGATACCAGCCCTTTCGCTCGGTCGTCTCTGAGAAAAGTCCTCCCCTGGTTTCTCCAATTGCTCGGCTTCTTCCGAAGACAGCACGGGACCACCCCTGGACCAGTAGGCCCCAGAAGCTCCTGGGCCTACTATCAGTAACAGAGCCTCGGGCCAGCAGGCCCAGAGGCAGAAAAGCTGCTACGACATACCTGAGGCCAGGAGGGCCATCAGGTCAGGATCGGAAGACCCCGAAAAACGGTGTCTGTCCCTTAAGTACCCTCTCCCAGAATGCACAGCGGGTGAACCACTCCCACTGGGCTGCTTCTGGGAAGAGAATACTCAACACACCCAGCCTGCTGCATTTCCAACCTTGACCTGTGGTGACAGTGACACCTACAGTCAAGTGGAAAATGCGCAACACAGCTGGACTGGAACAGAAAGCAGCAATTTACCACAATCATTCTGAGACAAACTACAGCTCAGATAACTTAAATTTACATATAGCGCCTACCCAATAGGAGCAGGGCGCTACACAACAGTAACAGTTTTTTCTCCTTATTCCAGATGGCCAAGCTGAAGAATTGGTGGGTAAGTATTTGTGCAGTAGGGGTTGTACATTTTGAAGATGATCACTGAAATAGACACAGTTACTCCAGTAAACTCCACTAGCTTCTGGGTCCCATGCCGAGTGGCTGGCCAGCTGCATTCTGAACACAGGAGGTTGCCCGCTTGGCACGGGCACTAATCAGAGAAATGCATTTTCTAAATTAATACAAAGCTTTCTCTGATTGGATGAGGTACAAATTCCTAATCACCTGCAATGTCCAATGTATATATACACTCACTTAGTCTGGTCATACATGCTCAATCAACTTGTACAATTTCCCTTTAGATTTACCAAAAAACATATAATATGAGTTCAAAACTAAACAACACTTTCAATTGTATCCAATCAGGCAGGCCCTTGCACTACACAGTTGAAGGTAAATCTAAAGAAAATTGCACAGAAAATTGTATAATGTATGGCCCAGCCTAAAGTCCTGTACACACGGCCGGGAATCCCGTAAGGAAAAAAACGTTGGTATTCCTAACGAGATTCCTGGCAAGCTTTTCTTGCAAAGCTGTGCATACAGACGGCCATTCAAAAGAACCGCCGTTCTTTTGAATGGCAAGACTGCGGTGACGTCATCGACTATGACGAGCATGCGCTCGTCACATTCGATGCTGTTGCCGCCATCTTGCTTCACCCTACACTACCCTTGTAAGCTACCGTGCATGCGTCAAAGTCTCATCGAGCATGCGCGGGCTTACCTGGGGACAGGTAAGCGTAGACACTCACGGTTTTCTCGTCGGGAAACAGGCCAACGAGAATCCCGACAAGAAAATAGAGAGCAGGTTCTCTATTTTTCTCGTCGAGATTCCCAGCAGTTTTCCCGACGAGAAACCATACACACGAACAGTTTTCTCTGCAAAAAGCTCTCCCATCAGTTTTCTTGCCGAGAAAACCGGCCGTGTGTACGAGGTTTAAGTCTCCATTGAAGCTGTCTGGTGTCTGGTGCTGACACACTACCCAGAGTGAAAGTTTTACAAATGGCTGGTAAACTAAGTATTCACTGTGATGATGAAAATGCATTACATTAGTAGTATATGAGCCGCTATCTTTTTAGATTGGATACTAATTTAGATTATTTTTGGTTTTCTTATTTTTTACTTATGCTTAGCCTACTCTGCCTTTGAGGGAGAAATTGCTACTCCCGAATGCCCCGTACACACGACCGGTTTTCCTGTAGGAAAAAGTCTGATGAGAGCTTTTGGTCGGGAATCCCAACCATGTGTATGCTCCATCAGACTTTTTCCAACAGGAAAACTGCCGGAAAAAAAAGGGAGCAGGATCTTTTTTTTTCCCATCAGGAAAAAATCCTAGCGGAAAAAACGTTTGTCTGTATGCTTTTCCGACGGGAAAAAAAACATGCATGCTCAGAAACAATTTGACGCATGCTCAGAAGCATAGAACTTCATTTTGTCGGCTCGTCGTAGTCTTTTACGTCACCGCGTTTTTGGCAGTCAAAAGTTCACCGGACTTTTGTGTGACCATGTGTATGCAAGGCAGGCTTGAGAGGAATTCTGACAGAAAAACCATAGTTTTTTTTTTTCCGACGGGAAAACCGCTCGTGTGTACGGGGCATAAGAGATGCTCTTGACTACCAAGACTTGAGAGCAGCCTACATATTCTTATGCGGAGAAATCACAGCCATAAAACACTTTGAACTTGGAACCGTGATCATTATGCAATCAAGTTAAGCTTCAGATATAGTTTTTGTACAGTTAAAAAGGCCTCATATGATTATGGCCCAAGAGGTCATTTAATATTCCCAGTCACTGACTGCCATTTATACATATTATACATGTCAGCCTTACATATGTCACATAAAAAGAGAAGTATGGGATTATTTTTTATCCCATAATCATACTTACCATATGTGGATGCAGCATCGGTCCGATGCCGCATCTGTCCCCCGGCGCCTCTTCACTGAGAGCCGAACCACGAACACCGCCGATTGCTTAGTTCTCTCAGCTCCCCGAGCAGAGAGCTGCTGCCTGTCAATCAGCATCTCTCCTGCTCTGCTCCTCCACGCTCATTGGAGCGCTGAGCTGTGGAGGGGCGGGGAGCGGCCGTCTCAGCGGCTCGCTGAGAGGCTGAGACGGCCATCAGTCCAGGTACCTGGCGGATCCAGACTTCCAGAGTCGGAATGACGCGGTGCCTGGCCTGATCTGCATGACTTCGTAGAGAGCGGACTTCAAATCGCTCTCTGCTGAAAATGGGTCACAGGAGTGCAAAACTAATTGCACTCCTGTGATCCATAGGAGAAGCCCAGCTGAATGAGTTTAGGCTGGACTTCTCCTTTAAATTTCCCTGTAATTTCCTGGAAAGAGTTCCATACTGGGTAAGCACAAACTGCTTACAGTGAGGGAAAAAAGTATTTGATCCCCTGCTGATTTTGTACATTTGCCCACTGACAAAAAAGTGATCAGTCTATCATTTTAACCACTTCAGATCCGCGCTATAGCCGAAAGACGGCTGCAGCGCGGACCTTAACTGCCGAGTGGACGTCCCCAGGACGTCCTTGTATTACACTCTCCCCGCCCGCTCCCGAGAGCGTGCATCAGGGAAAATCTGTGTTGGCCGTGTCCCTTGGACACAGCCAATCACAGATCGTGCTGAATGGCCAATCACAGAGGCCATTCAGCACTCGATCTCACTGCCCAATGAGAGATGATCTCAAATGTAAACATATGAGATCATCTCTCATTGCCGGCTTTCTCTCCTCACACAGAGACAACGTGTGAGGAGATTGAGAGATCTGTGCTGCTGCTGCTGTCAGTTATAGTGAGTGAACACAAATCCACAGTAAAAAACAGTGCCCTCTTGCCAGTCCCATATCTGCCAGTGCCCTCTGCCAGTCCCATATCTGCCAGTGCCCTCTGCCAGTGCCCTCTGCCCGTGCCATCTGCCCGTGCCATCTGCCAGTGCCATCTGCCCGTGCCATCTGCCAGTACCATCTGCCAGTGCCATCTGCCAGTGCCATCTGCCCGTGCCATCTGCCCGTGCCATCTGCCAGTGCCATCTGCCTGTGCCATCTGCCAGTGCCATCTGCCAGTGCCATCTGCCCGTGCCATCTGCCCGTGCCATCTGCAAGTGCCATCTGCCAGTGCCATCTGCCAGTGCCATCTGCCCGTGCCATCTGCCATTAGTGCCACGTATAAGTGCCACGTATCAGTGTCATCAGTGCCACGTATCAGTGCCACGTTTCTTCAGTGCCAACAATGGCTAGAAGATTATTTTCAGCCGAGGAGGCATACAATATTCTTGCGGTCGACGAGAGCAACGGGGAGCTCTCCGATTCGGATTCCTCCGCAAGTTCAGACTATGAGCCTGACTATGAGTCTGACGTGGACTACGAGCCTGTCCTAAGCAGTGGAACACTGACAACCTCAGAAGAGGAGGAGGAGGAGGAGGAGGAGGAGGAGGAGGGCCCGCCCGCCAGACGAAGGTGTTCTACTGAGGAGGCAGTGCCATCCACCAGCACCGCAGTGCCATCCACCAGCACTGCAGTGCCATCCACCAGGCAAGCAAGGCCACGTACCAGTGGGGTGTCATCTCAGTCCCAAAGGGTTAGGTCCCATGCCAGCCTTCCCTATTCCCTTCAGAACCCCTTGTGGCTTCCTCCTAATTCAGGAGAAGCCAACATTCCCCCTTTCACTGCCCAGCCAGGAGTCCAGGTGGACACAGAAAATTTTGCCCCTATTGACTTTTTCAATTTAATTTTCACTGACGACATGCTTGCATCAATTGTGGCCCAGTGCAACCTATACGCCCAACAGTTCATAGCAAGCAACCCAACGTCCTATTATGCCCGTCCCTACCAGTGGAGAGCCCTTACAGTGGAGGAGTTTAGAATGTTTTTGGGCCTCACATTCTGCATGGGACTAAACGGAAAAAATCAAGTGCGTTCATATTGGTCATCCCGCCCCATCTACCATATGCCCATCTTTTCCTCAGTAATGCCCAGGTCCCGATATCTAATGATTATGAGATTCCTACACTACAACGACAATACCCAGTGCCCTCCCCGAAATGACCCAAATTTTGATAAGCTTTATAAAATTCGGCCGCTACTAAATTATTTTTCTGAAACCTTCCCCCAGTTGTTTACCCCAGACAAACACATATGCGTGGATGAGTCCCTAATAAAATTTTCTGGCAGGCTGGGCATAAAACAATTTATACCCAGCAAAAGGGCCCACTATGGGGTGAAGCTCTATAAACTGTGTGACCGAGAAACTGGGTATGTGTATGGCTTCATCATATATGAAGGGAAGGACACCGAACTGAACCCCCCTAATTGCCCAATCTACATTGGAACCAGTGGGAAAGTAGTTTGGGAACTCATAAACCCACTTCTGGAGAAAGGCTACCACTTGTATGTGGACAATTTCTATACAAGTTTGCCCCTGTTCCGAAACCTACATAGAATGAAGACTCCAGCATGCGGCACCGTAAGGGCGAACCGGAAGGGCTTTCCTCAAAGCCTGGTCACCAAAAAATTGAAAAGAGGGGAGACGGCGAGTTTGAGGAATGAGGAAATTTTGGCTGTGAAGTGGAGGGACAGAAGAGATGTCTACGTGCTTTCTTCCATCCACAACAATGAATTCGTTGAAATCACCAGGAGGAATGGCCAGATACAAAAACCCAAATGCATCTACGATTACAATAAGTTCAGGGGGGGTGTCGACCTCATTGACCAGATGCTCGAACCCTACCTTTCCACAAGAAGAACATACCAGTGGTATAAGAAAGTTTCCATTTATTTATTTAATTTGGCCATGTACAACTCATATGTAATATATAAAAAATCCACTATAAGACCCAAATCCTTCCTTTTCTTCCAGGAGGAAATCACCACTGCCCTTATATACCCGAACAGCCCACCAGTAAACATTAGATCCGATGTCATTAGCCGACTCTCTGAGCGCCACTTCCCAGATAAAATCCCTCCCAGACCAACAGGCCAAAAACGCCAGAAAAAATGCCGGGTGTGCTCCAAAAGAGGAGAGAGAAGAGACACCATTTATCATTGTTCCCAATGTCCTTCAGAACCAGGGCTCTGCATGATTGATTGTTTCCGCCGTTACCATACCAAAATAAATTATTAGTTCACTTCCTGCCATTTATCTTTACACCCCTTATGCATCTGCTTTCTCTGTAACTGACCCTGGCTTGTTATTCGACCACGCTTCTGCCTACCGATTCTGTTTATACCTCTGCCTGATCTGGAACTGACCCTGGACTGTTATTTGACCACGCTTCTGCCTACCAATTCTGTACATACCTCTGCCTGATCTGGAACTGACCCTGGAATGTTTAACCATGCTTTTTGCCTGCCTCTTGGACTGATCTTTTACCCTGCCAGTGGACTAGTGGGATTCATAACACAGGGGTCTCACATATGTGAGGGGCTCCAGAATTGTTTTTCTGGATGAAGAAAACAATTGTTTTTGTTTTCTCATTCCTAGATTAGGGTCTGGAGACTCGGAGGCTTCAAAGAGATTTGGGTGGGAGAAGCCTCTACCCCTGTCCCCATTCAGTCCTGAACGAGGCCCTACTTCTGCCTGCTGCCTGTAGGACCTATGCCATCATGCCTCTGCCTGTTGCATGAACTGACCACACCACATGGACCTGCCTACTATCAGGACCAATATTTTGGCACTGCTGACAATCTCTGCTTGCACTGACCCTGGACTGTATATAACAAAAAGACTGTTAACTATTGGAGTACTGCAGAATGCTCACCAGCTGCCTGTACGAACTATGGACAGTATTCCTGCCTGTTGCCTGGACAATTGCATTCGCTTTTGCTGACCAAGTCCCTGCCTGTTGCCTGGACCAGTACTATCCTCCTGCGGACAACTGCGCTTCTAAAACAGGTAATCTTTTGTTTACCATTTGCTCAGCAGAATGTATTTTGGGGTGTAATTCTTGGTATGTGCATGTTATGTGTCCCTAGAACACCTGATGGTGTTCCTTGCATTTTGGGCCACTGTATGTGGCCAGGCTGTGTAAAAGTCTCACACATGTGGTATCGTCATACTCAGGAGGAGTAGCAGAATGTATTTTGGGGTGTAATGTTTGCTATGTGCATGCTATGTGTTGGAAATATCTTATAAATGGACAACTTTGCGTAAAAAAAATGCGTTTTCATTTTTTTCCCACATTTTCCCAAAACTTCTGGAAAAAAATGAAACATTCAAAAGACTCATTATGCCTCATAGATTATACGTTGGGGTGTTAGCTTTCCAAAATGGGGTCACTTTGTGGGCGTTTCCATTGTCCTGGTGCTCCAGGGCCTTCAAAAGTGTAATAGGTGGTTGAGAAATTAGATGTGTAATTTATGCTCCTAGAACGCCTGACGGTGCTACTTCAATGTTGGGCCTCTGTATGTGGCCAGGCTGTGTAAAAGTCTCACACATGTGGTATCGTTATACTCAGGAGGAGTAGCAGAATGTATTTTGAGGTGTCATTTTTGCTATGTACATGCTATGTGTTGGCAATATCTTATAAATTGACAACTTTGCGTAAAAAAATTGCGTTTTAATTTTTTTCCCGCATTTTCCAAAAACTTCAGGAAAAAAATGAATCGTTCAAAAGACTCATTATGCCTCATAGATTATACGTTGGGGTGTTAGCTTTCCAAAATGGAGTCAGTTTGTGGGCGTTTCCACTGTCCTGGTGCTCCAGGGCCTTCAAAATTGTAATAGGTAGTCAACTAGTTAGATGTGTAATTTATGCTCCTAGAATACCTGATGGTGCTCCCTGCATGTTGGGCCTCTGTATGTGGCCAGGCTGTGAAAAATTCCCACACATGTGGTATCGCCATACTCAGGAGGAGTAGCAGAATGTATTTTGGGGCATCATTTGTGGTATACACATGCCATGTGAGAGAAATAACCTATTACAATGACAATTTTGTGGAAAATATAAAAAAATAAACATAAAATCTTCATTTTGCAATGAATTGTGGGAAAAAATTACAACATCAAAAACCTCACCATGCATCTTACTAAATAACTTGGAATGTCTACTTTCAAAAAAGGGGTCATTTGGGGGGTATTTGTGCTTTGCTGGCTTGTTCGGGTCGTAAGAAATGAGATAGGCCACCAGTACATTAGGTGTGATCAATTGTTTATGATCCGCACCACAGCTTGTAGACTCTATAACTTTCACAAAGACCAAATAATATCCACTAATTTGGGTTATTTTTACCAAAGATATGTAGCAGTATAAATTGTGGCCAAATTTTATAAAGAAAAATTCATAATTTGCTAAATTTTATCACATAAACTAAAAAAAAGCCTTTTTTTTTCAAAATTTGCCGTATTTTTTCATTTATAGCGCAAAAAATAAAAAACCCAGAGGTGATCAAATACCACCAAAAGAAAGCTCTATTTGTATGAAAAAAAGGACAAAAAAATCATTTGGGTACAGTATTACATGACTGAGTAATTGTCATTCAAAGTGTGAGAGCACTGAAAGCTGAAAATTGGTCCGGGCACGAAGGGGATTTAGTGCCCAGTTGTCAAGTGGTTAAAGGTAGGTTTGTTTTAGCAGTGATAGACAGAATACCAAAAATATCCAGAAAAACGCAAATAAATAATTATTTGATCCCCTATCAATCAGCATGTTTTCTGGCTCCCAGGTGTCTTCTATACAGGTAAGGAGCTGAGATTAGGAGCACTCTCTTAAAGGGAGTGCTCCTAATCTCAGCTTGTTACCTGTATAAAAGACACCTGTTCACAGAAGCAATCAATCAGATTCCAATCTCTCCACCATGGCCAAGACCAAAGAGCTGTCCAAGGATGTCAGGGCCAAGATTGTAGACCTACAGAAGGCTGGAATGGGCTACAAGACCATTGCCAAGCAGCTTGGTGAGAGGGTGACAACAGTTGGTGAGATTATTCGCAGATGGAAGAAAAACAAAACAACGGTCAATCTCAATTGTTCTGGGGCTCCATGCAAGATCTCACCTTGTGGAGTTTCAATGATCATGAGAACGGTGAGGAATCAACCCAGAACTACACGGGAGAATCTTGTCAATGATCTCAAGGTAGCTGGGACCATAGTCACCAAGAAAACAATTGGTAACTACACCGTGAAGGACTGAAATCCTGCAGCGCTCGCAAGGTCCCCCTGCTCAAGAAAGCACATCTACAGACCAGGGGCTGCCCGTAATTAAGGGCGCACGGGCGCCCCCCCCATCCATGCCGCCACCCCCCTATCCATGCGTCCGGCCCCTTGCAGGACGCCAGGCGCATGAATTACAGTGGCGGGGGTGTTTTTTTGAAGCACTATTCTAATAGTCTGAAACCCGTCACCTGATTGGCTGAAAGGACAGGCAATCCTATCGGATGCCTGGGAGGAACGGAGGGGTCGCACGGCCGAAGCAAGTAGGAGGAGAAGACACAGGAGCCCAATGCCCACCACTGCCTGATGCCCACCAATGCCCACTGCTGCCCGATACCCACCACCTAGATGGGATAAGTGCCGGAGGACTGACCGGCAGACAGCGAGGGGTGATTGTTGTTTGCTGCCCCCACCCAAAAAAAAACACCAGATGCCACTGGTACAGACCCATATGCAATTTGCTAATGAACATCTGAATGATTCAGAGGAGAACTGGGTGAAAGTGTTGTGGTCAGATGAGACCAAAATCGAGCTCTTTGGCATCAACTCCAACTTTGAAGGAGGAGGAATGCTGCCTATGACCCAGTGAACACCATCCCCGCCGCCAAACATGGAAGTGGAAACATTATGCTTTGGGGGTGTTTTTCTGCTAAAGGGACAGATTTGGACAGCTGCATTGTCAGTCTGGGGGACGGGAGTGCTACAAGTACTAGCAAAATCAAATACACTATCAAACAGAAGCAAAACTCCAGCTAATAATTTATAAGCAGTTAGAGCAAACTCAGCAAACTGCTTTTTTTCCCTTTTGGGATAAGGGTTTTACATAAATAAATAAAAGCTGATCATTTTAAGAACCACTGCCAGTGTTAAATTATATGTCTTACCCATTTATCTGCAAGAAAGCATTTCTGTTGAAAAAACACAGATTTACTGGCCAGATCACCATCTGAAAATAGAAGAAAGAAAGTCTAAAAAAGGAAAAATCTAAGAATTGGTAAGCTGCAATATAATAAATGCTTGTTTTGGGGTTTATTACTGCTTCAATCTTACATTGCAAATGTAGAAATGTCCAAAAATATATATTTTTACCCCTAAGTTAATCTTCAAACAAATAAAAAAAGGATCAGGTACAAGAGTCAAATGTGTTATTATTATTTTTAAAGGTCTATACAACTACATTACAGTTCCAGTTTAGTGACGCCCAAGTATCAATAGCTTTACGAAACAATGAGACATTATGCTCCAAGGCACATGATATAGTTTACAATGAAAGATCTAAATGATGTAATCAACACAGTAATTATTCATCATACCTAAATGTAAATTAGGGGCAGTTCTACCAGGAGTACTAGAACATCCACCTGACTCACCTTTTCAGAAAGAAACAAACAGTTATGGAGCCTTCTCATCCTCACAAGCTGAAACTTGTCCCTTCCTGCAGTTTCGGTCTCTTTCCCAATAATATTTCCCAGTTTGTCAGAATGGCTTCCTAAGTATTTCTAAATGTTCTGATAGCAAAAACTAGGCCATTAAAGTGGCTCAATGTTTGCCACATAAATATTGGCCACTCAGATCAGTAATTTTTTTTACCCCGAACTTCCTAGTCCATTCAAATGGTTTCTACATTTGCTTCAATTCAAGGAACTTTGTGGTACAGTATGTAAACTAGGTACAGCCAAAAAGAAGACCGCTGCTCCCACAGCAGCTTGATAAGCCAGGGCTTTCATGGAGAAGTATATCCAATGATTTTTTTGGCTATTCTTCTCCTATGGTCAGACATACTTCTCCTATGGATCACAGGAGTGCAGTCGGCTGACATCACAGAACCAGTCGAAGCTCTGAAAAGATCTCAACCATATGGTCCGCCAAGAGCTTGAGCAAGCCCCCCTTCTCCTCCACAACCCAGCTCTTCATTGAGCGCTGGAGGAGAGAGCAGAGAGACATGACTGTCAGTCAGCGGCTCTCTGCTCAGAGCGGATGGGGAAAACTGAGCAATCATCAGTGTTTGATCGTTCAGTTCTCACTATAGAGCCGGCGGGGGAACAGGTACAGCATCGGATTGATTGCATAGGTGAGTGTAATGTTTTTAAAGCCATACTCCTCTTTAAAAGCATGCTAGAACTAAGACAGGTCATAGATTACTTGATTTTCTTTCCTTCTGCCATGGGTGGAATGAAAGAAAATTGCTTGATTCCTTCATTAACACAGTCAGTGTTGATGGGGGAATGCTATTGTATTCTGCCAGCAGGGGGTGCAGGGAGCCTTCCTGGCCGGCAGAATACAATGGTTACTGCTAGTGGCTATAGCCAATAGAAGTAATCATATGTAGAAAGATCCAACAGGCTGGTTGTACCCAAGTCAATCAATGGAATCAGCCTGCCCATACATGGATCGAATTTCAGCCGGTCTCTGCTGAGCCAGTCAAATTTTGATCCATGTATGGCTGACTTAACTAAGTGTAAAACTGCTTCCACTCCTTCTAACACATATACTAACTACCCCGTAGAAGGAAGATGCTTATACATACATATTTTCAGGGCACCCTGGTCCAGTCATGGATCCCAGTGGCCATCTCTAGGGGAGAGGAGGGACAGTCGACGACAGATGACTCATTGTAAGCCTATGGGTGACGTCATCGCCTAGGCATTAAAACCATTGTTATAATGGCAATCTATCTGTTTTAAAAAGGTAGGGGCATTTATTGTGGGTCTTTTGATAGTTGGTCATTTTTGATAATTCGACATTGATTTCATATAATAAAGTTCTGGTGAGTGTATATATTCTTGCTTGTTTTTGTGCTTAAAGCGGTATTAAACCCAAAACCAAAATTGTAATATATTACAGCTTACCAACCCTTAGATGTGGTGGCTATATTAATTTTTTCTTGTTTTAGACTTTTTCCCATTTTCACCTGGTGATCTGGCCAGTAACACACCTCCTATATTAGAGTGCCCTCATTCTGGATTAATGAGCACAGAGGCACTTTTTAACAGCAGTACTGTCAGTCTGGGGCGAGGGCAGTGTTAGACGTACTAATAGATTTAGATACACTAGCAAATTGAAGCCAAACTCCAGTTCACATTGCAGTTACACAAGCAGTTACATCAACATTTTTATTTTGTTTTTGGGGTAAAGGTTTTATATGATTAAATAAAAACTGACCATTGTAAACACCTCTGTAAGTGGTAAATGGTTTGCCTCAATACTCTGTAGCGCTACCCCCAGTTAAAAGAGCCGCTGGTTTGATTTCGGGCCCTGAGTACAGCTCCGCCAACCCCCGGCAATCGTCTTGACCCGCTCTGGCACAGTTAGTCTAGGAATGGTATCTATCACAATCTATACCTGATTGTACACACCCCAACTTTCCTTTCATA
Source organism: Rana muscosa (assembly GCA_029206835.1). NCBI lineage: Eukaryota > Metazoa > Chordata > Amphibia > Anura > Ranidae > Rana > Rana muscosa. The sequence continues at coordinate 72,990,707 of CM055125.1, forward strand.
ATAGTTTTGCACTCTATGCTATAATAACACAATGATGCAGTGGTAAAGTATAACTGATTTACTTTGATCTTAAAAGGGCATAGGTTAGAACATAACATGTAACTTGCTTACAGAGCCCTGCAGCAATAAATATGGCCTACAATAATAGCACAGCACGGTCATCCACCACACGCAGCTATTATCATCTACACGCCCTATGGCGCACTAAACAAATCTCTATCTCCCTTCCCTTGTCAGGCCTAACACAGAATTAACCCCAGTCTTTAGGATGATAATGTCTTCGCATGCAAACTTGAAATGGTGGTGCACATTCAGGAACAATACTTGTAATCCACAAAGTAGGCAATCACAAGGAACACTTTACTGGAGACCCTTTAACTCTGTCCTGCTACTAGTCTCCAGTAGAACAGCAAACAAAGGACCGGTGGGCCAAGGCAGTCTATAGGCCTAAACACAGTACCGAGTAATAAATTGAGCAGGTGCTCGCTCACCACTCGATCCCAGTCCAGGACTTCCACCTGCTGTGTCTCCGCACACAGCGTCTGCAACGGTCGGGTCCCCGATCCAACTGATGTCCGGGTTAAGCAAAGTCAGATGCCACCCAGGCTCCGCAGTGGGGTGGAAGGCTCTTCAGGAATTGCACAAGGCCCCAGGCTTCAGGCCCTGCACTCCAGCAGATCCGCACAGGAAGACCAGTCAGCAGCCGCGCGGTGTCCCAAAAAGGCAGAGCTTAGCCTCGCCTCTCCTTTTATCCCCCTCCCACAAGTCTCTGCGGTGGCAACATTGCACCCTGGGTGCCAAACGGAACTCTGGGAAATGTAGTCCCGGGAGTCTTAAGGGAGACCCCGCTACACACTCCCCCCACTTGAACTCTTTGGTCCCCAAAGATAACTTTTAACATACACTACGTACAATTCTAGACAATGTTGTGTACGATGTCGGCAAAGGGAACTCCCACCAAAACTGGGGGGTGGAATTCCCCCGCCCACAAGTCACACTGCCTAACTGTGCCAGAGGGTGAGTTGGGGTTGCCCTCCACCAAATGAACAGTGGAAGGAACTGGATGCTCTGTACTCCTCCTGGCAGTGACCACAGTATCTTCTGAGCTCTTTCCCATCTGTGGGTAAGTCAACTTCTTAGGAGGCCTTATAACTCTTCTGGCTCTTTGCTCTCTTGGGACTTCTGGCTCGGACATTACAGGCCCCTCTTCTGGAGCAGACTTGGGAGATTCTACTGATTCTGGACCAATAATAGATTCAGGAGCCGGGAGATACATAGAGGCTCTTGGGTCCTCCTCTGAGCATGTGTCACATGCATTTCCCAGTAATCTGACAAAGGACTGGATGGGATGAACTCGGTAGCTTCTGCATTCAGTGTTTGGTCTATAGTACCTTCAGTAGGCGGAAGGTCTATAGCAGAAGTTCCTGGAGTTGGGGAAGGCCACAACCAATCAAGTTCCTGTCTCTCGTCCTCACTTTGTTCAGAAGCCTCTACATCTTTATTTTGAGAGGACTGGGACCGAGTGTTTGGTCTAGGGGTATCCAGAATGGAGTCTGGGCTTGCTGAGTCCCTTGCGGGAGGTATCCGAACTGCCTCAGCGAGTAGGAGTAAGTGGTTGCGGTGCCAGGTCTTCAGTGGGCCCACTTTTCCTTCTGGCTTCAACTTATAGACAGGCAGGTCCGGCAGCTTCTTACAAATGACATAGGGTTCAGGTCTCCATCTGTCTGCAAGCTTGTGTTTTCCAGGGACTCCCAGGTTTCGCAGAAGAACTCAGTCTCCAGGTTGCAGGTCTTGGATTCGAACCTTCAGGTCGAAATTCCTCTTGTTGCGGGCCCCCCTCTGGTCTGAAACCGCTTGGGCCTGTTCATAAGCCAACTTCAAACTGTGTCTGAGTCTGTCCACATATCCCTTGTGGCAGGTGACTGAGGAATGGTCTATGGAAGTGCCAAAGGCCAGGTCTACGGGTAACCTTGCTTCTCTCCCGAACATGAGTCGATAGGGGGAGTAGCCTGTAGCATCACTCATGGTACTATTGTAAGCGTGCACTATAACAGCTACGTGTTTACTCCAATGCTGCTTCTTCTCGCTATTCAAGGTCCCCAACATATTGAGCAGGGTTCGGTTGAACCTCTCTGGCTGAGCATCCCCTTGTGGGTGGTAGGGAGAGGTTCGGGTCTTTTTGATTCCTAAGGAATCCAGGAGCTTCCGGATCAGCCGACTTTCAAAGTCCCTCACTTGATCCGAGTGAAGTCGCTGGCGTAGCCCATAGTGGACGAAATACTTCTCCATGAGTACCTTGGCCACCGTGGAGGCTTTCTGATCTTTGGTTGGGAAAGCCTGGGCATACCGGGTAAAATGATCGGTTATCACCAGAACATTTCCTAATCCACTCAGGTCTGGTTCGAGGCAGAGAAAGTCAATGCATACCAAATCCAGCGGGCCTTGACTTTGTAGATGGCCCATTGGGGCAGCTTGATGGGGTAAAGTCTTCCGCTGGATACAGCGTGCACATGAACGGCAGTATTCCTCTACTTCGGCCCTCATACAGGGCCAATAGAACCGACTCCTGACGAGTTGGAAGGTTCTTTCAGCCCCTAGGTGTCCATGATTGTCATGCAGGGCAACTAGGACAGTCTCTCGGTGTTTCTCAGGAAGAAACAGTTGCCATTTGTCTTCCAGGTCATCAGAGGGGCCCCTTCGGTAGACCACACCCTGATGCACCTGCAACCGGTCCCACTCTTTCATTAACAGGCAAGCTTCCTTTGAAGGGTGGCGCAGGAGTCTATTGGGATCCTGATTCTCCAGTGCCTCCAGGACCAATCTCCCCATGGGGTCTTCCAGTTGGTCATATCTCAACTCCTTCTTTGACAGTTTTGGCAGATCATCCTCTTCCAACTGATTTACTCCACAGTATTGCTTGGGAACTCCCACCATGGTAACCCCTATCTCTTCTGCCCTTGAGCCTCCTCTGGCTTAAAGTTCAGCCCCTTGACAAAGGGCCCGCACCCCGTCAGGTGCTACCTGAGTCCAGTCTTCTGTATCTTCGGTGGGGGCATGAGATCTTCTAGGCAAGGTGTCTGCGTCTCGATTCCCAGCCCCCGGCCTGTACTTCAGACTGAAATTGAACACAGACAGTGCAGCCAACCATCTATGTCCTGTGGCATCTAGTTTTGCTGTGGTGAAGAGATAAGTAAGGGGGTTGTTGTCGGTCTTCACAGTGAACTCTGCCCCATACAGGTAGTCCTTGAGTTTGTCAACTACCGCCCACTTAAGGGCAGGAACTCCAACTTATGAGTGGGGTTGTTCTTTTCAGAGGGGGTCAGGCTCCTGCTCACGTAGGCAACAGGTCGCAGTTGCCCTTCATGCTCCTGGTAGAGCACTCCTACCAGACCGTCATGACTGGCATCTACGTGAAGTTCATAAGGTCTCTTTGGGTCTGCGTAGGCCAAGACGGGGGCAGTGGTTAGGCTTTTCTTCAACGTCTGGAAGGCCTCTTCACACTTCTGGTTCCATTGGTCTTTGACTGACTCTCCTGGCTTCCTGGGGCCTGAGTCATCCTCTTCCTCCTCTGTCTTGAGTAATTCATTCAGTGGTCTGGCAATTCGGGCAAACCCCTCCACGAACCTTCTATAATAGGAACAGAACCCCAAGAAGGATCTGAGTTCTGCTACCGTGGTGGGCCGTGGCCAGGAGGTAACTGCCTCACACTTCTTGGGGTCAGTGGCCACCCCTTCTTCAGACACTATATGTCCCAGGTAGTTAACAGAGGACTGGTAGAACTGACACTTCTCGGGTGAAAGCTTGAGTCCCTCCTCACTGAGTCTTCTCTAGACTTTCTCCAGCCTTGCTTTGTGTTCTTCCAAGGTTCTCCCAAAGACAATGACATCGTATAAGTACACAAGGACTTTGATAAGGTTCATGTCTCCTACAGTCTTCTCCATAAGACGTTGGAAGGTGGCTGGGGCTCCAGACAGTCCCTGGGGCATTCGGTCAAATTCAAAGAACCCCACTGGGGTTATGAAGGCTGTCTTCTCCTTGTCTTCCGGATGCATAGGGATTTGGTAGTATCCACTCTTAAGGTCCATAACGCTGAACCACTTGGCTCCAGACAAGCTCTGTAGGGCATCCTCTATCTTCAGAGTGGTGTACTGGTCAGGGATGGTTCTCCTGTTGAGGGTTCTATAGTCGATACACAACCTCAACGATCCATTCTTCTTTCTGACTACTACTATGGGGGAGGCATAGGGACTTCTAGACTCCCGGATCACCCCGGTCTGCTTGAGTTCTGCGAGTTGTTCCCTCAGATCTTCCAGGTCTGCTAATGGGACCCGCCTGACCCTTTCCCTAAAAGGCTTGTCTTCTTGGAGGCGGATTCGGTGGGTGGCACTCCTTGCGCACCCCACATCAAACTCATCTTGGGAGAAGATCTTCCTCCACCTAGTCAACTGGGCCTTGACTCTCTCTTTCCAAGCCTTGGGCAGATTCGGGTTCTCCATGGAGAGCTTCTCCCAAACGTCCCCTTCTTTTCCCATCTTCTCCCCCTCTGACGGGGCAACCGGGGCAGCAGGGCTCACCTGGCCCAGTAACATCCTGGCTGGGATCTCCATGGGGCCATCCGTAGTGTTCCTGACACTCACAGGAACTTTACAGTGAGCCTTCTTCAGAGCCCTCAATGGGACCACTTCTGGGATTACTTCCAAACCCGAGTGTTCTTCCCTTGGGTCGGGCTCCAGTATGACAAAGGGCCCAGGTTGTTCCCAAGTAAGCTTCACAGTGGCTCTGAGACAGGTTACCTCGCCGGGCTGCAGCACCACTGCTCTTCTTCCAAGCCTCCAGACCTTCCCTATCCCCTCTTCCGGGGCCTTCTGCTCCAAGACCAGTCGCTGGTAGGCTGTCTTCAGCATGGGATGGATCTTGGTGGCTTCGGGGTCCTTCGCCTGTGCTATAGGGGTCAGGAGTCTGTGTTTGTCCCGTCTATAAGGGAACTCTTGTTGGCTCCAGGCGGTTGAGGGCACACTACTGCCAGGGTGTCGAACACTTCAGCCTTCCCGACCACAGATGGGTCGAACGTCAGCTTTATGGGCAGGTAGCCATCGTAAGGGAAGCTCTGGGTCCCAATTCCCCATATTTCCAGCTCCTCAATCTTCTGGATGGGTAGATGGCTTAGGTGCCTGTCATAGAAGTCCCGGTACAACAGGGTCACTTGTGCCCCAGTATCCAGTATGGCTCTTGTGTAGACTCCCTCCACTTGAATGGGTACTACAGGGGAGGGACCTACCAGCTTCTCTGGATATGATCCTGCAGGGGTCGCCTTCTTCTGATATTTGCACTTTCCCTTCGGACTCTTTTCCTTCCGATTTCCTTTGGACTTGAGTCTTTCTTGGGCCTGTTATGCATTGATTTCCCTCCTCTTAATGGGTGTACCGACCCGCTGAGGGATATTATTCTCTTTTTTTGGTGTGTACTCCCGCTGGGGAATACTGTGTTTCTTCTGAGGAGTTTTGTCCTCTCTCTTTCTGGGCTTCTCATTCAGTTTGGAGCTCACTGAAGATGATGGGCACCCGGTTGACTCCTTCACCGGGGCCCTCTGAAGTTTCCCGCCGGCTTGCGGTTTTCTGTTTTCTTTTTCTTGGGACTGGAACATACAGCTGCAATATGGCCAATTCCTCCACAATTAAAACAGATCATCTCTCCCCAATCTTGTAGGGGGGCGGGAACTGGAGCGCCCGGGGACAACTCCTTCTTAGGTCCTCGATCCTTTGAATCTTTTGCAATCAAGGAGGTTAGCATCTCTAACACCTGAGACATCTGTGATTTTAAAGTGTCTACTTCTGAGTCTCTTTCTTTTGTCATCACTGAATTGACTATCACTGGTGCAGCCGAGGTATGTGCCTTGATCACTTGTTGGTCCATTTGTAATGACTCCTCATCCCTGATGATTTTTATCAGATTAGGGTAAGTCAGTGACATCCCTCCTCCCGAGGTTTTCAGGTGAAGCCAGACTGGATCCGAGCGCAACGGTACCTTTAACACCTGCTTCATTCTTGCCACATCTGTGTCTTGGTGCAACATCCCTTTTTTTAACACGATTTTGCAGAGCATCTTGTTTAGTCTTCTCACATACTCTGAAAGATTCTCATTCGGCTGTTAGAAAGTATGTTCAAATTGGTACACTAGCTCTGTCACCTTTTCTAGCTGGCCGAACTCCTCTTGTAACATGGCTAAGCTGTCCTGAGTCATGCAATCAGTATGGCCAAACCGGAAGCTTTTCACTGCTTCTGCAGCCGCGCCTTTCAAACTTTCCATCACGCGCTGCCTCTTCTGCGCTTCAGGCTCCTCCCATGCCTCTACTGCTAGTAATGCCTGCTCAACCCAGGTATCGAAATCTTCTTCCCCTACAGGGACAGGAAGCTTCCCTGAGAATGTCTTTAGTCTACGGTAGCTAGCCTCTACATGTACCGTGTTTGTCCTCTGGCACTTTGCCAGCAGATCCCCTAGGGCGTTTATTAATTCTGGTGCCATGGTGGTGACCGGCACCACCGGGGGCGTCGCTCTTTCTTTCCTTTCAAGTGAGACGCGGGGTGTCCCTTGCGGTGATCCAGTTGGGGATGGCTCCGTCTCGACGGTTATTGCGTGCGCCGACTTGTAAGTTCTATTGTCTGGCGTCTGCACACATTTGCGCTTAAAGGTCTCCGGCACACCGTCCCACCATTCTATCAGCGCATATTGATACGAGATGTTTGGGTCTGACTTTATGTCCATCACCCACGGTGTATGATCTGAGGACAGTGGCACCACAAGTTGCTCTACCGTCTCCGTTGACCATTCTTCTCCTGGGAGGCTGATGACCACAGACTGATCTGGGTCTGTCTTTACTGCATCGCACCATGCTTTAACTTCTACCGGGTCCATGCCGGTACTTTTGGCGTGTTCACCTGCTGTATCAGGATCCCGGACGAGCCCCCACGTGTAGCGCTACCCCCAGTTAAGAGAGCCGCTGGTTTGATTTCGGGCCCTGAGTATAGCTCCGCCAACCCCCGGCAATCATCTTGACCCGCTCTGGCACAGTTATTTTTAGGGATGGTATCTATCACAATCTATACCTGATTGTACACACCCCAACTTTCCTTTCATAATAGTTTTGCACTCTATGCTGTAATAACACAATGATGCAGTGGTAAAGTATAACTAATTTACTTTGATCCTAAAAGGGCATAGGTTAGAACATAACATGTAACTTGCTTACAGAGCCCTGCAGCAATAAATATGGCCTACAATAATAGCACAGCGCGGTCATCCATCACACGCAGCTATTATCATCTACACGCCCTATGGCGCACTAAACAAATCTCTATCTCCCTTCCCTTGTCAGGCCTGACACAGAATTAACCCCAGTCTTTAGGATGATAATGTCTTCGCATGCAAACTTGAAATGGTGGTGCACATTCAGGAACAATACTTGTAATCCACAAAGTAGGCAATCACAAGGAACACTTTACTGGAGACCCTTTAACTCTGTCCTGCTACTAGTCTCCAGTGGAACAGCAAACAAAGGACCGGTGGGCCAAGGCAGTCTATAGGCCTAAACACAGTACCGAGTATTAAATTGAGCAGGTGCTCGCTCACCACTCGATCCCAGTCCGGGACTTCCACCTGCTGTGTCTCCGCACACAGCGTCTGCAACGGTCGGGTTCCCGATCCAACTGATGTCCGGGGTAAGCAAAGTCAGATGCCACCCAGGCTCCGCAGTGGGGTGGAAGGCTCTTCGGGAATTGTGCAAGGCCCCAGGCTTCAGGCCCTGCACTCCAGCAGATCTGCATAGGAAGACCAATCAGCAGCCGAGCGGTGTCCCAAAGAGGCCGGGCTTAGCCTCGCCTCTCCTTTTATACCCCTCCCACAAGTCTCTGCGTTGGCAACATTGCACCCTGGGTGCCAAACGGAACTCTGGGAAATGTAGTCTCGGGAGTCTTAAGGGAGACCCCGTTACAACTCTAACTGCTACATTTGCAAGGGAGCTTGTTCTGTTTAAGAAAACAACAGACTTACTGGCTGGATACCCAGGTGACAATAAGGGAAAGAAGGCATAAAAAAATAAACAAATGCAGCTATTACATCTTAGGCCCGGTTCACATAGGGGCGACTCGTCAGGCGACTCGGTCGCCTGACGAGTCGCGTCCCGCTTTGTACTATGGAACCGTTCTAATAGGAGCGACTCGAGTCGCTCCGACTTAGAAAAAGGTTCCTGTACTTCTTTTGGGGGGGACTCAGGGCGACTTGCATTGACTTCTATACAGAAGTCATTATGCAAATCGCCTCAGGCGGGCGTCTCAAGTCGTCTTGAGATCGCGCTGCCGAGTCGCCCCCAAAGTCGTGCCGCCCCTGTGTGAACCGGGCCTAAGAATAGATAAGCTGCAATAAAATAAATGTTTGCTTTTGGGTTTAATACCACTTTAACTCTTGCCTGGTCTTCTTTTCCAATCATTTCTATTGCAAAGTTTTACATGGTATACAAAAGCATAAACAATGTCAAATAAATGTCAAAGAGCCAAAGCTTCCTCCAATACAATCATAGGCCATAATGTAGTAACCGAAGAGCAGGTAAATCAAGAAGAATTTGGCCTAACGTTCAAGCTGTCCTTAACCACTTAAGCCCCGGACCATTTGGTAGCTAAAGGACCAGAGGTGAATTCAGAATTTTGCACTGCGCTGCTTTAACTGTAGATGTGCGGACATGCAATGTTGTACCCAAACAAAATTTGCGTCCTTTTCTTCCCACAAATAGAGCTTTCTTTTAATGGTATTTGATTGCCTCTGCGATTTTTATTTTTTGCGATATAAACGGAAAAAGACCGAAAATTTTGAAAAAAAATGATATTTTCTACTTTTTGTTATAAGAAAAATCAAATAAACTCAATTTTAGTCATACATTTAGGCCAAAATGTATTCAGCCACATGTCTTTAGTAAAAAAAATGTCAATAAGCGTATATTTATTGGTTTGCGCAAAAGTTATAGCGTTTACAAACTAGGGTACATTTTCTGGAATTTACACAGCTTTTAATTTATGACTGCCTATCTCATTTCTTGAGGTGCTAAAATGACAGGGTAGTACAAAACCCCCCCAAATGACCCCATTTTAGAAAGTAGACACCCCAAGGAAATTGCTGAGAGGCATGTTGAGCCCATTGAATATTTTTTTTTTTTTGTCCCAAGTGATTGAATAATGACAAAAAAAAAAAAATTACAAAAAGTTGTCACTAAATGATATATTGCTCACACATGCCATGGTTATATGTGGAATTGCACCCCAAAAAACATTCTGCTGCTTCTCCTGAGTACGGGGATACCACATGTGTGGGACTTTTTAGGAGCCTAGCCACGTACGGGACCCCGGAAACCAAGCACCGCCTTCAGGATTTCTAAGGGCGCAAATTTTTGATTTCACTCCTCACTACCTATCACAGTTTTGAAGGCCATAAAATGCCAAAATAGCACAAAACCCACCCAAATGACCCCATTTTAGAAAGTAGACACCCCAAGGAAATTGCTGAGAGGCCTGTTGAGCCCATTGAATATTTTTTTTTGTCCCAAGTGATTGAATAATGACAAAAACAAAAAAAAAAAAAAATTACAAAAAGTTGTCACTAAATGATATATTGCTCACACATGCCATGGTTATATGTGAAATTGCACCCCAAAATACATTCTGCTGCTTCTCCTGAGTACGGGGATACCACATGTGTGGGACTTTTTAGGAGCCTATCCACGTACGGGACCCCGGAAACCAAGCACCGCCTCCAGGATTTCTAAGGGCGCAAATTTTTGATTTCACTCCTCACTACCTATCACAGTTTTGAAGGCCATAAAATGCCAAAATAGCACAAAACCCCCCCCAAATGACCCCATTTTGGAAAGTAGACACCCCAAGCTGTTTGCTGAGAGGCATGGTGAGTATTTTACAGCTCTCATTTGTTTTTGAAAATGAAGAAAGAACATTTTTTTTTTCTTTTTTTTTTTCAATTTTCAAAACTTTGTGACAAAAAGCGAGATCTGCAAAATACTCACAATACCTCTCAGCAAATAGCTTGGGGTGTCTACTTTCCAAAATGGGGTCATTTGGGGGGGTTTTGTGCCATCTGGGCATTCCATGGCCTCCGAAACTGTGATAGGCAGTGAGAAGTGAAATCAAAAATTTACACCCTTAGAAAGCCTGAAGGCAGTGATTGGATTTTGGGGTCCCGTACGCGGCTAGGCTCCCAAAAAGTCTCACACATGTGGTATCCCCGTACTCAGGAGAAGCAACAGAATGTATTTTGGGGTGTAATTCCACATATGCCCATGGCATGTTTGAGCAATATATCATTTAGTGACAACTTTGTGCAAAAAAAAAAAAAAAATTATTTTTTCCGCAACTTGTGTCAACATATAAAATATTCCATGGACTCGACATGCCTCTCAGTATATAGCTTGGGGTGTCTACTTTCCAAAATGGGGTCATTTGGGGGGGTTTTGAACTGTTCTGGCATTTTATACACAACATTAGGAAGCTTACATCCACTCTTCTAACCACTTGAAGACAAAGCCCTTTTTGACACTTTTTGTTTACATGAAAACATATTTTTTTTGCAAGAAAATTATGTTGAATCCCCAAACATTATATATATTTTTAAAGCAAAGGCCCTACAGAATAAAATGGTGGGTGTTGCATTTTTTTTTTCTACACAGTATTTGCGCAGCGATTTTTCAAACGCATTTTTTGGGGAAAAAATACACTTTTTTTAATTTTAATGCACTAAAACACACTATATTGCCCAAATGTTTGATGAAATAAAAAAGATGATCTTAGGCCAAGTACATAGATACCAAACACGACATGCTTTAAAATTTCGCACAAACGCGCATTGGCGACAAACTACATACATTTTTAAAAGCCTTTAAAAGCATTTACAGGTTACCCCGTTAGATTTACAGAGGAGGTCTACTGCTAACATTACTGCCCTCGATCTGACCTTTGCGGTGATACCTCACATGCATGGTGCAATTGCTGTTTACATATGACGCCAGACCGACGCTTGCGTTCGCCATTGGGCAAGAGCAGGGCAGGACAGGGGTGCTTTTTTTTTTTTTTTTTTTTTTAATTATTAATTTTGCTTTTTTATTTTATTTTTAAACTGTTGCTTCCATATTTATTTATTTTTATCACTTTTATTGTTATCTCAGGGAATGTAAATATCACCTATGATAGCAATAGGTAATGACAGGTACTCTTTTTTGAAAAAACTGGGGTCTATTGGACCCTAGATCTTTCCTCTGCCCTCAAAGCATCTGACCACACCAAGATCGGTGTGATAAAATGCTTTCCCAATTTCCCAATGGCGCTTTTTATATCCGGGGGGGGGACATTCCCTCCCACTGCTTGTAAAAGCAGTCCAGAGGCTAATTAGCCACTAGGATTGCTTTTACATGAAAGCCGGCCGCTGGCTGAAAAGAATGATACCAAGATGATACCTAAACCCGCAGGCATCATTCTGGTATAAACATTCAAAGTCCAGCAACATACCAGTACGTTGCTGGTCCTTGTTGGACATGTATTGTAATCTTTTTTTTCATGCAGCCTGTTGGCTGAACGAAAAAAAAAGATTGATCGGTGGGTATGCCCACCATTAGAATACCGCCCTTCATCCACCCACTTCTAATGATGGGCATACATGCACCATTTATATATGCCGAAGCATGGGGGCATCTTCTCGCAAAAGTTATGCCGCGTACACATGGTCAGACTTTTCCACGGGCAAGCCTCCGTCGGAATTTCGACCGTATGTACGCGGCATTAGGAGCAAAATCGCTCCTCCGCTCCTGCTGCCCCAATGCTTCGGCATATATGCTTTTTTTTTTTTTAACTGTGGTGGTGAAATCACCTCCTACAGCACTGGAGTCGCAGGGATCAGGCCTGTCTCTGCGAACGCTGCAGTTATGTGTGTTGTGTTTTGTAAGTGACAGTGATCGATCGATACTGCACTTGGGTGGCCTGGGCTGGACAGAGGGGCAAAACGCAGGTGCTAGCAGGTATCTGGGCTGATCCCGCTAACACTGCGTTTTTGGGAACCCTAAACTGCTGGGGACGCTAGTATAGATCTGATCAGATCAGATATTGAGCTGATCAGATACTATACCACTAAGGGGGGTGTATGCTTCACGCGTGGGTGTTAGTGCTACTGGCACTAACCTGACGCTGCCTGGGGTGTGACGCAGACCCTCTCTGACGCTAAAACCTAATTGATATCACCCGCCGGGCGATCAGGGGGTTAAACCTTTATTGGGTTATATACGGCGGGTGCCCTGACACTATAAAAAGCAAACTAACTAACCAGCGTCACCCGTAACACTTATATGATGATCACTGGTGAAAGGGTTAACTAGGGGCAATTAGGGGGTTAAAACCTTTATTAGGTAATATATGGGGGTACCTGACGCTATATAAAAACCTGACGGCGAACCTAAAAAAAAATGACTGGCTACCTATCGGCATCACCAACACTAAGACAACGATCATAAAAACGATCGCTTAGCGACAGTGGTGATAGGGGGTGAAAGGGTTACCTGGGGGGCGATCAGGGGGTTAAACCTTTATTAGATAATATATGGGGGTACCTGACGCTATAAAAACCTGCGGCGAACCTAAAAAAAATTACTGGCTACTGATCAGCATCACCGACGCTAAGACATCGATCAGAAAAATGATCGCATAGCGACGGCGGTGCTAGGGGGTGAAAGGGTTACCTGGGGGGTGATCAAGGGGGTTAAACCTTTATTAGGTAATATATGGGGGTACCCGACGCTATAAAAACCTGCGGCGAACCTAAAAAAAATTACTGGCTACCGATCAGCATCACCGACGCTAAGACATCGATCAGAAAAATGATCGCATAGCGACGGCGGTGCTAGGGGGTGAAAGGGTTACCTGGGGGTGATCAAGGGGGTTAAACCTTTATTAGGTAATATATGGGGGTACCCGACGCTATAAAAACCTGCGGCGAACCTAAAAAAAATTACTGGCTACCGATCAGCATCGCCGACGCTAAGACATCGATCAGAAAAATTATCGCTTAGTGACAGTGGTGATAGGGGGTGAAAGGGTTACCTGGGGGGCGATCAAGGGGGTTAAACCTTTATTAGGTAATATATGGGGGTACCCGACGCTATAAAAACCTGCGGCGAACCTAAAAAAAATTACTGGCTACGGATCAGCATCACCGACGCTAAGACATCAAACAGAAAAATGATTGCTTAGCGACGGCGGTGCTAGGGGGTGAAAGGGTTATCTGGGGGGTGATCAGGGGGTTAAACCTTTATTAGGGGGGGGTTAGGGGGCTACACTGCACCTAAAACTAAATGTAGTGACACTTTTACAGTCACAAATGTCACTGATTGCAGTGATCACTAAATAAATGGTCACTGCAATCAGTGACACTGTGACTGGGGGCTGGGCGGGGCTGGGGGTGATCTGGGGGTGTCTGGGGGGGCCTGGGGGGGCGATTTATGTGCCTATGTGTCCTGGTGTCAGTGTGCTGTTTTGTGTACTAACCTGCATCTTCTCCTGTACGGCGCTCGGTATATGTGAGTGCCGCAGGAGAGATGACATCACTTCCTCCTGCCTGGCAGGCAGAGGAAGCTCTCTCATTCGCCGGGAGCGATCGAGAGGGGGTGGCCGAAATCGAACGGCCGTCCCCTCATGCCGGATCGCTCCCGAAGGTAAAACGACCACCCACTGTAAAGAAGGGGGGTCCGATCGGACCCCCCAACTATACAAAGGCAATCACGTATATGTACGTGATTCTGCCTGTCGGTGCCATTCTGCCGATGTATATTTACAGTGGGCGGTCGTTAAGTGGTTAATGAAGCAACCATATGTCAAGGCTATGAGCCCAGAAGTATCAGCAACTGGTTACAAAAACAAAATAAAAAAATAAAAATAATTGTGAAATAACATTTCAATAAACTGTTGGTTACTCTTGGCCAAGTACAAGGATAGGTAGGGGTACATTATTGTCAGGAAGTAACCCTAATGCCTCATAGCACGCGACATCATTCCTGAGGAAGTATGAGGGTTAGGGAGGCTTCATGGTCCCCCATCAGCAACCTTACAAAGAATCATTAGATCATAACAGAAACCATAATAAAGAGTAAGTAGGTAGAAGGAAGAAAGAAAGAAGGTAAGAAAGAAAGAAAGTGAGAGAGAAAGACAGGGTTAGTCCCCTCGGCCCGAGCCTCCATCCTCAAGGTAACCCATCATCTACAGGGCTTGGAGGTACACAATCCAGTGGTTTCATACTTTTTCAAACTTAGCTTGTTTATCTTTACTGGTCAGTTTTTTGTTTACCATAATCCAGGTTATTTTATGTTTCACCAACGTGACATTGATCGTTTTTCATGCTCACGCTACGGTTATTTTGGCTGCTAGAAATATAAAAAATATGAGCGTTCGAAGATGTCTGGGGATCTCCTCCGACCGGTCAGAGAACAGCGCTGTTTTGGCGCTTCTGGGTATATTCTGTCCCGTCACTGAATAGACAAGACTGAACACTCTGATCCAGAAACGTCGGACCTTCGGACAGGACCACCAGATATGAAACATATCGCCCTCCTGTCTGCATCCCTGAAAACAAAGGGGCAAGGTTTCGCCAGGTTGTTGAGACGAGGTACCAGTGCAATAACACTTTGTAATTTGCTTCCACAAGGAAAGTATTGAGTATGCCCTTATGCACATGGTCGACCACTTTACCCACATCTCCTCTTCATTTGTTTCACCCAGGTATGATTCCCATGCCGTTTGATAGGAAGGCTTGTTACCTTGGCTATTGAAGAGGGTGTATAACTCTATAATCCCTCCCCCTGAATCAGTGCCACGTATACACTTATTCTCGAATAGGGTCATGGTGGTTATGTCAACCCCGTCCTTTTGTAAGGACTGCAGAAAATGTGTCATTTGGCACAGGTGGTAAGTCTCTGATGGGGGCATCTTTAGTATTTCCTTAAAGTAGGCGAGTTGTCTTATCCCC
Source organism: Rana muscosa (assembly GCA_029206835.1). Classification (NCBI taxonomy): domain Eukaryota; kingdom Metazoa; phylum Chordata; class Amphibia; order Anura; family Ranidae; genus Rana; species Rana muscosa. Next base: position 73,005,764 of record CM055125.1, read on the forward strand.
CTATGATCTATGAGGTGCTCTATTCTGTAAAAGGCCTTTGTTGACCCACCATGTAAATTGCTGAATCTGATGCCCTGGGGGTAAGTGAGGGTTATTAAAGAGGGGGTCCACTGGAGTGTGGGGGGATTTTAGAGGGTATAGTTTGCATGCCGTGTCACACAAACGTAGGGAATGTGATAGGGAGGACTGCCCGACACTCCCTTATAGGGAGCCACATAAAGAGATCCAAGGGGAGAGTCAGACTAGCCTGTGCCTCCAGCCTAACCCAGTCAGGCTTGTACGTCTCAGCATAAATTTGATACAGCTGGACCAATCGGGTCGCTCTATAGTGTTGTAAAAAGTGGGGGACTCCCAGCCCACCTGGCCATTTGGATATATACAGAGTGGAACGGGCCACCCGGCTACCACCGCTTTTCCAAATAAATAAAGATCAGAGATTGCAACTTTCTGAAAAATATGGATGGAACTGGGATCGGGAGAGGCCGAAAGTAATATAGTATTTGAGGTAAAACCGTCCTCTTAACTGCCGCTATTCTACCCATTCAGGAAAGATCATGGTCTTTCCAATTTTTCAGGTCACACACGATAGAGTTATAGAGGGGAGTATAATTAACCCTATACAACATTGCAATATCAGAAGTCAGTTTAACACCAAGATAGGGTAGCACCTGCATACACCAATTAAAGGAGAAGGATGTCTGTATCCATCCCAGGACTGAATCCAGGCGATTTACATTTAAAGCTTCCGATTTTAAATGATTCAACCGTATTCCTGAAATGGCTCCAAAGCTGGACAACAGGGCAAATCTCTTGCCTGGTCTTCTAACTCAATTTAGCTCTTTGTATGCTTGCACTGCATGCCTTTTAAAATATCTAAAATGAAAATTGTTTTTCAAAAACAGGTCATTAAGGAGGAAGTGGTGGTCTTGACACCTATATGGTAACCTCTATACAATTGGTATGGAAACAAGTCATATTTTGTTTCAGAAGAAAACTGACTTTGGGACAGGAAGAGCCCACAAAGAAGATGTAAACCTTTTAACACTTCAGATCTAGCATGTTGCCCATAAGCAGAACTGCTGCTAAAAACTAATAAAACTAATTTTAAGCCCTATAAAATATAAAATGAACATGCAGCTTTTGCTGCAATTCTCACCTAATGTCCTGAGTTGTAACTCTCACTAATTATTTTCTGACACTGGATGTCCTCAGCCCCCAGGGTTGAACCGAGCAATCAAACACTGCCGATCGCTCAGTTCTCAGGGCTTCGTGAGCAGAGAGCTGGTGACTGTCAGTCATTGCTCTCTGCTCTGCCTGCCCTCACTTCCTGGAGCGCTGAGCTGTGGAGGGGGTGGGAGATGGGAAAAAGAAATAACAGGGAACAATATGCATATGCGGGCAAGCATTGGACAATGAGTTACATCACTTGTCCCATTTTTGTCCAGGGATGAGGATTAGGCTTGCAGATCCCATGGGTTTGAAGCGAATCTTGCAGGTTTGAAATTCGTGATCCTGATGAATTTATGCAGAGATTTGCTCTGGAGAATTTTTTGAAACCCTGATGCATTGGATGGCCATTAAACAATAGCCAGCAGTCTTTGAAGGATCAATAAGGGGTATTTTGGTTAGGCAAGCCCCCTTACTATAGGGAGGCCCAGAGCAACTAGAGTGTCAATGAAATGGAAGCTGTTGTAGGGAAAGAATATGGAAACTGGTGTAGCGACCTCACCCCTCTCACCCCTTCTTCTTTTCGGCTTGTTGTCTCGTCTAGGGGGAGTATGCGGGGAGGGATGCGATACACTACGGCCCATGTCCTCTAATGTCAAGAGGTGAAGGCCAGAACCATCGTGTCGTGTGCATAGCCCAGAGCCAAGTCTTTGCTGCAAATGGCCCCCTTTGCTCCCAGTAACTGGAGTTCCACACCACTGAAAAGGTCCAACTCGTATTTATTCTATGATAGCAATAAATCGTCATACAGCACAGACAGGTTGTGACCCAAAGAACAGTTCAGTATAGGTAGGGAGTAGGTCGAGGCACAATCCTTAGATAGGGTTAACCATTGTGATGTCCCCAATGGTTATGGCGCATAGCCGCTGCCACCGACTATGTAGAACAAGAACAGAATTACCTTCGCTAGCGTAGCCCCTGTCAGAGGGAAGATATCCGTCCAAGAGAGTTACCGGAGGCCCCTCCGTCACCGGCAAATGCTGCGCCGTACTGCCTGGAGAAGTTCTGCTTACCGGCCTCCTCGTCTCAGACACGGGCACCCAAGGCGTTAGGGCCCCCTCGGATTCCTCCACCCTCGCAGAACCCAGTCGAAGGTACTGAGTCCCAGGCCTCCACAGTAGTACCTCACCGCAGGCTAAAGGTGCCTGGGATGGACTCCATCTCCCGCTCCGGCCAGGTCAAGGGCACCTGGGCCCGGAACTCCGGAACGCCAGCACCCAGACTGAAGGTGTCTGGGCGCCGCTGTCTCCTCCAACTCTGAACCCCGTGTTCAGGGCGTCCGCCCCTTTTATCTCCTCTCCCTTTGCATCACAGCAGGTTCCCCGCCCCGCTGTACAAGCGCCGTAAAAGGACAAAAAGGGTGCAGTCTTGCGGTGAGGGTTCAACTCCGACCCAGGGCGACAGCACCACCTGCAGGCCGCAGGGAACCTCACACCACCAGAGTCCTCCAAGAACCATAAATGATCCCAAATTCCCTAACAATCAGTGCATTGGGTCATACTACCACCCTTGCACTCCCCCTAAATTTTAACCCCCGCTACACTGGCAAACCACATATTGAGAGATTGGGGCAGTTAGGAAACTGTACTGTGCTAGTTCTTTGGGCAATCATCCCAAATATTTGTTTTTGGGGCTTTTTGTCTTTCATTTTCTTTTAAGCTTGATTTAAGGTCGGAAATTACTTTTAGCTGCTGTTCCATTCATATAAAGATTTTTTTGCTGCAATAGCCGATAGAAGTAATCATATGTAGAAAAATCCAACAGGCTGGTTGTACCCAAGTCAAACTATGAAAATATAATTTTTTCTCCTTTTTTGGACTTTGTGATTTATCCTCATTTCCAAATTTCGATCCATGTATGGCTGACTTAACAAGCACTGGACCAGGGTGCCCTGAAAATAGGCAAGTATAAGCATCTTCCTTCTACGGGGGAGTTAGTATAGGTGTTAGAAGGAGTGGAAGCAGTTTTACACTTAGTGTAAAACTGCTTCCACTCCTTCTAACACCTATACTAACTCCCCCGTAGAAGGAAGATGCTTATACTTGCCTATTTTCAGGGCACCCTGGTCCAGTCATGGCTCCCAGTGACCATCTCCAGGGGAGAGGAGGGACAGTCGACGACAGATGACTCATTGAAAGCCTATGGGTGACGTCATCGCCTAGGCATTCCATCCATTGTTATAATGGCAATCTACTGTATCTGTTTTAAAAAGGTAGGGGCATTTATTGTGGGTCTTTTGATACTTCGTAATTTTTGATAATTCGACATTGATTTCATATAATAAAGTTCTGGTGAGTGTATATATTCTTGCTTGTTTTTGTGCTTAAAGCAGTATTAAACCCAATACGAAAATTGTAATATATTACAGCTTACCAACCCTTAGATGTGGTGGCCGTATTAATTTTCTTTTGTTTTAGACTTTTTCCCATTTTCACCTGGTGATCTGGCCAGTAACACACCTCCTATATTAGAGTGTCCTCATTCTGGATTAATGAGCACATGGGCAGCTTTGGACAGCAGCACTGTCAGTCTGGGGCGAGGGCAGTGTTAGACGTACTAAAAGACTTAGATACACTAGCAAATTGAAGCCAAACTCCAGTTCACATTGCAGTTACACAAGCAGTTACATCAACAGTTTTTATTTTTTTTTGCTTTTGGGGTAAAGGTTTTATATAATTAAAAAAAAGCTGACCATTGTAAACACCCCTGTAAGTGGTAAATGGTTTGCTTTAACACTCTAACTGCTACATTTGCAAGGGAGCTTGTTCTGTTTAAAAACAACAGACTTACTGGCTGGATCACCAGATAAAATCAAGTGAAAGAAGGCCTAAAAAAGAAAACAAATGCAGCTATTACATCTAAGAATAGGTAAGCTGCAATATAATAAATGTTTGCTTTTGGGTTTAATATCACCTTAACTCTTGCCTGGTCTTCTTTTCCAATCATTTCTATTGCAAAGTTTTACATGGTATACAAAAGCATAAACAATGTCAAAGAGCCAAAGCTTCCTCCAATACAATCATAGGCCATAACGTAGTAACCGAAGAGCAGCTAAATCAAGAAGAATTTGGCCTAACGTTCAGGCTGTCCTTAATGAAGCAACCATATGTCAAGGCTATGAGCCCAGAAGTATCAGCAACTGGTTACAAAAATAAAATCAAATAATAAAAATAATTGTGAAATAACATTTCAATAAACTGTGGGTTACTCTTAGCCAAGTACAAGGAGAGGTAGGGGCAGTGTTGCCAACCCCCTGAAGTGAAATTTACTGGCAAGGATGCCAAAATTTCTGTACGGCAGCAATTTCTTACTGGCAAAAATCATGAAAATTGCTGGCAGAGCCGCATTTTTTACTGACGCTGCAAAAAAGTACCTACAATCACTGTTTTTAGTGCTAAACAGTGCAAATATCAATATTTGAACTATAAACACACAGCTAATGCTATTTATCAATGTGTTTAAGTTAAACAAAAGTAAAAAAACATTTTTCTCAATTTACATGAAGGTCAGGTTACTATAACCCGGCCAGCACAGAGTTCCCTCTTACATCAGAGTCTGCAGGATGCCCCCTTACAGTGCAAGGGAACTCTTATGTAAAGGGGAACGCTGCAGATCATGATGTAAGGGGGAACCCTGATGTGGAGGGGGGCTCTTACCTTAGTGTATTCACCTTCCGCAGAGTGAATACACTAAGGTAAGGGGGGGGGGGGTATTAATATAAGGGGGAAACCTTTATATCAGTGCCCCCTTACATTATTGTATTCATTCACCTGCTTACATCAGTGACCCCCCCCCCCCCTTAGAATGGCCTGGCGGCACTGTCACTTACCTCCTCTCAGGTGCACAGTGTGGGGCTCAGTCAGACGGCTCCAGCTTGGTGGCTCTGATCTCCTCTCCCCAGTCCACACGTCTGTTTCTTCCCGGGCCGTAACCCCCATCCCGGCGGCACTTCCACTCTTGACTTCTTTCTAGGATCCCCTCAGAGACTGTAGACATGATAAAAGACAAGAGATGGTCAGAGGCTGCGGACATACTACAGGAGGTGGACACTGGACAGAGACTGCGGACATACTACAGGAGGGGGACAGAGGCTATGGACCCACTACAGGAGGTGGACAGAGGCTGCGGACACACTACAGGAGGGGGACAGAGGCTGCGGACACACTACAGGAGGGGGACAGAGGCTGCGGACACACTACAGGAGGTGGACAGAGGCTGCAGACATACTACAGGAGGGGGACAGAGGCTGCAGACATACTACAGGAGGGGGACAGAGGCTGCGGACATACTACAGGAGGTGGACAGAGACAGCGGACATACTACAGGAGGTGGACAGAGACAGCGGACATACTACAGGAGGGGGACAGAGGCTGCGGACACACTACAGGGAGGGGGACAGAGGCTGCGGACACACTACAGGGAGGGGGACAGAGGCTGCGGACACACTACAGGGAGGGGGACAGAGGCTGCGGACACACTACAGGGAGGGGGACAGAGGCTGCGGACACACTACAGGGAGGGGGACAGAGGCTGCGGACACACTACAGGGAGGGGGACAGAGGCTGCGGACATACTACAGGAGGGGGACAGAGGCTGCAGACATACTACAGGAGGTGGACAGAGGCTGCGGACATACTACAGGAGGGGGACAGAGGCTGCGGACATACTACAGGAGGTGGACAGAGGCTGCGGACATACTACAGGAGGGGGACAGAGGCTGCGGACATACTACAGGAGGGGGACAGAGGCTGCGGACATACTACAGGAGGGGAACAGAGGCTGCGGACATACTACAGGAGGGGGACAGAGGCTGCGGACATACTACAGGAGGGGGACAGAGGCTGCGGACATACTACAGGAGGGGGGACAGAGGCTGCGGACATACTACAGGAGGGGGACAGAGGCTGCGGACATACTACAGGAGGGGGGACAGAGGCTGTGGACATACTACAGGAGGGGGACAGAGGCTGCGGACACACTACAGGAGGGGGACAGAGGCTGCGGACACACTACAGGAGGGGGACAGAGGCTGCGGACACACTACAGGAGGGGAACAGAGGCTGCGGACACCACCATATTACTTCTGCACATCATCTGTGTGCTGTGTCCTCCTCCTGTGCCCCTTTCACCACTCCACAGGTCAGGGCAGCACTGTGCTGCCCTGACCTGTGAAGAGGTGAAAGGGACACAGGAACCAGAGGAGGATACAGCACACTGATGACGCTGTCCCCTTGTATCCCCCCTGTTTCACTGACCTTGAGTCCGTCCTCCTCACTCCTGGCTGGGCCCTGTCAGTGCTCCGAGTCCTCCACAGACCACCTATGATGAGTGCATGGCATGCACTCACTACAGGTGTCCCGCCACTGCCGCCAGCCACTGTGGCCTTTTCAAAAATGGCGCCAGCGGCGCCATCACGTTACTGCGTGTGCGCCGCCGCCGCTCGGCCGAGTTCCGAATGCGCTCGGCCGGCGCATTCGGAACGGCGCATGCGCAGTTGTATGGCCGGCTCGCGGCCATCTTTTTTATGGGCGCCGGTGCCCATAAACTGACTTTTACGTACAGCCCGAAAAAGGGGTTAAATCGCGGGCTGTACGTAAATCTACGTACGGTTGGCAACACTGGGTAGGGGTACATTATTGTCAGGAAGTAACCCTAATGCCTCATAGCACGCGACCTCATTCCTGAGGAAGTATGAGGGTTAGGGAGGCTTCATGGTCCCCCATCAGCAACCTTACAAAGAATCATTAGATCATAACAGAAACCATAATAAAGAGTAAGTAGGTAGAAGGAAGAAAGAAATAAGGTAAGAAAGAAAGAAAGTGAGAGAGAAAGGTGTGGTTAGTCCCCTCGGCCCGGGCCTCCATCCTCAAGGTGACCCATCAGCTACAGGGCTTGGAGGGACACAATCCAGTGGTTTCATACTTTTTCAAACTTAGCTTGTTTATCTTTACGGATACTGGTCAGCTTTTCGTTTACCATAATCCAGGTTATTTTATGTTTCACCAACGTGACATTGATCACAGGCGTTTTCCATGCTCACGCTACAGTTATTTTGGCTGCTAGAAATATAAAAAATATGAGCGTTCGAAGATGTCTGGGGATCTCCTCTGACCTGTCAGCGAACAGCGCTGTTTTGGCGCCTCTGGGTATATTCTGTCCCGTCACTGAATAGTCAAGACTGAACACTCTGATATAGAAACGTCGGACCTTCGGACAGGACCACCAGATATGAAACATATCGCCCTCCTGTCTGCATCCCTGAAAACAAAGGGGCGAGATACCAGGGCATAGTTTCGCCAGGTTGTTATGACAAGGTACCAGTGCAATAACACTTTGTAATTTACTTCCACGAGGAAAGTATTGAGTATGCCGTTATGCACATGGTCGACCACTTAATCCACATCTCCTCTTCATTTGTTTCACCCAGGTATGATTCCCATGCCGTTTGATAGGAAGGCTTGTTACCTTGGCTATTAAAGAGGGTGTATAACTCTATAATCTCTCCCCCTGAATCAGTGCCACATATACACTTATTCTTGAATAGGGTCATGGTGGTTATGTCAACCCCGTCATTTTGTAAGGACTGCAGAAAATGTATCATTTTACACAGGTGGTAAGTCTCTGATGGGGGCATCTTTAGTGTTTCCTTAAAGCGGAAGTAAACCCAACGATTTAATAGTTTCAAAAAACAGTTACATTCCCGGCATGCCGGAAATGCTAACTGTCACATTGGTTGTGCTCTCAACCAAACTGTCACACCATCCAATGGCTGGTGTCATAACTGATCACATGTGCAGCATCATGGCAGTTGAAGATTAAACAGAGGCCAAGATGGCAGCTTCCTTGGCTGAAAATGATAGGAGGGTTTACTTCCACTTTAAAGTAGGCGAGTTGTCTTATCCCCCTATGATCTATGAGGTGCTCTATTCTGTAAAAGGCCTTTGTTGACCCTCCATGTAAATTGCTGAATCTGATGCCCTGGGGGTAAGTGAGGGTTATTAAAGAGGGGGTCCACTGGAGTGTGGGGGGATTTTAGAGGGTATAGTTTGCATGCCGTGTCACACAGACATAGGGAATGTGATAGGGAGGACTGCCCGCCAATCCCTTACGGGGAGCCACATTAAGAGATCCAAGGGGAGAGTCAGACTAGCCTGTGCCTCCAGCCTAATCCAGTCAGACTTGTACGTCTCAGCATAAATTTGACACAGCTAGACCAATTGGGTCGCTCTATAGTGTCGCAAAAAGTGGGGGACTCCCAGCCCACCTGGCCATTTGGATATATACAGAGTGGAATGGGCCACCCGGCTACCACCGCTTTTCCAAATAAATAAAGATCAGAGATTGCAACTTTCTGAAAAATATGGATGGAACTGGGATCGGGAGAGGCCGAAAGTAATATAGTATTTGAGGTAAAACCGTCCTCTTAACTGCCGCTATTCTACCCATCCAGGAAAGATCATGGTCTTTCCAATTTTTCAGGTCACACACAATAGAGTTATAGAGGGGAGTATAATTAACCCTATACAACATTGCAATATCAGAAGTCAGTTTAACACCAAGACAGGTAGCACCTGCATACACCAATTAAAGGAGAAGGATGTCTGTATCCATCCCAGGACTGAATCCAGGCGATTTACATTTAACGCTTCCGATTTTAAATGATTCAACCGTATTCCTGAAATGGCTCCAAAGCTGGACAACAGGGCAAATCTCTTGACTGGTCTTCTAACCCAATTTAGCTCTTTGTATGCTTGCACTGCATGTCTTTTAAAATATCTAAAATGAAAATTGTGTAGCGCCCCCCCCATAATATTTGGGGGCGCTATATGGAAATTTAGGGGCAGTCTGAGCCAGTAGTTGGGCTCAGACCAATTATAATTCAAATTGTTTGCTCTGCTCTGGGTGTGATACTGCCCGGCAGTGTTATTCTCATTTGCCTGCAAGTGGCACTGTCACCCCCGCACAGGCTGGATCAGGGGGGTATCACAGCACCTTGGGTGTTCTCTCTCGACAGCCATGCAGTGGGCGTGGTCAACCCACTGTGCATGCTGGGAGAGGGTACAAAAGGGGCAGACGCCATTTGGCGTGAGGCGATTCCAGGGGGACCCCAAGGCGTTCAGGGGGACCTCTGGTCCAGTGAGCGTGCCTCGTGGTCCACATGGCACGAGGTGCGCCGGTGTGTTTAGGCCTCGGGCACCTTTAGCCCGAGGCTCTGCTGCTGCATCGTAGGCCCAGCTCTCCTAACAAGGGCCTACGCTTTGGAGAAGGACCCCAGGCTGCCCGTTTGTAAAGGGGGCCCATCTTTAGGAAAGGAGTTCCAGGGGAAGATCAGTCCCGGCGGAGATAGCGACGGTACTGCTGTCTCGGGGAGAGGCCTGGAGGCCTGCCTAAAGGGGGATCCATCATCTCCGACATCCGTGCTCCATCCCGGCTGCTAGGACTGCTCTTATAGGGACTATACGGGTGAGCAATACCCACTCAGGCTTGACTGGCGACGAGTGTATATATATTTGGGATCTAAGTGTTGCGTGCCTGAACCTTCCCCTACATCTTCAACTTTCCTGTCTTCGCTCTGTTCAAGTTGACTCAAAAGTAAGAAAAATAATAAAGCCTTGCTGATTAGGTTTTATTTGTGTGTGGACATTGGCCTTATTCCTGAATACACTGGTGTACCTAGACAACGGAGCTGAAGGATCCACTCATGGGAAGTATTTTCTGCAGACCCAAAGGTAATTAAACAGTGGATTTTCATACTTAACAAAGTGTGAATCCGGCGTGAATCCGGCCCTCCTGGCCCAAGGCGTGTGTTACTACTCCCCCCCCCCCAAGAGAAAAAACTCACACCTGGGAGCTACAATTGTTTTTCAAAAATAGGTCATTAAGGAGGAAGTGGTGGTCTTCTTGACACCTATATGGTAACCTCTATACAATTGGTATGGAAACAAGCCATATTTTGTTTCAGAAGAAAACTGTTTTTGGGACGGGAAGAGCCCACAAAGCCCACAAAGAATATGTAAACCTTTTAACACTTCAGATGTAGCATGTTGCCCATAAGCAGAACTGCTGCTAAAAAATAATAAAACAAATTTTAAGCTCCTTAAAATCTAAAATGAAAAAGCAGCTTTTGCTGCAATTCTCACCTAATGTCCTGAGTTGTAACCCTCACTAATTATTTTCTGACACTGGATGTTCTTAGCCCCCAGGGTTGAAGCAAGCAATCAAACACTGCTGATCGCTCAGTTCTCAGGGCTTCGTGAGCAGAGAGCTGGTGACTGTCAGTCATTGCTCTCTGCTCTGCCTCCCCTCACTTCCTGGAGCGCTGAGCTGTGGAGGGGGTGGCAGATGGGGAAAAAGAAATAACAGGGAACAATATGCATATGTGGGCAAGCATTGGAAAATGAGTTACATCACTTGTCCCATTTTTGTCCAGAGATGAGGTTTAGGCTTGCTTATCCTATGGGTTTGAAGCGAATCTTGCAGGTTTGAAATTGTGATCCTGGTGAATTTATGAAGAGATTTGCTCTGGAGAATTTTTTAAAACCCTGATGCATTGGATGGCCATTAAACCATAGCCAGCAGTCTTTGAAGGATCAATAAGGGGTATGTAGCACCCTGCTCCTGATGATCAGGCGCTATATTTAAATCTAGTGGGTATCTGCGCCACTTATTGGCTCAGATCTGATTATGAAGGCTAAATTGGCCTCTGTTTCAGCTGTGGCTGCGTTGGGGGCACTTCCCACTGTTCGCCTGTAGGTCGGCTACCACCACAGGCCAGTGTTTGAACACAACCAAGCCAGAGCGGATTGGGTGTCTTTCCCCGGGAACAGCTCGGTGGGAGTGGTCTCCCCGCTGAGCATGCTGGGGAAGGGTACTTAAGGAGCAGATGCCATTGTTCTGGGCTTGTTTGCCATGTGGCCCTCCTGGCCCAAGGCGTGTGTTACTGCCTGTCTATTTTTCCCGCCTCGGGGCCCGAGGCTGTGCACCTACAAAGTAGGCCCAGATGTCCTGTCTGGGGCCTACAGCTCGGGGGTGGTCCTGTGCTGTCTGTCCTGAGGGAAGAAACCACTCAGTGGAGGAACGGGGGGAGGACCCTGTGTAGACAGGGAGCTTATCAGAATCTGGAAGCCCCCTTTAATAAGAGGGCCCCCCCATCCCAGCCCCCTTCCTCCATGTGAGTTAGTATGGGGTACACAGGATGGCCACCACTTCCGGACCCGGAAAAAAAAAAAGAAAAAGACTGGTGCATGCTGAGTCAGAGATGTCACATGGGCGCGGTGCCACCAGGTGACGTCGCCAGGTGGATTCACCCCTTACCTATATAAGAACTGTCAAATGGTGGAGCCTGCAGTCAGAGGTTAACCTTCCTCGTGAGCGAAGGCTTTTTTTTTTTTTTTCAGGTCTGCCAGTGACGGCGGGTGTCATGATTGATGATGGATCTACATCGGGGGACATTTTTTAACATTTTTAATAAAGGAATCAAAGAAAACTGTCTCTGTGTTTTTGTTTTTATTACACTTTTTTGGTGAATGGGTAGGGGTACAATGTACCCCATACTTATTCACATAGGGGGGTCTGGATCTGGGCACTCCCTTGTTAAAGGAAGCTTCCAGATTCCGATAAACTCCCTGCTCGCAGACCCTCACATTCACAGCCCATGGTTGTTTGGAAGAGGCCCTTGTCCCCATCAACATGGTGCTTTGGGGCAGCGGGGAGGCAGAGCCCAATCAAGGGGACCACTGTGATAGACTGTATTGTATAGACAAGAAACAAATAACATACAGACAATTAGTACAGTAATGTCTATTCAGGATAAAGAAAGCTGTATTAGGCTTCATGTACACGGAACGTTTTTACAACCTCTTCTGAACGATTTAACTTGACAGATAGTAACCCACGTTTAAAACGTCCATTTTACCGCGTATACATGAGGCGTTTTTACTGGCGTTTTGCCACGTTTGCGTTTAGAAGCGTTTTTAAACGACTAGCGTTTAGAAGCGTTTGGCATCTGAAACGCCGGAAACTTTGGCGTCTGAACTCATTTTTTTGCTTTCAAAAAAAGGCCTATAAACGCAACTGCCTAAAAACGACAGTAAACGAACCCGTGTACATGTACACATAAGATAACATTGAATGAGTTCAGGAGCAGTTGAAAAAAGTGACCAACTGCCTCTGAACGTCCGTTTAGCAGCAGTAGTGTACATGGGGCCTTAGAAGAGACTTTCTTCAGGGTGGAATGCCTTTAAAGCTGAACTCCAGAGAAAGTAAAAATTCCCCCTTGCAGTGGGGCTGCTGACGCAGTGCAGGAGTTAAATGCTCATTTTACTTTTTGGTGACAGAAAAAACTGCAAGACAGTCCCTGCGGAGTTCCTGTGGAGGATTTAATTTTCCTAGAATTGTGCCTTAACTCTTTCGCTGCCAGAGACGTTTTTGCTATTTTTTTGCACAAATGTTTAAATAAATAATTTTAGGTCTGAAAATTATTTAAGCCCCCCCCAGTACATTATATATTTTTGAAAGCAGACACCCTGGAAAATAGAAAAGTGGCAGTTCCAAATTTTATGTCACTTGGTGTTTGTGCAATGGTTTATCAAGCACAAATTTTAGTAAAACATACCGTATATATTTGCGTATAAGCCGCCCCGAGTATAAGCCGAGGTACCTAATCTTACCACAAAAAACTGGGAAAACGTATTGACTCGAGTATAAGCCAAGGGTGAGAATGCAGCAGCTACTGTAAACAGAAAAGAGGGTCAACAATGCCCATTTGCACGCCTCACTGTGCCCATTGCAACCTCACTGTGCCAATTGTCACTGTTCCCAACCTTACTCTGCCCATTGCCACCAAACTGTGCTCATCCTTACTGTGCTCATCCTTACTGTGCCCATCCTCACTGTGCCCATCCTCACTGTGCCCATTGCCGCCAAACTGTGCTCATCCTTACTGTGCTCATCCTCACTGTGCCCATCCTCACTGTGCCCATCCTCACTGTGCCCATCCTTACTGTGCCCATCCTCAGTGTACCTGAAATTGAGAGGCTGCGGGCGTCCATTCATTGTTTAAAACTCTCGGTCTCCTTCTGGTCCCTTCCGTGATAGGCGGAACTGTGTCTGCTGAGCAATGCCTATCACGAATGTTCTCTCATCCTCACCCATCCCAGCAGACACTGTGTTCAGTGTTCCGCCAATCACGGACGTCCTCTTGTCCGAGGATGAAAAGGCGTCCGTGATTGGCGGAACACTGAACACAGTGTCTGCTGGGATGGGTGAGAATGAGAGAACGTTTGTGATAGGCGTTTCTCAGCAAACACAGTTCCGCCTATCATGGAAGGGACAAGGAGGAGACCGCAAGTTTTAAACGATGGACGCCCGCAGCCTCTCAGTATTTTCAGGTACACTGACTTTGAGTATAAGCCGAGGGGAGCATTTTCAGACCAAAAAAAAGGGCTGAAAATCTTGGCTTATACTCGAGTATATACGGTACACTAAAGTTCATTTTAGAGAACACAAACACAATAAATTACAAAATCATTTCATAAAACATAAACAATGAGGTTGTGCTGAGTACATAGATACCCAACATGTCAAGCTCTAAAACTGTGCGCACCCAGAAAATGATAACCAATGTTGGTACCCTAAATTTTCATAGTCATCACCCTAACAGGCAGTTCTGGATTTAGACTTTGGGGGGCCCATGGCACTTCAAGTTTGGGGGCCGCTCAACATAGAAAATAAATGATATGACAAACCAAAATGTGAAGTGAAATGAATGGTAAACCAAATTTGTTTAAAAAAAAAGTTAGGGACTCCCTTTTAACTGACCCAATCATATGACAGGAAGTATCCAACGCTATTCAGGAATACTTCACGATTAATGCCCCCCCCGGACATCTCCCCTAGCACTCTATGGATGGCCCATAAGGCAGTATTACGAGGTCACCTTATTAGCATTGCATCACGTAAGAATAAAGAAAGATGGCAGCAAATTTACAAGCTGACCACAGAACTGGACCGCCTGCATAAGGCCCAAATAGGCAACCCGTCGAGTACCAACGCACGACTGGTGGCGCAAAAGAGACTAGACCTGGATACTCTGTTATCAGCTAAGACCGAAAAAGCATTGAGGTGGTCCAAAGCAAACTTTCTCCTTCACAGCAACACAGCATCTGCTATGTTTGCGCGCAAATTAAATCATACACTACGTCCACCTCATGTGTACAAGATCCGTAACTCCTCAGGCAGAATAGTCTCTCACCCTAAAGAAGTCCTTGACGTATTTGAGGAGTTTTACTCCAAGCTCCTTTCTAGCCCTCCATCGGGTCCTTCTCCACCCTCCTGGGACTGGCTGTCCTCACTTCCCCTTCCCACTTTGTCCGATGTACAAGTTGACTCCCTTAACGCCCCCTTCACAGAAGAAGAACTGCTGGGCGTTGTCAAATCCCTGAAACGCTCTGTAGCCCCAGGCCCAGATGGTTTCACTGCTAGCTACTATAAAAATTATGCCCCTATGCTACTCCCACGTCTCACTAGCATGTTCAACAAAATACTTGCGGGGGAACAGTTCCCCTCGGAAATGACCCTAGCCAACATGTCTCTCATACCCAAACCTCTCAAGGACCACTCCCTCCCCCAAAACTATAGGCCGATTTTGGTCATTAATAATGACCTTAAAATTTTTAGTCGAGCCCTGGCTGACAGACTAGCCGCTATCATTGAAACACTAACCTCTCCTGACCAATCGGGTTTCATACCCAATAGACTCATCACAGACAATATTCGTTTGACACTTGATGTTCTCCAAGACGCTAATATATGTAAGAAACACGTCCTCCTTCTTAGCTTGGATATTAATAAGGCGTTCGACAGCGTTTTATGGCCTTATTTATTTGCTGTGCTTCAAAGGCTTGGTTTTCGGGATGAGTTTTTGTTGGGGGTCCAGGCCCTTTACCATCACCCTCAAACTAGAATCAAAATTCCAGGTTGCAGCTCAGAGTTTTTTACACTGGGCAGGGGCACCCGGCAGGGATGTCCACTTTCGCCTCTATTATTCGCCCTGGCCCTGGAGCCCCTTGCCACCGCAATTAAACAACACCCCGATATATCCGGATACCCCATGGCTTCCACCACATCTCATCTCTGTATGTATGCAGATGATGTCATGTTATTTCTAACCCAACCCCAAATTTCCCTGCCCAATCTATTCACCCTGTTGTCCCGATTCGCATCCATCTCTGGGCTCACAGTTAACATGTCCAAATCCACAGCACTACCAATCAATATTCCCCCGGCTCAGTGTGGGACTCTCCAGGGCTCCTTCCCCCTGCAATGGTCTACTGACAAAATACCATATTTAGGCATCTATATCACACCACATTGGTCCTCCATTTTTGCTGCGAATTATCCGGCATGTGTGTCCCGTCTCCGTAGCCTGCTTAAGCTGTGGAGCATCTAACACATATCGTTCCTCGGGAGAGTCACGGCGATCAAAATGACCCTCCTATTTAAACTCCTATTTTTATTTAGAGCCCTTCCATTCATGATCCCTAAAGCTTTTATAGATAGGCTACAACAAGATATCCACAAATTTATCTGGCAGAACAAACGGCCGAGATTCTCCAGACACGTTGTGTTCATCCCACAAACACTTGGGGGGCTAGGCCTGCCAAATCTTTGGCTCTATTTCCTTGCGGCTCGCTTCTCCCAGATAGCACAATGGAACATCCCTGACTCTAATGTACCCTGGGTAGAATTTGAATCACATGCCATCGCTCCGTACAGGCTCTCTAGTCTACTTTGGTCCCCTTCTAAAGTGGCCCATGAAATTATGTCTCTTAACACCCTAGTTGCTCACTCCCTTACCCTATGGTACAGATACAAACATAAACTAGGCCTGGTGTCCCACGCTCCCCGAGGCGCCTCCTTTGTAGGAGAGCCCTTATTTACTTTGGCCTTTAAAAACTCTGAGGGATTCTCTTGGTGGATTTCTAACTCCATGGTCACATTGGCGGACTTACAGATGGGCAACTCTTTTGCTTCATTTGACCAATTACGCACACATAAACAAATCCCACTTAGAGAACACTTCCGTTATCTGCAAATTAGACACTTTTATCTTTCCCACTTCGCCCTCTCCCCAGCAGCCCCCTCTACCACGTATGAACACATGTGCCGTGACTCCCCCAGGGGAAAGGGGCTTATCTCTATCCTCTACAGATCAGCAATTAATACACTGTTTCCTGGGGAGGTCCCATATAAACATAAATGGGAGGCTGACTGCAACGAACTTTTTGACTCAGATGACTGGGACACTATGCTGACTAACCTTCGCAAAGCGTCTAAATCCCTAGCGGTCAGAGAAACAGCGTATAAAATACTTACCAGGTGGTACTATACACCATCTAGACTTCATTCTATTTTTCCGGGTACCTCTGACCTATGCTTCAGAGGCTGTCCCCTGCCTGGGACCTTTCTGCATGTGTTCTGGGACTGTGATAATCTGTCCCACATTTGGACCAAGGTGACGGCTATAGCAACGGCTCTATCAGGTGCTCCAATACATCTTACGGCCTCTATGTGCCTCCTGGGAGCATCTATCCCGGGTATGCTTCCCTCTGAGGAAGGCCTTATCCACACAATTTGCTTGGCCGCTCTATGGGCCATTGCCCTACATTGGAAGTCCCCTACTGTCCCTATCTCCTCCGTCCTCCATAGGATGGACTCTATTATGATAATGGAAAGGATTCTCTACACACTAAATGATAGGATGCCCCTATTTGACCGTAGGTGGGATCCCTGGACCTCCCAAAGATATATTTTATTGCCACAATCTTAGCTATGGACGCAAACTCCCCAACAGCTTTAGTCTGTGGGAGAAGGATAATCCCTCTCACTGGTTTACCTCACCTCACGTAGACAACTATGTCCCCTGTAGATCCTCTACAAACCGACTTCGGCTTCTCTCAGATGCTTCAACGTCACCTTTTTTATTTTTCTTATATATATAGATTTTTTTTTTGTTGCTTGTTGATTTCTCTCTATTTCGTTTCTTGTCACTGCGTTGACATTTATGTTTGCAGTCTAACTGGTACTATGTGATACGCAGAGTTTTTTTATGTGTATGTATTATTTTCTTGCCTTTTCTATAAATAAAAAACGTTTGTAATAAAAAAAAAAAAAAAGTTAGGTTCCGAAGAAGACACTTTTCAGATTTATTTTTTTCCTCGATTTTATTGACTATAAGAATACACATTAAACATTGTGATTGGAACCGGCAAGTAATACATCATAGTTAGTTATGCATCACGCTACAATTTTTACAAAAAGTCTTTCTTCCTACACTTAGCATCTGCAGAATCATTAACTTAAAGTGGTTGTCTAATCCTGTGTGCCCCTGTGTGAGTGATTTATAAAAAAAAGCCTGCTATACCTCATTTCAGAGCTCTTCTCAGCGATCACATGATCAGCTGGCTTTCTTCTCTCCCTGTCTGATTGATGCAGCGGGTGGGGCCGAGATCTCCCCGCTGACATCACTCGGGAGAGGAGAGAGAGAGAGACAGCCGATCATGTGATCACTGAGAAGAGCTGTGAAATGAGGTATAGCAGGCTTTTGTTTATAAATCACTCACACAGGGGCACACAGGATTAGAGCACAGAGGGGGTGGTATGAAGATGTGAAAGTTATTTGAGCAGCAGGAATTGAGGGGGCGGGCACTGTCACAAGCTAACAGGCAGAGAGGGGAGGTGGAGAGAGCACAGAGGAGACAGTTAGTAGGCTGCGGATAATGGAGGCACATATTGTTGACTCTGGTGTCAGGGCTCAGCAGCCCTGATATATCGTGGTCAGCGTACAGGGGGGAGGGTATAGCCAGGCAGGATCAGCCAGGTATTACAGGGGGCCAAATGACACAGCACTGTGCTGTATAAAATGCTTTAAAGGAACAGGATCTTTTTTCTTTTTTTTGTTTGTTTTTTGGGGGGTGTTAACAAATTCTTTAATTCGGCCATAGATTAATCAAATCTCTTCATGTTCAGCAGGGACCAGCTGAGATTTTATCCATCTATGGGCAGGCTGGTTGTACCAAAGTCAATCCATTGATCGTCTTGGGTACAGTCAGCCTGTAAGATTTTTTACATGCGACTACTGCCGACAGCTATAGCCACTAGCAGTAACCATCGAGTTATGCCGGCTGGGAAGGCTCCCAGTGCACCCCCCCCCCCCCCGCCAGCACAGAACACAATAGCACTGTGAAAGGCATTTCCCTATCAACACTGACTGTGTTGATGGGAGAATCAAACACTTTTTTTTGAAGGAATGAAAATTGCATAATCTATGGGCTGCTTAACTCATCAAACTGTATAATCTTGAGGACACTGCTCTCGACAGCCAGTAGGCACAGAGCACTTATATTTTCCTGGGTCATAGTAATTCTTAGATAATTCTTTATCAGTGCCAATTTGCTGAACAGCTTTTCTCAGGAACAACTAGTGACCATCATGTTCAAATATATTCTAAGAGCTACATTAACACTCTGGAAAGGTATCAGCAGCCCTTCATTAGGTAATAAAACTGCCTGTTGAGATTGAGTAATGCATGACTGTAGCTTGGCAAAGGCTGCATACTTCACAATTTTCTCAATAAACACACTACTGAAGTCTTGAGGGAAAATTAATTTCATTTTTTTTTTTTTTATAAATAAAGTCTGGAGCCCCCTCTGGCAGGGGGGCTTGGGCCAATTGCCCATTTTGCCCTCTTATAAATCAGACACTGCCTACAGGTCATAAGTTTGGAGTTAACCATGAATAATGGCCCTAGAATTATTGCTCTAATTTAAGCCAGCTTGTGATAGATACACTGCTGTAACATTTAGGAGTGTGTATAAAACCTCCCAACCCAGACCACTAAAGCTCCTCAACTGACAAGTTTGAAACTCCTGTTATAGTTATCTTTGCCTAAATAGGGGAAAGTGAACCACTATATCAAATTATTCTGATGGTGGAGAAACCTCCCTGCCATCAGAATATAATAGTGCTGTGGGTGGGATTCCCCATCCACATTGAGTGTGGGAATGGGAGAATCGAGTCATATTCTGTCATTCAACCCGCTGGTTGAGCAGAAAAAAATGACTTGCGTATGGCCAGCCTTACTGTGACACCAGGTTCAGGTTTGGTTTAAACAGAATATTGGGCGTGGCTCAAATAGGGCGTGGCTCAAAGAGGGTGTCGTTTGAGTCTGAGATGAAAGACAGATGGAGGGAGAAAGAAAGAAATAGGGAGGGAAATAGAGAGAAGGAAGGAAAGATAGAGGGATGGAGGTACAGAAGGTGAAGATCCTACACCACAATAGCAATATGTGTATTCCATAAAATTTAACAATCAGCAGATACTCCAAACACCTGGTGTAAGCACTACAATCATCACGGCATCATGTTTGATACAGTGTCAGGATGATTCTGAAGTTTATGTGTATCCATGAGACTGTCACTTGTGAAATAGTAAGTAGCAGTATTTTATGGGTACGAGGACTGTGGTATATATGTGCAGTGTATACAGCGACTAGGCACAGATTTGTTTGTTTAAGCCCCTCCATTTGTTAGGCGAAAGCTATCCACTGCATCACTTTCTTCTGATCCCTGAAGTCTGCCTCACCTACTACTGATCTTTGAACTCTGCCTCACTTACTGCTGACCCCTGTCCTCTTCCCTGCTGACCCCCTACTGTGCCCTGCTAGCCCCTGTCCTCTGCCCTACTGACCCCTGCACACTGTCCTACAAACTAATGGCCCAAACTAATGGGAGGATTGTGCTAGAAGGGGGGGAGGATTTGTGCTAAAAGGGGCGGGGGTTAGTGGGGGGGGCATTTTGTGATAAAACAGGAGATAATATTTGTGCTGGGAGGAATGATGGGGGGGGGGGGGTTCTGCAGGAAAGGGAAGAGGATTACATACCTCCCAACTATCCCGGATTCTGTGGGACCATCCAGCGATTTGAAGTAAGTCCTGGGTCCTGTGTATCTGGGCTGGAGCCTGAGACGGCCGCTCCCCGCCCCTCCACAGCTCAGCACTCCTGTGAGAGTGGAGGAGCAGAGCAGGAGGAATGCTGATTGACAGTCAGCAGCTCTCTGCTCTGGGAGCTGAGAGAACCGAGCCATCAGCGATGTTCGATCGCTCGGTTTTCAGTGTAGAGGCGCCGGGGGACAGATGCAGCATCCACCTAGGTAAGTATGATGGGGGTAAAAAACCCTAAACCCATATTTCTCTTTTAATGTTTGCAGATTCTTGTATGTCGAAGGTAGCAAGGACTGCAGCTTTTCTTACGAGAACTTTGGGGTTGATTTACTAAAACTGGAGAGTGCAAGATCTGGTGCAGGTGTGCATGGTAACCAATCTTCTTCTAACTTCAGCTTGTTCAATTAAGCTTTGACAAAAAAAAACTGGAAGCTGATTGGTTTCTATGCAGAGCTGCATCAGATTTTGCACTCTCTAATTTTAGTAAATCAACCCCTTTGTGTTGATGTGCTTTTGCCTGCTGCAAGCAAGTTCTGCATTCTCATATAAGTCTATGGGGGTGCAAAACTAACTTGAAGCAGGTCAAAATGCAGGTCAGGAGGTCAACTGCAAGTCAGTTGCATCTGTTGATGAATTCTGAATGATTTCTGAAGCGTCTCAAACTGATGTCAAGTTGATGCATCAGCCTGAAACCCGTCAAAAGGCCCTAATGCCGCGTACACACGACCGGTTTTTCCCGTCAGGATAAACTCAGACAGATTTTTACGACGGAATTCCGTTCAAGCTGTCTTGCATACACACTGTCACACCAAATTCCGACCGTCAAGAATGCAGTGACGTACAACACTATGATGAGCCGAGAAAAATAAAGGTCAATGCTTCTAAGCATGCGTCGACTTGATTATGAGCATGCGTGTTTTTTTTCTCCGTCGGAGTTTCATACAGACGAATGGAATTTCTGATCGAAAAAAAAGAGAACATGTTCTCTTTCTAACACCGTCGGAATTTCCGACGGAAAAAGTTCGATGGGGTACACACACGGTCGGAATATCCGATGAAAAAATTCCGTCTGACTTTTTTCCTCAGAAATTCCGATTGTGTGTAGGCGGCATAAGATTAATTATGTAATTATAGTCCAGACAGACCCTTCCACTTAGCGGTTACTTTCATAAAGTGCTTTTAGGTCTACATCATCAGACCCAGTAAAGAAAACGGGGCTCTGTAGTTTAACTCATTATGCACACATTTCTGCACACACTGATTGCTTGCCATGGGAGGAATTCCAATTTGCACATCACACACATTGCAAGAAGAGCATCCACAATTAAAATCTATGCAGGCACACCCATTCATCGCCCTCAGTGTATTTAGGGTGAGGTTGGGTAGCACCTCCCATCTATGTGTTGCAATATAGCTGGGAAAATATATTGGAAAGTGGGAAGCAAAGATACACAACATTTGGACCAAGCAAGAACACAAGGCACAAGGTGATCTCCAAGATGAGGAAAGAAAACCTAATCCTATTTTTCCTTGTTGTCTTACTACAATGCTATATTGGTAAGGATATCTGTAGAGCAAGAGGATGACTGGTACTACTGCTGGCTGTGGTGTGTCTCTGTTCTATAAAATGTAACATAGGGGTGAATTGGACAGAAAATCTTAGGGGATCATTATGTTGGAATTACTATAGCAAAGTTGAGAGTGTTCTGTACAATCTGAACCCACAATTCTTTGCAATGCATTGCCACCTTTGATGGCTATATGGGACTATGTGGTAAAAACAGGTCTCCGGTACTCACACCAGTGACGACTGGAGAAAATTTTGATTACAATATAGGGTAGCAATTTCTGACGACACTTAAGAATGAGTACTACATATACCTTTTCAGCAGACACTCATCTTCAAAATAAATCTCTAATGAATGGTCCTCTTCCAAAATTGTCAGTAGACTGTTTACCTGTTGTTTCAAGTGAAAGCAGAACTCCTGATCTGCATACCTGTGTCAGGTCAGTGAATCAGAAGCCAATGGATCACCATGATAGTAACAGCTCAGCAGTGGCAATCCTTGCAGTTTTCTCAGTACAGGTTTTCTTAAATCAGACCTCGTACCCAAATTAAAGGCCAGCTTATTCAATATTGTCCCTTTGCCCAATATAATATCACAGCATTAGAAAAAAAATGGTGGATAAAATACTTTACACTTACTTCTGCAGAGAGCGTAACATCTCATTCCTAACAATCCTGGGAATGCTAAGTATCCTAAATCTCATTAAAAAGATACTTCTGCGCTGTGCATGATTTGGGATTCTCAGCATTCCCAATACCCATTTGTATTGTAATAATTGTATGTGGTTCAAGTGTTTATCCAGCCGAAAACTCTTTTCTTAGTTTTGGATAGAGTGCAGAAGGATTAGAACACGTCAGGTTTTTACTGCTTTCTGCTCAAGTCCCGTCCTGCTGACAATGTTTTTCCAGATAGGAAGTGAGAGGAACTCTCCAACAGCAACACAGAAAAATAAAAAAAAATTATTATTTTTTTTGTTTGTTTTTTAGTTTATTGGTAGAGTTGGGGAAAGTTGGAACTCCTGTCAGATTTGTAATTCTTTCAGTGTCCTAGTTACAGTGTTCCCCTTAACTCTTGTCTGGTGAACTCATTGTCAGGTGAGGGCAAAACTCACGAATGGAAGCCCGGAATATCAATACAAACAAAAAAGGGGTTCTGCTCCTTCCCTGCTTTATCCAAAGCCTGAGAAAGGTTTTGGTTTGACACACACTTTGATCAGTGCATGTGATGATAGTACTGTATTCATGGGCGTCCGCTGAATTATTTTCAGGGGGGGCATCATTTTAAGGTCATCCATGCTCGGTCCCTTTTTGACAATGTCATGAAGAGGAGGGGCTTAGTAATTATGACATAAAGCGCAGGCATGCAAAGGTTTGAGAAACCTGATGCAAAAGCTTGATAGAAGGATCAAGCTGCCATTGTCTGATTAGCAATTTCTATATTTTTTTTAAACCCCCCCCCCCCCTAGCGGCCGAATAGCGCCACTAAAAGGATGGTAAAGCACTGCTAAAACTAGCGACGCTATACCGATAACGTGGCCAGCTGGCAGTGTGAAATAGCTCTTGAGGATAATTCCGCTTCACTTCATGTCCATATAAATATAGTGTGTCTCCAGGGGGGGGCAATTGACCCCCCTTGCCCTATGGAGCGGACGCCCATGACTGTATTCAGTATATGAAGATTCCAATCATGCGTGAACACCTGTTGTGTTATGCACTAGCATGAAGTTAGTTTGAGATTGTTGACTACTGAACTGAGCTGTTGAAATATTAATATGAAATTGCATTGAATGCAGACCTCAACCACTTGTCACATAAACTGTTAATGTTTTCGTATGTTACATCCTATTTATAGAGACCCTGTCAGGTTTCCAAACAAATTTTTCCTGTAGATAAATTTTGCCTCTCCATTTCTTCTACCTCCACTCCATTCTAGGGCTCCAGCCCCTGTCATTCTCTAGGCATTCAACACATCTGGTAGTATTAGAGGCCTGTGTCCCTATTACATACTGATGGAACCTCAGAAATTGGTGGGGGGACACAGGCACCTGACACTCTCAAAAGTGTCAAATGTCAAGGAGGCTTAGGGCTTGTTTAAACATGCAAAAAAAACTTGAATGTTGATTAACACACCCATCGCTGTAGACGTGTTTTTGTTGCGTATATGATGCATTTAAAAAAAAAAAAAAAGGTTTTCAGACACCTCCTCTTAATTGGTTTTCTGTACCGTGTTTCCCCGAAAATAAGACCGGGTCTTATATTAATTTTGGCTACAAAAAATGCATTAGGGCTTATTTTCAGGGGATGTCATATTTGCCCCCTGTCTTCTCTTCTGCTCTCCCTCCCTGTCAGTTCAGGAGTCGGCATCTCTGTAATCCCCAAAATAAACCCTAGTTAAAGTCCTTGTAAAATCATTTAATCCGCTCTGTAAATGGATTATTTAATATACAGTGTGTGTCTTTATGTAACATTATTGTAGAAAATACCTTATTTACAGTGCCACTGGGTGCTCACATGACCCGCTGGACCTCTTCTTCCCCACTCCGAGCACTGTAGAGGGAGGGGCCGCTGACGTCAGCCGGGAGGAGGGCTCCGGCGGGTCACATGAGCACCCAGCGGCACTGTAAATAAGGTATTTTCTACAATAATGTTACATAAAGACACACACTGGACATTATATAATCCTTTTACAGTGTGGATTACATGATTTTACAAGGATTTTAACTAGGGCTTATTTTCGGGGTAGGGCTTATATTGCAGCCATCCTATAAAAATTAAGATAGGTCTTATTTTCGGGGAAACAGAGTAACTAGCAATGCTTTCTAAATTCATCTCAAAATGCTATAAACACCATAGAAGCATTTATGGCACGTTTGCAGAGCATTCATATTGACATCACTGGAAGTGTTTGGAGAAAGGTAAAGCCTACTAAACGGCACTTTGGGGCAATTTCGGCATGCCACAATGCAAACACAACCGTGTGAACAGCACTGGCCTCCATATGCAGAATTTTGACAGGCCTTTGGGAGGCTTTAAAAACACTCATAAAAACGCCTGCTTTTGAAGCTAGTGTAAACTTATCCTTATAGAGGTGGCAGAACTGGAATAGAGGGGAGAACTGGGCTGAGAAAAAAAAACTCAGAAAAGATTTCCTTTAAATTGAAAGTTGCTACCTTTTTTTATGCCTTATAAACTTTGTGCCTGTATATTTTATTATGAAGAATTATTGTATATTTGGGACTTTGAAAATCTTGTGGCCATATAAGTAACATACACCTTATTCTACAGGGGGTCCTGATTCTTTAGTGCCAATTCTAAGTAATTCATAAGAGATAATCAGAATCCACTTATCTAAAGTTGGACCTGTGCAAAATGAATTCTGAAGAAAAAGAACTTGAGATGTGCAGTAAGCTACTGCAAATCATGTTGAATGGGCCCAAATCAGCAAATATCTATACTGACGTATATTTTCTCTCTGAATTTTGTGGAATGGGTGTCACTCAAATGAATGGCATCATACACGCTCATCCTAATGCAGTGCTCTGCAGTAAAGTGAGTGGTACTGCACTCATTTTCATAGCACATTAGGGGTGAACTGGCCTATAATTCTCGGGACCTTTATGTTTAGGAGCTTTAAAGTAATCCACTCATGACTATCAGCAATGTTTTAAGACTGGATATAATAATTGCACCTAATTTGAATAGGCATAATTGGGGAATATATACAATTTATATGGTTGATGATTATCATTACAGGCACTTACATAACACCCTTAATTTACGTAGCACTTTACATATATATTATACATTCACGTCAGTCCCTGACCTCTAGGAGCTTACATCCTGAGGTCACTATCTGACATCCAAACACATAGTAGGGCCAGGGCCCATGCTACCACAAGGCAAACTAGCACGCGGCCACTGTTGTTACTACTCTCTTCTCTCTGCATGAAGCAACTAAGTCTCAGCATCAGCAGGCAGCCGCCGCTCCATTCGCACATAGTGTCAGAGGCGAAGCGGCAACGGAGGACTGTGTCCCGACTCCTAAATGAATGGAAGCAAGCAAACATTCATTGATGGGCACTGGTAGGCTGCATTGATGGGCACTGGTAGGCTGCATTGATGGGCACTGGTAGGCTGCATTGATGGGCACTGGTAGGCTGCATTGATGGGTGCTGGTGAGGCTGCATTTGATGGGCGCTGGTGAGGCTGCATTTGATGGGCGCTGGTGAGGCTGCATTTGATGGGCGCTGGGGGGACTGCATTTAATGGGCGCTTCATTAAAAAGGAGGGGTATACATGGGCTGGGCAAAGGGGGTAGAGTCAGGGGTGGAGCCGCAAAATGAGGTTTCACCTAGGATGTCAAAAATCCTTGCACCAGCCCGAGTAGGGCTAATTTAGACAGGAGCCAATTAACCTACCAGCATGTCTTTGGAGTGTGGGAGGAATCCAGAGTACACAGAAGAAACACACACAGGCACAGAGAGAACATGCAAACTGCACACAGGCAGTGCCATGGTTGAGATTCAAACCCGGTGACCCTAGTGGTGCTAGGCAGAAGTGCTAACTACTTAGCCACGGTACTGCAAGGTTTACAGTATCTCTACACCTACACATCAAACAGTACTGTATAATTTCTCTATTTTAGCTATAAAAAGGACCTGCAGGTGTTATAAATGCTGCTGTTGTTTTGTTTTGCAGGCAATGCTATCAGGTGTTATTCCTGCAGTGGAAGTTGCTTAGAACCTCTCACAACAGAATGTGGTGCTGATCAGCAGTGCATGACAATGGGACAGCTTGTTGGTAAGTTTTCCTGATTTTAAAGTTCTTTGGGTCATTCAGACCACCTTCATCTGGGTCAGACAGGCACTGTAAATTCAGGTAAAATACAATATTTAATAGGTTAAGTGAAAAAAAGGTTAAGTGAAAACATGGTCAACAGATTTTTTACCTGGGCAATTTTTTTAATTTTTCGCACACGTTATAATCTGCGTTTTTGCTAGAAATTACTGTAAACCCCTCAACAATTATATATTTTCTGAAGGCAGAGGCCCTGGAGAATAAAATGGTGTCAGTTGAAAATAATGGTACATAAAATTCTCCATAGGTGATGCTTAACCTCCCTGGCGGTATGATTCTGTCAGATTTTAGGTGCTGAAAGCGGTACCATTATTCTGCATGGAAATTTGGCGTTTTATATTGCAGGCCTGTAATTCTTAGGAATAACTCACTTAAATCTGTCCAAACCAGAGGCTAGTAAACATCCCGGGTATGATAAAGTTCAAAAAACAAAATTATACATTATAATAAAATAAATAACTATAAAATAATTATAACAAATAATAATATAATAATAATAAAAGTGTTTTTCAGTGTATGAGGACGAATTTTCCCACAAATCACTATCGCTTAATTCTGCGAGTGATTCTAATTTATTATCACTGTTTTTTAGCTGGTCTAAAACCACTTTTGACATAAAGGGACACTTTTTGGTTGCTATGGACAATCTCCAGTTTCCAGGCAGAAAAAAAAAGTTTTTATTATATAAAAGTGCATGCAGGACACTGGGCAGACCACTAGGGACAATGGGGGTGTGTAATTATTACATACAGTACTGTAATCTGTAAGATTACAGTATACTGTATGTATACTGTGTTTTAACTTTTTTGAATTTGGCGCCGATCTCCGTCCCCGTGCGTCGTAACGCCGCAGGGAACGGAGCTCGGCGGCACTCGGAAGTGTGTGAATGGAGCGAGATGACGGCTCGATCACACAGCGGGGAAGCATCGCAGGATCCAGGGGACAAGGTGAGTAACTCCTGCCTGGATCACTGCGACGCAGCCCGAGTCTGGCTCGGGGTTACCGCTTTTGGTGCTGAAATTTAACCCCGAGCCAGACTCGGGAATACCGCTAGGAAGGTTAAAGAGCACTTACAGGCCCCACATGGGACAGTGCTGGACCAATCATGGAACACTTACGTGCTTACCCCAAACCCAGAAGTACCAGTTATTTCACTTTACTCCAAGTAAATATGAACATACACTATATTGCCAAAAGTATTGGGACGCCTGCCTACATGAACTTTAATGGCATTGCAGTCTTAGTCCGTAGGGTTCAACATTGAGTTGGCCCACCCTTTGCAGCTATAACAGCTTAACTCACCTGGGAAGGCTGTTCACAAGGTTTAGGAGTGTCTATGGGAATGCTTGACCATTCTTCCAGAGGTGCATTTGTGAGGTCAGACACTGATGTGGGACAAGAAGGCCTGGCCTTCAGTCTCCACTCAAATTCATCTCAAAGGAGTTCTATCGGGTTGAGGTCAGGACTCTGTGCAGGCCAGTCAAGTTCCTCCACCCCAAACTCGCTCATCCATGTCTTTATGGATCTTGCTTTGTGCACTGGTGTGCAGTCATGTTGGAACAGGAAGGGGCCATCCCCAAACTGTTCCCACAAAATTGGGAGCATGAAATTGTCCAAAATGTCTTGATATGCTGATGCGTTAAGTGTTCCCTTCACTGGAACTAAGGGGCCAACCCCACACCATAATCCTCCATCCATCAAATGATTTGAACCAGTACACAAAGCAAGGTCCATAAAGACATGGATGAGCAAGTTTGGGATGGAGGAACTTGACTGGCCTGCAGAGTTCTGACCTCAACCTGATAGAACACCATTGGGATGAATTAGAGCGGAGACTGCGAGCCAGGCCTTCTTGTCCAACATCAGTGTCTGATCTCACAAATGCGCTTCTGGAAGAATGGTCACACATTCCCATAGACAGACACTCCTAAACTTGTAGACAGCCTTCCCAGAAGAGTTGAAGCTATTATAGCTGCAAAGGGTGGGCCAACTCAATATTGAACCCTACGGACTAAGACTGGGATACCATTAAAGTTCATGTGCGTGTAAAAGCAGGCGTCCCAATACTTTTTGTAACATATTGTTTGCTGCTGGATGGTAGTGGTGATGGGTGGGGGGTTATGGGGTTATGTAAGGTCATGGTCAAGTTAAAATTTGGGTTGCAGTAGATCTGTATTGGGAGCTTCATCATCAGCCAGTGCCCAGTATTTGAGGTAATCTGGATTCACACAATTTCTTAGTCTATGGGGTTCTAGATGAAGCTCAGAAATCTTTACAGGGCTCTAACTAAAGTATCTCTTAAATGCCAAACTACTACCGATTTCCAGACTCCCTCATGACCTGTTTCCCATATAGTGTATAAGATTGCTTCTAGTGTGGTAAAATCCTTCTAAAGAAGATCTGAATAGCAATAAAGAAAACATGCCAGAGGTCCTAACCCTTCTCCACTTTATCTTATACTAAATTAAACTAAAAAACTTGTTTTGATTTGACATACACTTTGACAATTTTCCTGAGTAAACCATCAATTCTAGCCAAGAGGAAAATCCCCAGTAAGATGAATTAATGTAATGTTACATGCATTTGATGTCAGTGGCGGCGGGTGAAGTTTTAGGATGGGGGGGCGCCAGACCCCACCCTTCCTTTTTGACGCCTCCCACTTCTCATAAGCCCTGCCCCTTATAAAAATCCACCGACTCCATCCCCTGTATTCCACTTGCTTCCACCCATAGTGTCAGGAGTACACAGCCCCAAAATCACAGGACAGAGTATACAGCTCAGCCTCACAGATCAGGGTATATAGCTCAGCATTACAGATCAGGGTATATAGCTCAGCATTACAGATCAGGGTATATAGCTCAGCCTCACAGATCAGGGTATATAGCTCAGCATTACAGATCAGGGTATATAGCTCAGCCTCACAGATCAGGGAATATAGCTCAGCCTCACAGATCAGGGAATATAGCTCAGCATTACAGATCAGGGTATACAGCTCATCCTCACAGATCAGCATTACAGTTCAGAGTATATATCTGAGCCTCACAAATCAGGGTATATAGCTCAGCATTACAGATCAGGGTATATAGCTCAGCATTACAGATCAGGGTATATAGCTCAGCCTCACAGATCAGGGTATATAGCTCAGCATTACAGATCAGGGTATATAGCTCAGCCTCACAGATCAGGGAATATAGCTCAGCCTCACAGATCAGGGAATATAGCTCAGCATTACAGATCAGGGTATACAGCTCATCCTCACAGATCAGCATTACAGTTCAGAGTATATATCTGAGCCTCACAAATCAGGGTATATAGCTCAGCATTACAGATCAGGGTATATAGCTCAGCCTCACAAATCAGGGTATATAGCTCAGCCTTACAGATCATGGTATATAGCTCAGCCTCACAGATCATGGTATATAGCTCAGCCTCACAGATCATGGAATATAGCTCAGCTCCACAGATCATGGTATATAGCTCAGCCTCACAGATCATGGTATATAGCTCAGCCTCACAGATCATGGAATATAGCTCAGCTCCACAGATCATGGTATATAGCTCAGCCCCACAGATCGTGGTATTTATAGAACTTGCAAACACAAAGTCAAGAGTCTGAACTAAATAAAGATAGTCACAAATATCGAAATAAGCAGTCATGTTCCAGCAGTGGCTGCTATAAAATGAATACTTTTCCAATTGAATTCCTACTGGAAAGAAAAGCAAGTGATAGTGGGTAAAAGAAGAGTTAAGAACAAGGCAGAGCAGGGTGAAACAACACACTGATATACAAGGTACATATATCAAGCAGAGAAAAATTAAGGGGGGATGTGGACAGCATAGCACATAGGCAGAGAATCACCAAATGATCCAGAGAAAGCAAAATCAGATCCATGCCTAGCCCCCTGTCCAACAGTGACGGCTGACAACCCCCCCCGCCCGTGGCGGATGACTGACAACCCCCCTAGTCCGCGTGGGTGACTGACAACCCCCCCGCCCGGCCCGCGGCGCGGGATAGAGAAAGCCCCCCCGCCCATGGGGCAGCCAGCAGTAAGGCACCTACCCAATCTAGGGCTAGGGTTGTGGTCTCCTCTCCTCCTTAGGTGCAGGCACTGGCTCTGGTGTCAGTTCCTCCCACATCTCCTCTTTGTTCTCCAAAGCGCTAGGCATCCAATAGTCTCACAGACCTGCCTCCTGATTGGCGGGGAGGAACCTTAGTGTGAAAATAGCGAAAAATCATTCGCTATCATCACACAACAGGGTGGGCTCGGGACACAGTGCTCTGCACCCTGAGCCCACCTTATTTTGAAGCCTATTAGAGCCTCTGGCTCTAATCACGTGCTTCAAAATACACGCTCCCCAGCCTATCCCCGCCATAGTAATTCATGTGCCGGCGTCCTGAAAGGGGCCGGGCGGATGGATAGGGAGAACGGCAGAGGTGTTGGGGGGGCAGCGCCACCACTGTTTGATGTATTTTTTTGCACTCAGAATACCTGAAGTAAAGTACAGATCATTTCCCAAGCAGAGAGTAAAGCTGGCTAAAGATGGATCGAAATTCAGTGGGTTCAGCGGGGATCGGCTGAATTGTGATCCATGTATGGCTGTACACAAACAGACAAACACCTCAATGCTTGGAGGACTCTCACCAAAGCAAATAGCTATGTGGATTCTATGCTCTTCTAATGGAATGCTTCAACGATACAGCCCTCCTCAGATAGGGGAATCCAAGACAGAAATGTAAAAAAAAGCCCAATGAATACTCACAAAGGAAAGATGATGCAAGCATTATAACACATCTTAGCATCAACCAGTATGGCATCGAGTGACCTGACTGATACACCGCAGTGTCGTCAAGCTGACACATTTTAGGGGACGCACCCACTTCGTCAGAGTTGTGGCGGACAAGTGTTTCCCTCATTATATGCACAAAGGCACCTTATAGCTCCAGCATTAGACAGGGTCAAACGTCATCATTCCACCATATGTGGCTGTGCCTGTTCAACAGAAGTCAATCATTAGAGCTTACAATCTAAAAGGGAGGGTCAATTGATACAAAAGGTAATAGCTGTGGGGGATGAGCTGATGGAGGAAGTAAAACAGTGTATTAGTTAGAAGCAGGATAGGCTTCTTTAAAGAGAATGGTTTTCAGGGATCGTCTAAAGATGGATAGATTAGGGAACAGTCGGACAGATTGGGGTAGGGAGTTCCAAAGGATGGGAGAAGCTCTGGAGAAATTCTGGAGGCGAGCATGAGAGGAGGTGACAAAGGAGCTAGAGAGCAGGAGGTCTTGGGAGGACCGAAGAGAACGGCTTGGTTGGTATTTTGAGATTACAATGATATATCCCTTTTGTTGACTACAATACAACAAAGTAAAAAAAAAACTTTAATGAGAAAGATGCTGTAGTTGCTTCACATTACTCATTAGTCATGTATTTATATAAAAATGAGTATGAATCATGTCTACTTAGCATTAATATGTAAAGGTAAACAGTTGACATGGTGTACACATGATGGTTATCTATCCACATGATGATGGTTATCTATTTTCGCATTATGAAGTATCACTTGATATCTTAACATTCTCCCTGTAGAGTCCAAAAAGACTTTGCTGCACCTTTCACTATTGTGAGTCTGCTTTCCATTGCTTATTGTCTACTGTAATTCTTCAACTTATTAAAGATGCTCTGTCATGAAATACAGCACTACCAACAGTGAAAACTCACGAGGACTCCTTTTGCTTGCAAGGGTCATATGCTTCAAAGTAGATGTAAATCCTAACTGAATGTAGTTTGTTAAAGCCTTGTGTATCACATCATGTTTCATTGCTCTGGACCAGCTTCCTGATAGTGAAAATGGTGGCCCACACCTGCACAATGTAACTTGGCTTGGCTACTTGAGGTCTCAGTTAGGGGTTCATTTAACATGGTGATGATGCAAGACCACAATTGGGAGACACCATAGGGGGTGTGCCAGGTATGCCTGGGCACACCCTAATCACTATGCACAGTGCCGATTCCCCCTATTGCCCGGGCTTTCCCCATGTTGGCCCCCCCATCCTGTAGTTCTGCTGGCTGGCTTCCCTCCTCTCCTCTCCCCCCAGCTGCTGCGGGGGATGTTTCAGGATGGAGAATATGTCATTTACCAGCACCTTCCTTTTCTAAATGAACACAGTGAACACACATTTACTGACTGTGTTCATTCATAACTGAAGCTTAGTAAACTGTGTTTACTATGCTTCAGTTTGTGAATGAATAGGAAGCTGCTCAGAACAGAGCACTTCCCAATTATTCACTGTCCAGTGCAGCTGAGGCTGCAGAGTAAGGCATGTGTTTTTGAGTTTCGGGGTGCACACCTTAATGCAATAGGCTGCACACACCTATGGAAGACACTTGTCACCCTATACCAGGAAGTGCCTAAACAAGGGCCTTTACTGGAGAATCACCAGGTATTATTTGAATAAAACATGGTGGTCACATGGATTTGTTGATTAACAAAAGGTTTGGGTTAGCAATGGGGTTAGTGAGAGTTGCTGTGTTTCTCAATTATGCTCCCAGCTAATGAGAAGTCATATAAAGGCAAGGATTAGGTCCAATAATGTTGAAAGAAGCTTCCTTATTAAAGCTGAAGTTTAGGTATGGCAGTTTTACATAGTTACATTGGTCTTGCTTTTGGCCATTCTAAGTATGTGCCATACCTGTGGGATCCCTGTGGAAGCTGGAAATCACTCTAATAGGTAAAGCTACTGCAGTGATCTCCATTAGCTTCCAGGTCCTGTGCCAAACAGCTGCCCTGCTGCATTGTGGGCACAGGAGGTCACTTGCTCAGTATTGGCATCATTTAGGTAACACTTTGCATGCAAAGAGTTCTGGACAGTGTTCAGAAAACAGGGCAGCAGTGGCGCTGCGTCCATAGAGGGCGCAGAAACGTCGCTCCCCGCTCTTCTGCACCCGTCAATCTCCAATAGATAGATTCATGCATTGCATGAACCTATCTATTGTCGCCGATACCGCCCCCTATTCAGGTGTCCGTCCCCTTGTCGGGTGCCGGGCATCTGAATTACAGCGGCGGGCGTGTTTTCGGAAGTGCCTGATTACAGCCGTCGGCTCTAATAGGCATCCTTATTGTAGCCATGGGCTCTAATAGGCTTCCAAATTGGTAAGGAGCGGGCGCACTGCTGTGCGTTCGCTGCTTACGTAGTGCTGTGTTAGGGAAACAATGTATTAGTTTCCCTAACACTGACCCGCCTCTCAGCCAATCAGGTGCACTGGGTCTGGTGGTTACCTGTCACTTGATTGGCTGAAGCGAAAGGCGCTGTGATTGGACGCCAGAAGAGGGCGGGAGAAGACATTGAGGACTCGGAGGGAGCGTGGAGGACAACGCTGACCCGAGACAGGTAAGTGCCGGGCGGGGGGGCACACTGGCAGCATTTGATGGGGCAAACTGGTGGCAATTGATGGGGCAAACTGGCGGCAATTGATGGGGCAAACTGGTGGTAATTGATGGGGAAAACTGGTGACAATTGATGGGGAAAACTGGTGACAATTGATGGGGCACACTGGCGACAATTGATGGTTACAGTAGCTGCGTTTGATGGCACAGTGGCTGCGTTTGATGGCACAGTGGCGGCAATTCATGGGTACAGTGGCTGCGTTTGATGGGCACAGTGGCAGCGTTTAATGGGCACATTGGCTGCATTTGATGGGCACAGTGGCAGCGTTTAATGGGCACAGTGGCAGCGTTTAATGGGCACAGTGGCGGCAATTCATGGGTACAGTGGCTGCGTTTGATAGGCATAGTGGCTGCGTTTGATGGGCACAGTGGCTGCGTTTGATGGGCACAGTGGCTGCGTTTGATGGCACAGTGGCTGCGTTTGATGGCACAGTGGCTGCGTTTGATGGCACAGTGGCTGCGTTTGATGGCACAGTGGCTGCGTTTGATGGGCTCAGTGGCGGCAATTGATGGGCACAGTAGCTGCGTTTGATGGGCACAGTGAGGCTGCAATGGATGTTTTTGTTTTTTTTCAGTTTGTTTGCGCCCCCCCAAAAATTTTGAGCACCAGCCGCCACTGCAGGGCAGCCACTTGATATGGGACCCAGAAACTAGTGGAGATCACTGTAGTAGTGGTGTCTTCTACAGTGATTTCCAGCTTCCACAGAGATCCCACAGGTATAGCACATATGTACAGTACTTACATTGGACAAAGCTGGACCATACCTGGAATTCTAATCTATATCCCACTGTACCATTAGGAAACACCCTTACCTTTTCCTTCACTGTTGATTCTATTTAATTTTGCAACAATAGTGAGATTTCACCAAAATGTCCCAATTGTTTGTTAAAATGTAATAAATCAAACAAATGAATAAAATGATTAAAAACTCACAGTTTCAATCATTACAAAAAAAAAGGAACACCCCCTCCAAATTATTCTGTGTTACAAATATTTCAAGGAAAGTACGGTATTTTTTTTTGTCAAAATCCCACTCTCACTTTCTTCAGGATCTGGAAATAACCTGCAACATTCTGCTTCATGACATTATTTTGATTGCCCCAAGCAACTTTCTAAAGTGTTGTGAAATAAGTTTATAAAACAGTGGTAATTAATACCTGGAAGTAAAATAAATATTGCAGATTGATTCATCACAACACCACTAATCCTGCCCTGCAATTATTCATTATTTATATCTACTCTACCTTGATTTTTCCTGTTCTGTATTATCGGGCAACTGCCATTTTCCTTTTGAAAAGACACCTTTATTCTTATGGTATCCTCACCTGGGTACTTCTTCCATTTGCCTTGTCCTGGCCAAAGAAGACTCAACATGGCCATCATTTCTGCTCTCCTTTTTCTATGATTTTCCTCTCGATCCTTTCCAGTATAATAGTACTTTATACACTATATTACCAAAAGTATTGGGACACCTGCCTTTACACGCACAGGAACTTTAATGGCATCCCAGTCTTAGCCTGTAGGGTTCAATATTGAGTTGACCCACCCTTTGCCGCTATAACAGCTTCAACTCTTCTGGGAAGGCTGCCCACAAGGTTTAGGAGTGTGTCTATGGGAATGTTTGACCATTCTTCCAGAAGTGCATTTGTGAGGTCAGGCACTGATGTTGGATGAGAAGGCCTGGCTCGCAGTCTCCGCTCTAATTCATCCCAAAGCTGTTGTATCAGGTTGAGGTTAGGACTCTGTGCAGGCCAGTCAATACCTCCACCCCAAACTCGCTCATCCACGTCTTTATGGACTTTTCACTGGTGCGCAGTCATGTTGAAACAGGAAGTGGCATCCCCAAACTGTTCCCACAAAGTTGGTAGCATGAAATTGTCAAAAATATCTTGGTATGATGACGCCTTAAAATCTCCCTTCACTGGAACTATGGGACGAAGCCCTACCCCTAAAAAACAACCTCACACCATAATCCCCCCTCCACCAAATGATTTGGACCAGTGCACAAAGCAAGGTCCAAAAAGACATGGATGAGTGAGTTTGGGGTGGAGGAAATTGACTGGCCTGCACAGAGTCCTGATCTCAACCTGATAGAACACCTTTGGGATGAATTAGAGCGGAGACTGTGAGCCTTGTCTGAAATTAGTGCCTGGCCTCACAAATGAGCTTCTGAAAGAATGATCAAACATTCCCATAGACGCACTCCTAAACCTTGTGGACATCCTTCCCAGAACAGAAACTGTAATAAGCCAATGGTGGGGGCCTATCTGGTATGCATAGTGTAACGGCACCCCAAATATGAAAGGGGGTAACGCCGTTTAAAGATATTCCCTCTCCTGGACACAAATGCACTGCCGATCCTCCACAGTCAGACGACCACTTCCCATAGGAATTAATCCTTCCGAAAGAACGAGACACACTCTGTATCTTTCCAACATGAACTGCTTTATTATGAGAAAACACAGGTCTTTTTATACACTCAACAAATTATGCATTAATCTACATGAACAATGGTCCAACTCCACCCACAACATAACAAGGCCCAATACACATTATTTTGACACCTCTTAGACGACAACAGGTTAGCTTTTGTCTCCCATTATCAAAAGACTTTACACAATAGAACATAACAAATTTTCAATACACATCTCACAATGAAAGGATCTGTAGCCTTTCTGTCTGCCAGGGTACCATACCTATAATTACAGACTTAATTACCACAAGCCACACTAGACAGTAGAATGTAAATCACCCCCCCACCTCATCACAGCAATGATTACACAACCCCCACACACAGTATACATCCAATCTATATACAATATATATATCGCATTGAATCTGATTATCACAGATCATGGTGGGGTTCTCATTCACCCTGTGCCCCTAAGTGAGACACAGGGTGGTTTACACATAAGAGGCATTGGGGAAGCTGAAGCAAGGGTATCTCATACTGTCTAAGAGATTCTGGGTTCCCCGGGCCTTCCCGTTACACATAGTTACTTCTTCACTTGGCCCTAACATCCTTACTAAACCTAGCAACTATTCTTATTTCCCTTAAATAGTCATGTATTTTCTTAAAATTATTTAAACATATCTTTACATAGTATACCCAAATCTCTCTGAGATCAGCCTCACGTAATTTACACCTCAGCAGCACTCAGACTAGAAGAAGGATGGGCAGAATGTGGAGCCAATCAGACTCTGCTGCATGCACATGTGAATGGGAACATACTGACAGGAGGAGAGAGCGCTTTATTCCTTAACCCTAATGTCACGTACACACGATCGGACATTCCGACAACAAAACCGTGTTTTTTTTTTCCGTCGCATGTTGGCTCAAACTTGTCTTGCACACACACGATCGCACAAATGTTGCTCGGAAATTCCGATGGTCAAGAACGCGGTGACGTACAACACTACGATGAGCCGAGAAAAATTAAGTACAATGATTCCGACCATGCGCAGCACTTTTGTGCATCGGAAATGGCTACACACGGTTGGAATTTCCGACAAGAACTTTTCTTGTCGGAAAAATTGACAACCTGCTCTCCAACATTTGTTGTCGGAAATTCCAACACCAAA
Organism: Rana muscosa; assembly: GCA_029206835.1. Taxonomy (NCBI): domain Eukaryota; kingdom Metazoa; phylum Chordata; class Amphibia; order Anura; family Ranidae; genus Rana; species Rana muscosa. Next base: position 73,043,444 of record CM055125.1, read on the forward strand.
TGTCCGATGGAGCCTACACATATCCGAACAAAAGCTCACATCGAACATTTGTTGTCGGAAATTCCGATCGTGTGTACACGGCATTACAGAAAAAGTGGCTTCAACCTTTCCTGCTGTGCTGTCTAACAATGGTGTATGCATCATAAAACTAGCTGCACAGAGTTACATAGAATTGGCAGATAACACAGTTCTAATATATGTATATTCACTGTGTGTTTAGCTATTTGTGAACTTCCCTATAGCTCCTATTGATCTTAGATATTAAAACCATAGCCCAGCTTTTTCTTCTTATTGTTTTCATCTGCCTTAACCCTCGTCTGCTTCCTACCTCCTCCCTGAGCTTAGCTTGGCACTTCTTAACAGAGGAGACGGTGGGAATAATAGTGGTAGGAAGAGACTGTCTTGCGTGCTTCATCCATGCTTTCCCTGGAGGGTGGTCACCCTGTAATTGTACACTGGGCTCATACTCATGACACTGGGCGGCATGCTTGTGGGCAGATTCAAGACACTTATAGACATATATTTTGAATGTTTTAGCCCGGACCAGGAGACAATCCAATGTCTGTGGGACACCAGAAAATGCTATTAAACCTGGAGCTAGGCGTTAATAGTAGTGTATATTAAAATAATGGATGCAGTCAGATCTCACACTATTTACTATTGACTTTCTTTGACAGATGGAAAGATTCAGAGGCAGCAAAAAAGTTGTGCGACATCACAGCAGTGCAATTTACCCTCATCTGATCCATCACTTGTCCACTATTGCTGCAATACGGATCTCTGTAATGGCGGAAACATTACTTCTAGTACAGCCAGTACAGCCGGTACAGCCAGTACAGCCAGTACAGCCGGTACAGTCGGTACAAACAGCAGTAAGTGAAATTCCTGTTTTTCTATGAATGCTAGTTTTTAGGTCAGAAGTGTACAATTAATGTTATAAATGTCAGGTAAAAGGGTCACCCAAGGTTAGTAGTTTGCATTGGAGGGGGTAGAGCAGGTCATTATCAGTTACCAGCTTGCTGTATTGCTCAGGGACTCTTGCAGTTAACTCTGGTAAAGTCACATGACAAGTCAAAACACATTGATTTCAGTGGGTGCTATCTTCATCAATGTGGCTCAAGTTACAGCGACACAAAAAAGTTTCCTACACTTGTTTTCTGTGACTTTGGTGCGACTTGAGTACCATAGACTACAATGTTAAATCACAAAAGTTGCAAGCAAGATGCAAGGAAGTCACATGCAAGTCGTAGCTTTTCAAGGGTAGGGACACATTTCTCTGAACTAAACAAAGTGTTCCATGGTCTTGCATAGTGGAAGGTGGATGTTTCCATAAGAAATGGGAATTGATTTACTAAAACTGGAGAGTGAAAAATCTGGTGCAGCTGTGCATACAACCAATCAGCTTCTAACTTCAGCTTGCTCAATAATTATTATAAAAATGATGGTTTCTTTGCAGATTTGCACCATATTTTGCACTCTCCACTTTTAGTAAATTAACCCCAGTGTTTATTGTGGTGCACCTTTTCACATTTTCCAGCATCAGCTTTCTTGATACCTCAGAGCTCCATGTGGTTTCTACACCTATTAATGTCTAAATAGTGACCTAAGCCACCACCCAACATATCTTATTAGCAATTGCTCGGGGAGCTAATGGCCTCCCTGCCTGTAATTTAGGGTGGGTTATTTCCAAATCCATTTATTTACTGTAAGTGTACCAGACAGTGGATTCTATTTCCATGTTTTGTTTGCATGCTCCACGTCACCTTTATACTGTGCAATATGAATGCCCACATTTGGACTAATACTTAATTCCACTGAGCACAGAAGGAGCTGCAGCACAGAAGGTTTTTTACCTTAATGCATAGAATGCATTAGGCCCCTTTCACACGGGACGGATCAGTGATGATCCGCCCCGTGAACCTCCGCTTGCTAAGCGGGGATCGATCCGTTGATCCCCGCTGAGCCGGCGGATGACAGGGCGGTCCCCGCACACTGTGCAGGGACTGCCCTGTCAGATCTCCGCTCTCTCCTATGGGGGATCGGATGAACACGGACCGTCTGTCCGTGTTCATCCGATCCGCTCTGCAGACGGATAGAAAAATAGGAATTTTTCTAGTCAGAAAAACTGAGCATTGCGGGCACGGATAAGATCGGATGTCAGCGGATGTTCATCTGCTGACATCCGCTAACCCATAGGGATACATGTATGTCCGTTTTTCATCTGAAAACGGATGGATAAAAAACGGACATACGGTCTGCCCGTGTGAAAGGGGCCTTAGGGTGAAAAACCTTAAAGTGGTACTAAAGGTTTATTTAAAAAAATAAATAAAAATAACAAACATGTTATACTTACCTCCACTGTGCAGTTTGTTTTGCACAGAGTGGCCCCGATCCTCCTCTTCTGGGGTCCCACGGTGGCTCTCTTGGCTCCTCCCCGCAATAGCTAACCCCCTCTGGGAAGCTCTCTCCTGAGGGGGTTACCTTGGGGGCGCGCTCCCGTGTCATACACTCTGTGTCTATAGACTCCGAGTGTATGACTCGGTCCCGCCCCCCAGCGGCCGCGTCATTGGATTTGATTGACAGCAGCGGGAGCCAATGGCTGCGCTGCTATCAATCTATCCAATCAACGCAGAGACTTTGTGGAGAAGAGGACGCCGGGGACGAGCCGAGCAGGTGAACTGGCTCAAGTAAGTAAAACGGGGGGGGGGGGGGGCTGGGGGGCCTGTGATTGTCAGGTGTTTTTTCACCTTAATGCATAGAAAAAACACAAACCTTTACAACCCCTTTAAGGCTTTAAGCCCTGGTTCACACTGGTGCGATTTGACATGCTATTTGACATGTCAAATCAGCGAAATTTGCCGCAAATTGCGGGCAATTGCACCGTCCTAATCGGTGCGACGCCGCATCTGCGGCGCTGCACCGATTACAAAAAGTAGTTTCTGTACTACTTTTTGCAATTTCAGCCGCGATTTACATTGACATCTGTTTCAAAATGAAATCGCGGCTGAAATCGGGACTGCCAGCAGGAGTGAAATTGTGCAAGTTCAGCTGAACTCGCAGGCTTCACTCCCGCAGCCCCAGTGTGAACCTGGGCTAAAACCACTTTCAATCAGTTTCTAACAGCTTAAAAACACCTGCTGTTAATTGATATTATAGGCCAACAGCATGCCAAGAACTGGTCTCATAAAAAAAAAGCTTAAACCTTCGTACACACGATCGGATTTTCCGCAAACAAAGCCTCGGACTTCTGTCCGAAGAGCATTGGCCAGGAATTTGTCTTGCATACAAACGGCACACAATTGTCGGCCAACAAACATGAACGTAGTGACGTACTATGTTAAATTTCAGCTCTTGAGTGCCACCTTTTGGGCACCTTCTGCTAATGTCGTGTTTGGTGAGCATTGATTCCGAGCATGCGTGTTTGTACTTTGGACTTTTTTTTCCGACGGACTTGTGTTCACACGCTTGGAAGATCCGACAACAGACCGCTGTCTGCGGAAAATTTTAAAGCCTGCCATCCAACATTTGTCCACGGAAAATCTGACAACAATTGTCCAATGGAGCGTACAAACGGTCGAATTTTCGGCCAACAGACTGTCATCACACAATTCCCGACGGAAAATCCGATCGTGTGTACGAGGCTTAAGACTTCACTGCCTGTGTAAAGAAGGTTGAAAATGTATTGCTCCAAAATGCTTATAGATACGGAGATAAATGAAGTGCTTTTACTGCATGTTCAGCAGTGTTAATTTAGTCGACTAAAATATTTCCGTCAATATTTTCATCAGCTAAATTAATACTATTTTAGTTGACCAAAATACGACTAAAACTAAAATGGCATTTTAGCCAAAAGACTAAAACACGACTAAAACTAAAATGGCATTTTAGTCCAAAGACTATGACTAAAACTAAATTGAAATTTTACATCAAAATCAACACTGCACTATCACAAAAGAATATGTAGGGGGCATTTACTAAGCGGCCAAAAGAAAAAAAAGAAAATAAGAAAAAGGCTTTTCTTTTCTTGATATTTATTGTTGGTAATATATTCAGGTAATTATGTGCAATGGCATTACAGACAATAGAGTTTACATTTTTTTTGTTTTGTTTTTTCCAAGTTGTACTTCTGTTTGTCGAAAAGCAATATTTTTGCTTGTTTATGAAACTTGTTTTTATTTATAAAGATGTTTATAATGCCATGGCTAAATCTGTGTCTGTAGTGCATGTTCCAACCTTTAAGAGGAGTTCCGCCTGGAAAAAAAATAAATGAAAAGTCAGCAGCTACAAATACTTTATTATATGGATACTTACCTGTCCAGGGATCCCACGATGTCGGCACCCCAGACGATTTACTGTATCGGCTGTTGGGTGCTGTCGCCGCCATCTTCACTAAGGGAAACCGGAAGTGAAGCCTTTCGCTTTACAGCCAGTTCCCTACTGCGCATGCGCGAAGCGTGCTGCGCTTTCTATCTGGAGCGGAGGAGGGAGGCCAAACTTCAGAGGGACGGCGCCACAATGTCGCCTCTCGGAAGTGGGGAAGGGTACCTGTCAAAAACAGGTACCCGTTTCCTCCTCACCCCTGAAAGGTGCCAAACGTGCACTGGAGGAGGGGAGGAAGCAGATAAGCAAGGTTCCACTTTTGGGTGGAACTCCGCTTTAATACCATAAATAATAACATGTTATTAGATATTTGCTCCTGGTGTATCCCGGCTAAAACTAAAATGGCATTTTAGTCGAAAGACTAAAATACGACTAAAACTAAATAGCATTTTAGACTATAACTAAAACTAAATTGAAATTTGACGTTAAAATTAACACTGATGTTCAGAATATGTAAATACTTTAGTGTGCATAAACTTGACACAGGTTCACTTTAAAATGATTCTGTAGATTTACAGTGCAGGAAGAACGTAATCAGTTACTTGACGCATGCCGCCAGACGCTACTCCAATAAAGAGACATCATCTGCTGAAGTCTCTTCAGAAATGAACACTTCTGGGACTGTTGATCTCCTGGTTCCTCACTTTTCCATGTGATTTCCCCTGCCGACCCCTATGCTATTACTGTGCTACATAGTGATGCAGGGGCCGGTGGCAAAAACCACTGAGCGCTGTGGGAGACCAGGGGATCAGCACTCCAGGAAGTGTGGGTTTTTGAAGAGACTTCAGGGGACCATCTCTTTTCATTGGAGCGGCATGGGCAGTGGGAGAAATAACTATTTACTTTTCTTTGCAGGCAGAGCTTTAATTTTTGGAGTTTAGCAACTGATCCTTTAAAACAGAAATACAGAATATTATGGCAAAACACATCTTAGATTAAGGTGACCAGATTTTGAAAATGAAATCCGGGGACATATTTTTTTTTTTACCAGTAATGGCACCAATCAGCGACTCTTTGCCCGTGGCCGCTGTCGCCCGCCTCACAGCCTGTCAAGTAATAGTCTCCGAGCCCCGGCTACTACTGGGTGGGGAGCGGAGAAAGATCACTCCGCCAGGGAAGGCAAGGAGATAAGCAGGCAGGCGGCTGGCCGGGACTTGAGCCAAGGCAGAAGAACATGCAAGCTGAATGGGCATGCACCCGAAACTGAAGAAATTATCCCTCCGCTCCGACCAGCACATGATCATCAGAAAGGGGCACAGATAATGTAATGTAATTCTGATTTTTTTTTTTTTACTCTGCACTGATTGTCTTTGAAATCGCCTGGGCCCCTGTTCAAATCCAATCCGGGGACAAAACTGGGGACAGACTTGGTCCGGGGACAGTGTCCTCAATCCGGGGACTGTCCCCATAAACCGGGGATGTCTGGTCACCCTATCTTAGATGGTTTTTACTGCAGCAGATGCCCCCTTTGGAAGATTTCCATTCACTTCCTGTTTATATGACAGCAGTAAAATACACAGTAAATTCAGTGGCAGCCTGCTTATTATGGGCGAAGGGGCGCCCCCACAATCCATGCGCCTGGCCCCTAATCTAGGGTGACCAGACATCGCCGGTTTCAGGGGACAGTCCCCGGATTTAAGACACTGTCCTCGGACCAAGTCTGTCCCCGGTTTTGTCCCCGGATTGGATTTGAACAGGGGCTGGGGCAATTTCAAAGACAGTCAGTGCAGAATAAAAAAAAAAGAAAACCCGAATTACACGCCCCCGCTCCGCCGCGCCTACTAGCTTAGGGGGGTGTATTTTTTCCATTATCTGTGCCCCTTTATGATGATCATGTGCTGGTCGGAGCGGAGGGAATATTTCTTCAGTTTCGGGTGCATGCCCATTCAGCTCCACTCGCATGTTCTTCTGCCTTGGCTCAAGTCCCGGCCAGCCGCCTGCCTGCTTATCTCCTTGCCTTCCCTGGTGGAGTGATCTTCCTCCGCTCCCCACCCAGTAGTAGCCGGGGCCCGGAGAGTAAGACTTGACAGGCTTTTAAGCGGGCGGTGGCGATGGGCAGAGAGTCGCTAATTGCCGCCATTACTAGTAAAAAAAAAATATGTCCCCGGATTTCATTTAAAAAATCTGGTCACCTTACCCTAATCTCCATGCAGGGCGCCGAACGCATGGATTTCAATGTGGGGATTTTTGTTTTTTTTTAAGTACATGATTAGAGCCCGAGGCTCTAATTGGCTTCAAAAAAAGGTGGGCTCAGGGCGCAGAGCACTGTGCCACTGAGCCCATCCACTTGTATGGCAAATTAATATTCACTAATGTCTTCCAGCTTCTCCTCCCGGACAATCTGGAAGCGGGTCCTGAAACCCGATCGGCCAGAGGGTCTTAGGACTCCCGGCAAATTGGGTCTCAGGACCCACTTCCTGTTTGGCCCGGAGGAGAAGCAACGGCCCTGGCTCTTCCCTCAGCAAGCTGCAGGCCATATGCTGCGAGGAGCAGCAGCTGGAAGCAACAGCCTCTTCCAGGAGCCCTACCCTGGACTCAGCAGTGCACCAACACCACCACCTCGTCATGGTGCTCCTCCCCACTCCTCTACCGCAGCATAAGGCAAGGCCACGGATCGCCGCCTTCCCAATCGGTCGATCGTCTTGGGGTAGTGCGATCGAGCGATGGGGGGGTTGGAGTAGTGGGAATGAGGGGGCCAGGTTTGTTTGACACTCACCCCAAAATATTGAGCAGCAACCACCACTGAGTAAACTGCAATTAATTACTACTAAAGGACCTGTATTAAGTTTGTGGTAGGTAGCCAACCAAACACCCTGGTGCAATGTGTCTAGTGTGTCGGAGGAGAAGCACAATAATTTTGGCTATACATGGCTATATACATACAGTTATGGCTGTGTATTTGGCCCCACATGGTTGTTTATGGTGTGAAAACATGTTTTGCTAAGTTCAAATGATCCCCTTAGCTCAGTAGTGTGGATTAGTGAGCTGTAGCTAACTTCCAGATCTCCTGAAACTGTGAGGAATATTAGTTTTAGGTAAGTCGATCTACTTATCATTGGTCCCAAGCTCCCAGTTCTGCTTGCAGCCATTATGAAGAAATCTCACTCTTGCAGCTGGATGTTCATTATTAGACTATAATTACCTGCTGTTGATGATCTTCTTCCAGGTTCTCCTCTGAAATGTAACTCCTGTGACTTCTATGCATGCATAATAGAAATAAATTCAGTTACCTGTAACCGTGGTGAGCTCTGTGTGACCAAAACTGCAAATATTGGTGAGTAAATATTTTTTTTTTTATTTTTTTTTTTCCAAAAACAGTTTATTGAAATGTAAAAAGCATTTACAGATATCTTGAACAATAGTAGTACAATAAGGTATTAATACAACCACAAAACATGGATGAATAACATGTGTCACATACAATTCAACTTGCGGGTAGTGAAAATGAAATGGCTATGTGCATCCTTCATGAACTAGGCCGTGTTGGGGTGGGCTACCTTAATTCAAGGTAGTTGTGGGGTCTAGTCAAAGTCCACTACCATTGACGGGGATAGATCTTGTTGGTAGGTTAGAGCTAGGTAGGTTCACGGATGCCGTTATGGACTTTTGGTCTGTGTGGGAGGGAAAGGCCAACAGGTGCAATATGGCAGAAAGGGAGGGAAGGAGCTATAAACAGGTTTATTTCGTTGAGAGTGTATGAATGCGGGAGTGTAGGCTGGAGGTATGTTAGTGGTTGTATTGTACAGAAGCTTGTGGATGAGAAAGTAGGAGGGGGTAAGTGGTGGAAGGAGAAGGGGTGGGGTGGGGATCGAGGGGAGGGGAGTGAGGCAGGAAGGGATGGCGTTGGCAGGGGGTCCGTCTCTGACTTCCCCGACCCCTTGGGGTGTTCAAGGGGCGTGTTATGAGAAACTAGGGGCGGATCTGTATAGGGGGAGATATAGGAGGAGAGAGGTGTCTTTGTAAGGTTTAGGGTTAAGGGGAGATCCTGGCACGTCGTAGATTTTTAATGACAATTCTCAGAGGAGTAATTTATCCTTTGTCAGGGTTCAGGGAGTTTGCAAATTCTGGGGTCGTTTTATAGTGTAACCAGCAGGCCCATTTTTTACTAAATGATGACGGAGTCTCTCTTGCAATATGTATAAGATTTTCCATTTCCTCAATTTTGCATATTCTGTTAAACCATTCTTTTATGGTTGGTTGGTGAGTCGATTTCCAGTGTATAGGGATACACTGCTTTGCCGCATTGATCATGTGCATTGCTAGGGATTTGTGATAGGAATTGTGCGACAGGGGTGAATGGTGTAGAAGGAATTGAGAAGGGGAAAGGTCCAAATGATATGAGGTGACTCGAGAGGTTATATGGCATACCTTTTCCCAGAAGTCTTTTAGAGATGGACAGGACCACCAGATATGGAGAAGGGTTCCCCTTTCCCGGAGACATCTTCAGCAAACCTCTGGGATTGTGGGATTATATTTATGCAGAAGGGTGGGCGTGCGGTACCATCTAGATTGGATCTTAAAGCCGTTTTCCTGGGTCGACACATTCGTCGACCCTTTATGTATGTTGAGGAAAATTAGTTCCCATTGTTCCGCTGAAAGAGATACCGAGAGGTCTGACTCCCAGTTCTTACAGGCTAAGGTCTCGTTAGCTTTCATCTCGGCGAAGAGGAGTTCATGTGTGGTAGAAACTAGATGAGATTGGGGTGTCGTTTGGATACATAGCTTTTCGAAAGGGGTGAGTTCTCTGGAGCATTGTATATTCTTGTTAAGGGATTTTAGAAAATGAGCAATTAAAATATATGTCCAAGGGGGAATGGGTGGCTTGTTTAGTTGGGAGGAGAGTAGGGATGTAGACAATAGTTTGCCCCGGAGGAAGAACTGATGTGATCTAATTGGGCTCTGTGTCCAGTTATCGGTAAGAAACTTTGCGTGCATACCTGGTGGGAACCCAGGGTTCATTTTTACAGGTGTCAGTGGGCCGGGAATCGAAGATATGGGTGATCGGTAGCAAAGCTTTTTGAAGCATTGCAAGGTTGGGCCTATAAGTGGGTGTACGTGTAATTCAGAGGGGACGTGGGGTGAGAGTAACCATGGGAGAGACTCCAAAGGGAGAGCAGAAAAAGATGCTTCTAGGGAAACCCAATCTTTGTGGAGAGATTGAGTATTCCAGTCCACTATCCTGGTAAGGTGTGTAGCAGTGTAATAATTGAGAAGGTTGGGGAGGCCTATGCCCCCAAGTCTTTTAGGTCGGGTGAGCTACGTAAAGCTGATTCTGGGTCTACGGTTCCCCCATAAGAATTTAGTGCATATGTTTCTATAAGATTTAAAAAAGGCCGGAGGTATATGTATAGGGATCGCCTGCAATATATAGAGTATTCTCGGGAGGGCATTCATTTTGAGGATCGCCGCTCTGCCAAACCAAGAGAAAAGCGGTTTGTTCCATGTTTCAAGATCAGAGGATATTCTGTGTAGGATAGGAACATGTTTTTTAGCGTAGAGGTTTGAGAAATATTTTATGAATTATTATTCATATGGAATAATTATCTATGTATCTATCTATCTATTCATATACTTTTCTATCAATTAACTATTTATCAGTCTATCATTCATATACAGTACCTATCCATAAAGGAACAATTTATCAGTCTAGTCCAGTGGTCTCCAAACTGCGGCCCGAGGGCCGTATGCGGCCCTTTGCTTGCCTTTATCTGGCCCTTGGGGCAGTATCCCTCCCACTGATACGAGACACTATTCTGACATCTGATACCGACAGTGGAGAACTATTTCTCCCACTGACACCACTAATGGGCCACTATTCCTCACTATGATACCAATAATGGGGCACTATTTCTCCCCCTAATACCATATGTTTAGTCCCACTGATGCCAGGAAAATTTCCACCCCCCGCTGGTCAAAGTCCGGCCCTCCAAGAGTCTGATGGGACAATAAACCGGCCCTTTGTTTAGAATGTTTGGAGACCCCCGGTCTAGTCTATATATTTATTTAACTATAATTTTGCTCATTGGTCAAGCTTTCTCAGGGTAAATGGACCAGCTGGGGTGCATTTTCCAAGGCACAGCTGAATGATGGTGTGCTCTTGTACAAGCTCTTGCTCTTTTGTCATGTGATAAAAAAAAAAATGTAAACAAAAAACGAATACTAGAATGTGTTAATAAAAGTAGAGGTTTATTTTCTATGCAGGCCTACTATTCATCAAACAAGACACAGAAGAGTCAGTTTCATGTTCCTTGAACTCTAAATAGTAATTTGACTCCTGTCAATGACCCCTTTTCCCCTACAGCTCTTGCTAAATGTAGCCACACGTGTCTAGAGGTGACCAGAAGAGAGAAACCCAATAAGGAAATATGATTTGTAAATTAGGCTGCCCCTCTATATTCGTGTAGCGCTACCCCCAGTTAAGAGAGCCGCTGGTTTTGTTTTGGGCCCTGTAGTGCACCGCTGTCAACCCCCGGCAATCGGCTCTACCTCCCGTGGCACAGCTAGTAAGGGGAGATAGGACCGCGTGACCGCAACTCTAGGTGACGCAGTCCTATGGCAAACACACACAGTGATATACTTTAAAACTTCTATTAACCACTTCAATACCATGCACTTATACACCTTCCTGCCCAAGCCAATTTTGAGCTTTCAGTGCTGTCGCAATTTGAATGACAATTGCGCGGTCATGCAACACTGTACCCAAACAATTTTTTTATCATTTTGTTCCCACAAATAGAGTTCTCTTTCGGTGGTACTTGATCGCCTCTGCGATTTTTATTTTTTGCATAACAAATAAAAAAAGAGTGAAAATTTTGAAAAAAACTAAATTTTTCTTTGTTTTTGTTATTTTTTTTTGTAAATAAGTACCTTTTGTACTTCAATGACGGGCACTGATAAGGCGGCACTAACGGGCACTGATAAGGCGACACTGATGGGCACCGATGAGGTGGCACCAATGAGGTGGCACCGATGAGGTGGCACTGATGATGGGCACTGATAGGCGGCACTGATGGGCACTGATAGGCGGCACTGATATGTGGCACCTGTATGCGGCACTGATGGGCACTCATAGGCGGCACTGATGGGCACTCATAGGCGGCACTGATGGTCACTCATAGGCGGCACTGATGGATACTTATGGGTGGCACTGATAGGTGGCACGGACGGGCACTGATAGGTGGGCACTTATGGGCACGGATGGGCACTGATAGGTGGCACTGATGGACACTGGTAGGTGGCACTGATGACTGGTGGCTGGCATTGCTGGGCATCATGCATTTTTTGTTGTGCCATTATGGTGCCAATCAGTGCCCATTTGTGGGCACTGATTGGCATATATTTTTTATCTTTTTGTGCATGTGGATGGCCATGGGGGACTTACCTGGCCATCCACATGCTTGGGGCTTCCCTGGTGGGGCTTCCCTGGTGGTCCAGTGTGGGTATCCGGGGGGGGGCTGCGCTGATAAACAATCAGCGCAAACCCCCCCTGTCAGGAGAGCCACCGACCGGCTCTCCTCTACTCGCGTCTGTCAGACGCGAGTGAGGAAGAGCCGATCAACGGCTCTTCCTGTTTACATCGTGATCAGCCGTGATTGGACACGGCTGATCACGTGGTAAAAAGCCTCCGCCGGAGGCTCTTTACCGAGATCAGTGCAGCGGTGTGTCAGACTGACACACCGCTCCACCGATCGCCACGATGCGCGCCCCCCCGGGCGCGCGGCGGCTGTTATCCTGCAGGACGTCATATGACGTCCAGTGTGGATAACACAACCACTTCCCGGACGTCAATATGCTATTGACTGGGCGGGAAGTGGTTAAAGTAAGTGAAACTGACACCAATGTACTTGACCCAGATATTTTACTGAGGCTAATGGGCAAGTAATAAACAACAGTATAACAAGTTGCAGATCCCTGCAATAAACAGTAATAAAGATAAACAGAGTAATCAGAATAATAAAGTATTGCTATGCAACTCTAGCGCTGCCCTTTTACAGCTACTTCCCCTCGTGGGTAGACTAACACCCAGTAATGTCTACCTATGCAGTCAGGCCTGACTGATCTAAATGTAAGTTCAGTGAAACAATATTCGCTAGCAATCTTTCGGTGGTGCACTTGAAGAACAACTTTGTAATCCCAACGAATAGTAAAGATAAAGTATCTGTCTTTAAACAGCTCTCACCACCCGGACAAGTCCAAGTCCGTTTCCTCCGCCGATTCGTCTGGGAACAGGAATCCACCGACATCCAAGTCTTCAATCCTTCTGGTGTACTGCAGTAAGGAGGAGAAGATGTCTCTAAGGTTCTGCTAGGCTGGCAGAGGGGCTCTTTGGAAAAGAGCATAATGCCCAGGCTTCAGGCCTTGTGCATACAGCAGTTCAGCACAGAGATCCTCTTGCTAGGAGAGGGGGTGTCCAAAAGAGGCAGAACAAACTCCACCTCCCCTTTATAAAGTCTGCCCCAGCAGTTTCTGTTCTGGAGCAATGCACCCTGGGTGCTGCAAGATGTACTGGGAGATGTAGTCTCTCTGTATTAAAGGGGAATACCCCGCTACACACTCCCCCCACTTTGAATCTTTGGTCCCCAAAGACATCTAACATTTTTAGATCTGCAAAACATTTTAGCTTCAATGCGGTTGCATAGGATTGACAGAGGAGCCTCCCACCAATCATCATATGATGGGGAGCTGTCCTGTCCACAGGTCGCTTCAGTGGGGGCGACCTGTCTAACTGTGCCAGGAAGTGAGTTGGGGTTGCCCTCCACCAAATGTACAGTGGAGGGACCAGATGTGGGCATGGTCCTTCTTGAGGTTAGGACCGTGTCTTCGGAACTTTCTCCCATCTGATCATGAGTTAGTTTCCGGGGAGGATGAATGACTCTCTTCCTTCTCTTCTCCCTGGGAGTCACAGTCTCAGCTACTCTTGGTTCTTCCTCTGGTACTGAAGCAGGAACCTCTTCCGGTAGTGAGGGTATGGGATCACATCTGGGGACAGCAGGGGCTAAAAGCCGTTTCACCAGATCGGTATTGGTCCCAATGATGAGAGAGCTTCTTGAGGGCCCTGGCAGCCAGAGACAGACAATGGCCAGTGTCTCAAAGTTCTGGGGCTCCCCAGCCCTCAATGGATCACACGACAACTTAATCCGCACACATCCATCACAAGAGTACTCTTCTGCTTGGATACCCTGAATCTTGGTGTCTCCCATCTCTTCCAGGGGCAGGTATGATAGGTACTTCTTGTAAAAGTCTCTGGTCATTAGGGTAACCTGAGAACCTGTATCAAGGATGGCTCTGGTGTAGATCCCTTCGATCAGAACAGGCACTACAGGCAATTGGGTAGCAGTCCTTTTGGAAACACCTGTAACAGCAGGCTGGCATACATGGACTTGTGCTCTCTTCAGCTTCCGGCGCTGGGAATGCCGTTTCTGGTGTTGTTTGGAAGGCTGATAGGCGTTGTTCACTGAGACGGCATAAACTGCAGGTGTCCTCCACCGTTCCCTCACAGGTTCAGGGAAAGTTATTTTTGAAGGCCCAGGTCTTCTCTCCATTCTTGGGTCACTTCTCTGAGGCCTCCGCCAGCCTTCTGTCTCCATTCGTGGACTTGGACATACTCGCTGGTAGTGGCCTACACCTCCACAGTTTTGACAGATGTCTTGCTTCGTGGGCTTTTGGGCGGACAATCCAGTATTTTCTGCCATCAATTTGTTCATCATCTCCGCCAGCTGGGACACTTGCACCTTCAGTGTGTCTATCTCAGACCTGCCATCCAGTGACCCGGTCACCATCTCCATTATTTTGGACATCTGAGTCTTCAGGATCTCCACTTCTGAGTCCCGTTCAGCAGCCGTAACTGATCTGACTCCCACCGCGGGGAGGGTAGTCGTCTTCTCAGCCCCTTGCTGTTCATTTAAGAGGGCTTCTTCATCTCTTATGATTCGTACAAGATCTGGGTAACTCAAAGTCATCACTCCTTCAGAGGTCTTCAAGTAGAGCCAAACTGGATCTGAACGCAGGGCTCCCCTCAGGATCTGCTTCATTCGGGTTGCGTCTATGACCTGCGGTAGTATTCCCTTCTTTAGGACAATTTGGCACAGCTTCCGGTTTAGCCTCCGCACATATTCGGATAACTTCTCTCCCGGCTGTTGGAGGGTATGTTCGAACTGGTATATCAGTTCAGTTGCCTTCTCCAGCTGGCCAAATTCCTCCTCCAGCATAGCCAGATAATCGTTTGCGGTACAGGTAGCGTTGCTAAGCCTGAGGTTCTTTACAGCTTCAGCAGCAGCGCCCTTTAGACTTTCGCTGATGCGCTGCTTCTTCTGCGCCTCTGGTACCTCCCATCCCTCTACCGCTTGCATGGCCTGTTCAATCCAGGTGTCAAATTCTTCTTCTCCGGCAGGCACTGGTTGCTTCCCTGAGAAGGTGCTAAGCTTCCGGTAACCGGCCTCCACATGCACCGTACTGCTTTTCTGGCACTTAATTACAAGGTCTCCTAGAGCATTCAACAATTCAGGCCCTTTAGCGGCCAGCGGTGATCCCGGGCTTAATAGTTCCTTAGGCTTTTCTGCTTTAGGGGATAGTGGTGGAGATAATCGCGGAGGTGATGGCTTTGGTGTCTGAAACCATTCTTCCTTCACTGGCAGCGTATGTATCAAGTGATAGATCTGATTATCTATGGCTTGTATACTCTGACTTTTAAAATGCTCTAGGGTTTCGTTTTTCCATTCTACCAGTGCGTATGTAAACAAGATCACTGGATCTGGCCTAAAATCCATCACCCATGCTTTGTGGCTCGGAGACAGTAACAATACGAGCTGTTTTATCTCCTCTTTCTTCCATCTTTCCCCTGGGAGTACAATGACTACCGCCGCGGTTGGATCGGCGCCAATCGCTGTGCACCACTGTGACATTGCTAGCGGGTCCATGCTGGTACTTCTGACCGGCTTGATTGCAGCGTTCAACGTACAAGGATCCCGGACTCGAGCCCCTACGTGTAGCGCTACCCCCAGTTAAGAGAGCCGCTGGTTTTGTTTTGGGCCCTGTAGTGCACCGCTGTCAACCCCCGGCAATCGGCTCTACCTCCCGTGGCACAGCTAGTAAGGGGAGATAGGACCGCGTGACTGCAACTCTAGGTGACGCAGTCCTATGGCAAACACACACAGTGATATACTTTAAAACTTCTATTAAAGTAAGTGAAACTGACACCAATGTACTTGACCCAGATATTTTACTGAGGCTAATGGGCAAGTAATAAACAACAGTATAACAAGTTGCAGATCCCTGCAATAAACAGTAATAAAGATAAACAGAGTAATCAGAATAATAAGGTATTGCTATGCAACTCTAGCGCTGCCCTTTAACAGCTACTTCCCCTCATGGGTAGACTAACACCCAGTAATGTCTACCTATGCAGTCAGGCCTGACTGATCTAAATGTAAGTTCAGTGAAACAATATTCGCTAGCAATCTTTCGGTTGTGCACTTGAAGAACAACTTTGTAATCCCAACGAATAGTAAAGATAAAGTATCTGTCTTTAAACAGCTCTCACCACCCGGACAAGTCCAAGTCCTTTTCCTCCGCCGATTCATCTAGGAACAGGAATCCACCGACATCCAAGTCTTCAATCCTTCTGGTGTACTGCAGTAAGGAGGAGAAGATGACTCTAAGGTTCTGCTAGGCTGGCAGAGGGTCTCTTTGGAAAAGAGCACAAGGCCCAGGCTTCAGGCCTTGTGCATACAGCAGTTCAGCACAGAGATCCTCTTGCTAGGAGAGGGGGTGTCCAAAAGAGGCAGAACAAACTCCACCTCCCCTTTATAAAGTCTGCCGCAGCAGTCTCTGTTCCGGAGCAATGCACCCTGGGTGCTGCAAGATGTACTGGGAGATGTAGTCTCTCTGTATTAAAGGGGAATACCCCGCTACACAAGGGTGACCAGACATCCCCGGTTTCAGGGGACAGTCCCCGGATTGAGGACACTGTCCCCGGATCAAGTCTGTCCCCAGTTTTGTCCCCGGATGGGATTTGAACAGGGGCTGGGGCAATTTCAAAGACAAAGTGCAGAATTAAAAAAAATTCTGGGGGTGCATTTTTTTTCCATTATCTGAGCCCCTTTCTGATGATCATGTGCTGGTCGGAGCGGAGGGAATATTTCTTCAGTTTCGGGTGCCCATTCAGCTCCGCTCACATGTTCTTCTGTCTTGGCTCAAGTCCCGGCCAGCCACCTGCCTGCTTATCTCCTTGCCTTCCCTGGCGGAGTGATCTTCCTCCGCTCCCCACCCAGTAGTAGCTGGGGCCCGGAGAGTAAGACTTGACAGGCTGTGAGGTGGGCAGCGAGAGTCGCTGATTGCCGCTATTACTAGTAAAAAAAAATATGTCCCCGGATTTAATTTAAAAAATCTGGTCACCTTACTCTATACCTGTCCTAGGCACTGTCCCATAAGAGCTCTTGCTATCTCACTAAGGACCATCACCTACCCCTGAGACACGCACAAACATGTTAGTGCACCCAGCTCTAACTGTTTGTAGAAAGTCCTTTCATCAGATAGGGCGTACATCCAATTTTATGATGTGTGACTGATTTTACTGTGATAATGTTTTAAAATATATTTTCTATCATTGAAAATGCTTCTTCCTGCCCTCACACCACAGTAGTCTATACTGGCAGAGCTGATTAATAGAGTTGGGCCAAACACCCCCTGGTTCGCACCAGAACTCTTGAACATCATAAAAGTTCGGACCGGAACCCCGAACCCTATTAATGTCGATCGGACCCGAACTTCAAAAATCAAAAGTCCCAATTTTTAAGGCTTTTATGCAAGTTATTGGGCATAAAAAGGGTATGAGGGCCCGGGTACTGCCCTGGGGGACATGTATCAATGCAATTTTTTTTTTTTTATATATATATTATTTTTACAGGAGCAGTGATTTTAATAATGTTTAAAGTGAAACAATAAAAATGAAAAAAATTCCTTTGAACCACTTTAAAACCGCACATACAGGGCGGCACTATTGCGCGAAACGACGTACTTGTACGTCGTTTCATGCAATAGATACTGTTGGCACGCGCGCGGGTCCGGCAGACTTGTTGTCCGACGGCCACCCGCGATCGCTGCACAGAGAAGCAGAATGGGGATCTGCCTATGTAAACAAGGCGGATCCCCATTCTGACAGGGGACAACATGGAGATCTGCTGTTCCTAGTGATCAGGAACAACAAGCTCTGTGTTGTCCCAGTGAACTCACACAGTTAGAACACACCCAGGGAACACAGTTAACCCTTTGATCACCCATTAGTGTTAACCCCTTCCCTACCAGTGTCATTTATACATTGATCATTGCATTTTTTTTTTAGCACTGATCACTGTAATAATGTCACTGGTCCCCGAAAAGTGTCACTTGGGATCAGATTTGTCCGCCGCAATGTCACAGTCCCTCTAAAAATCGCAGATCGCTGCTATTACCAGTAAAAATATTTAAAAGCAAATAAAAGTCCATAAATCTATTTTGTAGACGCTATAACTTTTGCACAAACCAATGAATATACGCTTATTGCGATTTTTTTTACCAAAAATATGTAGTAGAATACATATTGGCCTAAACTGATGAATACATTTGTTTTTTTATATTTTTTGGGGATATGTATTATAGCAGAAAGTAAAAAATACATTTTTTTCTTCAAAATTGTCAGACTTTTTTTGTTCATAGCGCAAAAAATAAAAACCACAGAGGTGATCATATGCCACCAAAAGAAAGCTCTATTTGTGGGAAAAAAGGAACATCAATTTTGTTTGGGTACAATGTTGCATGACCACGCAATTGTCAGTTAAAGCGACACAGTGCCGTATCGCAAAAAAATGGCCTGGTCATTAACGGGGTAAATCCTTGCGGGGTTAAAGTGATTAAATATAGTGCCTGGGGGGGATCCCTTGGTCTGTCTGGAAAATTGGCGCATCTGTACCATGTATAGAACATGCTGCAGTAAAACTGATATTTATAAAGAAAAAATGACATTAAAATTGCCAGCAATACAATACCATTGCCCGCATTACAAAAATGTTAAAAAAAAAATGGCATGGGGTCCCCCAAATCCATACCAGACCCTTATGCAGCCCAGCAGGTGTTGATGGGGACAAGGCCCTCATCCTGACAACCCTTGGCAGTTGTTGTGGGGATCTGCGAGCAGGGGGCTTATCGGAATCTGGAAGCCCCATTTAACAAGCCCCCCTCCCTATGTGAATGAGTATGGGGTACATTGTACCCCTACCCATTCACCAAAAAAAGTGTAAAAAATAAATAAAGACAGGGGGCAGTTTTTGACAACTCCTTTATTAAAAATGTCCCCGATGTAGATCCATTGTCAATCACGACGCCCGCCGCACCGCCAGACCCAGAAAAAAAATAACGATTCACTAGCGATGAAGGCTAACCGCCGAATGCATGCTCCGCCGCTTTACAGTTTTTAAATAGGTGACGTCACCTGGTGGCACCACCCGCTTGTGACGTCACCTACCCAAAGGGCTCCATATGGATTGGGAGGGGCCCCACGCCAATTTTTTTTTCACTTTTTTCTATTGCTGACAATGTTTTTTTTTTTATTCAGCTGTCAGTGAGGAAGCCCGTTAAGGAACAGCCGGCTTCCTGGCTCGCTCCTTAACAACCAGCTATTCACTGTGCCCGGTCTGGGCAAAGCTTTTCCCAATCAGGGCTTAGAATGCATTGTGCAGCGCCCCGCAAATTCAGGTGTTCACTGAATGTGCAAACAGGCGATGTTCGGGCCGAACTATTCACCCAACTGTTGCAGAGGAAGAGGGGGCTTACTCTCTGACCTGTAGGACTGCAAACAGTCATGCTTAGACATCAGGCATCTGCTTTTACAGGAAAGTCGAGATACACAGATGAAAATTAAGGTTGTCAGTACAATATTTACCAGACTGAATATTGATTTCAGTGATCTCAGCTGGATCTAAATTGGAACTAAACTTCTGAAAATACTCACCCCCACCTTCCAGTAATGGGTCAGTTACATCCTTCACTGGCTGCTGTCATCTTCTTCTCAGCTACTTCCAGGTGTCAGGTTTTCAGACTCTTGATTGTCGGGTGGTGGAGTGACATCCTCCTGCGCATGCGTACAGGAGTCAGTCATTCCGACACATTTGGTGTGCACTGAGAATACAAGCCCCATTCAATAGAAAAAAAAAAAGTAAAGGCCCGTACACACGATACGAAAATCGGAAGTAAAATTTTGTCCGACAAACGATCTGCCAATTTTCGGATCATTAGTACGGTGCTTTTTTTCAACAGCCGATTCTGATTTTTCATCCGACAAAAGCTGGACAAAAGCTGGATGTGCAGACTATAACATTTTTGTTGCACAAGAACACAACGTCCGATTTTCGTTTAATTAATTAGTAGGGTTTTCGTCCGAAAAAAAAATTCAAGAGCAAGACTACGCATGCTCAGAAACGAAAAAATTAATACATACAAAACTATTCAACATATTACGTCACTTCTGAAGTTGTATTCTGTCGTACGAGAATTTTTGTATGGTGACTGGTGAGTAACCTCTTCACTTTCGTCATGAGACTAGCATGCAACAAAAAACAGACAAACGGTTGTCCGAAAATCTGATTGTGTGTACGAGGCTTTAATGTGTGTTATTGCAGAGGAGACATAGCATGTCTCTTATGCAACAAAGAGCTGTCTGCTTGCAATTTTTTTTACAGATTAGGTTTAGTTCTGCTTTGTTTCTTATATCTGAGTGTTATACTCAGGTACCCTTGCTCTTCAATAATCCTCTGCTGTTTCTCTATTCACAGCTGGGGTACCCGTGAAAAAACTTGGTTGTGCAAATGCCACAATCTGCTCAACGGAGACCACAGAAAACGTTCTATTGACCAAGCCATCTGCCAGGAACGAGTGCTGCAATCAAAACTACTGCAATTTTGCTGTCAACGTGAAACTTTCTTCCATCGCTGCCATCGGAGCTGTGTTACTTCTATGGATCACCAAGCTGTCCTGAGCAGAAACAGATGACATCTACCATTTACCTGCAATTAGACACCGTGGAAGCCTAAAGAGAACCAATTGCTGATCATTGACAAAATCATTGAGCTTATACAGGAATTTACACCATCTTAAATTATAACTGTTTAGGCTACTAATACAAGATATATATTTGCCTACTTAAAAGATAAGTTCACCTTTAGAACATGTTACATGTTGCACCCACAATTAGCGTGTAAAGTGTAATATGTTCTAGCATTTCAACCCCCCATTCCCTAAGATTTCCCCTCTGTGACAGTGGGCAGGGGTTCTTTTAATGCGAGGAGCTCCGCCCACACTGTCACATCATTCATTCAAAGAGATCTGTAAATTAGTAAACTATAAGTCCTGTCTGCCACTGCAGAAGACGGACTTGAATTTCTCAAACTAAAGCCCCATACACACGGTCGCACTTTTTAACAACAAACTTCGAAATGAGCAGGTTTTCCCAAAAATCCGACCCCCTGTACGCTCCATCGGACAAACTTTTTCGGTTTTCATCGGACAAAAGTTCGCTCTGCAAACGGACAAACTTTTCGGCAACAAAAGTCCTACGGTGCAAAATCCTATTGTGTGTACAGAAGTTTATCGGACTTTAGTCCAAAGTACAAACACGCATGCTCAGAACCAATGTTAAAATCAACCAACAATAGCAGAAGTTGACCAAAGGGTGGCGGTAAAGACCAGGAAAAAGCAGAAAAAACAAGTGATTTGGAGAAAGTTGGCTGAAAAAGTCCTGCCGTGTGTATGCATACCAAGTTCACGGCCAACAGCCTGTAAACAAAAATCCACAGAAAAGTTTGTTTGAAGTCCGACCGTGTGTATGAGGCTTAAGAGTGTGCTGATCAGCGCCATCGTAGTCCACTGACACTCCCTTCAGCTTTCTAACTGAAAGCCTGTAAAGAGATACAGACTGAAAGCTGAAGGACATGTCTGCAGGAGCCTGACATTGCACCCATGATCCACTGATCACTGGTGCAATTCTTTGCAGGCTCCTGTGTGAAAAATAATAAATGCACATTTTTCCTGCAAAATATGTGCATTCATTATTTTTTTCCCTACAGATGAACTCAACCTTTAACTTTGAATCCCATATTTCAGCTATACGTTCAAGGATATATATAAGGTTTTCTGAAGTGTGATGCTTGTTGTCCTATCAACTGCCTGCAGTAATCTTCCAGTCTCTAAGTGTGCATAACTCTATTAAACAGCAGAGCATCATAGTTGTATCGCTGTAGTTGCTTTTTTTGTTGACTACATGGCTTTGTTAAGGCTCGTACACACTGTAAGAAAATCGGGCGAACATTTTCGTCCAAAGAATTTTCATACGATTTTCGTATAGTGTGTACTCAACTTTCTAAAGCCGATTCAGAATTTTCGCACGGAAATTCCTGAAGGGGCAAATTCCAAAAATTTTCTCGTACGGGAACAGAACCAACGATTTTTGTTTAACGTGCACCGTTTTCATACAAGAAAAATCAGAAAAGACTACGCATGATCAGAAACAAAAAAAAAAACAAACAAAAAAAAAGCCTTTGTCATACTAATTTTCTTTCATTGGTTCCGATTTCATGTGAAGCATCGACAAAAATCCGAAGAACATTCGCCTGATTTCCCCACTTTACTTGACTCTATGGGTTAGATTTACTAAAACCGAATCTGGTGCAGCTGTGCATGGTAGCCAATGGGCTTCTAACTTCAGCTTGTTCAATTAAACTTTGGCAGTAAAACCCAGAAGCTGATTGGTCTCTGTGCAGAGCTTGACTAGATTTTGCACTTTTCAGTTTTAGTAAATAACCCCGAAAAACGTTGAAAATGTCTTGAGCATTTGCACAGGCAGAATAAATTGTCACTGCATTGTTTGTAATAGGATCATCTCCTTCATCCAGTGGCCATATGCGGTAATCTATTCTTTGACTGAGGTCTTTTAGGAAATAGCGCATTTTTTTTGTTTTTGGTCGTTCTGGTGTGTTGGCAGCCCGTTTAAATAAATGGGTTGCCTTGACACAATGCACATTAACACATGACTTGTCATGCTTATCCTTGTTTTACTACTTAGTTGCTGAACAAGTATACAGACAACAGCTGAACACACACACATAAAGATTTCTTCTGTTCAGCCTGCGGTCTGAATGAAAAAATCCAGCAGATTCCTCCATCCGTGTTATAAGGAGCAGATGGAAAGATCTCTTGCTGTGGCCCTGCCGGCTGTCAAAATATATAATAGGATGCAGCTGCTGTTTGACTGTCAATTTTTTGTTCAGCTTCTGAAATTTTTTCAGTCGAACAAAATGGGGGAATGAGGGCGTCGATAGGGCCACCCACAAAGTGAATTTTGGCTGGTTCATTAGGAACCAGACAACATTTTCATAGTGTATGGCCAGTGACATTAAAGGTTTCATTTTTTTTTAAAACAAATGTGTCATACTCGACTGCTCTGTGCAGTGGTTTTTGCACAAAGTAGCCCCGATCCTCCTCTTTTCGGATCCCCCACCGGCGCTCTTGGCTCCTCCTTTTCAGCCAGTGCCCACAATAGCAAGTGGCTTGCTCTGGGGGCACTGGTGCTCCTCACTGGCTGTGATTGACAGTAGCAGGAGCCAATGGCTCCCGCTGCTGTCTCAGCCAATGAGGAATGAGAGACTCGGGAGAAGCTCAGCTCTCATGCATATCGTTGGATTGAGAGGGAGCTCAGGTGTGTTTTAGGGGGAGCTGGACACAGAACGTCTTTTACCTTCATGCATAGAATGCATGAAGGTAAAAAAACATTGAGCTATTAAAACCACTTTAATGCCCTGTACACACGGTTGGAAATCCGATGGATTTTTCCATCGGAAATCCGATGAAGCTGACTTCCATCAGTCTTGCCTACACACCATCAGTCAAAAATCCGACCGTCCCAAACGCTGTGACGTAAAACTCTCCGAAGAGCCGAGAAAAATTAAGTTCAATGCTTCTGAGCATGTGTCGACTTGATTCTGAGCATGCGTGGGTTTTTTCTCCGATGGAGTTCCCCACAGACGATCGGAATTTGCTATCGTTTTTTTTTTCCATCGGTATAATTTAAAACATGTTCTATTTTTTTATACCGATGGGAAAAAAGACCGATGGGGCCCACACACGATCGGTTTGTCCGATGAAACAAGTCCATCAGTCTTTTTTCATCAGAAAAACCGATCGTGTGTACGCGGCATAAGAGTTTTAAGTTCAGTGTAAAAGCTTTCTTGCATTTTTGCAACCAGTAATTTTAAATGTCATTGCCCTCAGCAGAATCTTGTTCCCATGACTTTTTTCTTGGCTGTTTTTTCTATAGATTGCTCTGTACTTAATTATTCAACTAGTTGTAATTATTACAGTTGTATAGCTCGGTTCATGATGGAACAGGAGTTGGGTGTTACCAGCCCAGCCCTGTTGCTGATATGCCCATTTGTACAATAAACAGTTTTAGAAATTAGACTTGGTAAAACTCGTTTTTTTCCCCCTTGGGTCAAACTTTAAAGCAGAACTCCGGGCACAGAAACTTTAATCTAAATATATTTCTCAATGGATATTAAGGATTTAAATCCACTTTGTGTTCACCAAATACCTTTACAAACCCAGATATTGCATTGTAATAGCTACAGGGACATCAGCACTGTGCTGTGCGTAGCCTGTGCAGATAGCAGAGCTGTGGGAGGGGCCCAGCAGTCCCCACAGGCTACAGGCTTCCTGCAGAAAACTACAGCGGAGGCGGAGACAAGACCAGTCATCCTGCACAAGGAGAGAAAGCAGCAGTGAGCGGTCTTTATTACAGGAAGCAAAGTGTCACACTGGATTACTGCACAGATTTGGAAGAAATACACCAATCATGCCAAGATTCCAATAAGAAAACACATGACAAATGTATTTAGATAATATTTGTGTTCAGCTTTAAAAGCAATTCTACTATAAAGCAAAAACAAGTTCTAATGCCGTTTAGGTCACATTCAACTGTTTTCCTTTGGGAGAACTTTCAAGATGCATTTGAGCAGGACTGCAACCTCTTACCAGTCATTCTAAGCGGATTAGTATGCTTCTGTAAGGTCTCGTGCACACAAATGTAAATACAGGCGTATGGCCGTGTAGCATAAAATACTCACGTATTTACAGCATCTGGGAGCCCCAGCTGTGGCATATTTCTGCCCATGTTACTGTATTAAAAAATAAGCTGTGCCCTGTAATCTCATGTAAATTCTGATGCTTGTGATTACACATATTTTCCAAAACACAATCTTTTTTTCATGTCCAGGAGAGATTCTGAGTACAGCCGCCTATAGACATTAATGGCTGTATGCAGGTATGCAGGTATGCACCAATACTCACATAAACCTGTGTATAGTGTACTGTCTTAAGCCTCGTACACACGGTCGGACTTCCATCTGACTTTTCCGTGGATTTTTGTCCGAACGGAGTTGGCCGGGCACACCCATAGCATACACACGCTCTGACTTTTCTGCAAACTTTCCCAAAACTTTTCCAACATCATGTGGTTTTTATGCTCTTTACCGCCACCCTTTGGTCAACTTCTGCTATTGTTGGTTGATTTTAACATTAGTTGTTTTGTCCATCGGACAAAAGTCCTATGGTTTTCTGTACACACAGTCGGACTTTGCTCCATCGGACTTTTGTTGGCGAAAAGTTTGTCCGTTTGCAGACCGAACTTTTGTCCGATGAAAACCAAAAAAGTTTGTCCGATGGAGCGTACACACGGTCGGATTTTTTGTCAAACTTGCTCAAAATGAAGTTTGTTGGCCAAAAGTCCGACCGTGTGTACGGGGCTTTAAGCCCCGTACACATGGTCGGACTTTTGGCCAACAAACTTCATTTTGAGCAAGTTGGACCAACAATCCGACCGTGTGTACGCTCCATCGGACAAACTTTTTTTTTTTTGTGTTTTCATCACACAAAAGTTGGGTCTGCAAACGGACAAACTTTTGGCCTACAAAAGTCCGATGGAGCAAAGTCCGACCGTGTGTACAGAAAACCATCGGACTTTTGTCCGATGGACAAAACAACTAATGTTAAAATCAACCAACAATAGCAGAAGTTGACCAAAGGGTGGCGGTAAAAAGCAGAAAAGAGCTGAAAAACCACATGATGCTGCAAAAAGTTTTGGGAAAGTTTGCAGAAAAGTCCTGTGGTGTGTATGCTATGGGTGTGCCCGGCCAACTCCGTTCGGACCAAAATCCAGGGAAAAGTCAGATGGAAGTCCGACCGTGTGTATGGGGCTTTATGCCGCGTACACACGACCGTTTTTAATGTCATTGAAAAAAACGACGTTTTTTACTCGACGTGATTCTTCTCAAGCCTGCCTTGCCTACACACTATCATGAAAAAAAATGCTCGAGCAAAGCGCGGTGACGTACGAAATGTACGACGGCACTATAAAGGGGAAGTTCCATTCGGATGGTGCCACCCTTTGGGCTGCTTTTGCTGATCCTCGTGTTAGTAAAGTTTGGTGAAAGACGATTCGCACTTTTCAGCCTCGTGCTCTTCAGTCCGTTACAGCGTGACGAATGTGCTATCTCCATTATGAATGCTAGTTTTACCAGAATGAGCACTCCCGTCTCATCACTTGCTTCTGAGCATGCACATTTTTTTCACGTTGTTAAAGCATACACACGGCCGTTTTTCATGACGAGAAAAACGACGACGTGAAAAACGACGAGAAAAATTAGAGCATGTTCCAAATTTTTAATGCCCATTTTTCACCTTGTGAAAAATGCTCTGGAGCCCACACACAATCGTTTTTAATGACCAAATTAAAAAACTGCATTTTTCTCGTCATGAAAAACGGTTGTGTGTACGCGGCATCAGTCTTTTGACTAAAATGCCATTTTAGTTTTAGTCCCATTTTAGTCTTTAGAAGCCATTGAATTACAAAAGTGCGGTTTATTAAGAAGCTAAGTGAACATTAAAACATAAAGTGTATGTAAACTCTCACCTTGTAAAACAACCCATTCAGTTTAAAATAGAAATGAAAGGCAAAATATTTGTGTATAGATATAAAAAACATTATAAATACCCCCCCCTTTTTTTTTTATAAGTGATCACAAGCCTCTATTCTCAGCAGCACAGAGAGGTGAGCAAGGAGAAACAGCAGCTTACTGATCTTCCCACTGATAGGCTATGCAGGGGGGCATGTGAGCAGAAGTCTGATCATTGTAGGAGAGCACACAGAGTTCCCAGCATAGCTAGAAAACTGACCACGTTTTGTTGTGATGCCTAGTGTGGTCAGTTATTAATAGAAAAGCAGAGGAACTGGCAGGAACACCAGGGATTTCACACGAAGGAAGAAATACAAAGAGAACAGGATATTTTTTCATACAAGTAGCTGGTACAGGCACATATCAGGTATGTGAAATGTTGGGTTTACATATTCTTTAAAGTGGCACTCTCACCACAGGGTCATTTACAGAAAAAGAACTCCTGTAAAAGAAGAAGACATTATACGTACCTTTCTGGCAGCCCGTGTCTAGAAATGCCGCTGCTTAACTGCTTTTTTAAAACCAACTCTAAAACAGAAAAAAATTGTACTTGTTCAGGTACTACTTGGAGTGACAACTGTCTCCCAAATGTTCTCATGTGTTGTCACCCTGCCACATATACACCTGGACAAGCTTACCAGCAGCCATACTAACATACATTAAGCAGGCACTTTCCACTGATGTCACTATTAGTAAGACGGTCCTAAGGAGTAACGCAAAGGTGACACTAGAGCGTGTTCATGTAGAGAAGTGGCTGAAGACAACTGGAGAACAGGGATGAGCCGAACACCCCCTGTTCGGTTCGCACCAGAACTTGCGAACAGACAAAATGTTCGTGTAAACTTTAGAACCCTATTAAATACAATGGACTCGAACGTTCGAAATCTAAAGTGCTAATTATAAAGGCTTATATGCAAGTTATTGTCCTAAAAAGTGTTTGGGGACCGGGGTCCTGCCCCAGGGGACATGTATCAATGCAAAAAGAAGTTTTAAAAACGGCCGTTTTTTCGGGAGCAGTGATTTTAATAATGCTTAAAATGAAAAAATAAAAGTGAAATATTCCTTTAAATTTCGTACCTGGGGGGTGTGTATGATATGCATGTAAAGTGGCGCATGTTTCCCGTGCTTAGAACTGTCCCTGCAAAAAATGTCATTTTTGAAAGAAAAAAAGTCATTTAAAACTCACTCGCGGCTATTAATGAATTGTCGGCTCCCGGCAATACATACAAAAGTCATTGATAAAAAAAAAAAAAAAAAGCATGGGGGTTCCCCAGAATTCAATTACCAGGCCCTTCAGGTCTGGAATGGATATTAAGGGGAACCCCGCCACAAATTTAAAAAAAAATTGACGTGGGGTTCCCCCAAATATCCATTCCAGGCCCTTCAGATCTGGCATGGATTTTAAGGGGAACTCCACCCCAAATTTTAAAAAAATGGCGTGGAGTCCCCCTAAAAATCCATACCAGACCCCTTATCCGAGCACGCAACCTGGCCGGCCGCAGGGGAAAAGGGGGGGACGAGAGAGCGGCCCCCCCTCCCTCCTGAACCGTACCAGGCCACATGCCCTCAACATGGGGAGGATGTCCCCATGTTGATGGGGACAAGGGCCTCATCCCCACAACCCTTGCCCGGTGGTTGTGGGGGTCTGCGGGTGGGGGGCTTATCGGAATCTGGAAGACCCCTTTAACAAAGGGGACCCCCAGATCCCGCCCCCCCTATGTGAATTGGTAAGGGGTACATTGTACCCCTACCATTTCACGAAGAAAGCGTAAAAACATGTTTAAAAAAACACACAAACACCTTGAAAAAGTCCTTTATTTAAAAAAAAAAAAAAAAAAAACATTCCAGCGGTGAAATCCAGTGTCCCACGGCGATCCCGATGTCCAGCGCTGTCCTTCATTGGTTGTGCCTGAGCGGACCTGATGGGGAACTCCCTCTCAGTATTTTAAATGTATAGACCCGCCCCTTCTAAAGTTCCCCATCAGGTCCGCTCAGCGGACCAGATGCGGAACATGAGAAGGGGCGGGTCTATACATGTATTGCCAAAGTGAGAGCAGTTCCCCATCAGGTCCGCCCCCTCGGTATGTCGGACCCGCCTACGTCATTGGCTTGAGCGGGGAACTTCCTTCACTATGTAAATTTAAATTACACAGTGAAGGAAGTTCCCCGCTCAAGCCAATGACGTAGGCGGGTCCGACATACCGAGGGAGCGGACCTGATGGGGAACTTTAGAAGGGGCGGGTCTATACATTTAAAATACTGAGAGGGAGTTCCCCATCAGGTCCGCTCAGGCACAACCAATGAAGGACAGCGCTGGACATCGGGATCGCCGCGGGACACTGGATTTCAGCGCTGGAATGTTTTGTTTTTTTTATTATTTTAAATAAAGGACTTTTTCAAGGTGTTTGTGTGTTTTTTTTAAACTTTTTTTACGCTTTCTTCGTGAAATGGTAGGGGTACAATGTACCCCTTACCAATTCACATAGGGGGGGGCGGGATCTGGGGGTCCCCTTTGTTAAAGGGGTCTTCCAGATTCCGATAAGCCCCCCGCCCGCAGACCCCCACAACCACCGGGCAAGGGTTGTGGGGATGAGGCCCTTGTCCCCATCAACATGGGGACATCCTTCCCATGTTGAGGGCATGTGGCCTGGTACGGTTCAGGAGGGAGGGGGGGGCGCTCTCTCGTCCCCCCCTTTTCCCCTGCGGCCGGCCAGGTTGCGTGCTCGGATAAGGGGTCTGGTATGGATTTTTAGGGGGACTCCACGCCATTTTTTTAAAATTTGGGGTGGAGTTCCCCTTAAAATCCATGCCAGATCTGAAGGGCCTGGAATGGATATTTGGGGGAACCCCACGTCAATTTTTTTTTAATTTGCGGCGGGGTTCCCCTTAATATCCATTCCAGACCTGAAGGGCCTGGTAAATGAATTCTGGGGAACCCCCACGCTTTTTTTTTTTTTTTTTTTTATCAATGACTTTTGTATGTATTGCCGGGAGCCGACAATTCATTAATAGCCGCGAGTCAGTTTTAAAAGACTTTTTTTCTTTCAAAAATGACATTTTTTGCAGGGACAGTTCTAAGCACGGGAAACATGCGCCACTTTACATGCATATCATACACACCCCCCAGGTACGAAATTTAAAGGAATATTTCACTTTTATTTTTTCATTTTAAGCATTATTAAAATCACTGCTCCCGAAAAAACGGCCGTTTTTAAAACTTCTTTTTGCATTGATACATGTCCCCTGGGGCAGGACCCGGGTCCCCAAACACTTTTTAGGACAATAACTTGCATATAAGCCTTTATAATTAGCACTTTAGATTTCTCCCATAGATTTTTCGAATTTGCCGCGAACACCCCAATTTGTTCGCTGTTCGGCGAACGGGCGAACAGGCAATGTTCGAGTCGAACATGAGTTCGACTCGAACTCGAAGCTCATCCCTACTGGAGAAGATCAGCACCTCTGAAATTAGAATAGGAAAAAAAAGGTGAAAAAAATGGCTATTATTTATGATACACACAGGGCAAACTAAATATCATCAACATAGGATTTACATGTACTTTTTGAGTGACTTAACCCCTATTAGAGACTGGCCAGTGACAAACCAGTGCACCACTCTTGTTACTGAGGATGTAGCTAAGAGATAAAGGGACACTCCATCCACAACTGCAAATTTGTTCACATTCAGAATGTTAAAGTGATGCAAAACCTAAGACCCGGTTCAACACAGGGGCGGCACGACTTTAGGGGTGACTCGGCAAGGCGATCTCAAGACGACTTCAGAAGCTACTTGCAAAATGACTTCTGTATTGAAGTCAATGCAAGTCGCCCCGAGTTGCCCCCAAAGTCGTACAAGAACCTTTTTCTAAGATGGAGCGACTTGAGTCGCTCCTATTAGAACGGTTCCATTGAAGAGAGCGGAGCGCGACTTGTCAGGCGGCTGAGTCGCCTGACGAGTCGCCCCTGTGTGAACCGGCTCTTATAAAAAAATATATAAAATATAAAATTCTCTGACACAATTCTAAGTAATCTATGTTTTTTTCAAACAGCATAGTCCAAAAGCACTTGCATAAAAATACATTTATAAAGGGTGGCTACATTTGTTGTGCATGGTTTCACTGTGTGTGGGAATGTAGCCAACTTAATTTGTTCGCTTCAAACATGGATTACAGTAATATGAACGCATCCAGTGTAGGCACGTATTAATGTAGAATGTAGAATAACCCCTATTGCTAGTCCTCAGTGACACTTCTGGGAGGTATCAGTTTGGTTACATTCTGACACATGCACAGTAGGATTGCAGGCGCAATGCATGATGGGAGATGTAGCTTGAGTAGAGTGGTACACGTGACCAGTACCGGGACAGGTTCATCTCGTTCCCAGGGCAAGGATGCGGAACTGCATCTCCTCCCCCATTGTTAATGCATGCCACAGAATGGGTTACTGCCCTGTGCCCATTCTGTGCCCCCCTTGCTCCGCTGCGCCCAGGGCAGCTGTCCCCCTGCCCAACCCTTGTCCTGGCCCTGCATGTGACAGCGACATATACATGCACCACTCATACGTAATAACCGGAAGCAACACAGAAAATGCTGCAATTGGGAGTGGTCAGGACATAGAAATCAGAAGTTTTGAAAAAGATATAGAACTAATAATGAACTGTATTCAATGCTTGTGGCTCAGGACATTATGAAGGACTGGGCCTTTGTTTTCGCATAGATCATTTAGTGTCAATGTAAGCGCTCATTCACACAGGCGGGCATTAAAAGCAACCTCCAATGGTTTTTGCCTTAGCCTTCCCCTTAAGTGGGTTAAAAAAATCCAAATTATACAGAATCAAGCAGCACGCACTATTACGGGTACACCATATAGACATCACATCACCCCCGTGCTGGCACAGCTACATTGGTTACCTATAGTGCATAGAGTACAATTCAAAATCTTGGTTCTGATGTTTATAGCATATTGGGGCTTGGGCCCACTCTATCTCACGGAAATGGCCCCCCATTACACACCAATTAGAGCATTGTGGTCAGGGCTTCAAAACAGGATCATCCAACCCCCCCCCCCCCGACTCCAATCCTTGGGATGTCGACAAATGCAGACTATGGGCGAGGCCCTTTGGAACCAACTGCCCGACCATCTCCGGCTCCCAATGCCCCAAGCTCTTTTTAAAAGGCAATTAAAAACCCACCTTTTTAAAAACGCTTTTTCCTAACTACGGATGTAGAGACATTAAAATCAGTAATAATTAATGTCAACTTTGTTTTTCTACTCCTCTCGTGAGCCTTTCCTTCTTTTTTCTCTCCTCCCTTTTTCTCAAGTAGTTTTTTTCTCTTTTCCCAAGGCTGATTGGTGAATTTATG
This sequence comes from Rana muscosa, assembly GCA_029206835.1. NCBI lineage: Eukaryota > Metazoa > Chordata > Amphibia > Anura > Ranidae > Rana > Rana muscosa. The sequence goes on from CM055125.1 coordinate 73,075,218, forward strand.
GTACAGCGCGCTTAGTTGCAGTCCTCCAAGACAGTATTTGGCGCGATATAAATTTACATATCAATCAATCAATCAACCTAAAAACAGCAATGCAGTTGCAAAGGGGTCAGCAAAAATGAAATAGCATGTCACAGTCGACAGGCGGTATTGCTGCTGAACGCGACACATTCAAGTGAATAGGGCCACGTTGCAACCACCCTGCAACCCCAAGCAATACAGTGGCCGGATCAGCATTTTAAGGGATAAGGCAGGCAATGAGGAGGTAAGATGACTGTTAAATATCTCCGGATGTGAAGCAATCTACCACAAATCACACCTCAAAGGGTCGGCAGTATGGCCGTACATACTATATGAACAACTCAAAGTCATCATTCCTGTAAGTATTGTTCTGCTGCTTCGTCCAGCAACTGCAGCCACTAAACATCTTTTATGCAACAACAATACCATTATTACCGAGTATCTGAAGGACAAAAGGAAAACAAACAAGACAGGTCCCAAAATATAGTGCAGAGGCACCTACCTGGCTTTAAAGAACTGTGTCCATAAATGAACTTTGAAGTTATTTGCCACCTGCTTAGCATATATTAAATACTCACCTCTCCTCCTGCAATACTGAAGACAAAGCACTTGCAAAATTACTGTAAATGCTTTCGGGAGTGCCGATTTCCTGGTCCCCCATTGCTTTCTGTGGTTTCTTCCTGCAACCCCTATATCACTACAGTACACAATAATGACGGAGTGGCTGGCAGATTGAATCACCGATCACAGTGGAGAACCAGGAATCCGATTCTCCCAGATTGTGGTTTCCCAAGTTTCTCTTCTCTGCCATAGAGATTGTCGGTGTGGGCGGCAGAAGAGTTTGGTATTCTACGACTTCTTTGTAGGGGAAAAGGCTTTGTCAGTGTAGCACCCTCTAGTGTGCTAGAATAGGAATGGTTAGGTTTTTGTTAGAGTAAGCAAAATGTTTTGGCTTGGCTAGCAGCCAAGCCTGTGTTTTATCTGGGTCAGGATGAGTGATTCAGGGAGGCTGGTGTGACTCACAGGCAGCATCTCTGATATCTCCCCCTACGTCTGGAAACTTGTAGAAGATTCTGGAAGAATGGGAGTGGAGGTTAGGAGGAGCTGCCTGGAGTATTCATGAGGGCCCTGACCAATCCCCAACAGATGGGTTGGCAGGGGGCAGGCCCCCTCAAATATTCAGGGTCAGCCCAGCCGGGCAGGAGAGTTCGGGTGGAAGTTGGAGATTAAGTGCTAGGAGGCTGTCGGTGGACCCTTGAAGATAACCCCCTAGTCAGGGGGGGTGAATTTGGGTCTTAGAGCTTTCATGAAGGAGGGATACTCTGCAGCTCAGGAGGAATCCTGTCCAGTGGCATGGGAGCAGGTGTGAGGACAGCCAGAGAGCACATCAGGTGTGAGCCAGAGAGCACATCTGGGAGATCTCCAAGAAGAAGACAGTCAGGTGGGCTGGTGAGTGCTACAGTCGGGGAGGACTGAGAGGCAGCCTGAGAGGATTGGGTGAGAGCAGTCTGAGATGGATGCAGAGTCAGTCTGGAAGGACTGTGGAAATTTAGCCAAGTGGGCTGGAGAAAGGGGCAGCTGCAGCCAGGTGGGCTGGCAGTGCCTGAAGAGGTGGTGCTGGGATCAGTAGCCACAGAAGGACAGCTGGGCACTAAGACTTTGCTACAGTACCAAAGGGGCCCGCGGTCCCTGCCTATAAAGGACATTTGCTACTAATCTGACTGAGCCCAATTGTCAGATAACTTAACTGTGTGCCAGCTGGTCCTGGGAATTGTAGTGCTTCAAGTGTTGTTCTGGAGGAAGCTATGGAGTGTAAATTAGGGTGACCAGACATCCCCGGTTTCAGGGGACAGTCCCCGGATTGAGGATACTGTCCCCGGACCAAGTCTGTCCCCAGTTTTGTCCCCAGATTGGATTTGAACAGGGGCTGGGGCAATTTCAAAGACAGACAGTGCAGAATTAAAAAAAAAAATCTGAATTACACACCGCCGCTCCCACTAGCTTGGGGGGGGGGGGTATTTTTTTCCATTATCTGTGCCCCTTTCTGATGATCATGTGCTGGTCGGAGCGGAGGGAATATTTCTTCAGTTTTGGGTGCCCAATTCAGCTCCGCTCGCATGTTCTTCTGCCTTGGCTCAAGTCCAGGCCAGCCGCCTGCCTGCTTATCTCCTTGCCTTCCCTGGTGGAATGATCTTCCTCCGCTCCCCACCCAGTAGTAGCCGGGGCCCGGAGAGTAAGACTTGACAGGCTGAGTCAGCCGGCGACAGGCAGAGAGTCGCTGATTGCCGCCATTACTAGTAAAAAATAAATAAATATGTCCCCAGATTTCATTGAAAAAATCTGGTCACCTTAGTGTAAATAGTCTGTACAAAAGACGTTGTCCCTGGAAAGTTCTGCTAAATTCAAGTGGGCATCCCATAATACCCAAGGAACAAGGGCGTAGAGCGCTCTGAACAAAAAGGACTAGCCAGAGGTATTGTCTGAAATGTTGAATGTTTCAGGCAAGGTGATGTCTAAGAACACTTGGGTAGCACTTCATGAGGGAAGCAATCTCTAGCGAAGACAAACAAAACAGAAAAAAGGCACCTCTAAGTGCAGCAGTTAAAGACTTTAATAGCCGAAAGGGTTAAAAACACTTACTAGACATACGGTTAAAAGGGCTTATCGTGGTAAGTGAATGGGCTAGTGGTCCAGCGTCCAACGTCAGGGTGGTTCCAATAGGGTAGTACTGGAGGTGGTCCGTGTGCAGCAGGGTTTCCAGCCTACCAGCAGAGGGAAGCCACAGTGAAAGGAAACACCAGAAGGATCAGCCGTGCTGCCGAGATCAGCGTGGAATGCAGGACCCGGAGATGACGTCAGTGGAAGGGGACCAGAATCAGTGTGGACGCATGGACCGGAAGTTGCTGGCTGCACTGGCTCTGGTGACACTGTACTGATGTGGCAGCAATCAGGGAAACTGTTCATGGCTGCACTCCTTCTGGTGACTGTCATTGGTTTGGCATGATCAAGAACACTGTTTATGACTTACACTGGTCTGGTGACACTGAGACTGGTGTGATCAGGAACACTGTTGGCAGCTGAACTAGTCTGGTAACACTGGCACTGGTATGGTGGTGATCAGGAACACTGTTGCTGGATGACACTGGTCTGGTGACACTGGGACTAGTGTGGCAGCGATCAGGAACACTGTTGCTAGCTTACACTGGTCTAGTGACAATGGGACTGGTGTAGCGGTGATCAGAGACACTGTTGCTGGCTTACACAGGTCTGGTGACACTGGGGACTAGTGTGGCAGCAATCTAGAACACTGTTGCTGGCTTACACTGGTCTCTTGAAACTCGGACTAGTGTGGGGGTGATCTGTTGCTGGCTTACACTGGTCTGGTGACACTGAGATCACAGCAGTGATCAGGAACACTGTTTCTGGTTACACTGGTGGCGACTGGTGTGGTAGTGTTTGGAGGAACTGTGACTGGTTGCACTATTAGGGCATGTTTACACGTGAGGCTGGGGGACGGTAAAATCTTGCAGGTGAACCACGGTTTTACTGCTTCCAACCGCTACCTCCTTTAACTGCAGAGGCAGCTGCTAGGCGTGCACTCATACCACAGTTGTGATGATTTGCGACCATGGCAGGAATTATACTATCTGTTGCTTTCGGCAGGTGTACCGCCCACCTTTTACCAATTTCATTGGCCCTGTACCCCAATCACAGGGGTACAGGGCCAATTTATATGCAAAGGCTAGGCAGGAGGCAGTTAACAACTTCATTAATGACTACAGTTACGTTTTATTCAAGTTTATTCAAGTTTCCTATGCTGTCAGAGCATCAATCCTAAATGAACCAAAACAATAAAATGAAACAAAAGGTTCCCAAAGAGAGGGGTATAAGTAGGGAAATTAAAAGAAAGAGGAAGAAAAGTGAAGGTATGGGAAAAAGAGAAGCATCGTTATCGGTCAGGAACTTATCTCATCCCAGCCTCTGACCTCTCAAACTCAAACAGGAAATTACAGTATACTTACTATTTCAACAGATTTCAGACCTTCTAAAATCTGTCTTGCTTGTCCTGTGGGATGCGCACTATCCTGGAGTATGATCCAAGAGCTCTTGCTTTTAGTTGCTGGAATATCAGGGGACCAAATTTTTACATTTTCCAACTTACCAGTCCTTAGACAAAGCTCTCCAACTGTCCCTCATTTGAAGGGACTGTTCCTCTCTTGAGACCAAATCCCTCTGTCCTTCGTGCAGCCTCAGTTGTTCCTCCATTTGGTCTGATGTGTAGATCTCTATTGAAAATGTACTATTTCAAAACCATTTTATGCTATTCTAAACTTTTCATCCAACCTCTATATAGCACTCTCTAGTGTGCTACTAGTTTCAGAGTAGAAGAGGGGGAGCAAAAAGGGTGGGACTTTAAATGAAGCACCTGGTTGCGACAGGGTAATAGGTGAACAGTGGGAATTTTATTGATATTACAAATAAGACATATAAGGCAACGGATATCAAGGTAAGCGATAAACATAAATTCCACAATAATGAAGGCAATAAAGTCTCATAATGTAATCACTGCTGTAGGTAAACGATATACATGGTAATATACAATAAGCAAGATAATATTATAGTGTCTCAAATTGAGACAACAACAAAATTCCCTGGGTCACCCAAAAAATTGGGTAAAATGGTAATTGGAGGATGTGGCCTGCAGAACCTACGGCCTTATTAGACCTGTTCAGGTAAAACTTAAAAGTTGGGGGGTCTGGAAGTATGAAGTTGAAAGCACGGCATCAAGTAGCTCTACACGCTTCGTGGCTTTTGCACCACTCATCAGGAGCATGCGCATGATATATCTAAAATAAAGATGATATAAGGATCATTGGTATAAGCATAGGTGGGGGTGGGGTATAAACCCCCTACACTAAGGTACATACTCACTCACCGGAGATCGTGTGTTGGTGGTGTGATGGTGAGGCGTAACAGGCCTCCAGGGACACCTCCAGTCGGGAGCCATGGCAGGTGGCCAAACGGGGGCGACCCACATGGGCAGCCACCAGGCAGGTATGAGGACTGGGGTAACCCTGTGGGAAGGTGAAAAATGGTTGAGGGTGGATTGTCACAATGAGTGACCATAAAGTAAACTGAAGTGGATAGGAACCCAGGAAGTGAAGTGTGGAGGTGCAGGAAATACCGCTGGTGATCCAGAGGGGTGCCAAAAATGTGTGACAACAATTAAGGAAAGGTGGTGCAAATGATAGATCCCGAGCTGAAGTCCAGAAGTGAAAGTGAGAAGCTAGGTGAGATGGAGAGATGGAGGGAAACAAAAGTTACCTCGGTGGGGCGAAGTGACTAGCCAGAAAAGGGAATCCTGTGATGTGAATAGGTGGAAACAGAGAGCCCTGAGTATCAAAGCCGCCCGGATGGCGTCCATATGAGCACGCCACCGCGGCGCCGCCCACCAACGTCACGCCTAGTGGCAAGGGATAGGGGGAGGGGCGGCGTTCCGGACGGCTTCGATACTCAGGGCTCTCTGTTTCCACCTATTCACATCACAGGATTCCCTTTTGTCTTTTTTCAGGATAAGAACATTTTCAGCAAGTACAGAAAATAGCTGTTGATCTTCCCAGAAATGCAATGTCCTTGTCCCTTCCAGTCAACTTAAAAGAAAGCACAAAGAACCCTATTTTATTGTGCAAACTACTAGTCCTAGCAATCCACCATGTAATGGAGATAAAACAAAGATGTTGGAAGTCAAGGTTGTATAACAACAATGACAGCCTCCACAGATACAATGGAGAAATGAGTGTAGCCATGAAAGGATAGAAAGTGTGGTATTTACAGGATCACCAGGGGAAAACAAAAGGCAAAAAAAGCCAGCAAAAGGAAAACAAACCTCCCCCCCCCCCCCCCACACACACACACATCTAAGGACAAGTAAGCTACAATAGTGTGAGTATAAAATGAGTATAAAATGTATTGCTTCTGGGTTTGAGATATGCTTTAATGCCCAACTCCAAGAAACTTAAAGGCCTCGTACACACGGCCGAGATTCTCGTTGAAAAAAACATGTTGTTTTTTTCGACGAGATTCTTGGACAAGAAACTTGTCCCGGCCGAGTGTACACACGCTCGTTTCAAAGAACCCGCGGTTCTTTGAAAGGAGTGTACGCGGTGACGTCATCGACTACGTCGAGCATGCGCTCGTCACATTCGATGCCGTCGCCGCCATCTTGGTATACCCTACGTATGCCTAGGAAGCTACCGCGCATGCGTTGAATTCATTTCGAACATGCGCGGGCTTCCGGGAGGACAGGTAAGTGTACACACACTCACTTTTCTCGTCGAGAAACATGCCGAGGAGAATCTCAACGAGAAAATAGAGAGCGGGTTCTCTATTTTCTCGTCGAGGTTTCTTGTCGGTTTTCTCGACGAGAAACCCGATAGCAGCGTACACACGACCGATTTACTCGGCAAGACCTCTCTGCCAGCAAGTTTCTTGCTGGTTCTTGCCGAGAAAATCGGTCGTGTGTACGAGGCCAAAGATTATCCCTTGCAGTGGAGCTGCACCAGCACTGTCTGCAATGCTTAGTTGCTTGCTTAGTCTAGGGAAGAGTAAAAGCGTTTTTACTTACCTGATCCCCTACCCTGTATTGGTCTTGATGACGTCGGAACCTTAGACCACTGGAGCATAGCTGTGGGGACCAGTCTATCAATGTGGAGGAGCAGAGGATTGGATAAGTAAATCTAATTGAATGTTATTGTAAACAATCACCTTGTAAAACAACCAGTTCAGTTTAAAATAGAAAAGAAAGGGAAAACAATTGTGCATGGATATAAAAAAGTATTATAAACACTTTTTTCCTTTTTAAAAATAAATAAATGATCATATATCCTATGTTCTCAGCTGCATAAAAGCTGGCGGAGGAGAAGCAGCATTACACGGATCTTCCCAGTAAATGCCTGTGCAGGGCGGGGGTTTCAGGACAAGTCTGATCATCTGAAGAGAGCATTCTGAGGTCCCAACATAGCTAGAGAGCTGACCACGGTGTGTTCTCCTGCCTAGTGTGGTCAGTTTTTAATAGGAAAGCAGAGGGACTTGCAGGTACACCAGGGATTGCACATAAAGGAAGCAATACAAAGAGAACAGGATATTTTACATATTCTTTAACCAGTCCCCTAGGCCTAAACAAGCAATCAACCCTTGTAGTGTGCGCTCAGCCCTAATGCAAGGGATCATTTTCAGGGTTCCCGGGGTTGGGCTTTAAAGTAGTTGTAAACCCACTTTTTAAACAAAGACCTACAGGTAAGCCTAGATTAAGGCTTACCTGTAGGTGCATGAAATATCTCCTTAACCTACACGGTTAAGGAGATATTTGTATGTAAATGCGGCGACGCTGACGTCACCCCATTCACAAATTCGGCTAGGTCGCAACATTCGACGACGTAGCCGAATTTGACAGCTCACGCGCGCATGCGCGGAGTCACGTCTTCGCCGCTCCGGCCAATCACAGCGCCGGAGCGGCGCTGTGATTGGCTGCAGCGGCGATACCCGGAAGTAACATTCCGGCTATCGCCGCAGCGATGGATGCGGCTAGAGGAGGGACACGGACGACTTCGGGGCCCCGATCTAAGGTAAGTGGTACATAATCAGCTAGTATGCTAGTCATACTAGCTCATTATAGCTTTGTCTTGCAGGTTAGAAAAAAAAAAAAAAAACACAAAAGGGTTTACAACCACTTTAAGTAGTTCCTTAGGATAGACATTCTGGCAGCACTGTAAATCACAACCATAGAAAACAAAAAGGAAATTGTGCCATCTAGAGGCCTTTCATGGGAAGTGTCAGAATCCTTAATTGACCCTATTAATGGAAAGTTGATAAAGTTGCATGCATCTGCTTTTTATACTAAAGTAAGCTTTTATTACAGTTAAAGCATTGCCTTCTTAAGAAGAAATTAAAAATCATTTGTGCTTTTATTTTAAGTGCACTTTAAAGAGGCCCTGTCATTTTAAAAGATTTTTAAATATTGGTTTGTCTTTACAATTTTCTGTAGTATTTGGTCTGGATATTTTCCAAATGCTTCAATGACAGTGTATCAATTATTAGTAGAAATAAACTACAGATTTCTAAAGGATTCAGCAAATTTAAAAGTAAAGTTTAGGCAATTCCCTGCTGACTTTCATCCCCATCCACCTGACATTTCACAAGAGGCTACCTCTTCAAAAGCCCTATAACTATCTTACCCGGGAGGAGCCACCATCTACTTGTCCACTATGGGAGTTAGGTAGGTAGTACAATTGATATCTTTTTTCATTTTTTTATTTATTTATCTATTAACAAAAAAGCTTGCAAGTGAACATTTCTTAAAAGAAGATGTTCAACCCTCTCCTCAGTCCACAGCCATTCATTGCATTCTTTTATAAAATGCAATGATTTGCCATTTAGACCTGAATAATTTTATTTTCAGTAATGCGTTAGGTAAATATTAGGTGAATGGGCAGGGAATATAACATTTACCCTTAAATACAGTACATGTTACTTAGAGAAGGAAACGTTTTTTCCCCCACTCGGTCGGACTTTAGAGGCAGATTGGAACAGCAGTATCATTTAAAATATTTTTATGAATGTGAACATTTAAACAATACAAAAGTATAAAATTATAAAAAGATATGTGTCCACTAGCAGCTAATAGAGTGGCCAGAGAGAGAGGACATTACATATACCCAAATGTAACAATGATGTTTAACAGAATGACATCAAAGAATGTGTGAGACCCCGTGCGTCTACGCGTTTCGTTTGGTCGCTTCTTCAGGACACACTTTGGGGGGGGGTATTAAAAAGGTCTCACTACATAAAATAGAAGAACATGTAATTTATCAAAATACTCATATGTTTGTATATTGACTCAATTAACGAAATATCACAATACATCAAAGAAATAAAATAATAGACAATATCATATCAACATTGATCATGCATCCATATTCACCTGATCCGGACATGCACTGGCACCTGCACAGAGATCTTCTTAAGTGGATAACTCAATACTACGATGAAAATATAGGGTCCACAATCAGCATATAAAGCCAAATAGCTGAGGATTGCAAAAGACAAATGGGGGGGGGGGGGGGAGACAGAACAAAACATCCAGCATATAGTATGCAGCATAGAGATTAGTAAGCCAGCCAATTTCCATACCTGTACATACTATATGCTGGATGTTACTTGTGGGATTTCTTTTATTTCTCCGCTGCTCTTTTGGCTTGTTTTAGGTGTTGGTCCCCTGTGTATTAGTGCAGCTGGTGCTGTGAAGTGTATGGCTTCCGGATTAATGAGAAGCTAATATATGGCTAATCTGACTATATAATTAATCTGTAATCATTGATGCTAGTCTCGCCATCATGTGACCGTTAGTTAATGGGAAAGTCATCACATTAGGGGCAATCGCGTAGACACACAGGGGTTCACACATTCTTTGATGTCATTCTGTTGAGCGTCATTGTTCCATTTGGGTATTTGTAATGTCCTCTCTCTCTCTCTGGCCACTCTATTGGCTGCTAGTGGACACATACCTTTTTCTAATGTTATACTTTTGTATGTTTATATGTTCACATTCAATAAAATATTTTAAATGATACTGCTGTTCCAATCTACCTCTAAAGTCCGACGGAGTGGGGAAAAGCTTTTTCTTCTCTAAATGATTTATACGTATGCGGCATATGAGTGATTTACCTCAAAAAATTTACAGTACATGTTACATTAAGCATGCTTTGCTTTTCCAGAAAATAGGCTGCCAAACACCAGGAATACATTTGTTTAATCAAAAATGTCAAATGTTGGGCAAATGAACAGTGAATGTGTTCTACAAATCGGCAATTGTTGCCCAGGAATTTTTGGGTGAATATTTGCCTAAAGAATAACACATTTGCTTATGATTCATATAAGTATGCGACTATAGTGAATAGTTAAAATGAAAGGATTTACTGCCCTCTAGTGGTATTAAGCATCAAGAATTTATTCACACCTCCACAACAGCGTATGGGTGAAACTTACATAAATGAAATTCTGGAAGTGCACTGGGAATTAGGTAGATGGCAGTGGAACCTAAAACTAGAAGTATTTGATAGTTTTGGAAGACAGACTTTATAACCAGCTTTAACACATTGGGCCCAATAAACTATTGGTGGCACAGAGTGAGAAAAGTTGTGATTGTCTATTCTGTCAAAGTAATCGTAGTTTATATATAATAAGGGTGATAATGGACACCCTTGTCTCATCCCTCTGTAGAGAGGGAAGGAATCAGAGACACGGCCATTGACCTGAATTCTAGCTACCAGGACTGCGTATAGTAGCTGTATTCACTTAATGAATTGCTGATCAAATCCAAATCTCATTACAATCTGCCATAGATAACGCCACTTGATACTATCAAAGGCCCTGGCCGCATCTAGGGAAAGGATACCTCTGCTTCCTGTATTTCTTGGTATAAACTGTAAACTAAGGAACAGTCACCTGATGTTGATGGTGGTAGAATGATCAGGTATAAAACCTGTGTGATCAGGATGTAATTATTTGGCAATAATGGTAGACAATCTAGTCGATAAAACTTTAGCAAGAGGCTTAACATTACATGTTAAAAGTGATATGGGTCTTTCTGTTAAAAAAAAAAAAAAAAAAAAAAAAAAAGGTGATATGGGTCAATAAGAGTCCGGCAACAGGGGATCCTTTACCGATTTCAAAAGAACTATGATGAGGACCTCATTCAGAAGAGTTTGCTCATCAAGGGCAGTAATAAACACCTTCAGAAGTTCCATGAGCAGAACCTCCCCATATTGTTAATAAATTCCCACTGGCAAGCCATCTGCACCCAGAGCCTTATTGGTATTAGCATCCTGTACTACCTGCTAGTGATGGGCCGAACACCCGACGGTTCGGTTCGCACCAGAACTCCGGAACAGAAAAAAAGTTTGGACTTGAGCCGCTAACTATTAAAGTCTATGGGAACCAAACATGAAAAATCAAAAGTCCCCATTTTGAAGGCTTATATGCAAGTTATTGGCCATAAAAATGGTATGGGGGCTTGGGTACTGCCCTGGGGGACATGTATCAATGCAAAAAAAAAGATTTAATACATTTTTAACCACCCGCCGACCAGCCACAGTGCATATGCTATGGCAGGTCGGCTGTATTGCACAAAAAGACGTACCTGTACGTCATTTCATGCAATAGGTACTGTAGGTACGCGCCCGCTGCATGCTGTGGGAGCGCGCGCGCGCAGGTCCGGCAGACTCGATGTCTGCCGGCCACTCGCGATCGCTCCACAGAGAGGCAGAACAGGGATCTGCCTATGTAAACAATGCGGATCCCCGTTCTGACAGGGGACAACATGGAGATCTGCTGTTCATAGTAATCAGGAATAGCGATCTCTGTGTTGTCCCAGTGAGCCAATGCCCCACACAGTTAGAACACGCTGCCAGGGAACACATTTAACCCTTTGATCACCCCTAGTGTTAACCCCTTCCCTGTCAGTGTCATTTATACATTGATCAGTGCATTTTTAAGCATTAATCACTGTAATAATATCACTGGTCCCCAAAAAGTGTAATTTAGGGTTAGATTTGTCCGCCGCAATGTCACAGTCCCGCAAAAAATTGCAGATTGCCACCATTATCAGTAAAAACAATAAGAAAAAATTAAAAGTCCATAAATCTATTTCCTATTTTGTAGACGCTATAACTTTTGCGCAAACCAATCAATATACGCTTATTGGGACTTTTTTTACCAAAATTATGTAGCAAAATACATATTGGCCTAAACTGATGAATACATTTTTTTTGTTGGTGGAAATGTTTTATAGCAGAAAGTTTTTTTTTTCTTTTCAAAATTGTCACTCTTTTTTTGTGCCGATGGATGGACATTCCTATTGCTGGACGCTGGGTGAAGTCTGATTACTGATTTAAATTTTTTAGGAACCTGTTAAGTCCGGGGAGGGAGGCCCCTCCCACCAGGAAATCCCAAAAATAATTGTGTTTTCTTCTTAGTTTGCACCTTTGTCTCTGTCAGCAGGATGATAACCCCCTCATGACAGACCAACACTTAGGGAGCAACAAATGTATATTGAGGTCAATAATCCCATCCTAATAGAAAATGTTGTACAGTGCCTAGATAGTTGTTAGAGTAGGATGTTGTCCTTTAACCACATGGCCTCTTCGGATTGGACGGCTGGAGTCCAGAATCCTGCGGGCAGAGAATCTCCCTCTCGGGGGTGCTCTGGTTCAGTATGTGGTGTAAAGTTGTTGTTAGCTACGGGGACTTGTAGTTAGTTGTATGTAGTGTATTTTCTGTAAATACCAACAAAATGCCATTTTATTTTTGTACTTATTTATTTGTGCATAGCCCCATCCCAGTTTCTTCCCCCTGCCCAATCCAAAACTGTATTTGTGTGGGATGCAAAAGGGGGATACAAAGACACTGAATTTCAAAAGAGCCAACTTCCCTAAACTACGAACCTTGCTCTAGAAGATATAAATTGGGATAAAATCTTAGGAACAAAGAACACGGAGGAGAGATGGGTTTGCTTTAAGAGCATATTAAATAAGGACATTAGCCAGTGCATCCCATTGGGAAATAATTTTAAAAGAGCAAACAAAAGTCCTGGATGGCTTAACTCCAATGTAAAAATGCAAAGGAGAAGGCCTTCAAAAAATACAAGGCTGAGGGATCATCATCAGCATTCAGACTTTACAAAGAATGCAACAAGAAATGTAAGGGTGCAATTAGGGCGGCTAAGATAGAACATGAAAGACACATAGTGGAGGAGAGCAAAAAAAATCCCAATAAATTTTTTAAGTATATAAACAGTAAAAGAGGGAGGACAGACCATATTGGCCCCATACAGAATGAGGAAGTGAAACTGGTTACAAAAAATGGTGAGATGGCAAAGGTATTGAATTTATTCTTCTCCTCAGTCTTCACGAGGGAATCGGAGGGCTTCAGTAATCAAAACTGCAGTATTTATCCTCATGACACATCACAGGAAGCACCCTCATGCCTAACAGAGGACAGAATTAGAAATAGACTTGGAAAACTTAACATTAATAACTCTCCGGGACCAGATGGCTTGCACCCGAAGGTCCTTAGGGAACTCAGTCAAGTAATTGCCAGACCATTGTTCTCAATTCTTACTGACAGTCTACTGACTGGAATGGTACCAGCTGATTGGAGAAAAGCCAATGTAGCACCAATATTAAAAAAAGGGCCAAAATACATCCCTGGGAATTACTGACCAGTTAGCCTAACATCAATAGTATGCAAGCTCTTGGAGGGGATGATAAAGGACTATATACAAGATTTTAGTAATGAAATCGGTATCATTAGCAGTAATCAGCATGGATTCATGAAGAATCATTCTTGCCAAACCAATCTATTAACCTTCTATGAGGAGGTGAGTTGCCATCTAGATAAGGGGAGGCCTGTAGACGTGGTGTATCTGGATTTTGCAAAAGCATTTGACACAGTTCCCCATAAACATTTACTGTACAAAGTAAGGTCCGTTGGCATGGACCAGAGGGTGAGTACATGGATTGACAACTGGCTACAAGGGCGAGTTCAGAGGGTAGTGATAATTGGGTAGTACTTGGAATGGTCAAGGGTGGAAAGTGGGGTCCCCCATGGTTCTGTCCTGGGACCAATCCAATTTAATTTGTTCATAAACGACCTGGACAATGGGGTAAACAGTTCAATCTCTGTATTTGCAGACAATACTAAGCTAAGCAGGACAATAACTTCTCTGCAGGATTTGGAAACCTTGCAAGTAGATCTGAACAAATGAAGGGGGTGGGCAACTACATGGCAAATTAGGTTTAATGTGGAAAATTTTAAAATACTACATTTGGGTGGCAAAAATTTGAATGCAATCTACTCACTGGGGGAGAACCTCTGGGGGAATCAAGGATGGAAAAGGACCTGGGGGTCCTAGCAGATGACAGGCTCAGCAATGGCATGCAATGCCAAGCTGCTGCTAACAAAGCAAACAGAATATTGGCATGCATTAAAAAGGGAATTAACTCAAGATATAAAGCAATAATTCTCCCACTTTACAAGACTCTGGCCCGGCCTCACCTGGAGTATTCTGCCCAGATATGGGCACCAGCCCTCTGGAAGGATGTGCTGGAAATGGAGCGAGTACAGAGAAGGGCAACAAAACTAATAAAGGTACAGGAGGATATTAGTAATGAAGAAAGGTTACGAGCACTGAACCTATTCTCTCTGGAGAAGAGACACTTGAGAGGGGATATGATTTCAATTTACAAATACCATACTGGTGACCCCACAATAGGGATAAAAAATTTCAGAGGAAGGGAGTTTAATAAGACACGTGGTCACTCATTAAATTAGAAGAAAAGAGGTTTAACCTTAAACTGCGTAGAGGGTTCTTTACTGTAAGAGCGGCAAGGATGTGAAATTCCCTTCCACAGGCAGTGGTTTCAGCGGGGAGCATCAATAATTTCAAAAAACTATTAGATAAGCACCTGAACGACAACAACATACAGGGATATACAATGTAATACTACTGACATATAATCACACACATAGGTTGGACTTGATGGACTTGTGTCTTTTTTCAACCTCACCTACTATGTAACTATGCCCTTGCTCCACAGCACCCTCTAGTGGTACTAGGATGTGTACAGTTAGGTTTTTTTGTTTTGTGGGAAAATTTAAGCAGGCTTGGCAGTTAGCCAAGCCTGTATTTTATTTCTGGGTTGGCAGGAAGAGCTGGGTTACTCACAGGCAGCATCACTGAGACCTCCCACTTGTTTCCAGAATATGCTAGAATCTTCTGGAAAGGAAGGAGGAGAGGAGAGGTGGAGCTGCCTGGAGCATTATGAGGGTCCTGTCTGATTCCCAACTAGGATTTGCAGGGGGCAGGCCCCCTCAAATACTCAGGATCAGCCCAGCTGGGGAGGAGTTGGTATCGGGTGGAAGATGAGATGGAGTGTTACGCTGTCGGGGCCTTTGAGGGAGCTCCCCAGTCTGGGGGGGTAACTTAGGCCTGGGCTCGGTTGCTGACGGGACCCTCTTACAACCCACAGAGGAGTCCTGACCAGGAGGCACAGGAGAAGCAAGAGAGGATAGCAGGAGAACACTACCGGGCAAGTCTCCAGGAGTTCCACAGAGGCAGTCAAGAGGGTTGGTGAGTGTTCACACAGTCAGGAGGACTGGGGAGGCACACCTGAGAGGACTGGGAGAGGGCAGTCTGGGATGGGTGCAGAGCCAGTGGAGTGGACTGTGGTGTCACGGGCAGTGGAGAGAGGCAGCTGCAGCCAGGAGGGCTGGCAGGGACTGAAGATGTGGTTGCCATTCCATTCATTGCAGTAGGACACCATAGATGTGCGACTTCTAGGGGTCACCCTTACTTCCTTAAACCTGAAGGTGTGGTGCTGGGATCAGTAGCCACGTGGACAGCTAGCACTAGGACTACCTAAATTTTTTCTACACTAAAGGGGACCGCGGTCCCTGCCTGCAAAGGGAATTTGCTAAGGCCTGGCAGACCCAGTGTCAGGCCTAACCTATAGTGCTAGCTGGTCCTGGAAGTGAGGAAGTGTAACCAAGTGATGTGCTGGAGCTGTAAGTGAAGAGGTGTATATACAAGGAGTGTATATAGTTGAAGTCCTGATTCTGTATTTCTTCAATCAAGTGGGCATCCCATACTTTCCCTTACCTCATCCAAGTTCATCCATTCTTTTAGCTTGCACATTTTTTTACCTTATTTATTTTGATTTATAGACTTTGTAAAATACACACAGTATATTGCACATTTCAATTGGCTTTAAATCGGCTCGGCATGACCCAAGATGGCTGCCGGTCACATGGGGCAGCAGTATCCAATCGGATAGCTACCCCAGTTACCCAGGAAACCATAAAGGAATCATGTTCCTCTTGAAACTGCGGTCGAGCGCCACCTACAGTGCAGAAAATAGACTGTACAAGATCACTCATCTATAATCTTTTTGTATGGTTGTCATAGGAACAGGAGTATAAAGGTTGTGTTTTAGTGGTGACACATGTTCTAGTAAAAACTGTCATCAGTGCAAATTTCTACTTATTTTTGAGAGATTTCCACTTACTTCCTGTTGTGTTATTGAGGGAAGGAACTCTATCTGATGGGGACATCAATAAAGACCTTAAAGAAATGCTAATCTCCCCCCTCACTATTCAAAAAAGTGAAAAAAAACTAACCAAAAAAAAAAGTTTTGTCTAAAGTTACATTTACAGCACTAATTTATACGATTATAGTTATTGACATATATCTATCTTAGAAAATTAAGAATTCCACTTTTGGTCCCATTTTAAGTCACATTTTAGAAACCGGAAGACATGTGCAAGATCATCCACAACCAGTGTTAATTTTGTTGAATAAAATATTTTCGTTTCCTAAATTAATAATATTTTAGTCTACTAAAATACGACTAAAACTAAAACAATTGAGATGACTAAAATATGACTAAAACTAAAATGGCATTTTAGTCAAAAAGCTATGACTAAAATTAAATTGAAATTTGACATCAAAATAACACTGCATTACCACATAAGAATATGTAGGGGGCATCTACTAAGCTGCTAAAAGAAAAGAAAGAAAATAAGAAAAAGGCTTTTCTTATTTGTTTTCTTGATATTTAATGTTGGTAATATATTCATGTGCAATGGCATTAGAGTCAATAGAGTTAAATTTTTTATTTTTAATTTTCAGGTTGTACTTCTGCTTGTCAAAAAGCAATATTTTTATAAAGACGTTATATAGCGCAATGGCTAAATCGGTGTCTGTAGCGCTTAAACCTTAATACCATAAATAATAACGTTATTAGATTTTTACTCCAGGAGTATATAATGAGTTTGGCAATTCTAAAGAAATGTTTAAATAATGCCTTAAAATTTAACTAAACCCATTCAATTTTAGTCGACTAACATGTACTGGAGATTTTAGTCGTCTAAAATACGACTAAAACTAAAACAATTCAGAGGACTAAAATACGACTAAAACTATTTTTAGTCAAAAAACAATAACTAAAACTTAATTGAAATTTGACATCAAAATGAACACTGTCCACAACTTGTGAGAGCTCACAGAGCGGAAAAGAGGTAATGTGGAAAATGTGACCATGTTGTTTCCAGAACAAATTTTAGTGGACGAACATGTCTACAGCTAAAAAAATTTAAATATGAAGGCAGAGACCTTAACTATGGCCATTTTTTGTTGAAAAGTGGAATTACAAGTCAGTGCTAAGTGCCAACCCATATTTAGATTGGAAACAACAATCCCCTTTTTTAGGGTTATTGTTCTCGCAAGCTGGTTTTCCACAATGATTAACCACAGTTTATTGTTCACTCATTAAATGTCAGCTGAATAACAATACGACTTGATTCTAAATCTGATCTCCAGACAAACAGCTAAATATACAGATAAAAAAAAACATATATGGGGATGGGGCCACGTTCTCTCTGAGTATTCAAAGTACAATGGATACAGATAATGGACCTTAGTGGTGCCAAGAACCATATACCACAGTCATTAAAATCAAATATTTTATAACAAAAATAAAAAAATGAATATAAAAACATTGCATTCATATAGTGAATGAAGCATTGGTAATATACTCTATGTAATCAGTTTTTTTTCCAGATACATATTGTAGATGCTTTTAATATATAGTGATATCAAGAAGACTCTTTCCCCCAAGTATGGTACAATAGCAGTTAACTTTAATGCGTTTCTTGGAAGAAATACATTTGCTCAACTCTCCCATGAACACAGACAGTGTTGATGCAGAAATTGCAGAACTCTCTCCTGTTGGGCCATTGCCTTCTTCCGGCGAGGTGGGCGGTCAAAGCCGTGACAGTGATTATCGCTAGAAGCTATAACAGCCGCTACTGATAATCGCAACAGAATCCCGCAGGCTGATTGTACCCAAGTTGATCGGTCAATCAACTTGGTACATTCAGCCTGCCCATTAACGGTTCCTGTTAAACTGGCTGAGATTCAAACCGTGTATGGCCGGCCTTAGGCTTGGTTCACACTGGTACAACACGACAGTCATACAACTGTGGATCCGACTTTGCCCTGCGACTTGAAGTCCGACTTCCATCCAACTTCATTTAGCAGGATCTGACTTTGATCCCGACAATACCAGGCACTTTGAGTCTGGTTTGAATCTTGAGGGGAAACTCCACACCCAAAAAAATAAAATAAAATTGACATAGTGGGAGATTTAAGCCTCGTACACACGACCGATTTTCTCGTCCAAAACCGGCAAGAAAAGTGCTGCGAGAGCTTTTTTCTCGAGAAAACCGTTTGTGTGTATGGTTTTACGACGAGAAAATTGCCATGAATCTCAACGAGAAAATAGAGAACCTGCTCTCTATTTTCTCGTCAGGATTCCTGATTTCCTCGTCGTGTTTCTCGTCGGCCTGTTTTGTGATGAGAAAATGGTTCGTGTGTATGCTTTAACGAGTCTTTCAAAAGCGCGCATGCTCAGAAGCAAATATGAGACGGGAGCGCATCTTCTGGTAACACAAGCCTTCGTAATGGAGATAGCACATTCGTCACGCTCGAAATTATTGCATCGTTTAAATGTTGTGCATTGAAATCTTCGTTAGTATGTTACATTAATCCAAACGAATGAACTTCTTTTGCTGCTGATATTCACACAGAGTTATGACTATCTTTTTTTAACCTTTTCCATGCTGCTCTTAAGAAGATTTATGTGTATTATATCGTGCAAGTTTTTATGAATATTTAACATTTTTATATTTTTCAAACTGATGTTAATTTTAATTTTGCAATGTTTTGATAGTGATCTCCCATTGAATATTTTAATATATAGTTGTTAAATGTTACACCCTCTTTTTGGGAAATCAGATTCTTTTATTTTTTAGGGGGGTTGTTATCTGTCCCTTTTTTTGTCAGTCAAATGTCTCTGCTTACTCCCAAGCTAAATTTTAATTTTTTACAAATACACATAGTCAAGTATGAACTTAAACAAAAATAACATTTATTCATGTTTCAAATAAAATAAAGAGAAGGCAGCGCTGGAGAACCTGCTGCCATTTGTGCATCCCAGGGACCCCAGACCACACATCAACCCTGTGTGGACACTAAAATTGGGAGCTTGAGAAGGCCAACATTTCTGAGCACAATCTGATGCTGGCCTCCCAGAGGTCAGGAACAGCAGCAGGTGAGATATATGTCCCAAGTGTGTGGTACTACAACAGGCTGCCTTCTGTCCGACCACAATGAAGCAAGGCCATCACTTCCTCGTCTTCCTGGCAACCTTCCCTGCAACCTTTCCTGAAGCCTTCCCTGCAGCCTTCTTTCTTCGTTTGGCTGGAGGCTGGGCCACTGGAGGGGTACTCCTGTCAGGAGGAGGAGGAGGTGGAGGAGAAGGGGGTGGCGCAGAAGAACAAGGTGGAGGTGGAGGAGAAGGGGGTGGGGCGGAAGAACAAGGTGGAGGTGGAGGTGGAAGAGAAGGGGGTGGGGCGGAAGAACAAGGTGGAGGTGGAGGTGGAGGAGAAGGGGGTGGGGCAGAAGAACAAGGTGGAGGAGGAGGAGAAGGGGGTGGGGCGGAAGAACAAGGTGGAGGTGAAGGAGAAGGGGGTGGGGCAGAAGAAGAAGGTGGAGGTGGAGGAGGAGGTTGAGGTTGGGACAGTTGTGCCACCTCACAAATTGCTGTATTGGGGGTAATTTTTCCCATCACCCCCTTGTTGAGCAAGGTGATGAGCAGGGGCTCGCATAGGAGGCGTTGCTCCATGCTCATCACCTTGAACTTTGCCTCCACTAGGCCGGCAATGGCCTCTTCAGGGGATGTGGGCTCCTTGAGGGTGGCATGGGCCTCTTTAATAAGGGCCATTGCTGCCTCACTGGTGGTCCTGTCCCTCCTGCCTCTTTTGGGAAATCGGATGGGAGGCACCTGTGATCTGGTGCTTCTCCTTTGCCCTGCCACCTCCTGCCTGCCACTGGGCCCTGCCACCTCCTGGCTGCCACTGGGCCCTGCCACCTCCTGCCTTCCACTGGGCCCTGCCACCTCCTGGCTGCCACTGGGCCCTGCCTCCTCCTGCCTCACAGTTTCCAGACCCTCCTCCTGGCTGATTTCATCCTGTGTATGAAAAAGGGACATAGTTTAATATGTTGCTTTAATCTTTGCCTCAAAATTTATAATCATGATTGAAGCAATTAGAATGTAAATCCTGAAATCAGTTTCTAAAATTTACAACTACATCAGATTGACTATTTAGCAGCCAATTAAGTGCAGACTAATGTCTAGAGATCTTGATTTCACTTGTGGAACTCTAAATAGTTTATGTTTGTCATCTTGACATATTTGTCAAACATTAAGTTTATCCCAATACATTTTCATTTAATACTATACCTGGCTCCAGATGGCCAAATCAGGATCATCCAGGATGGCTGCCTCCTCTTGCTACAGAGAAGGCTCAGGTTGGCTGCAGGGAAGTCTGGGGGGAAGAGTGGATAGTGATGGCCTTGCCTCAATGTGGTCATCCAGAAAGGACATCCTGCTGTAGTACCACAAATTCGGGACATACACATCATCTGCTGCTGCTCCTGACCTCTGAGAAGCCAGGACCTTAGAGCGTTCAGTCCTGTATGTGCCTCTCAAGCTCCCAATTTTAGTGTCCACCTGTTTTGCTGTGGCTGTGGGCACCTTGGTATGCACAAATGGGAGCAGGGTCTCCAGCACTGCTTTTCTCACCCCTCTTTTTTTGTGGATGGGGTTTTTCGTCTCCCACAGAGCGGGCAGCTCCCTTACCCGGTCTATAAATTCCGCCAGGAAATCTCTATCACTAATGAAGACATTCATATTGTATCTGCAAGTAAAATAAATAATATATAACTAATGTGAGGCACACAGTCCAACCTCCTTAACATCGTAGTCACCATATATATCCTACAACATTCTCAAGACAGTATAGGCCAACAATTTGTCCAACTCACAAAATCACATACCTTCGTTCGCACGTCCGTAACTTGAACTCCTCTCTCCGCACACCGAACGTAGTATAGTCACATGTGTGTTTGCTATATATACACCACGAATGCGTCAAACTACGAACACGTCGCTCCGCACACGTCGCCCGCCCATGACGTTCTAACTAACATCTTTTCCCCGCCCCTTCTCTTTCGGCGCGCAGACAGATATGGCGGATTTACAGCAGGTGTCTGATAATTCCGCAACTAATGAGGAGGAGACAAGCCCGGAGACCGAGGAAACGTCACGATCAAGGAGGAGATTCAAGGCATCTAATATGTCTTTTGCGGAGATGGCGGAGATGGTGGACATCTTGCTCAAGTCTGATTATGACGCAAAGCATGGGCCGTATAGCAAACCAAATAGAAGGAAGGCCAAAATCCTGAAGAAAGTCGTGAAGAGTCTGAAGACGAATTTCGGGGTGAAACGCTCAAATGAGCAGCTCAGAAAGAGGTGGTCAGACCTCAAACTGAGGGAGCCAGAGCAGTTAAGGAGCATTAAGAGAATGCTCGCTAAAAGTAAGTAAAATGTACACTTTTCTGCTATTAATGTTTTTCTCAACTTACATGTTGCTCCTTTTTTTTATTTTATCATATTGGACTCCCTTCCATAATTTAATAATTTGAACTTGGTTTGGCACAGTAATCGTTCGTTACGTTACAGACACTTCGTTCGGCCACTATCCGCTTTTTTGGCTTATTTTATAGCCACAAAAGTAATTAGACATCTGCGTGTTTTTTAAAACATTTTGTTCCAAATTTTTAGGCTAGATGATGTGTTTGTAAAGAGAATGAAATGCAAACTTTAGTCAGTGTAAAGGAGAGGACCCTCAGCAGCTGCTTCCACATCTGTACTTTGGAGCACTATAGTGTGGGCCACCAGACCCGCCTTTTTTGGGTGTCCCACACAGGTGCATTAGTGATTTTTTGTGGTGCCTCCATGTCTAAAAACTGACAGCCAAAGGTGAATACTAAACATATTATTGGTCAGAAATAATGCATTCATCTTTAACTTCCACCCAAACACACACTTGTACCCCACTTCCAAGCAATTTAGCCTGTTTTTATTTTTCATAGAGAATTTCAGTGTGATAAATAGACCTTTTGTTTGATTCTCATAGGGGAGAGAAGACTGGGAGGAGAACACTCCAGGAAGCACAGGAACCCCACAGCTTCACAACAACCCCAAACTCCCAAAGACCCACAACCGAAGGATGTTGAGGAAGTTGAGGTGGAGGAAGGAGAAGTGCAGGAAGGAGAGGTGGATGACGTTGTGGAACTGGTCACCACAACAGGTCAGTATCTGTCACCACAGCTTCAGGTAAGAGATGTAGGCCTGCAGAGTTATAATACCTTTTTATTTTGTTTTTAGGGGATGTAAATGTTGTGGTGAAGGATAGTACACATTTCTCTGCTGACAGTGCCCTCCGAATAATACAGCAAGTGATGGAATGTAGCACGGAACTGGACAGAATAAAACAAATAATTCATGTGATGGATCAAACATTTAAAGACATTCTAGATGTTTTGGGGAGAATCGAATAAGTCAACCAAACCCCCATTTTTTTCTCAGGAATGACTGTTCATCAACCTTTTAAACTGTTTTTGACAATGCAACCAGCCAAAAATTGAATATGCACACAATGTGTCAACATGTGCCATCTGCCATCAGGGGATATCCATGTACGTCTTTTGGGGGTGCAACCCCTTCCTCGTATCTAAAGTAGGTGAACTGAGGAAGGGGTTGCACCCCCAAAACACGTCCATTGATCACCCCTGATGGCAGATAGCACATGTTGACAATAGGGATCAGGAGTCTAAAATCCCTAGTGGAAAATAATACAAAATGTGTGCATATTCAATTTTTGGCTGGGCAAAGGGTGGCAAGACCCCATATTAGGACTGGCACATAGAGACATAGTTTGTGTAAGTGAATGTGTCAGATTTCTCAGAGGTATCCAATGTTGTAATTTTTGGAATGCAACTGTTGTTTTTTTTTTTTTCCTAAGAAAAGAATTGGCGGTTTGTGGCCAGGACAAAAAAATAAATAAAAAATAAATAAATAAAGGAAACATGTGTGTGAATGTGCACAGAGTAAAATGTTTGAACAGAAACAACGTGTAGCTTCTTTTTTCAATACGCTCTAACCTTATTTGTGTTTTTTAAAGGTTACATAGTGAAATGGTTGTTATTTACTAAAGGAAAATACACTTGGCACTACAAATGCACTAAGACAAACTAGGAGACAGGAAACAAACAAAAGTTAAAATTTGAAATCAGAATTTTATTTAGCTCATTCTCCATGAATCTTTAGCCATAGCCTGGCATAGGAATTGCCCCCCTACCCGTGAAATATTGCATATATTTGTCCCGAACCTCACGGGCATTTTGGGGGGACAAGCCAGCACGGGCAGATTCCAGGCCCGGCAGGGGATTAGCAGGTGAAAGTCCAGCCTCAGGCAATACTGAGGCCATATATGAATTTGATTTTCTGCTGAGAAAATTGTGTAGCACACAGCAGCATAAAACTACATAGTTTATTTTGTAGTCCGCCAAGTGTATGGAAGTTATAAAAATGCAGAACCGGCTGGCCATTATGCCGAAGGCATTTTCAACCAGCCGGAAATTGAACACCCTCTTCTCTGGGGTCAGGGTCCTGTGAGGAAATGGCCTCATAAGATGCGGTCCGAGTCCAAAGGCTTCGTCAGCCAAGAAAACAAAGGGGAGTCCTTCAATATTCCCTGCATCCGGTGGCAATGCAAGGTCGTCACTCTGGAGACGGAGGGCAAACTCCGTCTGGATGAAGGATCCCCCATCGGACATCCGGCCATTCTTCCCTACATCAACATAGAGGAATTCATACCGTGCTGACACCACCGCCATCAGCACAATGCTATGAAACCCCTTGTAATTGAAGTAGCAGGACCCAGAACGGGGTGGCGGCACGATGCGGACGTGCTTCCCGTCTATGGCACCACCGCAGTTGGGGAAGTCCCACCGCGTGGCAAACTCCGATGCCACAGTCTGCCATTCCTGTGGCGTGGAAGGAAGCTGGGGAGTCAAACAAGATGAAAGAAAATTAGAATTTAAAAATATTACATTACAAGGAGATTATAATAAAAAACATTAGAGGCCAACATCAATCAAATTCTACGTTTATTAAGGTGTTTTAAATAAGTATAATGGAAGGCTCATGTTTCATATTCATCACCCCCTCTGATGGTCCATTAATACATTATTTTGGTGGGGGGGGTAGATGTGTTTGGCCACAGGATAGCAGTGCAGTGGCGGTGCATCCAGAGTGGGCGCTGGAGCACTGCCCCCTCTCTCCTGTGCCCGTCACTCAGAACAATACATAGGTTCATGCCTTGCATTAACCTATGTATTGTCAATGCCACCCACTATTCAGGTGGATGGCCCCCTGTTAAGCGACCAACATATGAATAACTGCAGCATTTATGGGGTGAAAATTGCATATCAGAAACAGGGAGGCAAATAGGCTTGCACATTACAGCCTGAGGGATGTAATTGGCTTCATAAGTTAAATAGGGGACGCAGGGGGGGGGAGCATTCCTTGGGTAAACACTGACAGGCTGCTCTGCCAATCATGTTCACCAAGTCTGTTTAATGGTAACATGATTGGCTGATGCAACATCAAGGGAAGGAGAAGACATCAAGGACAGAAGAAGGATGGCGCTGACCACAAGAAGGTATGTGCAGGGCTGGGGGGAAACTGGCTGCATTGGAGGGAACAAAATGGCTGCATTGGAGGGGACAAAATGGCTGCATTGGAGGGGACAAAATTGCTGCATTGGAGGGGACAAAATGGCTGCATTGGAGGGGACAAAATGGCTGCATTGGAGGGGACAACTGGGGGCGTTTAATAGGCACCTTTGCAAAAATGGAGGAAGTTTATTTCCTAAATTGGGGTTGGACCCCCAAACATTTGTTGCAACAGGCGCCCCTGCTGGAAAGGTTAGTGAAGGGAAATATGCATGGAGGAGAAAAAAGGGGCAATCTAAAGCTTCCAGCATGCATGAGGACAAAGGGGACATTCTCAGCATATTACAATCATGGTAATTAGGGAAGGATGAAAGAAATACAATACATTAGCATACATGAAATACATAAAATGTGATGTTAAAGGAGAAAACTTACCCTAATATAGTCCTCCTGCAGGACTTGGATGATGGCAGAACAGGTGTCTGGGATTATGAGGCCCAGAGCCTGGGGGGAGATGCCTGTCGTGAACTTCAAGTCCTGAAGACTTCTCCCTGTCGCCAGATAACGTAACGTGGCGACGAGCCTCTGCTCAGCACTGATGGCTTCCCGCATAACGGTGTCCTGCCTGGTAATATAGGGGGACACCAAAGCCAACAGTTCCTGAAAAACGGGGTCAGACATCCGCAGAAAATTCCTGTAGTCCTCAGGATTATTCTCGACTATCTCCCGCAGCAGAGGCATATGGCAGAATTGGTCCCGCTGGAGCAACCAATTCTTGGTCCATGAACTCCTCCTCACACCATTCATGGACTGGTCTTGGTCCAAAACAAGCAGACCAACACCAAGCGCACGCACAGCACGAACTCGACGACGAGAACGTCCAGGCGACATGGCTAGGAAACGGTCGTCTTATCAGAACGTACAGAACAGAACGCACTTTAGAACAGCAAGGCCTATGAATAACGAACTGAAAATCAGAAACGAACGGGCAAGAACGCACTGTAAAACAGATACAACCTGCCTAGACGCCCTGAAAGTCAAGATACAAACCCACAAGCACAAACTGAACCTCAGAAAACGAACTGAAAAGCACGAAGACTGAAAAGCGTGAATCGTCTCTTCCCAAACTTTTACTTCACACGCGGTAACACGAGATCAGCAAAAGCAGCCCAAGGGGTGGCGCCAAGAAAATCGATCTTCCCCTTTATAGTGCCGTCGTACGTGCTGGACGTGAGCGCGGAGAACAACGAGGAAATTGGGAAATGTCATAGTGTACGCATGGAAAGCTTGACGAGAAACTCGTCAAGGTTAACAAGAATCTCGTCGAAAAAAACGACGTGTTTTTAACGACGAGAAACTCGGTCGTGTGTACGAGGCTTTACTGAAACTGGTGCACACAGAATCTGGTGCAGCTGTCCATTGTAACCAATCAGCTTCTAATTTCTGCTTGCTCAATTATGCTTTGGCAATAAAACCTAAAAGCTGATTGGTTACCATGCACAGCTGCACCAGTTTTAGTAAATCTCCCCGATAGAGTCCCCGCCCCCAAGACCTTTCCAGATCCTTCGATCTGGTTTGGAATTTAAAATATTTTTACTGAAGGGTCTGGTATGGATTTTAAGGGGAACCCCCATGCCAAAAAAAACGGTGTGGGGCCCTCCCCAAAATCCATACCAGACCCTTATCTGAGCACGCAGCCCAGCAGGTCAGGAAAGGGGGTGGGGACGAGCACCCCCCCCCTATTCCTGAACCATACCAGGCCACATGCCCTAAACCTGGGGTCAGTGGGCAGGGGGGCTTAGCGGAATCTGGAAGCCCCCTTTAACAACCTTTAACAAAGGGGCTCCCAGATCCCGGCCCCCCACCCCATGTGAATGAGTATGGGGTATATTGTAGCCCTACCCATTCACCTAAAAAAAGTGTCGAAAATAAAAACAGTACACAGGTTTGTGAGAAAGTAATTTATTAACCACTTAAGCCCCGGACCAATACAGGCCATTATGACCAGGCCCCTTTTTGCGATTCGGCACTGCGTCGCTTTAACTGACAATTGCGCGGTCGTGCGACATGGCTCCCAAACAAAATTGGCGTCCTTTTTTTCCCACAAATAGAGCTTTCTTTTGGTGGTATTTGATCACCTCTGCGGTTTTTATTTTTTGCGCTATAAACAAAAATAGAGCGAAAATTTTGAAAAAAATGACATATTTTTTATTTTTTTCTATAATAAATATCCCCAAAAAATATATAAAAAAACATTTTTTTTCCTCAGTTTAGGCCGATACGTATTCTTCTACATATTTTTGGTAAAAAAAAAATCGCAATCGCCGTTTATTGATTGGTTTGCGCAAAACTTATAGCGTTTACAAAATAGGGTATAGTTTTAAGGCATTGTTATTAATTATTTTTTTTTACTAGTAATGGCGGCGATCAGCAATTTTTTTAGTGACTGCGACATTATGGCGGACACATCGGACACTTTTGACACATTTTTGGGACCATTGTCATTTTCACAGCGATCAGTGCAATAAAAATGCACTGGTTACTGTGAAAATGACACTGGCAGTGAAGGGGTCAACCACTAGGGGCGCTGAAGGGGTTAAGTGTGCCTAGGGGCATGTTACTAACTGAGGGGGGCGTGGCTACGACTGACACGTCACCGATCTCCGCTCTGATTACACAGAACGGAGATCGCTGACAGTGTCAGTAGAGGAGCGTGGAGATGCTGTGTTTACACACACATCTCCCCGCTCCGAGCCTCCGTGAGACGATCGCGGGGATCCCCGCTGCGATTGAGTCCGCGGGACCCGCGGTCCCACTCACGTCGGCAGTTAAAGGGCCACGTACAGGTACGTGATTGTGCCTGTACAAGCCATTCTGCCGACGTATATATGCCGTGAGCGGTCGGCAAGTGGTTAAAGCAGCTCCAGCGTCTCTTCTCCTTCTGATTTCTTCTCCCTCCAGCTATGTCTTCATCCTCCGGTTCTTCTCCCTCCGCTGATGTCTTCTTCTGCTGCCGGTTCTCCTCTCTCTGCTGTCTTCTCCCTCTGCTGGTTCTCCTCTCTCCACTACCTTCTCCCTCTGTTCTCCCTCCGATCTTCACTGGACGCTCGCTCCCGTTGTTATGCTAGGGCCGCCTTGTGTCATTACTAATATAGCCATGGGGCGTAGCCACACGGTGATGTCATCCGGAGGCCCCACCCCTGTGTGACGTCACCATCCCATCATGCCACAGGTGGTGACGTCACAAAGGGACGGGGCCTCCAGATGATGTCACCGGGTGGCCACGCCCCATGGCTATATAAGTATCGGCACATGGCAGCCCTAGCAGCCCTAGCGGGAGAGAGTGTCGGGTGAAGATAAGAGGGAGAACAGAGGGAGAAGACAGCGGAGAGAGGAGAACCGGCAGAGGGAGAAGACAGCGAAGAGAGGAGAACTGGCAGCGGAAGAAGACATCAGCGGGGGGTGAAGAACCGAAGGAAGATATCATCACCGGAGGGAGAAGAACCGGAGGATGAAGACATCACCAGAGGGAGAAGAAATCGGAATTAGAAGAGATGCCGGAGCTGCTTTAATAAATTTCTTTGTCAAAAACCTTTGTACTGTTTTTATTTTTGACACTTTTTTTAGGTGAATGGGTACAATGTACCCCTTACTCATTCACATAGGGTGGGGGCCGGGATATGGCTGCTCACTCGTCCCCACCCCCTTTCCTGACCTGCTGGGCTGCGTATGTGGATAAGGGTCTGGTATGGATTTTGGGGAGGGCCCCACACGTTTTTTTTGGCATGGGTGTTCCCCTTAAAATCCACACCAGACCCTTCAGTAAAAATATTTTATTAACTTTTTGCTGTTTTTTTTAATCATTTGTATGTAAACTTTTTTTTTTATTTGCCTTCTTTCATGTTTGTTGCACCAAATTAAAAATAAAACTGCTTTGTACCAGAAACATAATTTGTGTGCCTTTAGCGGACCCTAGTTAGTTTTTTTAACCCTAAAATACAATGTTACATTTTAGTTAACCCTAAAGCCCTGTACACACGATCGGATATCCTATGGATTTTCGTCCGATGGATTTCTCCATCGGAAATCCGATGAAACTGTTTTTCATCAGTCTTGGCCACACACCATCAGTCCAAAAACCGACGACAACAAAACGACGGCACGTACAACACGTACGACGGTGCTATAAAATGGAAGTTCAAATCTAATGGCGCCACCCCTTGGGCTGCTTTTGCTGATTTTGTGTTACCGCGTGTTAGCAAAAGTTTGGTGAGAGCCGATTCACGCTTTTCAGTCTCCGTGCTTTTCAGATCGTTTCCTGCTGTTCAGTTTGTGCTTGTGGGTTCGTATTTGTTCTTCTGTGCGTGCAGTCAGGTCGTTACTGCTTGGCAGTGCCTTCTTGGCCGTTCGTTTACTGTTTTTCAGGTCGTTCTTCTCAGGCCTTGCTGTTCCACGGTGCATTCTGTTTGAGTTCGTTCTGACCAGGCGACCGGTTTAAAACCATGTTTGAAGTGCGTTCTCGTTCTCGAGATCGTGCTGGCTATGGACTTGGTGTTGTGGTTAACACTGTAACCCGAGTTCAGTCTGTGAACAGGATGAGGAGGAGTTCATGGACTAAGAATTGGTTGCTCCAGCGGGACCAATTCTCTCATATGTCTCTGCTGCGGGAAATCCATGAGAATAATCCTGATGATTTCAGGAATTATCTCAGGATGACGGACCCCGTATTTCACCGTCTGTTGGATTTGCTGTCCCCCTATATCACGAGGCAGGACACTGTGATGCGCCAGGCCATCACTGCCGAGCAGAGGCTTATTGCCACGTTGAGATACCTGGCGACTGGGAGAAGCTTGCAGGACCTCAAGTTCACAACAGGCATCTCCCCCCAGGCTTTCTCGGGATCATTATCCCTGAAACGTGTTCGGCCATTATTCAGGTCCTGCAGAAGGACTATATGAAGGTAAGTTTGCTCCTTTAACATCACATTATATGTTTGGATTGTTTGCTACATAATTTTTTTTTTCCCTCCTTCCCAAATTTGCCTGTTTGTAATATCCTTGGTAATTTCCCCCATGCATGTTTTTACCACTATTGGTCTTTTTTTGGGGCCTACATGCCTATTTCCCTTCACTAACCTCTCCAGCATGCTATCCATGGCCCAAACACAGCTAGCCTATTTTTTTACTCAGGATTTGTTTGGGCTCATTACCATCGTACCCCCCCCCTAAAATGTTGACAAATGTTTTATTACTCATTCAAGTTCAGCAGAGTGGTCTAGCCTTTATTTGGGGCCCCCCAAATCACCTCAAATAGTAATTTTTATAATGTCCCCTCAGGGGGGGGGGTGAGTCATGTGCTAAGTGGGCCTTCTTTTTAGGCCATGAAATACTGCCTTAAATAATAATGGTAGCCTGATGTTGGTCAACAATGTCTTTGTGTTATCTGTTTGCACTGTCAACTTAAAACGTACTAATGTCTTCTTTTTGTTTGACTCCACAGTTTCCTTGCACACCACAGGAATGGCTGACTGTGGCTGATCAATTTGCCCAGCGGTGGGACTTCCCCAACTGTGGAGGGGCAATTGATGGCAAGCACGTCCACATAGTGCCGCCACCCCGTTCGGGGTCATACTATTTTAACTATAAAAGTTTCAATAGTATTGTGTTAATGGCGGTGGTGTCAGCGCGGTGCGAGTTCCTGTATGTGGACGTGGGGAAGAACGGCCGGATGTCCGATGGCGGAGTATTTGCTGAGACGAAGTTCGCTCACCGTCTGCAGGCTGGGGGTCTTGCACTGCCTCCAGATGCAGAGAACGTGGAAGGACTACCGTTCGTTTTCATCGCGGATGAAGCATTTGGACTTGGACCACACCTCATGCGGCTGTTTCCCCAACGCACCCTCACCCCGGAGA
Source organism: Rana muscosa (assembly GCA_029206835.1). NCBI lineage: Eukaryota > Metazoa > Chordata > Amphibia > Anura > Ranidae > Rana > Rana muscosa. Next base: position 73,105,904 of record CM055125.1, read on the forward strand.
GGAGGGTTTTTAATTACCGGCTGGCCAGAGCCCAGAGAGTTGTGGAGAATGCCTTCGGGATAATGGCCAGCCGGTTCCGCCTGTTTCAGACAGCAATTCTTTTGGCGAAATACAAGCTGAACACCATAGTTTACTGCTGCTGCATAATGCACAATTTCCTGAGACATTTTTCACCTTCATATCTGTCAACAGTTGGGCCTGAGGCCGGTCCATCCGAGATGACCATTCTGACCGGCCTTGACCCTGCCCGTACTGGCTTGGCCCCCCAAAGTGCCCGTGAAGTACGTGATAAATACATTGAGTACTTCACGGGTAGGGGTGCCATCGCAATGTCAGACCACATCTGACTATTTGTATAATCCAAATAAATTTTTATCGTATAAAAAACATGGTTTTGTCATTCTTGATTTTTGGGTTTATGTGTCTCCCAGGTTCTTGTAGTGCCAAGTGCCAAGTGTATTTATCCTTAGTAAATAGCCCCAATTGGCACTATAAAAAACATTGTTTGGGCATTTCCAAAAATGCTAGTGAGCATCGAAATAACAAGCCACACCTTTTTGCGTCTTCCAGAAACTTTTTACTCTGTGCAACCCTTTTGTTTGGTTTTAATACAAATATGTAGAAAGTTTGAGCTCCCCATTTTTTAGCTTTTTTTGGGGAAGGATTGTTTTGCAGAAACATGCAAGGGTCAAAATCGTAATTTTTGTGGTAAAAACATTGAAAGTGAAGAACAAAGTGAAAAGGAGAAACTTGAGATGGGGTGGTGTCACCCCTGATCCAACCCAAATGTGAAGAACCCCTTTCTTTTTGTGTCTCGAATGTGTCTTTTCAACCTGATCCCATGGCTAAGGTAAACATGTGCTATCTGCCATCATAGGGGATCAATGGACGTGCTTTGGGGGTGCAAACCCTTCCTCGAACCTACTTGAGTAGGGAGGAAGAGGTTGCAACCCCAAAACAGGGACATAGATATCCTGTGACAGCAGATAGCACATGTTGAGTCACTGTGTGCATCTTCACATTTGGGCTGGTGGAAATGTCATTGCAAATTTGTGACGCATAACAAAACACAAAAACGGGGGGGGGGTCACACTATTCTCCCCAAAATATCTATAATGTTTTTATATTTTTGCTCAATCACATTCATTCTCTTTCTCATAATGTCCATTTTGCTACTGCATTCCATTATTTCTTGAATAATTATTTTGGCACTTGCACTCGAGAATGGAGGATTTTGAGTTCCTGACACACCACCACGTTCATCCCCTAAAAAAAAAAAAAAGACATTTAGAAATATGCACGCCTACATCTGTATTGACCTTGAAGTTGTGTGGACAGACACTGACCTGTTGTGGGGATAAGCTCCACCTCTCCCTCCTCCACCTCCCCTTCCTCCACCTCCACTTCCTCAACATGCTGATCTTGGGCTGCTTTGGGATCTTGGGGGAGTTTAGGTGGTCTGTGCTTCCTCGTCTCCTCAGATTGTTGTCCTCCCAGTCTCCTCTCCCCTATGGGAATGCCAAAAAATAGGTATCCTTTAGCACACAGAGATTTTCGCCCAGATATTATATACATTGTTTTGAAGTGGGGTACAACTGATATTTGGCCCTGAGTTCAAAGATGAACACATGAGATCCTAAAGAGCTCTACAAAGCAGCATTTTTTTTTTAAGGGGCCTAAAAACCAAATTTTGAGAACCACAAAGGTATCCACTGGTGCACCTGGGTGTGACACCTTTTAAAATTTAGTCATGCGGGCAACACTATAGTATCTTGCTCCTGAACAAGCTCCTGTACTTGCTCCTTAGTGTCATCTCCTTTACCCAGAATCCATTTGAGTCTTTCATTCACATTCTACTTTAGTTACAACACATCATCTAGCCAACAATGTGTAGATAAACATTGTTTTTGGAAAATGAGGCATGGCCACATGTAGTTTACGTGGATATGTGCCAAACATGTTTTGTGGAAGACAAACATTTTTTGGGGAAGAAAAGGAAACCAAAGAAGTGGACCCTCAACTTAACATTAAAGTTGCCTTTTTGAAATGTGAAACCAGTCAATACAAGCACATGGTGCAAAACATGGAAGAATACATCTTACAATGTGAAAGAACACAAAAAATAAAAGCTTACTTTTTTCTATGCTTTTTTTAAGCTTCCTATACTGCTCCGGCTCCCTCAGCTTCAGGTCAGACCACCTTTTACGGAGCTGCTCCTTGGATCTCATGACCCCATATTTCTGATATAGAGTCTTCGCCACTTTCTCCATTATTTGTGACTTCCGGAGATTAGGTGTGTCGTATGGCCCATGCTTCCCATCGTAATCCTTCCTCCGCAGAATGTCCACCATCTCCGCCATCTCAGCAAATGACATATTAGTCGCCTTATATCTTTTAATCCTGGATCGGGACGTTTCCGCCTCCGGCCTTTCCTCGTCGTTACTTTCGAGTAAAGAAGCCACCTGTGTCACCGACATTACGCCGTCTCCCACTGTGCGCCGAACGTTAAGGGGCAGGGAAATGCAGAAAAAGTTTGTCATGGGCGGGCGACGCGGGCGGAGTTACACGCATGCACAGGGTATAAAAATGGGAACGAAGCTATTAGGGTTGCGCGGAGTAAGAACGACCGGAAGTGCTGCAAACACCACAACTAAGATAAGAAGGGAACTGGGGCCTACAATGGCCTATAATGGTTCATGATTGTAAAGGCCAATATTGTGATAAGTTGAGGAGAATCGAATCTGATTTTTTTTGGTTTCCACTGGGTTTTCTACTTGCAGACATAAAAAGATGAATAAACTGCGTGATCCGGATGTCATGATGATTTTGATAGAGAAACATAAAGAAATGAGAAACCTCTGGGAAGTTAACCATCCCTCTTATCACAAGAGTGCTGTATGTCGGGCAACAATCGAGAAATTGGCGGATTATATGAAGCCCTGGGTCCCAGGCGCAGACTACACTATGATGAACAATAAAATAAACAACATGCGTAATGCATACAAAAAAATCTACAAAGAGATCAGGAGCAGCAGCAGACGATGTACTACAGCCCAAGCTGTGGTACTTCAAGCACCTGCAATTTCTGGATGACCAGATTGAGGCCAGGGAATCAATGTCCAGCCTTCCCTCAACCCTTCCTTCCACCCTTCCCTCCAGCGTTCCTTCCACCCTTCCCTCCACCCCTGCAGAGGTGGAGGAGGAGCCACCTGTGCTTGAAGAGCCTGATCTTCGCATCTTCAGCCAGGTATAGTATTTTCGTAAATAAATATTGGCCTCAAAGTACTATTGTGATGAACTTGATTTATTCTGCCAAAATGCTACCATCCCCCCCCAAAAAAAATAAACAAGGGGGACCAAAATGATTGTTTAAGTATCTCCAAAAAAAGGAAACAGTCATGAGATGAAAATTGTGTGTGATAGTTTGCCAAAATTATCTAACTATGTGCCTTTTTTATACACAGGATGAGGCCAGCCAGGAGAAAGAGGCGCAGGAATGTGGCAGGCAGGAGGAGGCAGGGGTGAGTGTCAGCCAGGAGGAGGCAGGGCCAAGTGGCATGCAGCAGGTCCCCAGGCCTAGTGGCAGCACATTGTCACAAGTGGCTCCCCTCCACATCAGACCTAAAAAAAATCGTAGGATGACACAGGTGGAGGAGGAGTCACTCAAAATGATACGTGACGCTGCTGCCATCATGAGGGTCCCCCTCAACCCTGTGGAGGGGTTTAGTACATACTTGGCGGACAAGTTACTCCAAATGGAGGCGGGACAACGTGCCCTCTGTGAGCACCTTATATATACTGCCGTACACATGGGGGCGAGGGGGCAGCTGACTGAGGCCACCCATCTGTCACATCAGGCCAATCCTTCTCCTCCTTCTCCTCCTCCTCCTGCCACATTACCACCCCCAGTGCCCTGGCCTGCAAGGGTGCGTGGACGGGGCCGTGGAGGGAACGCTGCAGAGAGGCGTGGAGGGAACACTGCAGGGAAGAGTGGAGGGAAGGCTACAGGGAAGAGCAGGAGGTGATTCTCTGGCTTCGAGCTGCTCTTCCAGAAGTTGCAGGTTCATGGAGTACCACAGCTTGGGATGATGTATGTCTTTGGCTGCTGCTCCTGATTTCATGCTTTTGTTTATTTTATTGTTCATCATAGTCATGTCTGTCTTTGGGGTCCAATGACTTCATATTTTCCGCTAATTTCCGAATTGTTGCCCTTCGTTTTTTGTTTGATATTTTACCAGAATAAATGGATATTTGATTTCAGCAAAAATACTTGCCTGATGTGTTTTTCTGGGGAGTAGCAATAACATTTCCTAAATACAATGTGTAATTAATAACAAGGGACACCAACGTCCATGAGGGAAAAATTAAAAAAAGAAATGTTGTTGTGAGAAATTAACACACAAAAAAAATGGAAAAAATAAATATTTTTTTAAAATGTGAGGTCGGCCTTTAATATGAAAATCATAATTCTTAATAAGATCGCAAGAAACAAGAAAGACATAAGTTTGTCAGAGCTCATGATAAAGATCTGCAGCAAAAACGACATTTTAAACACCATTCTAAAGCAAAATACAATGCGCTGCATTAAACGAAGCAATAACTTGCAGAATGCCGAATGTGCTCTCTCCATTAGGAACGCTAGTTTTACCAGAACGAGCGCTCCTGTCTCCTAATTCAGTCTGAGCATGCGTGGGTTTTTGATCCGATAGACTTGCCCATAGACGATCGGAGTTTTCGATCGTTTTTTTATCCATCGGAAAAATTTAAAACATGTTCTATTTTTTTAAACCGATGGAAAAAAGACCGATGGGTCCCATACACGATCGGTTTGTCTGATGAAAAGCATCCATCGGAAGAAAATCCATAGGATATCCGATCGTGTGTACAGGGCTTAAGTGTTTTTTTTTTTCTTTTTTACTTAGTTTCCTTCTCTTAACTTTTTTGTTGCCAAAATTAAAGAGTTCATGGGGAGGAAAGGGGTGCACTTTGGCATCTTCACTTAGGACCTTGTCCTGGCACTGACAACAGTAGACCATGGGGTTAATTTACTAAAAGCAAATCCACTCAACTACAAGTGCCCCCTCGGATCTACAGCGACTGCACTTCCAAGTGCACCTAAACCTTTATGAAAGTAAATAACTTATAAAATTATGGGAGATGACCTCAAACTAGCAGGAGGAAAGTTCATAGAAAGTATTATTTTACTGAAAGAGTAGTTGACGCTTGGATAGACATCCAGCAGAGGTAGTTAGTCGGTGAACATTAAGTGCATTAAAATATATTTGGGACAAGCATAGATCTATACTCAGACAAAAAAAAGAAAAAAAAAAAAAGTACAGTCTATCTATCTCTAGATCCCATGGACCATTTGGTCTTTTTTTTTTCTTGCCATCACTAGTCTATGTTTCAATGAGATTTTAGGGGTTTACACATTATTTAACTTAAGGGGAACTCCAGGAATAATTTTTTTATCTTAATGCATTCTATAAAACAATCAATGCTCAGGTGTGTATAGATAAAATTAAGGGTACCAACATCCCAACATCCCAACATCCCAATATTGATAGATTAGAGAAAAAGAGAATTTTGGGGACAAATAGGAATTTCCTGGTACCGTCACAAGACATTACAACATAATATTTTAAAATAAAGTTTATTTACATACCAATAACATACATATTAAAAAATGAGCATTGGAATCCCACTGGGAATGAAAAATGTCTCCAATTAACATTAGACATATCATATGGATTTAATTATGTAATAGATCTTAAATCAGCCGTGATCCATAGATTCTATCCCATCACCTGTCTGTCATTTGTGCGCTCTTTAAAGGGGTATTATTCAGAATTTGTTATACATTTTGGTATGTATTCTTACCCTCCATGGTCATGTATTTTTGACCTATAGTCTAACTGACGATAATTCATTATTCATGTGTATTATTATTTAGTTTTCATAGGACTCGTTTGGATATGTTCCCATGCTTGCCTGGGGTTGTATATGACCTCAGTTGCCTTTTATAGTTTGTTAGCCCAACCAACAAGGTAGCTATTCTACTTCCAATGTTTACCAATGCCCATAGAAGAAATTGAATATTTACTACTGCTCCTTAATGGTGCTGTATGGATACTAAAAATTTTCTACTCTCTCCATTATCCAGTTCTCCTGTTCTTCCATCTTGCTCTCCTGAAGAAGCGGGGAATCCGCAAAACATGTCTCAACAACTTGAGCCAAGATGGTCTATTCAGTGAGCAGCAGCCACCCTCAGCCCCCCTAATAATTACTTGAGCCCCATCGATGTTGCACAAGAACCTCGACTGCCTGGGACTCTACATCCTGATTGGCTAAGACATAGCAGCAGGCGCCATTGTTTCCTGTTGCTGTCAATCAAAGTCAGTGAGCCAAAAAGGAGAGAGAGGGGGTGGGTCAAGCCGCAGCTGTGTGTCTGAATAGACACACAGAACAGCATATCGGCTTGGGTGCCCCCATAGCAAGCTGCTTGCTGTGGGGGCACTCGGCAGGAGGGAGGAGCCTGGAGTTTTGGTGAGGGACCAGAGAAGAAAAGGATCTGGGTTGCTCTGTACAAAACCACTGCACAGAGCAGGTAAGTATAACAACTTTGCTATTGTGGCACCCTCTAGCTAGGTGCTAGTGTACATAGTTGTTAGTGTAGGAAAATTTGGCCTGGATGAGAGCCAGGCCTGGGTTGAGTCTGGGTTAGGGCTGAGTGACTCAGGGAGGCTGGTTAACTCAGTAAGCAGCATCTCTGGTGCCTCCCCCTGCTTTCTGGAACCTTAGAGAAGCTTTCAGAAGTAGTGGGTGGAGTCTAGGAGGAGCTGCTTGGAGTATTGATGAGGGCCCCAGCCAATCCCCAGCAATGTGGGCTGGCAGGGGGCAGGACAAGCTGGGGCAGTCAGGTGGAAGATGGTGATGGAGTTCTAAAGAGGCTCTCAGTGGCCCTTGAGGGTGCCCCCTAGACTGGGGGGGGTGACCTCGAGCCTGAGGCTCGGGTGCTGGAGGGACCATCTACAACATACAGAGGAATCCTTCCTGGAGGCACGGGAGCAAGGAGAGGAAAGCGGGAGCAGGTAAGCATGTCCAGGTCTCCTGAGAGTCAGCCAGGTGGGCTGGTGAGTGATTAGTCTGGGAGGACTGTGGATAGAGAGTGTCAGTCTGGGAGGACTGTGGAGAAGTCAGCCTGGAGGGCTAGTGAAAGGGGCAGCTGCAGCCAGGCGGCTCACAGTGCCTGAAGAACTGGTGCTGGGATCAGTAGCCACAGGAGTAATTAAGATTGACATTGCATCTTTGTGCGACACACATAAAGGGGCCTCGGGTTCCTGCCTATAACAGGCTTTTTTGCTCAAAATCTGACTGAGTGCTTTTGTCAGATACACAAACAGTGTGCCAGCTAGAGTTCTTTTTTTTTTTTTTACAAATATTTTATTTAGTCAAAGAACATGGTCAAGGACAAACATCTGGACATAAACAGTTAGTTGCATAACACAGCATTGCAAGTAAACACTACAGATGATAACACATTGCTACCTCTGAATAACAGTATGGCAATCTGCCATCTAGGGTGTTTCTCGTGTTCCGTAATGAGGGTGCCAGAAACAGTGCGCTGGCACCGGGTGTACTCAAGATGATAAGAACAGCGGTATCTACTGTATGTATGCTGCCCCAACTAAGGTTCCGGACCAGTCCTAATCAATTTTATAACTTTATATATTAGGAAAAAGTCTTGGAGCCCGGGTCCATGGAAAAAAGAAAAGATAAGGAAGAAAAAGAAAGGCAGAGATAGAAGGATTGGTGAGGAGGGGGGGAAGAGAGGGGGGAAGGAGGGGGGGTGTGGGGGTGTACTCTGTGTGAGCTCGCCGAACGCGGGGCTGATTCAAACCCTTTTCCCGGATTTATTTTGTCCCCGGGAAATGTCCCGGCCAATCCGTTTTTTTCAGTTTTTTGCGATTTTCCGCCGCCGCGGGCCGCCGCCGCTAGAGGTCTCCGCCGGCCACCATCTTTAAGAAGACCAAAACACAGAGGGTTTTAGTACAATAGAAAATAAAGCTGCTGCGGCGCCGCCCACCCCCGCCCCTTTCCATAACATACGGACCTGCAGCGGGGCGGGGGGTGGGCGGCGCCGCAGCAGCTTTATTTTCTATTGTACTAGATCCCCGTGTTTTGGCTGCCTAATTAAGCTGCGGCGCCGCCCAACCCTGCCCCGCCCCGCTGCAGGTCCGTCTCCGCAGCTTAATTTTTTTGCAGCCACGCGGCCAGCTCCGGTTAAGGGGGGCTCGAATGGGGGGACACCTGATGTAAGGAAGGACTCCACTGGGCAGGGGCGTACCTAGAGCATTTGGCACCCGGGGCGGATCCTATATCTGGCACCCCCCCATTAAAATGTAAAAACACCCCACTGTGCCCCCTGCAAACTTCAATATCTATTTGTCACTACTGTGTACCCCCTCTCCACAACTGCACCACTGGACCCCTTTACATTACACAGCACCCTGCACCTCTGGGCTCCTTTACATTACACAGCCCCCTGCACCCCTTTACATTACACAGCACCCTGCCCTTGTGGACCCCTTGACATTACACAGCACCCTGCACCTCTGGGTCCCTTTACATTACACAGCACCCTTCATCTCTGGACCCCTTTGCATTACACAGCACCCTGCATCTCTGGACCCCTTTGCATTACACAGCACCCTGCAGCTCTGGACCCCTTAACATTACACAGCACCCTGCCTTGTGGACCCCTTGACATTACACAGCACCCTGCACCTCTGGGTCCCTTTACATTACACAGCACCCTGCACCTCTGGGTCCCTTTACATTAAACAGCCCCCTGCACCTTTGGGACTCTTTGCAATACACAGCCCCCTGCACCCCTTAACATTACACAGCACCCTTAATCTCTGGACCCGTTGGCATTACACAGCACCCTGCACCTCTGGGTCCCTTTACATTAGACAGCCCCCTGCACCTTTGGGCCCCTTTTACATTACACAGCACCCTGCCCTTCTAGACCCCTTTACATTACACATCACCCTGCACCTCTGGGTCCCTTTACATTACACAGCTCTCTGCATCTCTGGACCCCTTTGCATTACACAGCACCCTGCAGCTCTGGACCCCTTGACATTACACAGCCCCCTGCACCCCTTTACATTACACAGCACCCTGCCCTTGTGGACCCCTTGACATTACACAGCTCCCTGCACCTCTGGACCCCTTTGCATTACACAGCACCCTGCAGCTCTGGACCCCTTTACATTACACAGCCCCCTGCACCCCTTTACATTACACAGCACCCTGCCCTTGTGGACCCCTTGACATTACACAGCTCCCTGCACCTCTGGACCCCTTTGCATTACACAGCACCCTGCAGCTCTGGACCCCTTTACATTACACAGCCCCCTGCACCCCTTTACATTACACAGCACCCTGCCCTTGTGGACCCCTTGACATTACACAGCACCCTGCCCTTCTGGACCCCTTGACATTACACAGCACCCTGCACCTCTGGATCCCTTTACATTACACAGCCCCCTGCACCTCTGGGCCCCTTTACATTACACAGCACCCTGCAGCTCTGGACCCCCTGCATGTTACACAGACCCCCCTTCAGTGTAGCCCCCATTCAGTGCAGACCCCCCTTCAGTGTAGCCCCCATTCAGTGCACCCCCCTTCAGTGCAGCCCCCCATTCAGTGCAGACCCCCATTCAGTGCAGACCCCCATTCAGTGTAGCCCCCCCTTCAGTGTAGCCCCCGTTCAGTGTAGCCCCCCCTTCAGTGCAGACCCCCCTTCAGTGTAGCCCCCGTTCAGTGTAGCCCCTGTTCAATGTAGCCCCCCTTCAGTGCAGCCCCCCCTTCAGTGCAGACCCCCATTCAGTGTAGCCCCTATTCAGTGTAGCCCCCATTCAGTGCAGCCCCCCCTTCAGTGTAGCCCCCATTCACTGCAGCCCCCCCTTCAGTATAGCCCCCGTTCAGTGCACCCCCCCTTCAGTGTAGCCCCCGTTCAGTGTAGCCCCCATTCAGTGTAGCCCCCGTTCAGTGTAGCCCCCCTTCAGTGCAGCCCCCCCTTCAGTGCAGACCCCCATTCAGTGTAGCCCCCATTCAGTGTAGCCCCCATTCAGTGCAGCCCCCCTTCAGTGTAGCTCCCATTAACTGCAGCCCCCCCTTCAGTGTAGCCCCCGTTCAGTGCACCCCCCTTCAGTGTAGCCCCCGTTCAGTGTAGCCCCCATTCAGTGTAGCCCGTTCAGTGCACCCCCCCTTCAGTGTAGCCCCCGTTCAGTGTAGCCCCCATTCAGTGTAGCCCCCCCTTTCAGTGTAGCCTCCGTTCAGTGCAGCCCCCCTTTCAGTGTAGCCCCCCCTTCAGTGCAGACCCCCATTCAGTGTAGCCCCCGTTCAGTGCCCCCCTTCAGTGTAGCCCCGTTCAGTGCACCCCCTTCAGTGTAGCCCCCGTTCAGTGTAGCCCCCCTTTCAGTGTAGCCCCCGTTCAGTGCAGCCCCCCTTTCAGTGTAGCCCCCCTTCAGTGCAGACCCCCATTCAGTGCCCCCCCTTCAGTGTAGCCCCGTTCAGTGCACCCCCTTCAGTGCAGACCCCCCATTCAGTACCTCTAATCAGCGTGGCGGGTGTCCTGTCAATATGGGTCCCCCGCCGAATAGTGCCCGTCACATACACAGCAGGTCCTCCCCTCCCCCTGTTTACACATAAACAGATAGGAGGGGGAGGCGGCTTCACCGCAGCTCGGCTGTGCCTGTGTGACATCCGGGATCACACAGGCAGACAGCCCGCGGCCGCGGAGAGGAGGGGATGGTAGGTGCAGCGGTGTCCCCCTGCACCCCCCCCCCCGCGCGCCGATTTGCCGCTCGCCTCTCCCCTGCCTGTGCCTGTCACTGCCGCGGCTCCAGCGCTGCGACCATTTCAATCGCAGAGGGGGGTGCCGGCCTGACACCCCCCCAGTGTGTGGCACCCAGGGCGCCCCGCCCCCGCCCCCCACTTAGTACGCCTCTGCCACTGGGTATGTCTGATGTAAGGGGGGACTCCGCTGGGTATGTCTGATGTAAGGGGGGACTCCGCTGGGTACGTCTGATGTAAGGGGGGACTCCGCTGGGGACGCCTGATGTAAGGAAGGACTCTGCTCAGTATGTCTGATGTAAGGGGGACTCCGCTGGGTATGTCTGATGTAAGGGGGACTCCGCTGGGTATGTCTGATGTAAGGAGGGACTCCGCTGGGTATGTCTGATGTATGGAGGGACTCCGCTGGGAATGCCTGATGTAAGGACAGACTCCGCTGGGGGCACCCGATGGCATCTGGTGGAAGGCGACGTGGCAGGTGAAACACTCGGGGCTAACACTGATTCGGCATTATGGTGAGTTGAATAATTTCATTCTATATTACAATGTAATAATAGAAATAATGCGCTTCAATCATCCTGACACCATAACAACCATTGTGTCGGGATGATTGAAGTGCTAACACCAGGTGTTAGCAATCTGCTGATTGTTAAACTCTGGAATACACACATTTCTATTGTGGTGTAGGATCTGGGCCTGCTGTCCCTCCATCCTTCCTTCCTTCTCTCTCCTTCCCTCTCTCTTTCTTTCTCCCTTTCTTTCTCCCTCCATCCCTCATTCATCTCAGACTCTAACCACACACCCTTTGAGCCACGCCCATTTAAGCCACTCCCACTACCCGCGTAAACCACGCCCATTTTTCTTTGCGCACCACATTTTTCTACTACAGTGTGACACACCTACAAACGAATGCCCCGCCCCCTAATTATAGCAAGGCTCCACCTAGATGCAAAAAAGTGTCCCGGATTATTTTTTTGCAATGTTGGCAACTATGCAACCACACATGGCGGATTGGCCCATCAGCATCAAAGCCCAGTGTTTTCGGTGCCCAGGATGCACAGAGCAAGCCTTTCAAAATCTATGACAAGCTGAACTACACGAAGGCTGGACGCTGTACCTACTGAGCAGTATCCGCATTTAAGACCGTATGCATTTAGGGACGTCGGCCCAGAGAACCCCTTAATGAGAATAGAATGACACTGACAGTCCAGTTGTAATGATTGTACTGCTGTGAGCTGACCATGGTACTGCACTAATGCTTGTTTAGAGAGCTAAATTAAATAAAGACACACAGTATCCAGTACAACGCAAATAGAATCAGCCTACTAAAGCCATGGGACATTCTTCCTCTGGGTGCGGCTGTAGATTAGAGAAAGATCTGATCATCTGAAAACAAATATGTCTCATCTGTGCTAAATTATTTTATTGTTTCTAACTAAATGAATGTAATCCATGACAGCCATTGGCCTGAAATGTCACCACACAGAGGTCTGAGCTTAAAGATAAGCCACAGGCAAACAACTAAGCTGAAACAGAATTAAGTGAGCCTACCAAAGTATTTATAATACCCACTAGGCAATTTTCAGATTAATACAACTCTGTCATAAAGAACAGCCAAGACAATGACATCACATTCTCTATAACAGTTAAAGCGGTATTAAACCCAAAATATAATATATTTAAGTTTATCGACTCCTAAGGCCCGGTTCACATAGGCCTGACGAGTCGCGTCCCGCTCTGTTGAATGGAACCGTTCTAATAGGAGCGACTCAGGTCGCTCCGACTTAGAAAAAGGTTCCTGTACTACTTTTGGGGGCGACTCGGGACAACTTGCATTGACTTCTATACAGAAGTCATTATGCAAATCGCCTAAACCGGGCCTCTGAAGTTGTCTTGAGATCGCATCGCCGAGTCGCCCCCAAAGTCGTGCCGCCCCTGTGTGAACTGGGCTTAAATGTGGTGGCTGCGTTCGTTTTTTTTTTGCCTTTTTTAGGCTTTTTTCCCCTTTATCACATGGTGATCTGACCAGTAACACACATTCTGTCTTATGCCTGGTACACACTATAAGTTTTACCCGCTGGATTGAATGAAAAAAAAAACAGACAGCTCTGGTTGGAGCTTGTCATGAACCTTGGATTACTGAAGTATTTCTCCTTTGAATCTATTACACAGTGGTGGGTCTTCTGCCCTGTCTTAAGGCTAACCCCCCCTCCCGACGGCTCCATGGTCTGGAAGAAAAACATTGTTCTGCGTTTGACTGTTTATGTACTTTAACCACTTCCATACAGGGCACCTTCCTGCCCAGAACAATTTTCAGCTTTCTGCGCTTTTGCACTTTGAATGACAATTGCGCGGTCATGCTACACTGTACCCAAACGAAATTGTTGACATTTTGTTCCCACAAATAGAGCTTTATTTTGGTGGTATTTGATCACCTCTGCGATTTTTATTTTTTGCTAAAAAAAATTAAAAAAGACCGATTAAAAAAAAAGTTTTTTTTGGTTTCAGTTACAAAACTTTGTAAATAAGTAAGTTTTCTCCTTCACTGATGGGCACTGATGGGGCTGCACTGACAGGCACTGATAAGGCGGCACTGATGGGCACCGATGAGGCGGCACTGATGGGTACCGATGAGGTGGCACTGATGGGCACCGATAGGCGGCACGGATGGGCACCGATAGATGGCACGGATGGGCACCGATAGGCGGCACGGATGGGCACTGGTAGGCCGCAAGGATGGGCACTGGTAGGCGGCACAGATGGGCACAGATAGGCAGCACGGATGGGCACAGATAGGTGGCACGGATGGGCACGGATAGGCGGCATGGATGGGCACAGATAGGCGGCACGAATAGGCGACATGGATGGGCACGGATTGGCGGCATGGATGGGCACTGATAGGTGGCACAGATGGGCATGGATAGGCACTGATAGGTGGCATGGATGGGCACTGATAGGTGGCAATGTACTGTAATGTTTTGTACTAATGGATGCCAATCAGTGCCAAACAATAATGCCTGCCAATCAGTGGTGCCCATTGTGGGCACTGATTGGCATCCATTGTGGGCACTGATTTGCATCCATTAGGAATATCTAATTGGCATCCCTGGTGGTCTAGGGTGGCGTACCTTAAGGTGGGCATCCCTGGTGGTCTGGTGGCATCCCTGGTGGTCCAGTGTGGGCATCCTCGGGGGGGGCTGCGCTGATAATGGATCAGCACAAACCCCCCCTGTCAGAGGAGCAGCCGATCGGCTCTCCTCTACTCGCGTCTGACAGACGTGAGTGAGGAAAGGCCGATGACCGGCTTTTCCTGTTTACATCGTGATCAGCCGTGATTGGACACGGCTGATCACGTGGTAAAGAGTCTCCGTCGGAGACTCTTTACCTTGATCGGTGTTGCGGGGTGTCAGACTGACATCCCGCAACAACGATCGCCGCAATGCGCGGCCCCCTACACGGGTCGCACATCGGCTGGTTTTTATTGAACTGGCCGACGTCTCCCGACATTTGGCCTGTTTGTACGGGGCTGTAGAGTGTCTCCATTTCACCGGAGCAGCAACGGACACACCGTTGGAGAGCAGCATTGTCATTCAGGGGAGAGGGTAGTGTTATCTAGAATAGAATGTAGGCAGCTGTAGTTTGGCCTCCCTGCTTTGGTAGCGCTGTTAGGTAGCTGCTAGGCAGGGAGAGGGATGAGGGCAAGGGGAACCTATGTTCCTCTGAGGCCTCCGTAGGTGTCATCAGCAGAGCAGCTGTCTGATTAGACCATGGTTGACCTCTGCGACCATCTTTGGTGTGGGCAGTGCTGGCACTGTCCCCCCTTTGGTTGGCATGCAGTTTGTGGATTGACTAGGTCAGGCACAGAGACCCCGCTAGACAGGGACAGCATGAGGAAAGGTTCCAGTGGAGGAGGGACAGAATAGGGACTGTCAGGCATGGGCCCTTCCTCATCTCAGGCACGGTCCGTTCCTCATCCAGGTGCCTCGTGTGGTCTGCCTTCCAGCCACCTCTTCTGTCAGATGCTGTTGGGTATCAGCAGTGTGTACGGGTATCCTCTGCAGTTCTCTGTATGTGTTACAAGGCCGGTGTGGCCGTGTATACAGACTTTGTACTATATTCTCACAACTCTTACATCATTATACTTTTCTGCATTACTTGGCCTCTGTGCATGTTCTTTCCTCTCTGGGTACCTAGTGCATTGCCCCCTCTTACAAGCAGATTTAGATGAAAATGACCAATGAATTAGGAAAATCCAGCTAACACCTTTTAAGCAGTTACAGTTTAAGTTTCCTTTTGGGAAAAAGGTGTTACATAAATTAATAAAAACTCATCATTGTAAGTACCCCTGTCACTGGTAAATGGTTTGTCTCAACACTCAAACTGCTTCTTTGACTGGGCAGCTTGGTCTGATAAAGTAAATTGAAAAATAACAGACTTACTGGCAGGATCACCAAATGAAAATAGCCTAATAAATAAATAAATCTAATTCAGCTACCTCATCTATAAGTTGTTTTTGGGTTTAAAGTGTTACTAAACTCACAACAGTAAAATCAGTCTGCATATGCAGTAAAGCACACTTGTTATATTCACTGTGGAACCTAAGGGGTTAAGCCTGCGTATTGTGTAAAAAGGCTGTTTGATCCTGTCTTCTCCGATCCTCCCCTTCTTCCACTGTCCCCAATTCATCTCCTGATAAAACAGAGCCCTATGAGGCACTCTGCACATGCTCAGTTTGGTGTGTATTGCTGGAGGGTTTGTTTGTTTTGTTTTTTTGTTTTGTTTTTCAGGAGGGTGTATGTGTTTAGCAAAGGGCCAATCTGTACTGTCCAGACAGAGGGTTAGGGGTCATGCAGCCTCATAGCATAGTCAGAGGAGAATAAAAACTCCTCCTACAAGCTTTAACTAGTGCTTCGCCGAACACTGACAGAAGTCAGAAGACTGCTGATGAGAAAAGTTATTTTTCAGTTTATATTTTTTTAAATGATTGCATTTCCATGTTCTGTGTACTGTAGGAGACAAGGTATAGTGAATGCAGTTTCTGGGTTTAGTAACACTTTGAGGCCCCGTTCACACCTATGCAAATTGGTTGCGGCTTAAACCGCATCCAATTCGCATAACATTAAAAAATACATTATTTTCAATGAGGCTGGTTCACATATGTGCGATGCATTCGCACTGCGCATTACCAAAAAACCGCGTGCGTCTTCTAGACATTGCGGTGCGGCTCAGGTGCGAATTCAGGTCCATTATCTTCTATGGGCACGCACCTGATTCGCAGATGTCTTCCGTTCAGAACAGGACTTTTTTCAATGCTCACTACACTTCCCCCCCCCCTCTCCCAGGTCAACAAGTTTGCATGTTCCACAGCACACAAAACGCTGAACAGCTCTCTTATCTCCTTGCAGAGATAACAGAGCTGGAATTCGCACTGCACAAGTGTGAACCCAGTCTTAGTGTCACCCATCTAGTTGCAGCCTGATGATTGGACAATGAAGGAGCAGCAACACTGTCAGTACATACTCTGTCAACACATGTGCATGCAGTAGAGCCCCTCCCTCTCCCAGTCTGAGTTCTGCTGTACAGGGGTTAACAGGCGGTTGATACCAAGTCAGATACTTATGTTAGCTTTATGTAAAAATAAATTACGCATTTTTATTTCTGTTTAGATCTCAGTTTTAGGCCGGGTTCACATATGTGTGGCTGCGGTTTGCAGTCTGGAGCCCGATGCATGTCTGTTCACCGGTTCAGGTGCCATTCAGATACAAATTTTTGCCTGAATTTGCACCTAAACCGCACCCAAAAATGTACAGGACCCTTTTTGAAACCGCACCGTGGCCTCCCCAGGCATGTGTGAACCCCTCCATTGAGAGCCGGTCACATTTACTTATCATGCGAATTGGATGCGGTTTAAAAAGCATCCAATTCCCATATATGTGAATCCAGCCTGAGAGTTCAATTCCTGTCACATGCATGTAGTCTTTGTAAGCCTTATGTAGCGCACCAACCCCAGACTTTACCTGCTTTCCTTCTGCTTGGCTCCTCCGCAGGAAAGAATGAGGCACACCGCACCACAAGCCCGTACCCTCCTGGATGGGGAGGTTGAGCGGTGTTAGTTTCTCTGGCCTGCTTGCAGCCAGTGTTTAAAAAACCTCCAGTGCTGACCTCCTCTCTGCGGTAGTCTTTAGTTCTCCCCAGTAAGCAACTGTCCACACCAACTGAAAGGTCCAACTCTTATTTATTCTTTTAGCATAATAAACAGTCTCTTTGAGAGCAGACAGGTTGGGACAAGACACAGGTCAGATAAGGTGGGAGGAGGTCCAGGCACAAACTTGAATTGGGTTTTCTCCTGCTCTGATCAGCACGAACAGGCTTGGCGCACGGTCTCTGCCACAGACCCTGAAGTTGGTCACTGCCACTGACCGGGTGAAAAAAGATGATGAAAGCCACTGCCACTGAGCTTGGGTGCATAGTGTCACTGCCACCGTGACTTAAAGAACACGCACTTCCTTCCGTTCGTAAACTGGCCCTTTATAGGACAAGAACATCCCTCCGGAGAGTTACCAGAGGCCCCATCTGTCACCACGACTCTGCGCTGGTTCTTCAGAAAGGGTCACCTCCCTGGCTTCTTGTCCTGGATACGGGTCCCCTCGCAAGGCAGATCCCTGGGAGTCTCGGTCCCCGGCGGATCCCAGCCGAAGGCTGCTGGGCTCCGGGCCTTTCTCCAAAGTACCTCACCCCAGACTGAAGGTGTCTGAGATGGAACAGCAGCTCCGTCTCTGGGCCTAGGGCACCCAGAGACAACCCGACCAGGCCTCCGGGCCTAGGGCACCCGGCGACACACACGCACTCAGGCCTAAGGTGCCTGAGCGCGGAACCGACCCCTCTGGAAGATGGCCGCCCCCTTTTATATCCTCTCCCGACAGGAACAGCAGGTTCCCCGCCCCGCCGTACTAGTGCCAAGAGGGGACAAAAAAAGGCACAACCTTGTACTGCGGTTCAACCCGGGCCCATGGCAACAGCGCCACCTATAGGCCCCAGGGAAATACACACCAGTACCATCTCCCAGGGACAGAAATGGTCCATGAAACCTATCAATTAGTGCATCTGAGCCTAGTTACCACTCAGATGCTTCCCCCTAAATGTAACCACCCGCCACACCTAAAACAATAAAATTCCATAGTTCTAATTTATTATTTCAACGGCTACCTGCTTTAAAGTGAATAAGGAAATATGTTGACTTCCAAGGAAATATGTTGACTTCTCCTGAAAATGCTAGTAGCCTGGCTGTCATTCTGATGAAATGGCCATTATTGAGTCCCTGGGCTGAAACAAATATACAGATAAGTGGCTTTGGCTTTCCTTGGACTTCACTTGCCTCCTGTTTGTTACAGCTCAGTAAATCGATGTGTTGAAGCCAAGGGATGGGCATGACTGCCAGGCAGCTAACATATCCACAAGGAGGATAGCAGAGGCAGCCTTGCTGTCTTTCTCTTTTAAAGTTATTTTTTAATAAACCAATGTTCTTTTCTGACACTGCTGCATTTAATGAGAATTCCTATTATAAAAATAAAAATACTCAGGGAGACAGAACCAACAGTTCTGTTAGAAAACATTTTTGGGATCGGTTTCTAAACTCTCTTTTTTCTCCTTTTTTTTTTACGTTGACAAACTGACCTTTCAGCCGTTGCTTTGGAAATCCCTGAATGGAACATCTGAATTTCAGGAATGGGTGTTAGAGGTTATATAAAAGGAGTGGAGCCTGCCTGGGACCAAGGCCAGGCTCTACAAAACCTTCAGATAAATGGAATTAAATGGAAAAAAAAGCACCTCCTGCTAGGGGCACCACAGTGAGTCACCAGCCTAATCTTCTCTGCGTACAGCCCAGCATTCTCATACTATCGTCTAAACATCATGTAGTGCAGCTTCTAACACCAAACACTGCTCATAGCACCTTATGGAGATCTATTGGTTAACCACTTGACCTCTGGAAGATTTACCCCCCTTATGCCCAGGCCATTTTTGCTATATGGCACTGCGTTACTTTAACTGACAATTGCGACACTGTCTATAAATTAAATGTATGTCACTTTTTCCCACAAATTGAGCTTTCTATTTTAAACCTTCTCTCTTTCATTACATACTATTTTTAGACCCAGTAATGTGATCACTAGGTCTCTGTGCTTCTCTGTGCAATGTAGGCAGATCATAGCTGATGGGGGTACTTTACATAGCTACCTGAAAACATCAGAGCACCCTGTCTCATTACTCCTCTCAAAAGCCTTCAGCCATTATGCAAGCAGAGGGCTGGCTCTTGGTAGGAGTTATGCCCATAATAAAATGCATTGATAGGTGTTTGTCAGAGGAGTTATGACCACATGTGATGCTAAGCCTGCATGAAAGAATGGAAATTCAATGAATAAAAGGGATGGTATGGGGACAGTAGGGCTGGGAAGGAAAGTGCTAGATGATGTTGGAAGCCTTCCAGACAGAAATCGAGGCAGGCTTTATCTGACTTGCTGCAGTTTCTCATGCACTCTCTGAGAAGCTCACAGTGTGCAGTGAAATCAGAGTGGGCAATATCAGTAGAGGAGAGGAGCCTGTACAACTCTGCAAGACTGAAGGTCAGGCTGGAGTTCGGCTTTAATCACTTCAGCTCCCGTACCTATACAATCCTTTTGGACCAGACCAATTTAACCTCCTTTCATACAATCTCAGATTGTAGCTGTGTGTGTCTTCTCTAGTGGAAGAAAAGCCTAAGCCTGGGTTCACACTGCTGCAGTGCGAGACACCGCATGTAATTTGCACAGGAATCGCAGCACATTCCTGTGCGAATTACATGCAGTGTCTCTGGAGTGCGATTTGAGCCATGGATTTGTATGGCTCAAATCACACCTCATTCGCACCTAAACTGGTGCAGGACCTTTTTTTGTCCGCATAAGAATCGGATTGCATGGGTGTTCACACCCATACGATCCGATTTTGCAAATTGTGCTGTGTTTTGCAAACGGATTGTGGGGTGTCATTAACTTAACATACACTCTGCAATAGGTTAGCATGGACAGGTTGCGATTTAGATGCGGCCGAATCAGCAGCGAATTTGCTGTGAATTCGCACAGCATCTGGTGTGAACCCAAGTCTAACTATTCTTAACCACTTCCCAACCGCCATATAGCAGAATGACGGCCGGAAAGTGGTTAAGTTATCCTGACTTGACGTCATATGACGTCCAGCAGAAACAAAGCGTTACTAGACCTACTGATTGCCAACAATACAGGCCTGATCACGGATGTGGAAATACGGGGCAATTTAGGAAACAGCAATCACAGGTCAATACAAAGGGCAATACAAAGACACTGAATTTCAAAAGAGCCAACTTCCCTAAACTACAAAGCTTGCTAGAAGATATTAATTGGGATAAAATCTTAGGAACAAAGAACACGAAGGAGAGATGGGTTTGCTTTAAGAGCATATTAAATAAGGGCATTAGCCAGTGCATCCCATTGGAAAATACATTTAAAAGAGCGAACAAAGGTCCTGAATGGCTTAATGAAAAAATGGCTCCAATGTAAAAATGCATATAAAAGCAAAGGAGAAGGCCTTCAAAAAATAAAAGGCTGAGGGATCATCATCAGCATTCAAACTTTACAAAGAATGCAACAAGAAATGTAAGGGTACAATTAGGGCGTCTAAGATAGAACACGAAAGTCACAGTGGAGGAGAGCAGAAAAATTCTTTAAGTATATAAACAGTAAAAGACAGACCATATTGGCCCCATAAAGATTGATGAAGGGAATCTGGTTACTAAGGATGAAGAGATGGCAAAGGTATTGAATTTATTATTCTCCTCAGTCTTCATGAGGGAATCGGGGGCTTCAGTAACCAAAACTGCAATGTTTATCCTCATGGCACATCACAGGAAGCACCCTCATGGCTAACAGAGGACAGAATTAGAAATAGACTTGAAAAACTTAACATTAATAAGTCACTGGGACCACATGGCTTGCACCCAAGGGTCTTAGGGAACTCAGTCAAGTAATTGCCAGACCATTGTTCCTAATTTTTACTGACAGTCTACCGACTGGAATGGTACCAGCTGATTGGAGAAAAGCCAATGTAGCACCAAAATTTTAAAAAGGGCCAAAACACATCCCTGGGAAATACAGACCAGTTAGCCTAACATCAATAGTATGCAAGCTCTTGGAGGGGATGATAAGGGACTATATACAAGATTTTAGTAATGAAAATGGGACCATTAGCAGTAATCAGCATGGATTCATGAAGAATCGTTCTTGCCAAACCAATCTATTAACCTCCCTGGCGGTATGATTCTGTCAGATTTTAGGTGCTGAAAGCGGTACAATTATTTTGCATGGAAATTTGGCATTTTATATTGTAGTCCTGCAATTCTTAGGAATATCTCACTTAAATCTGTCCAAACCAGAGTCTAGTAGACATCCCGGGTATGATAAAGTTTGAAACACTAAATCATAAATTATAATGTAGCGCATGGTCCACGCTATGTTTAAATTTAAGGGATAGCCTGAGACGGTAGTTGGGCTCAGACTTGCTGATTTCTCTAAATTCTGCTCCTGCTCTGGTTGTGGTACTGCCTGGCAGTTAGTTTCCCTGTTCGCCCGTGGGTGGCACTGCCACCGCTGGCCCATGTTGGAATACAGGTGTATCACAGCAGTATTGGGTGTCCCTTCTCGGCAGCCATGCAGTGGGGGTGGTTGACCCGCTGTGCATGCTGGGGAGGGGTACATAAGGGGCTGACGCCATTGTAGAGGGGTTCGTTCAGAGTTCCTGGTGCACCTCGTGGCCCTCATGGCACGGGGTGCGTGTGTGTGTTCTATCCCCGGGCACCTTCAGCTCGAGACTACATCTATGCTCGCTAGGCCCGGCTCTGCCGGTTTGGGGCTACACTTCTGAAAGTATCCCAAGCTGTCCATCCATGGAAAGGAAGCTCTTGAGAGGGGAGCCGGGGGAGGACCTGCCCCGGAGGAGACTGGCAAGGCGCCGATGTCTCAGGAGAGGCCTGGCAACTCGTTCAAGGAGGGATACACTCAAAAGCTCTATTATTGCTTGGCTGGAGGTTCGGGACGTTTGAAATCCTGTGGCAGAGGATTCCTGGACGCATCGTAAAGTTCATCAGGTCTGTGGCAGAGACCTTCGTTCACCGATAGCAGTTTGTGGCAGAAACTGTCTAAAGTTTGATCACTGCATCATTCCGTTTGCTAGGACCGTGAGAGGGGACTATCCGGGTGAGCAATACCCACTCAGGCTTGAGTGGTGAATATACTGACTGTTTGCATCTTTTTTACCGTACCTGAACCTTCCCCTACTTCTCTCGTTTTAGACTTTCTCTCAAGTTCTACAGCAAAGGAAAATAAAGCCTTATTGTTGAGGTTTTACATCTGTGTGGACATTGACTTTTCTGACAACTCTTTACCCTGACAAGGGAAGCCATGGAGGTAGTTTGCATGACCCAAAATTAATCAGCAGCTCCTTCGGGGGTCAGTGCTACAATAATATAATAAATAACTATAAATAATTATAACAAATAATAATATAATAATAATAAAAAATATTCAATAATGTAATTAAATCAAAAACACTGAAATTTGCTCAGTTGCAGAATTGTCGCTGTCATTAGATTTAGTGTTTGATGACGAATTTCCCCACAAATCGCTATCGCGGGAAATTCTAAGTGATTCTAATTTATTATCGCTGTTTTCTAGCTGGTCTAAAACCACTTTTGACATAAAGGGACACTTTTTGGTTGCTATGGACAATCTTCAAATTCCAGGCAGAAAAAAATGTACTGTATTTATTGGCGTATAACACTCACTTTTTTACCCTGAAAATAGAGGGTAAACTGTGCCTGCGTGTTATACGCAGGGGGCTGTGGAAAGTTTTTTTCCTGAAACTTCCCTCTTAAAGTTAGGGTGCGTGTTATATGCCGATAAATACGGTATTTCTAATATAAAAGTGCATGCAGGGCCCTGGACAGACCACTAGGGACAAAGGGGATGTGTAATTTTTTTATACAGTACTGTAATATGTAAGATTACAGTGTACTTAGTATGTGTACTGTGTTTTTACTTTTTTGAATTTGGCGCCGATCTCTGCCCCCGTGCTCCGCAACGTTGCAGGGAACGGAGCTCGGCGGCACTTGGGCACTGTGTAAATCCAGCGAGATGACAGCTCGTACACACAGCGTGGAGACATCGCAGGATCCAGGGGACGAGGTAAGTAACTTTCCCTGTATCCTGCGATGCAGCCCCGAGTCTGGCTCGGGGTTACCGCTTTTGGTACTGAAATCTCACCCCGAGCCTGACTCGGGAATACTGCCAGGGAGGTTAACCTTCTATGAAGAGGTGAGCTGCCATCTAGATAAAGGGAGGCCCGTAGACGTGGTGTATCTGGATTTTGCAAAAGAATTTGATACAGTTTGCTATAAACATTTACTGTACAAAGTAAGGTCCATTGGCATGGACCATAGGTTGAGTACATGGATTGAAAACTGGCTACAAAAGAGAGTTCAGAGGGTGGTGATAAATGGGTAGTACTCCGAATGGTCAGGGGTAGTGGGGTCCCCCAGGGTTCTGTCCTGAGACCAATCCTATTTAATTTGTTCATAAACGACCTAGAGGATGGGGTAAACAGTTCAGTCTCTGTATTGGTGGACAATACTAAGCTAAGCAGGGCAATAACTTCTCTGCAGGATGTCTAAACCTTGCAAGTATATCTGAACAAATAATGGGGTGGGCAACTGTCAAGTAATTTTGGACCAACTCTCGTTACAAGTCAAGATATTTTATTGCATATGCAAGAGAAATGGTTAAATGTATATTTTCTGCTTCAGAGATCCATTTCTGCCTGTCATAAGTTTACATGCTGCTTTTATCACCCTTAAACCTTCCCCCTTCCTGTTCGTAATGTCCTGATCACGTGTATAATTTCAACCTTTATTCTGACGTTTTAGCAGGAAGATGAGAATATCCTTTTTCAGCCAACACCTTATGACAGGAAATTTCATACAATGGACACATAAATTATTCCATGGTTCGCAGCCCATGTTTGGCAGATGTAAGAGTCAGCACATCTTTGCACAATAGAATATGGTCATATGACTTATTCCAGTAATTAGGGCTATTAGAGCTTATTCAGCATATTTAAGTATTAATAGAGTTATATAAAGAAAACATTTTAACTTTAGAAGATATAGTCATATTAATATGCATATTCATAGTTGACATTTAAAGTATAATTTCTAATTTCTCTAACAGCTGCTCCCTTTTATACTTATAATGTCAATAATTCAAATATCCAGGTTCTTTATTTTACCAGGTATTATCATTTAGACAAATAAGTCTTTTGAAAGGACTGTAAGTTCATCTTCATCAGGTTCCGGGTATAGTTCAGTGTTGTTCTGAAAAAACATAGTCTTTGTTAGTGATGTGTCAATCAGTCTTTGAAGAATTCCTCTAATACAAGGAATGCAGCAACATCCACACAGCGTAAGGACCGCGGCTGCCATAACAACAAAGATGAGCAAACTTTTTGCAAGATCACCCCATTTATCAAACCATTTTTCAAAGAGTCCTGTTAAGGGGTTCTCTACACCAGAGTTCTCAGTTAGTTCCTGGGATAACATTTGTAGGCCTTGCAAAGCCTTGGTGATACTTCCATCAGGTGCCGTATTATTTGGAATAAAAGTGCAGCAGAAGGTGCCGAACATTTCGCATACCCCGCCCCTTTCTGCCAGCAACATATCCAATGCTATACGGTTCTGCCATGCTGTCAAAGAGGTGGCGTCCAGTTGTGCTGCTATACCTTTGATAGCATCTCTGGTGTAATTCACAAACCTCTGCTGGTTGTAGTAGATGTAGTAGATGTAGTTTATCCAGTCGACGTTCTTGTTGGCCTGTACCCATAGGAAGAGTGAGGTGAGTCCTGCTGTTACTTGATTCTGTGCTTTAAATTCATCCGGAAACTCCTCGTGGAACACCTATTGAGTCTATATATACCTGGTTGTCAAAATGATTCTGGACACTTAAGTCTCTTAAAATAGTGTTTACCTGGTAGTCTCATCAATTTATTAGTCATAGGAACAATATAAAAGGGAAGCAACAGGCGGGTAAGGGCACAACTACCCTCCCATCTAGGTGGCAGTCTGAGCCTTAGTTTCTTGTCCCCACACAGCCACCAAACATCAGCTAGTTGCCGTTTCTGTTCCTGAAGCCATTTTAGTTGATACTTAATGTCTGTAGTTGATGTTGTGGTCGCACAGTATTCAGGAGATAGAGTGTCAACCTTTGTACCATCCTTATCTTTGTTAGAGAAACTAGAAAAATTTCCTGGTAATGCTTGTAGTGAAGGGGGTGTACTTTGCATTTTAGTTTTAGGGTATCTCTTTTTCTCATTTGCACATTCAGACCCAGTAATATTTTCTGAAAACAGTCTTATTATGCAAGCTAAATCTGTTTCCTCTTCAGGGAGAGGAATGGTAGCTAGTTGTGGTCTTGGGTTTGCACAAGAAATACAATCACTTAACCCCTTAGATTGAGTTGTGTATCTGACCCATTCTATCCACTAATTTTTGTCTCCAAATCCTGTTTCTATACTTAATTGTTCCTTGTAAGTAAAATCTGTTTTAAACAAAGAGGTATTAAGTTGAAACTGAGTTGGCTCGGGGGCTGGGGTGTTCTGACCAGGGGTTACAACCTAAATAGTGATTCTCCCTAGTAGGTCAGATATTGTACCATATACCAATTAGTTGTATTGTTTAGTTTACAAAATTGGAGCCATTGTTACTGTAAATCAGCGCGGGGATCCCTTGTCGTGGAATCACCTCTTTGATTAGTACTTTGGCTACTGACTGTCCATCCGTGTGCGTCATAGGAAAAGTTTCCACCCACTTTATAAACCTGTACACAATAACCAGACAGTACTTATTCTCACATTTGTTCAATTCAATAAAATCCATGCATATTGTGTGAAAGGGATAAGGGGGTTGTGGGAAATGACCCCTTAAGGCTCTTAGGGCACCTTGTGCATGGTATCTGTTACAAATCGGATATGTGAGACAAAATTTTCAGAGTAGTTTTGTAAACCCATATGTTGTGTACACCCAGTACCATCCCTCCTTTTGAGGTATGGGCCTACCCATGACTCAATAACACAGCATACGTGAATAGTGATGTAGATAAGTTAGGTTTACCTTCTGTACATGTGTATATACCATTGACCAGTGTTGACCCTGTATATAACCACTTTGATTTTCACCTGCCGGTGATGTTTTCTGCATTTCTGATAACCATGTTTCATCAATAGCTCTCTGTACCTCATCATTTACTTGGGAAACTGTATATGTTTGTCATTGCTGTCCTTCAGAAGCTTCCTTTGCTGTCTTGTCTGCTAGTGCATTCCCTAGGGTAATTGGATCTGTTCCCTTTCTATGTGCCGCACATTTACAAATAGCCACTTGTGCTGGTTTTTGTACATATTCTAGAAGGGCAAGAATGAGATCTCTGTGTGATCAGTTTCCCATGGCAACGTAATCATACCCCTTTTTTCCATTGCTGGGCAAATATGTGTAGAGAAAGCGTATTGGCTGTCAGTATAAATATCTATTTATTTTTCCCTTCCCCTAGACTGCAGGCCCTTGACAGGGCTATAATGTCAGCTTGTTGTGCAGAATAGGAACTGGGAAAGGGTCTAGCTTCAATGACCTGGTCATGTGTTACTATAGCATAAGCCGTTTGATTTATCGTTTTTTCTACACGACCCATCAACAAAAAAGGTAATGTCAGCATCTAGAAAGGGAACATCAGTGAGATCCTTCCTAGGGAGTACCCGTTCATCAATTTGAGCTATACAATCATGTGGATCCCCATCACCAGGTGTTGGCATTAGTGTAGCAGGATTCAATGTAGTACACTTCTTGATTGTAACGTGTGGTTGTCCCAGAAGTGTAGTCATACATGATAAATGCCTGACTGGAGATAAATAAGAGATTCTGTCTTATAGTAAGATCACCTAAATAACATGTGAGACCTTTAAGTACCAGGGGTGGAACAATACTATCAATGCAGATGACCGTATGGCCAATGAGGCTGCTACTACAGCTTGTACACAGTGGGGCGAATTAGTTAAGTAAAATGCAACTAGTTTGTGTTCGTTCTCATAAACCTGAGTGAGAGCAGAAGTCATGTACCCCTCTTTACAATCTACAGTCTGCTAAAGGGTTTCTACTGTAATTGGGTAGGCCAAGCACAGTAGAACCCACAATGAGGTGCTTCACCTTTGTAAATGCATCCTCTGCTTGCACATTCCACTGGATGGAACCTTTTGCAGACATTTGTGTACCATAGATGAGATCAGAAAGAGGCACCACCTCCGTAGCATAATTAGCTATCCATGCTCTACAAAAATTTGCCATGCCAAGAAATTACATCATTTCTTTATTTTTACGTGGTTTGGGGGCTTGAAGGATGGCCTCTTTTCGGATCTCATCTGGATGTCTGCCTTTTTGAGATATAATGTAACCCTGGTATTTCACCTTGTTTTTCAAAAGTTGTATTTTATTTTGCTAACCTTGTGACCTTGTTCTGCGAGGAAATGCATCAGAGCCAAGGTGTCAATTTTACATTGTCGCTCCAGAGGAGCCGCTACCAGAATGTCATCCACATACAAGAGAATTTGACTCCCACTGGGAGGTACAACTCGAGACAAAGCATTGAACATTTCTTGTGAGTTTTCCCTTGTACATAAGTGCAAACCAGAACTGACTGTCTGTCTTAATTAGCCCTACATCTGTCTTTCCTTTTGATCACAAGAAATCGGGGACGTCTTTTAAGGCATCCCCTTCCCTTGGGTCAAAAAGTGTCAGTCACTGTCTTTTGTCAAAACTTCAATCACGCAAGTTCTGGTTGTACATTCAACAAACCACGCTAATCTGTACCTCTGATTCCCTCTGGATTTCAGTTCCTCATCTGTTAATTTGACCCAGTCTGTGATAAGTTCTCCTAGCTCATGCCATGATACCTCGGAGTTCCGCGTGACCGAAACATGAGGTACAGTATCCTGCCTGTATATTTGCAGAATAGGCTGTGGTAGGAGACAAGTAGCCATGTTATTTCCTTCCTTATCACAGTACAGGTATCTTAAGAGCACTTCAGTGTTAGTGCAACTCATTAACTGTTTCTCATAGGACCTATCAGGCCCAGTGGTCCTTTTGTAGTAGATAGTGCAATAGAGGTTCGTCTGGACCTTGTACCTTTCCTCACAGGCTCTTCAATTATTTCTGTCAGGGTTTTGGGCATCTTTAATCCCTCAGTTTGTAAATCCAAGCTGTACCAGTATCAGGGCTCATTATCCACAGCTGTGATTTGTTTTTCACACAGCCGATGGGCTTTGAGGCCCCCCTCCACTGGTACGACAGTAATATCAAGAGCATGCAACATGTCTCTACCCAACGAACTAACAGGACATTTAGTTGACATTACGATTTTACACTGAGCCTTTTTACCTGTCTGTGGATTTTCCACAGTAAGGCCTTCAGACACGGCCTCCTGGTGCATCAACCCATTTGCAGATTTTACATATACTAAACCTTTTCCCTTTACCCCTGGTGGCATATCCAGCGGGTGTATCAGGGTCCTACAAGCCCCAGTGTCACAGAGAAATGTTACCCAACTACTCTTTGCAACCCAGGTTATTTCTGGCTTGGCTTCAGCATGCAAACAAGTTTCAACATTACACACATCCAAAATATCAGATTCTTTCCCATCCTTCTGCTTCTCTCTCTGCAGACACACTTTTACCATACAGGAAACACTCCCCCCTCATCCTTTTCTTTACTTTCTTTTTTGGTTGGAAGTGCCCCTCAGCATGCCTCGCATACTTGATTAGCTCCTAGAGTCTGCAGATCCTATGGTTAATCATGTGTTCGTTAACAAAACTTGATATAAGGACTAGCAGCCCCTTCAGGATTGCATTCTTTAGCTGTTGTTCATATGGGCTATTGTTCACTTGATCTACTGGGATTTCTATCTCAGAGTGGTTATTAAAATTCTTCTTTATCCTAACAATGAAATTATCCACTGTTTCCTCTTCTCCCCATATACACTGATTTATAATGGACCAGTCGGCTTGACGTATCCATCTATCCTCTCTCTATCTTTGCTATAAGAGCATTTCTTCTGTTTTTGAGTGCTGCATCATCCATAGGCAACACCCCTCCCTGGTTGTTTAATCCACTCCAATCTCCCACTACATGATGCCAGTCAGGTCCCAGTACCTGTCTGGTGACCTGCTCTATTTCCCTCACATTGAGATGATAGCTAGCAACCATTCCCATGATACCATCCCTGAATTAAGCTATGTGGACCTTGGGATTGCTGTAAGGAGGGTCAGTGGGTTAACTTGTTGCATACCTCTGTCCCATCTGGTGGTGGGGACTGCAGGTCTGCAATAGGGAATTGGGAGCGGGTGGTGAAGTCAGAGGGGGAGCAGCGTCTGTCGGTGGGATTGGAGAGTCCTCTAAAGGGTGTGTAGGGGCTGTCGGGTGCATTAGGTTTGTCGCATTTTGTTCAGTCAATACTTGCTGCACTAAACTTCGGAGGACGGTCATATTATTGTCCTCCTCTTTGTCTAAAAACATAGTCTTTTTATGATTTTTTTTATGATTTTAACCTACAGTTAGCCTCCTCAAGCCATTTCTTTGCCTGGGGAAGACCTAATTTATTCTGTTTCCTTATTTTTCTTTTTTATATATATATATATTGTGACAGCAGGAAGGTAAAGTCACCTGGTTGCATCCAGGGGGGTAGATATATTTCTCCCAGATTCAGGCTTTATGCTGACTTGTACAACTAGGGTGGAGAGTTGTATAAGCCCAGCTGAGGCTAGTAGGCTCATGGATGACTCATACCTCTAGGGAGAGTGTGGGGCGTCGTGCAGACAGAGATGAGACCAGCTGAACCTTGTCAGCTCATTTAGGCCTCTATAAGGAACTCCCAGCTTCATTAGATGTTAGCTCATGCCTGGAACCAGACCTGTGTGGACTGTCTAGGGAGAGTGAACCCCTGTGCGGTGAGGCAAAGCCTGTGTGGCTATTTGTTTGGACTTTTACTAAACCAGGGACTTAGGGACTAGGACAGCACCAGGCTGATCCCAGTTGTTAGTTTAGGAAACCTGCATGTTTAGTCAGAGGTCAAACTGACCAGGATTTATTTTGTTTGTTTCTTTTTGGCTTTGCTGTGTTTTTGTCACTGTACATAGAGAAATAAACCGCACCTTTTGATTTTGAAAACCACAACCTCCGTCTGCTGGCCCTGTTTTTGTGTGGGGAGCCCAACCAGGGGGTCACACACACCCGCTACCGAGTTAACCCCCTCACAGTTGGTGGAGAATGCGGGCAGTTTTTTTTAAGCCAGCATGGAGGAGATACTGAAACAGCTGGCTCTAGCAAATGCCAATCAACAGCAGACAAATGCAGGTTTGCAAAGGAGCCTTGCAGCCCAGCAGCAAGCTCATCAACAAGCCCAGCAGCAATCTGAGGCCCGCTTCATAGACCTGTTACAGAAGCAAGAGCAGAGACTACAACAAATGGAAGCAGTAATGCAGCAACGTCCGCAGACCAGTGAGGAAAGCCGTCCCACTAATACCGCGTCCTTTGGGGTGAGTCGTTTATTGACAAAAATGACTGGAGAGGATGATCCAGAGGTATTTTTGACCACATTTGAAAGGACTGCTGAAAGAGAAAAGTGGCCTGAGGAGCAGTGGGCTGGACTGGTGGCTCCTCTGTTAACT
Source organism: Rana muscosa (assembly GCA_029206835.1). Lineage (NCBI taxonomy): Eukaryota > Metazoa > Chordata > Amphibia > Anura > Ranidae > Rana > Rana muscosa. The sequence continues at coordinate 73,136,588 of CM055125.1, forward strand.
GGTGAATCGCAGAAGGCTTACTATGACCTAGAGCCTGACCAAGCAAAAGACTATGTGATGCTAAAAGCTGAAATATTGGCAAGGCTGGGTGTCACCCTGGCTGTCCGGGCTCAGCGTGTGCATAACTGGACTTTCCAGCTTGGAAAACCCCCCAGGTCTCAAATGTATGATCTCATTCACCTGAGCAGGAAGTGGCTACAGCCAGAGACTTTGTCCGCACCAGAGATTGTGGAACGTGTTGTAATGGATCGGTTTTTGAGAGCTCTTCCTACTGCCATCCAAAAGTGGGTAAGCCATGGAGACCCAGAGACGGCCGGTGGTCTTGTGGATCGTGTAGAGAAATACTTGGCTACAGAGAACCTGACGGCCTCTTCCAGAGACACTCGGACTTTCCACCCTAAGACCAGACCATCCCCAGGGGCGGATAAGAGGATTCCAAGGGGTGAGGGTGGAGAGAGTGAGAGGGTGGGAGCTCTACCCCAAGTTTGGCGAGAACAGCCTGGGAAATCAGCGGCTCAAGAGGCCGCAAGAAGGATCGTTTGCTACCGCTGCCGGCAAGCGGGACATATTGCAGCCAATTGCCCGGTTGTGGAGGAACCCATGCAGTGTGACTTTCTGACGGACAGACATCAGTCGCTGTGTGCGACAGTCGCATGCACTGCCATTCGGGGAACTGAGAAACATTTATGCAAAATGTGTATTAATGGTAGAAATGTTGTGGTATTGCTGGATTCAGGTAGCCTTGTGACCCTGATAAAGGCTGAATTAGTTAAAACAGAGGTCTCTGGGAATAGCAAGGTAGCTGTTATTTGTGTGCATGGGGACACCCGAGAGTATCCAGTGACTACAGTGTGTTTCGAGACCCCCAAAGGTACCCTCTCTCATCCAGTGGGGTTAGTATCTCAATTACCGCATGATGCCATTGTGGGAAGGGATTTTCCGAAGTTCTGGGAACTGTGGGATGATCCTGAGCCCCCCACTGGTGCCCCTATGTACCAGGAATGTGATAGCCAGAACTCCTCTGAGAGTGGGGAGGACTCTCCAGAATTTCCCTTGTCAGTATTGGCAGGGGAGACTCAAGAAACTGGAGAGGAGCCCACCTCCTCAGACGAAAACCTACCGTCTGTGGAGTTTTCTGATCTGGAGGTTCACAGGGAAAATTTTGCCACAGAACAGTTAAAAGACCCCGCCCTAATAAAGGCACGGGAAAACGTAGTGGAAATAGATGGCGAGTTAGTGAACCCAGATAATACCTGCACTTACCCATACTTCAGCGTAGAGAAGGACCTACTGTATCGGGTGGCAAAAAGGGCAGAAGAAACCGTTGAGCAGCTGGTGGTGCCCAAACCTTACAGGAAGTTGGTGTTGGAGTTGGCCCATGGGCACATTCTTGGAGGTCATCTGGGGACAGAGAAAACCCGAGAGAGGGTATTACAGAGATTCTATTGGCCTGGGGTGATGAAGGACATAGAAAATTATTGTTCCTCCTGCCCTGTGTGTCAGAGGTCGGCCCCGATGCCACATTTCCGTAGCCCGCTGGTCCCTCTACCCATCATTGAGGTCCCGTTTGAGAGAATCGCAATGGATTTGGTAGGTCCTATAATCAAGTCCGCTAGGGGGCACCAGTACATATTGGTTATAATGGACTATGCCACCCGTTATCCAGAAGCGATCCCTCTCAGAAATACCTCGGCCAAAACCATAGCCAAAGAGCTATCTCTTGTTTTTAGCCGGGTGGGTATTTGTAAAGAACTGCTTACGGACCAAGGTACACCCTTTATGTCCCGGGTTATGAAAGAGCTGTGTAAATTGTTCAAAGTGACGCAATTGCGTACATCTGTGTATCACCCCCAAACCGATGGGCTGGTTGAAAGATTCAACAAAACCCTAAAACAAATGTTGAAGAAAGTGGTGGATAGAGATGGAAAGGATTGGGACTGTCTACTTCCTTATTTGATGTTTGCTATTAGGGAGGTGCCCCAATCCTCTACGGGATTCTCCCCCTTTGAGTTACTGTATGGGAGACACCCAAGAGGGCTGTTGGATATTGCCAAGGAAACTTGGGAAAGTGAGAGTTCTCCCCACAGGAGTGTGATTGAGCATGTCGCCCTGATGCAAGATCGAATTGCACAGGTAATGCCCATCGTGAAGGAACATTTGGCCCAAGCGCAGTTGGCACAGCAGAGAGTGTACAACCGTGGAGCAAAGACCCGTACCTTTTCCCCGGGGGATAGGATATTGGTACTTGTCCCTACGGTTGAAAGTAAATTCCTTGCCAAATGGCAAGGCCCCTACGAGATAATGGAAAAAGTGAGCGAAGTGAATTACAAGGTCAGACAACCAGGAAGGCGAAAGCCCGAACAGATATATCACGTTAATCTGTTGAAAGCCTGGAGGGATAGAGAGTCCCTAGTCGCAGAAACTTGGTCACCAGCTCAAACTGGTTGCGTGATTCCGGAGGTTGGAATAGCAGCCACCTTGTCACAACCCCAACAACAGGAGGTTAAGGAGTTTGTGCTTCGCAACAAGGAGGTGTTCTCTGAGCTGCCGGGACAAACATCTGGGGTAGAGCATGATATTATTACCCCGCCCGGTGAAAGGGTGAAGTTAAAACCCTATCGGATCCCAGAGGCCCGACGGGAGGCAATACGGGAGGAAGTACAGAAAATGCTGAACTTAGGGGTGATAGAGGAGTCCCAAAGTGATTGGTCTAGTCCCATTGTGTTGGTGCCTAAACCGGATGGGAGCTGGCGATTTTGTAACGATTTTCGTCAGTTGAACAAAGTTACAAAATTTGACACCTACCCCATGCCACGTATAGATGAGTTGATCGACCGGCTGGGAACAGCCCGATACATGACGACTCTTGACCTCACAAAAGGGTATTGGCAAATTCCCCTGGCCAAGTCGGCCAAAGAGAAAACCGCATTTGTAACCCCAGACGGGGCGTTCCAATATAAGAGAATGCCGTTCGGGTTACAGAATGCGCCGGCCACATTCCAGCGGAAAATGGACCAGATACTGAGGCCCCATCGGAAGTATGCTGCGGCTTACCTGGATGACGTAATTGTCCATAGCACAGATTGGGCCTCACATCTGCCAAAAGTGCAAGCAGTCCTAGACTCTATCCGGGAAGCGGGGTTTACGGCTAACCCCAAGAAGTGTACCATTGGGCAGGAGGAGGCCAAATATCTTGGGTACACCATTGGCAGGGGAGTGATAAAACCCCAACTCAACAAAGTCGAGGCCATCCAGAGTTGGCCACGTCCCAACAGCAAGAAGCAGGTACGGGCCTTTCTGGGAATCGCGGGTTATTATCGGCGCTTCATTCCCCACTTTGCTTCTAAGGCTGTGCCCCTAACCAACCTGACGAAAGGGAAAGGGTCGGTCATGATTAAATGGACCCCCGAGGCTGAGGCAGCATTCCAATTCTTGAAACAAGCCTTATGTAGCCAGCCAGTGTTGTACTCACCCGACTTCTCTAAAGACTTTGTCGTACAAAGTGATGCGTCAGATGTGGGGTTAGGAGCAGTATTGTCCCAGGTCTGGAACGGGGAAGAGCACCCAGTCATTTACCTCAGCAGGAAGTTGAAGTCCCATGAGGTAAATTACGCCACGGTTGAAAAGGAGTGTTTAGCGGTGAAGTGGGCTCTAGATTCCCTTCGGTACTATCTGCTAGGTAGGCACTTTGACATGGTTACGGATCACGCTCCGTTAAAGTGGATGGCTCAAAACAAGGAGACAAATAGAAGAGTGAATAGGTGGTTCCTGGCCCTACAGGAATTCAACTTCACAGTAAAGCATCGCCCTGGCGTTCAAATGGGGAATGTGGATGCTTTGTCTCGAGTACATGAATGCCTGATTGCTGGTGTTCCAACCCCAAGGTTAAAACAAGAGGGGGGGGTATGTGACAGCAGGAAGGTAAAGTCACCTGGTTGCATCCAGGGGGGTAGATATATTTCTCCCAGATTCAGGCTTTATGCTGACTTGTACAACTAGGGTGGAGAGTTGTATAAGCCCAGCTGAGGCTAGTAGGCTCATGGATGACTCATACCTCTAGGGAGAGTGTGGGGCGTCGTGCAGACAGAGATGAGACCAGCTGAACCTTGTCAGCTCATTTAGGCCTCTATAAGGAACTCCCAGCTTCATTAGATGTTAGCTCATGCCTGGAACCAGACCTGTGTGGACTGTCTAGGGAGAGTGAACCCCTGTGCGGTGAGGCAAAGCCTGTGTGGCTATTTGTTTGGACTTTTACTAAACCAGGGACTTAGGGACTAGGACAGCACCAGGCTGATCCCAGTTGTTAGTTTAGGAAACCTGCATGTTTAGTCAGAGGTCAAACTGACCAGGATTTATTTTGTTTGTTTCTTTTTGGCTTTGCTGTGTTTTTGTCACTGTACATAGAGAAATAAACCGCACCTTTTGATTTTGAAAACCACAACCTCCGTCTGCTGGCCCTGTTTTTGTGTGGGGAGCCCAACCAGGGGGTCACACACACCCGCTACCGAGTTAACCCCCTCACAATATATATATATATATACACATATATACATACATATATATACACATACACATATACACACATACATACATACATACATACATGCCGGCATAATTTTTATTTATTTTTTAAGCTTTCTGCACAACACAGTATTACACAACAATCCTTATTTAAAAATGCATCAAAATCATACTTTGTTTTCCATGTCTTAAGGAGTTTCACATTCTCTTTGTCTAGACTACACATATACTTTGCATCATCATTCAAACCATCAGACTTTTCATGGATCATACTCATTTTAACGTGCACACTGAGTTTTTTTTGTAAGGTCTTCTCACACTGACACAATACCTGCACACAGTATCTTATCACTTCTGCAGCTACTCACAAACTTTCTAGTCGTGACATATCACTTCTAGATTATTGATCTTGTGTGCTGCTATAATACTGGTGTCTTGTCTTCTTACTTAATGTTTTTTTTCATTTATAGGGAGAATGAACAGAATTACAAGGCGAACGTAAATTCACCTGACTGGTCAACCCCCCCTGATCAAAACATTAATATTTCAGTAAACTGTAGGGAGCATGAACAGAATTACAAAAGAGACTTAATTTCTCTCGACTGTTGTTCCCACACTTTATCAAAACATTAATATTTGTTAATTCAACTGTATTTATAAATGCCTGTACAGGTTTTTTACACAACATACGAGGCTGGCTGAGCGCAAGGGCTCGTCAAATTACCTCTATTTGTTACCTGGAAATCTATCAGGCCATACCTTTGTATCAACAGGGGTTCATGTTTTTGATGTAGGAATATTTATGTGTCCCCCACGGGAATTCCTGCAGTTTACAAGGCTGTCAGGACCTAGGTCCTTTGTCGACAAATTTCCTTTATCTGCACCCGGGTATTGGAATGGGACCATACTCCTATATCAAAGGGATTTAAACTACGGACGTATCTACTTATATTCCCTCAACTTGGATAAAGCAAAACATATACACAACAGATAAACATTCAATTAATCTCTATATTAGATGTATGTAACAAAATCCCTTAATTCATTAAATCCCTAATCACATTTAGGCCTAAAAGTATAATATAATAAATGAAAATATCTTACCTTGCCCCGAGAGCGGTCTCTTGTGCTGATCCGGTAAGTCGCTGCCCGGGAGGCACTAGTTCAGTGAGCCGGCCTCTGTTAACGTCAAATTTAAGATGGAGGACTTACAGTTTTTTGCCGTACGAACATCGGTTCACTGGGTTGTTGGCTAGTGCTTTCCAGGAATTTGGACTTCCGTTTTCGAAGGACCAAAATGTCAAGTAATTTTGGACCAACTCTCGTTACAAGTCAAGATATTTTATTGCATATGCAAGAGAAATGGTTAAATGTATATTTTCTGCTTCAGAGATCCATTTCTGCCTGCCATAAGTTTACATGCTGCTTTTATCACCCTTAAACCTTCCCCCTTCCTGTTCGTAACGTCCTGATCACGTGTATAATTTCAACCTTTATTCTGACGTTTTAGCAGGAAGATGAGAATATCCTTTTTCAGCCAACACCTTATGACAGGAAATTTCATACAATGGACACATAAATTATTCCATGGTTCGCAGCCCATGTTTGGCAGATGTAAGAGTCAGCACATCTTTGCACAATAGAATATGGTCATATGACTTATTCCAGTAATTAGGGCTATTAGAGCTTATTCAGCATATTTAAGTATTAATAGAGTTATATAAAGCAAACATTTTAACTTTAGAAGATATAGTCATATTAATATGCATATTCATAGTTGACATTTAAAGTATAATTTCTAATTTCTCTAACAGCAACTACCTGGCAAATGAGGTTTAATGTGGAAAAGTGTAAAACAATGCATTTGGGTTGCAAAAATATGAATGCAATCTACTCACTAGGGGGAGAACCTCTGGGGGAATCAAGGATGGAAAAGGACTTGTGGGGCCTAGTAGATGATAGGATCAGCAATGTCATGCAATGCCAAGCTGCTGCTAACAAAGAAAACAGAATATTGGCATACATTATGAAGGGGATTAACTCAAGAGATAAAGCGATAATTATCCCAATCTACAAGTCTCTGGTCCGGCCGCACCTGGAGTATTTCGTCCAGTTCTGGGCACCAGTCCTCAGGAAAGATGTGCTTGAAATGGAGCGAGTAAAGAGAAGGGCAACAACTAATAAAGGGACTGGAGAATATTAGTTATGAAGAAAGGTTATGAGCACTGAACTTATTCTCTCTGGAGAAGAGACGCTTGAGAGGGGATATGATTTCAATTTACAAATACCATGGTGGTGAGTAGTGATGAGCCGAACACCCCCGGGTTCGGTTCGCACCAGAACCCGCGAACGGACCGAAAGTTCGAACGAACATTAGAACCCTATTAAATACAATGGATGCGAACGTTCGAATTCTAAAGTGCTAATTATAACAACTATTATGCATGTTATTGTCCTAAAAAGGGTTTGGGAACCCGGGTTCTGCACCAGGGGACATGTATCAATGCAAAAAGAAGTTTTAAAAACGGTCGTTTTTCGGGAGCAGTCATTTTAATGATGCATAAAGTGAAAAAAAAAAAGTCAAATATTCCTTTAAATATCGTACCTGGGGGGTGTCTAAAGTATGCCTGTGAAGTGCCACGTGTTTCCCGTGTTTAGAACTGTCCCTGCACAAAATGACACTTCTAAAGGAAAAAAAAGCCATTTAAAACTGCACTGGTACATTGTTGAAGTGTAGCTCCAGACCAAAAATCTATTTTTAAACTTTTTGGAAAACATAGGTAAGGGTTATCACCCCTGTAACATTTGTTTTGCTGTCTGTGCCCCTGTTCAGAACATTTCACCTCACTTTCCGTCCCAATGACAACTGTTTTTGAAATGTGGTGTTTTTCTTGAAACAAGGATTGCTGATAAAGCATCAGTACAGAGGAGACACCTTTCTCCCATATTTATTCTTACAGGAGAGAATTTTCCTTCCTAGTGGTAGATTTCCTCTCACTTCCTGTTGTCTTCTTGCGTTTGCAAGTAGGAGTCGTTTGTAAGTTGGATGTTTGAAAGTAGGGACCTGCCGTATATACTCTGCAGAAATAGGCCCCTTAGTTGTTGGTGTTGGCACAACACTGTAAGCACTCACAGTTACTCTTGGTTGGTGCTGGAACGCCCTGCTGTCAACTATTATATCAGGAATTTTAATTACATATAATTGTTGAACAGTGGTAGTAAAAATTGGGCCTTTGATGGTGGTGCTGGTGCCACAACACTGTAAGCCCTGACAGTTACTCTTGGTGGGTGCAGCAATGGGCCCTGCTGTGAATTATTAGATCAAGAATTGTAATTACATGCCCCTGTTGAACAGGGGCTGAAAAATTGGGCCTTAGGCACTGGTGGCACAACACTGCAACCCCTCACAGATACTGTACTTGGAGCACAGCAATGAGCCCTGTTGCAAAGTATTGCTTCAAAAATTGTAATTACACGCCCCTGTTAAACAGGGGCTGAAAAATTGGGCGTTAGGCACTGGTGGCGGCACCCATAAACAAAAATGATCTTCCAAGCTATCATCATCAATCGTATCATTGAGGACTCGGAGGAGGAGGATAGCCAGTCAACATAACAGCACAGGCACTCAGCATCAGCATCAGTCTTGAAGGGATGTGACATGTTAAAATCAATTAGTCTGTTATATCAGCATCAGGTGTGTGGTAGCTGGTGGTGATCCAAGACTGGTTCATCTTGATGAAAGTCAGTCGATCAACCGAGTCGGTGGACAGGCGCACCCTGTGATCCGTGACAAATCCTCCAGCAGCACTGAATGTGCGTTCCGAAAGAACGCTGGATGCAGGACAGGCCAGTAGCTCAATTGCATACTGTGCAAGCTCTGGCCAGTGATCCATCCTCAAGACCCAGTAAGCCAGAGGATTTTCGGTGGGGAAGGTGTCCAAGTCTGACCTTGCCCCTAGATATTCCTGCACCATGTTTATCAGACGCTGGCGATGGTTGCTGGAACCGATCATACTTTGGGGCTGCGGACTAAAGAATTGTCTGAACGCATCGGTCAGACGGCCACCTTCCCCACCGCTCCTTCTTTGACTGGCCGAAGCCTCAGCAACTCGTTGTCCAGGACCAGGAGTTTGTAACCTCCCAGTCTCTGGGAACGCGTTGCACAGACCTTTCTGCAAGGCCTCCCGGAGTTGTCTCATCCTCTGCTCCCTCTGCGACGGTAACATAAGGTCCGCAACCTTACCCTTGTACCGTGGATCAAGGAGAGTGGCCAGCCAGTAATGGTCCCTCTCCTTGATCCGAAGAATACGAGGATCCTTCCGCAGACTTTGCAGGATCAGGGAGGCCATGCAGCGTAGGTTTGCTGAGGCATTCGCTCCGGAGTCCTCTGGGTCACTAAGGACGACATGATCCGCAGCCACCTCCTCCCAGCCACGTACAAGTCCACTGGTTTCTTGGGACTGTAAATCATCCCTAAAAGACTGCTGCTGATGATGCTGAGTGCCAGCCTCCACCTCCATGCTGACACAATCCTCCTCCTCCTCCTCCTCTTCCTGTGCGATGGGTGGGACAGAAGGAACACTGTCTGGGTAAAGGGGGCCTTGAGAGGCAAGGAAGTCCTCCTCTTCCTGCCTCTGTTCTGCCTCAAGTGCCCTGTCCATTATTCCATGCAGCGTGTGCTCCAACAGGTGGACAAGAGGTACAGTGTCACTGATGCATGCACTGTCACTGCTCACCATCCTCATGGCCTCCTCAAATGGTGCCAGGACAGTGCATGCATCCCTGATCATGCCCCACTGGCGTGGAGAAAAAAAACCAAGCTCCCCTGACCCTGTCCTGGTGCCGTAGTCGCACAGGTACTCATTGATGGCCCTCTGCTGCGTGTGCAGCCGCTGCAGCATGGCCAACGTTGAGTTCCACCTGGTGGGCATGTCACATATAAGGCGGTTCTTGGGCAGGTTCAACTCCTTTTGCAGCTCAGCCAGGCGAGCACTGGCATTATAAGATCTGCGGAAATGCACACAGACTTTCCTGGCCTGCCTCAGGACATCCTGTAAGCCCGGGTACCTGCCCAAGAACCGCTGCACCACCAGGTTAAGGACGTGAGCCACACAGGGCACATGGGTCAGTTGTCCCTGTCGGAGGGCGGAGAGGAGGTTGGTGCCATTGTCGCAAACCACCATTCCTGGCTTAAGCTGGCGTGGCGTCAACCACCTCTCGGCCTGGCCCTGCAGAGCAGACAGGACCTCTGCCCCAGTGTGGCTTCTGTCCCCCAAACACACCAGCGCAAGCACGGCATGGCATCTTTTTGCCTGCGTACTTGCGTAGCCCCGTGAACGGCTACGGAGCACCGCTGGTTCATAGGACAAACCACAGGAAGAGGCCATGGAGGAAGAAGAAGAGGAGGGGGTGGAGGAGAGAGGTGTGTCACAACCAGTAGTAGCATTTTGGAGGCGTGGCGGTGGGACAACCTCCAACACTACTGCACCTTGTCCTGAATCCTTCCCAGCTGCCAAAAGAGTGACCCAATGGGCCGTGAAAGAAAGGTAACGTCCCTGTCCATGCCTGCTGGACCATGAGTCAGCGGTAATATGCACCTTACCGCTGACCGCCCTGTCCAGCGAGGCCAAGACATTGCCTTCCACATGCCGGTAGAGAGCCGGAATAGCCTTCCGTGAGAAAAAGTGGCGTTTGGGAACCTGCCACTGAGGAACCGCACATTGCACAAACTCACGGAAGGGGGCCGAGTCTACCAACTGAAAAGGCAGCAGTTGAAGCGCTAGCAATTTAGCCAAGCTAGCATTCAACCGCTGGGCATGTGGATGGCTGGGAGTGAACTTCTTTCGACGGTCCAGCAGCTGGGGCAGGGAAATTTGCCTGCTAGAATCGGACGTCGGTGTACTGCTAGCAGAGTGGGCGCAAGTACTTGGCTGTGACACACCTAATTCTACACCTTCATTCCTCTCAGTGCATGTTTCAGAGAGGACTGAAGTTATAGTGGGGTTGGAGATCCCAGCTGATGCGGTGCAAGGAGAGGTCCGCTTTGTTCTTTGGTGTGGGTCTTTGAGGTAGGCTTGCCAACGAGCTGCATGGCAGGTCAACATATGTCTGGTCAGGCATGTGGTACCCAAGCGGCTGATGTTTTGGCCACGCGATATACGCTTGAGACATATGTTGCAAACAGCAGCTGTGCGATCTGATGCACTAGCCTCAAAAAAGGCCCACACCAAAGAACTTTTTGAATGACGGGCAGAGGCAGCGCCCTGCACAGGCGGAGCTCTGCGGTGTGATTCCGTAGGTGTACTGCCCTTACGCTGGCCACCAAAGGGCATCCTGCCTCGTTGGAGATGTGCCTCCTCCTCATCCTCCTCCTCCTCCTCTCTCCTATTAGGCACCCACGTGAAGTCAGTGACCTCATCATCCCCTCCCTCCTCATCACTGGAGCCAATCTGGCAGTATGCTGCAGCTGCTGGAACATGACTGCCAGATTGGTGTCCTTCTTGAGCATCCCCTCTGTCTGCTCTCACGCTACTGCCTTCCTCTAGCTGGGTTTCATCATCAGACCCTTCGAAACGCTGGGCATCCTCCTGGAGCATGTACCCAACACTGTGCTGAAACAGTTCGGGGGACTCCTCAGGAGGAGGACATGGTGGGTCTAGGGAAGGAGTGACTGATGATTTGTCTGACATTGATACCAGGGAAGACGACGCTTTGGCAGCTGCTTTTCCAGTACCCTGAGCCTGGGTGAGAGAGGATGAGGAGGAGGAGGAGGGCTTGGTCATCCACTCTACCAAGTCTTCGGCATGATGTGGCTCAACATGTCCAGCTGCCGAAAAGAAGGACAAGCGTGTCCCATGGCCATGTGCTGATGACAATGCACCGCGTCCACGACCAGCACTGTTGCCCCCAGACACAGAGCCTGCTTGCCCTCTTTTATTGCCTCCTGACTGTCTGCCTCTCCTTGTTTGCCTTCCAGACATTCTAATAGATGGCCTGCAGGGAGATGGGAAAAAAGCAATAAGGGCTACCTTCAGGTGTCCTTCTCTGTCCCTTGAAACAAGGACTTTCACAGTGAAAGAAACTGACACTCTCCCTACCTACAGTTTTCTGTCCCTAGAATAAATGTTTTTTTTTAAGCACAATATAGCACAAGGACAATTCACTCACTGTCCTTACAGGTCCCTGGAAACAAGGACTTGCAGAGTGAAAGAAAAAAAACACTCTCCCTACCTACAGTTTTCTGTCCCTAGAAAAAATGTTTTTTTTAATCACAATATAGCACAAGGACAATTCACTCACTGTCCTTACAGGTCCCTGGAAACAAGGACTTGCAGAGTGAAATAAACTGACACTCTCCCTACCTACAGTTTTCTGTCCCTAGAAAAAATGTTTTTTTTAATCACAATATAGCACAAGGACAATTCACTCACTGTCCTTACAGGTCCCTGGAAACAAGGACTGGCAGAGTGAAAGAAAAAAAACACTCTCCCTACCTACAGTTTTCTGTCCCTAGAAAAAATGTTTTTTTTAATCACAATATAGCACAAGGACAATTCACTCACTGTCCTTACAGGTCCCTGGAAACAAGGACTTGCAGAGTGAAATAAACTGACACTCTCCCTACCTACAGTTTTCTGTCCCTAGAATAAATGTTTTTTTTTAATCACAATATAGCACAAGGACAATTCACTCACTGTCCTTACAGGTCCCTGGAAACAAGGACTTGCAGAGTGAAAGAAAATAAACACTCTCCCTACCTACAGTTTTCTGTCCCTAGAATAAATGTTTTTTTTAAGCACAATATAGCACAAGGACAATTCACTCACTGTCCTTACAGGTCCCTGGAAACAAGGACTTGCAGAGTGAAATAAACTGACACTCTCCCTACCTACAGTTTTCTGTCCCTAGAATAAATGTTTTTTTAAGCACAATATAGCACAAGGACAATTCACTCACTGTCCTTACAGGTCCCTGGAAACAAGGACTTGCAGAGTGAAAGAAAAAAAACACTCTCCCTACCTACAGTTTTCTGTCCCTAGAAAAAATGTTTTTTTTAATCACAATATAGCACAAGGACAATTCACTCACTGTCCTTACAGGTCCCTGGAAACAAGGACTTGCAGAGTGAAAGAAAAAAAAACACTCTCCCTACCTACAGTTTTCTGTCCCTAGAAAAAATGTTTTTTTTAATCACAATATAGCACAAGGACAATTCACTCACTGTCCTTACAGGTCCCTGGAAACAAGGACTTGCAGAGTGAAATAAACTGACACTCTCCCTACCTACAGTTTTCTGTCCCTAGAATAAATGTTTTTTTTAAGCACAATATAGCACAAGGACAATTCACTCACTGTCCTTACAGGTCCCTGGAAACAAGGACTTGCAGAGTGAAAGAAAAAAAACACTCTCCCTACCTACAGTTTTCTGTCCCTAGAAAAAATGTTTTTTTTAATCACAATATAGCACAAGGACAATTCACTCACTGTCCTTACAGGTCCCTGGAAACAAGGACTTGCAGAGTGAAAGAAAAAAAACACTCTCCCTACCTACAGTTTTCTGTCCCTAGAAAAAATGTTTTTTTTAATCACAATATAGCACAAGGACAATTCACTCACTGTCCTTACAGGTCCCTGGAAACAAGGACTTGCAGAGTGAAATAAACTGACACTCTCCCTACCTACAGTTTTCTGTCCCTAGAATAAATGTTTTTTTTAAGCACAATATAGCACAAGGAGAATTCACTCACTGTCCTTCCAGGTCCCTGGAAACAAGGACTTGCAGAGTGAAAGAAAAAAAACACTCTCCCTACCTACAGTTTTCTGTCCCTAGAAAAAATGTTTTTTTTAATCACAATATAGCACAAGGACAATTCACTCACTGTCCTTACAGGTCCCTGGAAACAAGGACTTGCAGAGTGAAATAAACTGACACTCTCCCTACCTACAGTTTTCTGTCCCTAGAATAAATGTTTTTTTTAAGCACAATATAGCACAAGGACAATTCACTCACTGTCCTTACAGGTCCCTGGAAACAAGGACTTGCAGAGTGAAAGAAAAAAAACACTCTCCCTACCTACAGTTTTCTGTCCCTAGAAAAAATGTTTTTTTTAATCACAATATAGCACAAGGACAATTCACTCACTGTCCTTACAGGTCCCTGGAAACAAGGACTTGCAGAGTGAAAGAAAAAAAACACTCTCCCTACCTACAGTTTTCTGTCCCTAGAAAAAATGTTTTTTTTAATCACAATATAGCACAAGGACAATTCACTCACTGTCCTTACAGGTCCCTGGAAACAAGGACTTGCAGAGTGAAATAAACTGACACTCTCCCTACCTACAGTTTTCTGTCCCTAGAATAAATGTTTTTTTTAAGCACAATATAGCACAAGGACAATTCACTCACTGTCCTTACAGGTCCCTGGAAACAAGGACTTGCAGAGTGAAAAAAAAAAAACACTCTCCCTACCTACAGTTTTCTGTCCCTAGAAAAAATGTTTTTTTTTAAGCACAATATAGCACAAGGACAATTCACTCACTGTCCTTCCAGGTCCCTGGAAACAAGGACTTGCAGAGTGAAAGAAAAAAAACACTCTCCCTACCTACAGTTTTCTGTCCCTAGAAAAAATGTTTTTTTTAATCACAATATAGCACAAGGACAATTCACTCACTGTCCTTACAGGTCCCTGGAAACAAGGACTTGCAGAGTGAAAGAAACTGACACTCTCCCTACCTACAGTTTTCTGTCCCTAGAATAAATGTTTTTTTAAGCACAATATAGCACAAGGACAATTCACTCACTGTCCTTCCAGGTCCCTGGAAACAAGGACTTGCAGAGTGAAAGAAACTGACACTGTCCCTACCTACAGTTTTCTGTCCCTAGAATAAATGTTTTTTTTAAGCACACTATAGCACAAGCACAAAACACACTGACACTCTCCCTACCTATCCTTCTCTTTCCCTAAACTAAAGGAATCCAGGTTAAGCAAGAAAGAAATAACAGTCACTGTCCCTGCCTATGCTGCTCTATCCCTGCTCCGGAACACACTACACTAGGCCGCCGTGCTGGCGGCCTTTTATAGTGTGGGGAGTGTACTAAACACCCTCAGCAATAATTGGCCACAGGCATCCTGCCTGTGGCCAATCATTGCTCTCCTCGCTGCCGGCGCTGTGATTGGCCAAGCATGCGGGGTCACAGTGCATGCTTGGCCAATCACAGCGCCTGGATGACACTGCGATGGCGTAGTGCATTGTGGGCCGTTCGCGTCACTCGAATTTGGCGCGAACGGCCCAAATCGTTCGATCTTCGTCGAACGATCGAACAGCCGATGTTCGAGTCGAACGTATGTTCGACTCGAACACGAAGCTCATCCCTAGTGGTGAGGTGACCCCACAATAGGGATAAAACTTTTCCTCCGAAAGGGAGTTTAATAAGACACGTGGCCACTCATTAAAATTAGAAGAAAAGAGGTTAACCCTTAAACTGCGTAGAGCAGGGGTCTCAAACTGGCGGCCCTCCAGCTGTTGCAGAACTACAAGTCCCATCATTTCTGTGCCTGTGGGAGTCATGTTTGTAACTGTCAGCCTTGCAATGCCTCATGGGACTTGTAGTTTCGCAACAGCTGGAGGGCTGCCGGTTTGAGACCCCTGCCGTAGAGGGTTCTTTACTGTAAGAGCGGCAAGGATGTGGAATTCCCTTCCACAGGTGGTGGTTTCAGCCGGGAGCATCGATAGTTTCAAAAAACTATTATATAAGCACCTGAACGACCACAACATACAGGCATATACAATGTAATACTGAAATATAATAACACACATAGGTTGGACTTGATGGACTTGTGTATTTTTTCGACCTCACCTACTATGTAACTATGTAACTGTGTATAAGCCACGATCGCGCCCCTGCGGCGATCGTTGGTGTGGTGTGCCTCTGAGGCTCTTTACTATGTGAACAGCTGGGTCCAATCACAAACTGTATGGCTGAATTCGCATTGCACAGACATCGCATGTGATGTGCACAGCAATGCGCTGCGAATCACATGCGATGTCTGGCATCGCACAAGTATGAACCAAGCCTTAAAGTGGGCTGCCATGTCCTTAAATACAGTTTTGACTGGCGCAGCTCATCAGAAAAGCACCCACCACATGAGTATAATTTCCCAATACCACAATATATGTTTTTGTTTTGTTTGTTTTTGTTTTTTTAACTTTTTAGTCTGAGTATAGATTTATGTTTATCCCAAACATGTTTTAATCCACTTATTGTTGACTCACTACCTCTGCTGGAAGTTTATTTCAAGCATCAACTACGCTTTTGACAAAATAATACTTTCTACGATTAGTTTTGAACTTTCCTACTGCTAGTTTGAGGTCATGTCCCCGTGTTTATGATCTTGGCTTCATATTGAAAATATTGCCCTCCTGAACCTTAGTCACACCCTTCATGTATTTAAAGATTTGTCATGTCTCCCCTTTCCCTTCCTTCATCCAGATTGTTCCTGAAGTTTCTCCTGATATGTTTTATCCTCAGATATTTCACCATTTTCTTCCCTGTCTCTGGACTTTATCAAATCTTTTTGTAAGTGAGATCTCCAGAACTGGACACAGTATTGTCAAGAGATCTAACTAAAGATCTATATAAAGGAATCAGGACCTCCTTCCTTCTGCTGATGATCCCTCTAATGATAACTAAAGATTTATATTTGGGAATCAGCATCTCATTCTGCCTCCTGCTGAATCCCTCTAGTAATAACTAAAGATACTATACAGTAGGTATATAGAGGAATCAGGACCTCCTCCTTCCTGCTGGTGATCCCTCTAATGATAACTAAAGGGGATAGACATGTGCAAAACAGCAACTTTTGTTTGGTTTTGAATAAATGTGTTATGTTACTAATTTAGTTTTGTTGATTCGTTTAGTTTCGTTTTAATTCGTTTAGTTTATTTATTTTCAAACTAATTCCAAATTTTCGGAACGATTCAATTTTGGATTGGTCGAAAAAATGAGCGACCAAATTAAATTCTGTGTGAAAAATAGCTGGTTGTCAAGTAGGGATGAGCTTCGAGTTCGAGTCGAACTCATGTTCGACTTGAACATCGGCTGTTCGACCGTTCGGCAAATTTCGAACATTATGGGCCGTTCGCACCAAATTCGAGTGGCGCGTCACGGCCCATAATGCACTTCGCAGTGCATTGCTGGCTGATGAATGGCCAAGCATGCACTATGACCCGCATGCTTTGGCCAATCACAGCGCGGTAAGAACGGAGAGCCATAATTTGCCAAAGCCAGGGTGGCTTTGGCAAATTATGTCTCAGGGGGTTTAGTACACGCCCCACACTATATAAGGCCGCCTGCGTGGCGGCCTTGTGTAGTGTGTTGCGGCGCCGGTGAAAGATAGACAGAGAGAGAGACAGTGTAATTTCATTTGAGTTAGATAGAGCAGGCAGGCGAGTCAGTTAGCTGCAGTTACAGTGTGCAGAGGATATATATGCATCCCAGGTGTTATATATATATACACTGTATTCAGTTTAGCTAGATCCGTTCCTGTTATTCTCTTCCTAATATACTGACAGGCAGGCAGGTGATTGTGGTAGCTGCAGTATTTTCAGTTAGTGTACTGTGTCCTTTGCACAGTGTGCACCTAAAGCTACCTGAATACAATTGCTGGTGCTCTCATACTAATACCACAGGCAGGGAGCTGCAATATTTTCAGTTAGTGTACTGTGTCCTTTGCACAGTGTGCACCTAAAGCTACCTTAAGACAACGGCTGGTGTTCTTATACTAATACCACAGTCAGGGAGCTGCAGTAATTTCAGTTAGTGTACTGTGTCCTTTGCACAGTGTGAACCTAAAGCTACCTGAAGACAATTTCTGGTGTTCTCATACTAATACCACAGGCAGGGAGCTGCAGTATTTTCATTTAGTGTACTGTGTCCTCTGCACAGTGTGCACCTAAAGCTACCTGAAGACATTTGCTGGTGTTCTCATACTAATACCACAGGCAGGGAGCTGCAGTATTTTCAGTTAGTGTACTGTGTCTTCTGCACAGTGTGCACCTAATGTTACCTGAAGACAATTGCTGGTGTTCTCATACTAATACCACAGGCAGGGAACTGCAGTATTTTCAGTTAGTGTACTATGTCCTTTGCACAGTGTGCACCTAAAGCTACCTAAAGACAATTGCTGGTGTTCTCATACTAATACCACAGGCAGGGAGCTGCAGTATTTTCAGTTAGTGTACTGTGTCCTTTGCACAGTGTGCACCTAAAGCTACCTGAATACAATTGCTGGTGTTCTCATACTAATACCACAGGCAGGGAGCTGCAGTAGTTTCAGTTAGTGTACTGTGTCCTCTGCACAGTGTGCACCTAAAGCTACTTGAAGACAATTGCTGGTGTTCTCATATTCATACCACAGGCAGGGAGCTGCAGTATTTTCAGTTAGTGTACTGTGTCCTTTGCACATTGTGCACCTAAAGCTACCTGAATACAATTGCTGGTGTTCTCATACTAATACCACAGGCAGGGAGCTGCAGTATTCTCAGTTAGTGTACTGTGTCCTTTGCACAGTGTGCACCTAAAGCTACCTGAAGACAAATGGGCTGGGGGGGGGTACCCATGCTGATTTTCTCAATGATTTTCATCCATATTGCCGGGACCACACATTACATTAAAGCCGCAAGCAGTTTTTAATGACTTTTTTCCTTTAGAAATGTCATTTTGTGCAGGGACAGTTCTAAACACGGGAAACACGTGCCACTTCACAGGCATACTATAGACACCCCCCAGGTACGATATTTAAAGGAATATTTCACTTTTTTTTTCACTATAAGCATCATTAGAAACACTTCTCCCGGAAAAACTGCAGTTTTTAAAACTTCTTTTTGCATTGATACATGTCCCCTGGGGCAGGACCGGGTCCCCAAACCCTTTTTAGGACAATAACTTGCATATTAGCCTTTAAGATTAGCACTTTTGATTCCGAACATTCGAGTCCCATAGACTTTAACGGGGTTCGATAGTTTGCGTGAACTTTCGGTCCGTTCGCAGGTTCTGGTGCGAACCGAACCGGGGGGTGTTCGGCTCATCCCTATTGTCATGAAAGGGGCCTAGAAAGCCGACCAGCTCGTCCTTAACAACCAATGACTCATCAGCTGTCAGCAGGCTTCCCCACTGACAGCTGAAATGTAAACAATAGAATGCCGGCAATGAAAAAATCAAAACACAAGTTTTTGACAAGTCCTTCATTTAAAAAATAAAAATAAATGTCCCCCAGTGTAGATCCACCCAATGACATCAGGTGATTCCCCCCCCCCCTCTTGTAAGGTAATCGAACCAGCATGCCCCATTTCAATGATGTCACAGCAAAAACAAGCCCATGGACCAGTTACTAACTCTGTATAAAAGTTGAAAAATGCATGTTGCCTGGCTGTGCAGGAATAGGGGGACCCAAAAGGGTAGTGCTACAGTTAGACTTGGGCTTCTCTTCCACTTTAAAGTAAACAGCTTGTTACATTTACTATAATCACCTTTGGTATAGTGTATTTGTACGTTATTCTCAGATATCTTTCAGTAAATAGCTTCTCAGATATCTTTCAGTAAATAGCACAAATGACGCAATGACTTTGAAACAGGCCTCGATCCGACGCGTTTTATCTACATAGACATCACAGATGATGTCTATGTAGACGTAACGCGTCAGTTCGAGGCCTGTTTCAAAGTCATTGCATCCTTTTTGCTATTTACTGAAAGATATCTATTTGGTAACTCGTACCCTAAGCTCCCTCCACATATTTTCTATGGGATTAAGGTCTGGAGACTGGCTAGGCCACTCCAGGACCTTAATGTGCTTCTTCTTCAGCCACACATTTGTTGCCTTGGCCGTGTGTTTTGGGTCATTGTCAGGCTAAAATACCCATCCATGACCCATTTTCAATGCCATGGATGAGGGAAGGAGGGTCTCACCCAAGATTTGATGGTACATGGCCCCGTCCATCGTCCCTTTGATGCAGTGAAGTTGTCCTGTGCCCTTAGCAAAAAAACACCCCCAAAGCATAATGTTTTTGTTGGAGATACAACTTTCAGCTTAGCCTATTGACTGCAGTTCACAAACAGGACACTAGATGTCACTAATGCTCAGTGATATGCTATGCTATGCATTTTCTATGATGTGTTGTATTTCCTGTACATAATGCTGTACTTGTTGGTTTCTTTTTTCTGTCTGTGTTCTTTTTATCATGTAAGGTGACATCTTTGCTAGTGTGGTTATGTTCCAATAAAGAAGCCAGTTCATGTTACTCCACAACGTCTGATCTGAATTGACTCCGCTGCACCCAGCAATCATACTCTGCAACAAGTTATGGGCCCAGTATCCGGATAAAGTCTTATGACCAAGTGCGGCCCAGGCAGAACAAAGCCTCGAACGGGAGACAGTGTGGCTGATGCAGAGATCGACATAAGTAAGTTTTCCAGTAACATCTCCTATAGACAAGTAAGACTGTTCATATATAAAGGAGGGAAAAAATGGCCAGAAACTCAGAGCTTAAACTCTCAGTGGCCAAGCTGAACAATGACAATTATCAGCTATGGAAGTTCAAAGTGGAAATGCTATTATCCAGAGATGACTTGTGGGAGGTTACCACCACAGAGAGGCCACAGGATAATAATCAGGACTGGGACAAGAAAAACGGACAGGCACGGTCCACCATAAGCTTACTAGTGAAGGATGATCAGCTCATTCATATACGCCATGAGGACACAGCGAAAGGCATGTGGGACGTACTTAAAAGACAGCATGAAAAATCCAGTTTAAACAACAAGCTGTTTCTGCTGCGGAAACTTTACAAAATGAGACTTGGCAGAGAACAGGACATGCAGGAGCATATAAACGCAATGCTGGAAGTGATTGCGCAACTCAGATCAATCGGGGAGAATATAACAGACAGTCACACTACAGCCATGTTGTTATGCAGTTTTCCCGACACATACACTACACTAATCAATGCACTGGAGACACGACCTGAGACAGATCTGACTGTAGCATTTGTAAAAACCAGGTTCATAGATGAGTATCAGAGAAGAAATGAATTAGTGCATGACTCCACAGAAACCGACACAAGAACCGCTCTTAAAGCTACAGATGCAAGATCACACAGGAAAGAGACCAGAGTGTGTTTCAGATGCCACAAACAGGGACACATAAAGAAAGACTGTACTATATGGAAAGCAGAGCAAATGAGACAGCGTCCCTCTTATGCTAAAAAAAAGGTCAAAACCACAATTAATGATGCATGGGAAGGAAACTGGAATGCCACATTTAAAATGACAGGCAACAATAAATACCATGGCTGGTGCATCGATTCAAGGGCAACCAGTCACATGACGAGTGATAGAAGTTTTTTCACAGAACTTGATCTGAACAACAAAGAAACAATTTATCTTGCAGATGGAAGCAAAGAACATGCAGAAGGATATGGGCGTGGAACCCTTGTATGCCCGGATGATGCGGGACACAATTTAGCTATACCAGTGAAAGATGTGCTTTATGTTCCTAATCTGTGAAGCGTCTAACAGCCAGAGGACTCACTGTAAAATTCCAAGGTGACAAGTGTTCTATTCTAAACAGCAAACAGACAATAGCAAGTGCCAAGCTGGATGATCATCTATATCACCTCGACACAGTGAAGGAAAAGGTGAGACTATGTACACACAAGCACAATGACTGTATACATATATGGCACAGACATCTAGGTCACAGACACCCAGAATGCATACAGGAACTACAGAGGAGGAATCTGACAAGGGATCTAACAGTATCCCCTTGTCCAGTTACTGTTAAGTGTGAATGTTGCATTAAATCCAAAGCTACAAGAGCAACACTTCCCAAAGTCAGTCAAAAGAGAGCTTTAAGACCACTTGACTTAGTTCACAGTGACGTGTGTGGTCCCCTAAACCCGCCAACACCTGGAGGCAACAGTGTGCATAGTGACTTTCATAGACGACTATTCAAGATACACAGTCACCTACCTAATGCAACACAAGAGTGAAGTTTTTGACAAATTACAAGACTATATAATAAAGACTAGTAACAAGTTTCAGAGGAAGCCTCTCATATTTCGGAGCGATAATGGAGGTGAATTCACAGGAGGTAAGATACAAGAGTACTTAAAACAGAATGGAATAGAACATCAAAAGACAGTCCTGTATACACCAGAACAAAATGGAGTAGCTGAAAGAAAGAATAGAACTCTGACTGAAATGATCAGATGTATGCTGACAGACTCTGGACTACCACAAAAATACTGGGGTGAGGCAGCTATGACAGCTACATATTTGCAGAACAGACTTCTTTCCAGAACAGTGGAGAAAACCCCATATGAACTATGGCACAATGAGAAGCCAAGTGTAAAACACCTAAGAGTTTTTGGATGCAAAGCATTCATCTACATACCTGAAGAGAAACGCACCAAACTCCAAAACAGAGCGTTTGAAGGTATCTTTGTTGGATACAGTGACAATGTCAAGGGTTACAGAATCCTAAATCCCAAAACAAACAAGGTTACCATTAGCAACAGCATAACTTTTGTTGAAGATTTAAGAGACAATGTAATGACAACAGTAGAAGCAAGAATAGAAGAGAAAACTGACATTGACCAGCCCATCTCTTTAACTTCCGAACAAACAATTGAAGTGAGTGCAGACTCAACTAGTACTGAAGAGCAGACACAAGAAGGCTCAGATACAAAAACGAGACGTTCAACAAGAGAAAACAAAGGTAAACCACCTATACGTCTCTCATATAAAGCAAGTACTGCAAGTATCAACAAACCTCCAAACTGTGGCCCGAGGGCCGGATGTGGCCCTTTGCTAGCCTTTATCCGGCCCTTGGAGCACTATCCCTTCCAATGATTCGAGACACTATTCTGCAATCTGACACCAACAATGGAGCACCATTTCTCCCACTGACATCACTAATGGGGCACTATTCCTCCCTATGATACCAGCAATGGGGCACTATTCCTCCCCCTAATACCAGATGTTTACTCCCACTGATGGCAGGAAAATTTTCGCTCCCGCTTACCAAAGTCCGGCCCTCCAAGAGTCTGAAGGACAATAAACCGGCCCTTTGTTTAGAATGTTTGGAGACCCCTGGTCTAAAGCAAGCAGCCAGAGCGTGGAATATAAAAATAAATGAAGTGCTTACACATCAAAACTTTCTAAGGAGTAAAGCAGACCCCTGCTTATACACAAAGAAATTGGCAAACAGATGGGTCTATATGCTTATTTATGTGGATGATATCCTGATTTGCTTTGAGCAAGAAAGGGATGAAGCAGAAATACTGGAAAAACTAAATCAGCACTTTGACACCAAAGACCTTGGCAACATAAAGAATTACCTCGGCATCCAGATTGAGAGAGAGGAAGATGGCAGCTTTCTTCTGAACCAAAGACACAAAATACAAGAAAAAATTTAAACATTTGGAATGGAAGACGCCAAACCAGTAAAGTCTCTCATGGAAACTAACTACCTAAAGGAGATGAATTGTCAAGATAACCCATTACCTACTAATACTCAATACAGGAAAGCAAGAGGGAAATTGCTGTACCTTACCACTGCTACAAGGCCGGACATTGCAGCAACTGTTGGAATCCTATGCAGAAAGGTTTTGATGCCAAGTAAAAAGGACTGGAATGCTGTAAAGCGAATCATTCACTATCTTAAAGGGACTTCGCACTACAAGTTAAAGTTACCAGCAAGTGATGAAAGTACCTTAACAGGATATGTGGATGCTGACTGGGCAGGAGACACCAGCGACAGAAAATCAACCAGTGGTTACTTATTTTTTCTGTCAGGAGGTGCCATCAGTTGGACTAGTAAAAAGCAACTCTCTGTTACACTGTCGTCTACTGAAGCAGAATACGTTGCTGCAGCGCAGGCAAGCTAAGAAGTTAGTTATATGGCTGAGACAGCTATTAACAGACTTGGGTCAACCACAGTTGGGACCAACAGAAATCTGTGAGGACAATCAAGGATGCCTTGTACTTGCACACATGGAAGGAGTTAATTCAAGAACCAAGCACATTGATGTGAAGTTCCACTTTCTTAGGGATCTTCAAGAGCAAGGTCTTCTTGAGTTACTTTATTGCCCAACCGAGGATATGACAGCAGATATCCTTACAAAGCCCCTGACCATTGAAAGACATTCAAGGCTTACAAAGAAGATGGGTTTAACAGACTAAGCCTTAGCTGTTGAGAAGGGGTGCTGGAGATTAGTGATGAGCCGAACACCCCCGGGTTCGGTTCGCACCAGAACCCGCGAACGGACCGAAAGTTCGTACGAACATTAGAACCCTATTAAATACAATGGATGCGAACGTTCGAATTCTAAAGTGCTAATTATAACAACTATTATGCATGTTATTGTCCTAAAAAGGGTTTGGGAACCCGGGTTGTGCACCAGGGGACATGTATCAATGCAACAAGAAGTTTTAAAAACGGTCGTTTTTCGGGAGCAGTCATTTTAATGATGCATAAAGTGAAAAAAAAAGAGTCAAATATTCCTTTAAATATCGTACCTGGGGGGTGTCTAAAGTATGCCTGTGAAGTGCCACGTGTTTCCCGTGTTTAGAACTGTCCCTGCACAAAATGACACTTCTAAAGGAAAAAAAAGCCATTTAAAACTGCTTGCGGCTTTAATGTAATGTCTGGTCCCGGTAATATGGATGAAAATCTTTAAGAAAAATGGCATAGCTACCCCATGACCCCCCCCCTACCCCAGCCCATTACCAGCCCCTTTGGGTCTTGTATGGATATTAAGGGGAACCCCGCACATAAAATAAAAAAGGCCCTATATACTCTGAATAGCCGTATACAGGCGGTGCATACAAGACAGGGACTGTAGGTTTGTTCTTATGTAGAATCTGTTTGTAATTTTGAACAGGTACATTGTTTAAGTGTAGCTCCAGCCCAAAAATCTATTTTTAAACTTTTTGGAAAACATAGGTAAGGGTTATCACCCCTGTAACATTTGTTTTGCTGTCTGTGCCCCTGTTCAGAACATTTCACCTCACTTTCCGTCCCAATGACAACTGTTTTTGAAATGTGGTGTTTTTCTTGAAACAAGGATTGGTGATAAAGCATCAGTACAGAGGAGACACCTTTCTCCCATATTAATTCTTACAGGAGAAAATTTTCCTTCCAAGGGGTAGATTTCCTCTCACTTCCTGTTGTCTTCTTGCGTTTGCAAGTAGGAGTCGTTTGTAAGTTGGATGTTTGAAAGTAGGGACCTGCCGTATATACTCTGCAGAAATTGGCCCCTTAGTTGTTGGTGTTGGCACAACACTGTAAGCACTCACAGTTACTCTTGGTTGGTGCTGGAACGCCCTGCTGTCAACTATTATATCAGGAATTTTAATTACATATAATTGTTGAACAGTGGTAGTACAAATTGGGCCTTTGATGGTGGTGCTGGTGCGACAACACTGTAAGCCCTGACAGTTACTCTTGGTGGGTGCAGCAATGGGCCCTGCTGTGAATTATTAGATCAAGAATTGTAATTGCATGCCCCTGTTGAACAGGGGCTGAAAAATTGGGCCTTTCGTGGTGGTGGTGGTGGTGGTGGTGGTGTTGCCACAACACTGTAAGCCCTCAGAGTTACTCTTGGTGGGTGCAGGAATGGGCCCTGCTGTGAATTATTAGATCAAGAATTGTAATTACATGCCCCTTTTGAACAGGGGCTGAAAAATTGGGCCTTTCGTGGTGGTGGTGGTGGTGGCGTTGCCACAACACTGTAAGCCCTCAGAGTTACTCTTGGTGGGTGCAGGAATGGGCCCTGCTGTGAATTATTAGATCAAGAATTGTAATTACATGCCCCTTTTGAACAGGGGCTGAAAAATTGGGCCTTTCGTGGTGGTGGTGGTGGTGGCGTTGCCACAACACTGTAAGCCCTCAGAGTTACTCTTGGTGGGTGCAGGAATGGGCCCTGCTGTGAATTATTAGATCAAGAATTGTAATTACATGCCCCTTTTGAACAGGGGCTGAAAAATTGGGCCTTTCGTGGTGGTGGTGGTGGTGGCGTTGCCACAACACTGTAAGCCCTCAGAGTTACTCTTGGTGGGTGCAGCAATGGGCCCTGCTGTGAATTATTAGATCAAGAATTGTAATTGCATGCCCCTGTTGAACAGGGGCTGAAAAATTGGGCCTTAGGCACTGGTGGCACAACACTACAACCCCTCACAGATACTGTACTTGGAGCACAGCAATGAGCCCTGTTGCAAAGTATTGCTTCAAAAATTGTAATGACACGCCCCTGTTAAACAGGGGCTGAAAAATTGGGCCTTAGGCACTGGTGCCACAACACTCCAACCCCTCACAGATACTGTACTTGGAGCACAGCAATGAGCCCTATGGCAAATTATTGCTAAAAAAATTGTAATTACACGCCCCTGTAAAACAGGGGCTGAAAAATTGGGCCTTAGCCACTGGTGGCGGCACCCATAAACAAAAATGATCTTCCAAGCTATCATCATCAATCGTATCATTGAGGACTCGGAGGAGGAGGATAGCCAGTCAACATAACAGCACAGGCACTCAGCATCAGCATCAGTCTTGAAGGGATGTGACATGTTAAAATCAATTAGTCTGTTATTTCAGCATCAGGTGTGTGGTAGCTGGTGGTGATCCAAGACTGGTTCATCTTGATGAAAGTCAGTCGATCAACCGAGTCGGTGGACAGGCGCACCCTGTGATCCGTGACAAATCCTCCAGCAGCACTGAATGTGCGTTCCGAAAGAACGCTGGATGCAGGACAGGCCAGTAGCTCAATTGCATACTGTGCAAGCTCTGGCCAGTGATCCATCCTCAAGACCCAGTAAGCCAGAGGATTTTCGGTGGGGAAGGTGTCCAAGTCTGACCTTGCCCCTAGATATTCCTGCACCATGTTTATCAGACGCTGGCGATGGTTGCTGGAACCGATCATACTTTGGGGCTGCGGACTAAAGAATTGTCTGAACGCATCGGTCAGACGGCCACCTTCCCCACCGCTCCTTCTTTGACTGGCCGAAGCCTCAGCAACTCGTTGTCCAGGACCAGGAGTTTGTAACCTCCCAGTCTCTGGGAACGCGTTGCACAGACCTTTCTGCAAGGCCTCCCGGAGTTGTCTCATCCTCTGCTCCCTCTGCGACGGTAACATAAGGTCCGCAACCTTACCCTTGTACCGTGGATCAAGGAGAGTGGCCAGCCAGTAATGGTCCCTCTCCTTGATCCGAAGAATACGAGGATCCTTCCGCAGACTTTGCAGGATCAGGGAGGCCATGCAGCGTAGGTTTGCTGAGGCATTCGCTCCGGAGTCCTCTGGGTCACTAAGGACGACATGATCCGCAGCCACCTCCTCCCAGCCACGTACAAGTCCACTGGTTTCTTGGGACTGTAAATCATCCCTAAAAGACTGCTGCTGATGATGCTGAGTGCCAGCCTCCACCTCCATGCTGACACAATCCTCCTCCTCCTCCTCCTCTTCCTGTGCGATGGGTGGGACAGAAGGAACACTGTCTGGGTAAAGGGGGCCTTGAGAGGCAAGGAAGTCCTCCTCTTCCTGCCTCTGTTCTGCCTCAAGTGCCCTGTCCATTATTCCATGCAGCGTGTGCTCCAACAGGTGGACAAGAGGTACAGTGTCACTGATGCATGCACTGTCACTGCTCACCATCCTCGTGGCCTCCTCAAATGGTGCCAGGACAGTGCATGCATCCCTGATCATGCCCCACTGGCGTGGAGAAAAAAAACCAAGCTCCCCTGACCCTGTCCTGGTGCCGTACTCGCACAGGTACTCATTGATGGCCCTCTGCTGCGTGTGCAGCCGCTGCAGCATGGCCAACGTTGAGTTCCACCTGGTGGGCATGTCACATATAAGGCGGTTCTTGGGCAGGTTCAACTCCTTTTGCAGCTCAGCCAGGCGAGCACTGGCATTATAAGATCTGCGGAAATGCACACAGACTTTCCTGGCCTGCCTCAGGACATCCTGTAAGCCCGGGTACCTGCCCAAGAACCGCTGCACCACCAGGTTAAGGACGTGAGCCACACAGGGCACATGGGTCAGTTGTCCCTGTCGGAGGGCGGAGAGGAGGTTGGTGCCATTGTCGCAAACCACCATTCCTGGCTTAAGCTGGTGTGGCGTCAACCACCTCTCGGCCTGGCCCTGCAGAGCAGACAGGACCTCTGCCCCAGTGTGGCTTCTGTCCCCCAAACACACCAGCGCAAGCACGGCATGGCATCTTTTTGCCTGCGTACTTGCGTAGCCCCTTGAACGGCTACGGAGCACCGCTGGTTCAGAGGACAAACCACAGGAAGAGGCCATGGAGGAAGAAGAGGAGGGGGTGGAGGAGAGAGGTGTGTTACAACCAGTAGTAGCATTTTGGAGGCGTGGCGGTGGAACAACCTCCAACACTACTGCACCTTGTCCTGCATCCTTCCCAGCTGCCAAAAGAGTGACCCAATGGGCCGTGAAAGAAAGGTAACGTCCCTGTCCATGCCTGCTGGACCATGAGTCAGCGGTAATATGCACCTTACCGCTGACCGCCCTGTCCAGCGAGGCCAAGACATTGCCTTCCACATGCCGGTAGAGAGCCGGAATAGCCTTCCGTGAGAAAAAGTGGCGTTTGGGAACCTGCCACTGAGGAACCGCACATTGCACAAACTCACGGAAGGGGGCCGAGTCTACCAACTGAAAAGGCAGCAGTTGAAGCGCTAGCAATTTAGCCAAGCTAGCATTCAACCGCTGGGCATGTGGATGGCTGGGAGTGAACTTCTTTCGACGGTCCAGCAGCTGGGGCAGGGAAATTTGCCTGCTAGAATCGGACGTCGGTGTACTGCTAGCAGAGTGGCCGCAAGTACTTGGCTGTGACACACCTAATTCTACACCTTCATTCCTCTCAGTGCATGTTTCAGAGAGGACTGAAGTTATAGTGGGGTTGGAGATCCCAGCTGATGCGGTGCAAGGAGAGGTCCGCTTTGTTCTTTGGTGTGGGTCTTTGAGGTAGGCTTGCCAACGAGCTGCATGGCAGGTCAACATATGTCTGGTCAGGCATGTGGTACCCAAGCGGCTGATGTTTTGGCCACGCGATATACGCTTGAGACATATGTTGCAAACAGCAGCTGTGCGATCTGATGCACTAGCCTCAAAAAAGGCCCACACCAAAGAACTTTTTGAATGACGGGCAGAGGCAGCGCCCTGCACAGGCGGAGCTCTGCGGTGTGATTCCGTCGGTGTACTGCCCTTACGCTGGCCACCAAAGGGCATCCTGCCTCGTTGGAGATGTGCCTCCTCCTCATCCTCCTCCTCCTCCTCCTCTCTCCTATTAGGCACCCACGTGGAGTCAGTGACCTCATCATCCCCTCCCTCCTCATCACTGGAGCCAATCTGGCAGTATGCTGCAGCTGCTGGAACATGACTGCCAGATTGGTGTCCTTCTTGAGCATCCCCTCTGTCTGCTCTCACGCTACTGCCTTCCTGTAGCTGGGTTTCATCATCAGACCCTTCGAAACGCTGGGCATCCTCCTGGAGCATGTACCCAACACTGTGCTCAAACAGTTCGGGGGACTCCTCAGGAGGAGGACATGGTGGGTCTAGGGAAGGAGTGACTGATGATGAGTCTGACATTGATACCAGGGAAGAGGACGCTTTGGCAGCTGCTTTTCCAGTACCCTGAGCCTGGGTGGGAGAGGATGAGGAGGAGGAGGAGGGCTTGGTCATCCACTCTACCAAGTCTTCGGCATGATGTGGCTCAACATGTCCAGCTGCCGAAAAGAAGGACAAGCGTGTCCCATGGCCATGTGCTGATGACAATGCACCGCGTCCACGACCAGCACTGTTGCCCCCAGACACAGAGCCTGCTTGCCTTCTTTTATTGCCTCCTGACTGTCTGCCTCTCCTTGTTTGCCTTCCAGACATTCTAATAGATGGCCTGCAGGGAGATGGGAAAAAAGCAATAAGGGCTACCTTCAGGTGTCCTTCTCTGTACCTTTACTTAAGGATTTCTAAATATGGTTGAGGATGATTGCTTTTGCACAGAATAGCACAACGACAATTTCCCTGACTGTCCAAAAAACAAGGATTTCAAAGATGGTTGATGAGGAATGCTTTAGCACACTATAGCACAAGGAGAATTTCCCTCACTGTCCTTCCCTGTCCCTAGAAACAAGGATTATCACAGTGAAAGAAACTGACACTCTTCCTACCTATAGTTTTCTGTCCCTAGAAAAAATGTTTTTTTAAAGCACACTATAGCACAAGGAGAATTTCCCTCACTGTCCTTCCCTGTCCCTAGAAACAAGGATTATCACAGTGAAAGAAACTGACACTCTTCCTACCTATAGTTTTCTGTCCCTAGAAAAAATGTTTTTTTAAAGCACACTATAGCACAAGGAGAATTTCCCTCACTGTCCTTCCCTGTCCCTAGAAACAAGGATTATCACAGTGAAAGAAACTGACACTCTTCCTACCTATAGTTTTCTGTCCCTAGAAAAAATGTTTTTTTAAAGCACACTATAGCACAAGGAGAATTTCCCTCACTGTCCTTCCCTGTCCCTAGAAACAAGGATTATCACAGTGAAAGAAACTGACACTCTTCCTACCTATAGTTTCCTGTCCCTAGAAAAAATGTTTTTTTAAAGCACACTATAGCACAAGGAGAATTTCCATCACTGTCCTTCCCTGTCCCTAGAAAGAAGGATTATCACAGTGAAAGAAACTGACACTCTTCCTACCTATAGTTTTCTGTCCCTAGAAAAAATGTTTTTTTAAAGCACACTATAGCACAAGGAGAATTTCCCTCGCTGTCCTTCCCTGTCCCTAGAAACAAGGATTATCACAGTGAAAGAAACTGACACTCTTCCTACCTATAGTTTTCTGTCCCTAGAAAAAATGTTTTTTTAAAGCACACTATAGCACAAGGAGAATTTCCCTCACTGTCCTTCCCTGTCCCTAGAAACAAGGATTATCACAGTGAAAGAAACTGACACTCTTCCTACCTATAGTTTTCTGTCCCTAGAAAAAATGTTTTTTTAAAGCACACTATAGCACAAGGAGAATTTCCCTCACTGTCCTTCCCTGTCCCTAGAAACAAGGATTATCACAGTGAAAGAAACTGACACTCTTCCTACCTATAGTTTTCTGTCCCTAGAAAAAATGTTTTTTTAAAGCACACTATAGCACAAGGAGAATTTCCCTCACTGTCCTTCCCTGTCCCTAGAAACAAGGATTATCACAGTGAAAGAAACTGACACTCTTCCTACCTATAGTTTTCTGTCCCTAGAAAAAATGTTTTTTTAAAGCACACTATAGCACAAGGAGAATTTCCCTCACTGTCCTTCCCTGTCCCTAGAAACAAGGATTATCACAGTGAAAGAAACTGACACTCTTCCTACCTATAGTTTTCTGTCCCTAGAAAAAATGTTTTTTTAAAGCACACTATAGCACAAGGAGAATTTCCCTCACTGTCCTTCCCTGTCCCTAGAAACAAGGATTATCACAGTGAAAGAAACTGACACTCTTCCTACCTATAGTTTTCTGTCCCTAGAAAAAATGTTTTTTTAAAGCACACTATAGCACAAGGAGAATTTCCCTCACTGTCCTTCCCTGTCCCTAGAAACAAGGATTATCACAGTGAAAGAAACTGACACTCTTCCTACCTATAGTTTTCTGTCCCTAGAAAAAATGTTTTTTTAAAGCACACTATAGCACAAGGAGAATTTCCCTCACTGTCCTTCCCTGTCCCTAGAAACAAGGATTATCACAGTGAAAGAAACTGACACTCTTCCTACCTATAGTTTTCTGTCCCTAGAAAAAATGTTTTTTTAAAGCACACTATAGCACAAGGAGAATTTCCCTCACTGTCCTTCCCTGTCCCTAGAAACAAGGATTATCACAGTGAAAGAAACTGACACTCTTCCTACCTATAGTTTTCTGTCCCTAGAAAATTTTTTTTTTTAAAGCACACTATAGCACAAGGAGAATTTCCCTCACTGTCCTTCCCTGTCCCTAGAAAAAAGGATTATCACAGTGAAAGAAACTGACACTCTTCCTACCTATAGTTTTCTGTCCCTAGAAAAAATGTTTTTTTAAAGCACACTATAGCACAAGGAGAATTTCCCTCACTGTCCTTCCCTGTCCCTAGAAACAAGGATTATCACAGTGAAAGAAACTGACACTCTTCCTACCTATAGTTTTCTGTCCCTAGAAAAAATGTTTTTTTAAAGCACACTATAGCACAAGGAGAATTTCCCTCACTTTCCATCCCTGTCCCTAGAAACAAGGATTATCACAGTGAAAGAAACTGACACTCTTCCTACCTATAGTTTTC
Source organism: Rana muscosa (assembly GCA_029206835.1). Lineage (NCBI taxonomy): Eukaryota > Metazoa > Chordata > Amphibia > Anura > Ranidae > Rana > Rana muscosa. The sequence goes on from CM055125.1 coordinate 73,168,463, forward strand.
TGTCCCTAGAAAAAATGTTTTTTTAAAGCACACTATAGCACAAGGAGAATTTCCCTCACTGTCCTTCCCTGTCCCTAGAAACAAGGATTATCACAGTGAAAGAAACTGACACTCTTCCTACCTATAGTTTTCTGTCCCTAGAAAAAATGTGTTTTTAAAGCACACTATAGCACAAGGAGAATTTCCCTCACTGTCCTTCCCTGTCCCTAGAAACAAGGATTATCACAGTGAAAGAAACTGACACTCTTCCTACCTATAGTTTTCTGTCCCTAGAAAAAATGTTTTTTTAAAGCACACTATAGCACAAGGAGAATTTCCCTCACTGTCCTTCCCTGTCCCTAGAAACAAGGATTATCACAGTGAAAGAAACTGACACTCTTCCTACCTATAGTTTTCTGTCCCTAGAAAAAATGTTTTTTAAAGCACACTATAGCACAAGGAGAATTTCCCTCACTGTCCTTCCCTGTCCCTAGAAACAAGGATTATCACAGTGAAAGAAACTGACACTCTTCCTACCTATAGTTTTCTGTCCCTAGAAAAAATGTTTTTTTAAAGCACACTATAGCACAAGGAGAATTTCCCTCACTGTCCTTCCCTGTCCCTAGAAACAAGGATTATCACAGTGAAAGAAACTGACACTCTTCCTACCTATAGTTTTCTGTCCCTAGAAAAAATGTTTTTTTAAAGCACACTATAGCACAAGGAGAATTTCCCTCACTGTCCTTCCCTGTCCCTAGAAACAAGGATTATCACAGTGAAAGAAACTGACACTCTTCCTACCTATAGTTTTCTGTCCCTAGAAAAAATGTTTTTTTAAAGCACACTATAGCACAAGGAGAATTTCCCTCACTGTCCTTCCCTGTCCCTAGAAACAAGGATTATCACAGTGAAAGAAACTGACACTCTTCCTACCTATAGTTTTCTGTCCCTAGAAAAAATGTTTTTTTAAAGCACACTATAGCACAAGGAGAATTTCCCTCACTGTCCTTCCCTGTCCCTAGAAACAAGGATTATCACAGTGAAAGAAACTGACACTCTTCCTACCTATAGTTTTCTGTTCCTAGAAAAAATGTTTTTTTAAAGCACACTATAGCACAAGGAGAATTTCCCTCACTGTCCTTCCCTGTCCCTAGAAACAAGGATTATCACAGTGAAAGAAACTGACACTCTTCCTACCTATAGTTTTCTGTCCCTAGAAAAAATGTTTTTTTAAAGCACACTATAGCACAAGGAGAATTTCCCTCACTGTCCTTCCCTGTCCCTAGAAACAAGGATTATCACAGTGAAAGAAACTGACACTCTTCCTACCTATAGTTTTCTGTCCCTAGAAAAAATGTTTTTTTAAAGCACACTATAGCACAAGGAGAATTTCCCTCACTGTCCTTCCCTGTCCCTAGAAACAAGGATTATCACAGTGAAAGAAACTGACACTCTTCCTACCTATAGTTTTCTGTCCCTAGAAAAAATGTTTTTTTAAAGCACACTATAGCACAAGGAGAATTTCCCTCACTGTCCTTCCCTGTCCCTAGAAACAAGGATTATCACAGTGAAAGAAACTGACACTCTTCCTACCTATAGTTTTCTGTCCCTAGAAAAAATGTTTTTTTAAAGCACACTATAGCACAAGGAGAATTTCCCTCACTGTCCTTCCCTGTCCCTAGAAACAAGGATTATCACAGTGAAAGAAACTGACACTCTTCCTACCTATAGTTTTCTGTCCCTAGAAAAAAATGTTTTTTTAAAGCACACTATAGCACAAGGAGAATTTCCCTCACTGTCCTTCCCTGTCCCTAGAAAAAAGGATTATCACAGTGAAAGAAACTGACACTCTTCCTACCTATAGTTTTCTGTCCCTAGAAAAAATGTTTTTTTAAAGCACACTATAGCACAAGGAGAATTTCCCTCACTGTCCTTGCCTGCCCCTAGAAACAAGGATTATCACAGTGAAAGAAACTGACACTCTTCCTACCTATAGTTTTCTGTCCCTAGAAAAAATGTTTTTTTAAAGCACACTATAGCACAAGGAGAATTTCCCTCACTGTCCTTCCCTGTCCCTAGAAACAAGGATTATCACAGTGAAAGAAACTGACACTCTTCCTACCTATAGTTTTCTGTCCCTAGAAAAAATGTTTTTTTAAAGCACACTATAGCACAAGGAGAATTTCCCTCACTGTCCTTCCCTGTCCCTAGAAACAAGGATTATCACAGTGAAAGAAACTGACACTCTTCCTACCTATAGTTTTCTGTCCCTAGAAAAAATGTTTTTTTAAAGCACACTATAGCACAAGGAGAATTTCCCTCACTGTCCTTCCCTGTCCCTAGAAACAAGGATTATCACAGTGAAATAAACTGACACTCTTCCTACCTATAGTTTTCTGTCCCTAGAAAAAAATGTTTTTTTAAAGCACACTATAGCACAAGGAGAATTTCCCTCACTGTCCTTCCCTGTCCCTAGAAAAAAGGATTATCACAGTGAAAGAAACTGACACTCTTCCTACCTATAGTTTTCTGTCCCTAGAAAAAATGTTTTTTTAAAGCACACTATAGCACAAGGAGAATTTCCCTCACTGTCCTTCCCTGTCCCTAGAAACAAGGATTATCACAGTGAAAGAAACTGACAATCTTCCTACCTATAGTTTTCTGTCCCTAGAAAAAATGTTTTTTTAAAGCACACTATAGCACAAGGAGAATTTCCCTCACTTTCCTTCCCTGTCCCTAGAAACAAGGATTATCACAGTGAAAGAAACTGACACTCTTCCTACCTATAGTTTTCTGTCCCTAGAAAAAATGTTTTTTTAAAGCACACTATAGCACAAGGAGAATTTCCCTCACTGTCCTTCCCTGTCCCTAGAAACAAGGATTATCACAGTGAAAGAAACTGACACTCTTCCTACCTATAGTTTTCTGTCCCTAGAAAAAATGTTTTTTTAAAGCACACTATAGCACAAGGAGAATTTCCCTCACTGTCCTTCCCTGTCCCTAGAAACAAGGATTATCACAGTGAAAGAAACTGACACTCTTCCTACCTATAGTTTTCTGTCCCTAGAAAAAATGTTTTTTTAAAGCACACTATAGCACAAGGAGAATTTCCCTCACTGTCCTTCCCTGTCCCTAGAAACAAGGATTATCACAGTGAAAGAAACTGACACTCTTCCTACCTATAGTTTTCTGTCCCTAGAAAAAATGTTTTTTTAAAGCACACTATAGCACAAGGAGAATTTCCCTCACTTTCCTTCCCTGTCCCTAGAAACAAGGATTATCACAGTGAAAGAAACTGACACTCTTCCTACCTATAGTTTTCTGTCCCTAGAAAAAATGTTTTTTTAAAGCACACTATAGCACAAGGAGAATTTCCCTCACTGTCCTTCCCTGTCCCTAGAAACAAGGATTCGCACAGTAAAACACACTGACACTCTCCCTACCTATAGTTTTCTGTCCCTAGAAAAATTTTTTTTTAAAGCACACTATAGCACAAGGAGAATTTCCCTCACTGTCCTTCCCTGTCCCTAGAAACAAGGATTCGCACAGTAAAACACACTGACACTCTCCCTACCTATAGTTTTCTGTCCCTAGAAAAAATGTTTTTTTAAAGCACACTATAGCACAAGGAGAATTTCCCTCACTGTCCTTCCCTGTCCCTAGAAACAAGGATTCGCACAGTAAAACACACTGACACTCTCCCTACCTATAGTTTTCTGTCCCTAGAAAAAATGTTTTTTTAAAGCACACTATAGCACAAGGAGAATTTCCCTCACTGTCCTTCCCTGTCCCTAGAAACAAGGATTCGCACAGTAAAACACACTGACACTTTCCCTACCTATAGTTTTCTGTCCCTAGAAAAAATGTTTTTTTAAAGCACACTATAGCACAAGGAGAATTCCCTCACTGTCCTTCCCTGTCCCTAGAAACAAGGATTCGCACAGTAAAACACACTGACACTCTCCCTACCTATCCTTCTCTTTCCCTAAACTAAAGGAATCCAGGTTAAGCAAGAAAAAATAAATGTCACTGTCCCTGCCTATGCTTCTCTTTCCCTGCTCCGGAACACACTACACTAGGCCGCCGTGCTGGCGGCCTTTTATAGTGTGGGGCGTGTACTAAACACCCTCAGCAATAATTGGCCACAGGCATCCTGCCTGTGGCCAATCATTGCTCTCCTCGCTGCCGGCGCTGTGATTGGCCAAGCATGCGGGGTCACAGTGCATGCTTGGCCAATCACAGCGCCTGGATGACACTGCGATGGCGTAGTGCATTGTGGGCCGTTCGCGTCACTCGAATTTGGCGTGAACGGCCCAAATCGTTCGATCTTCGTCGAACGAACGAACAGCCGATGTTCGAGTCGAACGTATGTTCGGCTCGAACACGAAGCTCATCCCTACTGGAGATACAACAACTTTCAGCTTAGCCTATTGACTGCAGTTCACAAACAGGACACTAGATGTCACTAATGCTCAGTGATATGCTATGCATTTTCTATGATGTGTTGTATTTCCTGTACATAGTGCTGTACTTGTTGGTTCTTTTTCCTGTCTGTGTCCTTCTTACCATGTGAGGTGATGTCTTTGCTAGTGTGGTTATGTTCCAATAAAGAAGCCAGTTCCTGATACTCTACAACGTCTGATCTGAATTGACTCCGCTGCACCCAGCAATCGTACTCTGCAACAGTTTTCACCTTCATGTTTGACAGTGGGGATGGTGTTCTTGGGGTCATAAGCAGCATTCCTCCTCCAAACACAGCGAGTTGAGTTGATACCAAAGAGCTTGATTTTGGTCCGATCTGACCACAACACTTTCACCCAGTTCTCCTCTGAATCATTCAGATGTACATTAGCAAACTTCAGACGGGCCTGTACATGTGCTTTCTTGCACTGGCGCTGCAGGATTTCAGTCCTTCAAGACGTAGTGTTACCAATTGTTTTCTTGGTGACTATGGTCCCAGCTGCCTTGAGATCATTGACAAGATTCTCCTGTGTAGTTCTGGGCTGATTCCTCACCGTTCTCATGATCATTGAAACTGCATGAAGTGAGTTCTTGCATTGAGCCCCAGACCGAGGGAGATTGACAGTTATTTTGTGTTTCTTCCATTTGCGAATAATCGAACCAACTGTTGTCACCCTCTCACCGAGCTGCTTGGCGATGGTCTTGTAGCCCATTCCAGCCTTGTTTAGGTCTACAATCGTGTCCCTGACATCCTTTCTCAGCTGTTCGGTCTTGGCCATGGTGGAGAGATTGGAATCTGATTGATTGCTTCTATGGACAGGTGTCTTTTATACAGGTAACAAGCTGGGATTAGAAGCACTCCCTTTAAGAGTGCGCTCATAATCTCAGCTCGTTACCTATATAGACACCTGGGAGCCAGAAATCTTGCTGATTGATAGGGGATCAAATACATATTTCACTCATTAAAATGCAAAGCAATTTATAACTTTTTTGAAATGCGTTTTTCTTGATATTTTTGTTGTTACTCACTGTTAAAATAAACCTACCATTACAATTATAGACTGATCATTTCTTTGTCAGTAGGCAAATGTACAAAATCAGCAGGGGATCAAATACTTTCTTCCCTCACTGTAACCTATTGTGGATATAGAACATATGTAATAGACAGGGCCGCTGATAGAAATCATTAGGGCCCCTTACAGCCTAATTGATGGGGCCCCATCCTTGGCCACGCCCCTGGTCCATCCCACAGCCCTGCCCCAGACACGCCTTTTTACTTTTTGCGTTATAACCAAAAAATAAAAAAATATTTTTTATTGTGGGATGTATTTGTTTTTTATTTATTTTTACTAGTAATGGTGCCGATCAGCGACTTGACAGCAGGACATGCCAATGACATAATGTGCTGCTGACAGTGCCACCCATGCTGCCAATGCCATTGGCAGCATGGGTGGCACTGTCTGTGCTGGCAGCACATGTGTTATGGCATTGGCAGCATGGGTGGCACTGTCTGCAGCACATTATGGCATTGGCGGCATAAGTGGCATTGTCTGCAGCACATTATGGCATTGGCGGCATGAGTGGCATTGTTTGCAGCACATGATGGCATTGGCGGTATGGGTGGAACTGGCTCTCTTCAGGCAGCACATGCGTTATAACACATGTGCTACCTGCAGAGCCAGTGCCACCCATGCCGCAAATGCCATCATGTGCTGCAGACAATGCCACTCATGCCGCCAATGCCATAATGTAGAGCTGCTGCTGCAGACAGATACAGTGAAAGTAGATCTTGAATCAGCCCCCCCCCCCCTCAATCAAGCAAGCACCTATGTTAGCTGGGCCCCACGAGCCACTTCCTCTCTCCTGCTGCTGCCTGGAATGTGTCAGTCACAAACACTTTCAGATGTCAGCTCAGGTGCTTCCTTCTTCCGCTGCCACCGCCGCCGCCGCCGCCGTTCGCCTCTCTGTCTCATGCCGAGTGGAGCAGAGCGCCATGAGCGGAGGGAGAGGAATCACTCCGCCAGGAAGGACAATATACAGGCCGGGACTTGAGCCAGCATGAGGAGCGGGTGCGTAAGAGACATGCACCCGAAACAGAAGAAGTAGTCCCTCCCTCCCGAGTCCCACACACAAGAACATCAGTAAAAAGGAGCATAAAATAGAAAACGTGGGGGGCTGTGCTTGGATCGCTTGGTGATGGGTCATGGGGTGCTGGCTGGAGGAATATTTTTTTATTTTTTATTCTGCATCAATTCCGACTGTTCAGATTGCCCAGGCCCCCCTGCTGGCCGGGCCCAGTACAACAGGGCCAGTTGTACTGGCCTATCAGCGGCCCTGGTAATAGACAATGGGGTTTATTTACTAAGGCAAATAGGCTTTGCACTACAAGTACACTGCAAGTGCACTTGGAAGTGCAGTCGCTGTAGATCCGAGGGGGACATGCAAGAAAAATAAAAAACAGCATTTCTCTTATCGTCCATGAACTGACACAGCTGTCATACTGATTACGTGTGGGTATATGTCCCTGCTTGCAGGAGAAGACCTAGGCCGAATGTTAGATGTTAAAACATTCTAGAACAAACCAGAGCTGAACAGCCCCGCCCAGGGGGGCGGTCCCTCTGGACATTACCCTCCCACCTGCAGCTAGCAGCCTCAGCTTTTTTTCTGCTTAGCAGAAGGAGAAGACATGGCTCTCTCAGGAGCCAGTCTCCTGGAAGATTTTACTTTTAAATTTTATTCCTTTGGGAATTTTGTTATTTTATTTTTGAGACCTTCATTCAACTGTCGGCTGGGCAACAGGTTGGGTACACTGGTATCCTCGTAGTCTTCCCTGTCCGACCATCGAGCATGCTGATCCTCGCCTTGTGTGCGTGAGACTCAGTTCACGACATACCCCATGGCTCCAGGGGTGGCCGGGTTGCTTTCATGCTCCCGCGGTCCTCTCAAGATTGAACAGTACCTGACTGTATCTTTCGCGGTGGACCGGGCCGACAGCTACGCAGTACTACTCTGTGATAGGTCTGTCTGAGACAAGCCAGTGGGTCCCTCCAGGGACGGGTAAGTAGTCTCTCCTGCTGCAGGTGAGTACATACTGGCTGTGTTTCTTTATGTGGGGGGTTCTCCCTGTCTCCCCCCTGTTATGCTGCTCTCTGCACCCTGTACTGGTGCTGTGCTGTGTGGGGGTGCTTGGGGGTCACTCTGGCCTGGCTGGGGGAGCTCATGTCTGTTTTAATGGCACTGGGGCAGTGTTTTGGTGTGTGAGTTTGAAATACTGTGGTGGAATAGTGGTTACATGCATGCTTAGCAAAGCTAAGCTTCACAGGTTCAGTTCCTGAGTGGGACAGTTTGTGTTCAAACAGCCGCCCCAGCGCTTGCCGTGCCACAGCCAGTAAGGGCAGGAGCTCCTGTCTTGTGGTTGGTGAACATCCGCAAAACATGTGCGCCATTAGCACTGTGAGGTAATTTTGAAAAAAACACGCTTGGCGGCCATTTTGCCATGGATCGATGGCGCAGTATTGTATGCGGCCAGCGGCTATTTTCTTGAAGCCGCAGTGTTTTTGCTTACAGTTTCGGCCTCTATCGGCCGCTGCTGCGGCGCGAATATCCAATCTCCTCACAGTCCGGTCCCCTCACAGTCTCTTCACTCTCCCCAGGCTTCACCCGCACGGCAGCGCGGTTTCATACAGCGGAATGAGCGGTCCTTACAGGGGTTGGTGAGTACTCTGGGTGTCCCCTCCTCAGCTTCAGCATAGCCAGTGGGTGGACTGTGTTACTCATTATGATAGTATTTAACAGTCAGAGGGTGGCAGTATGGAGTCTACATAGTTGCCAACAGTCACGGATTGGCCGGGACATTCCCGGGATTCAAACCCTTTTCCCGGATTTATTTTGTCCCGGCCAATGTCCCGGCCAATCCGATTTTTCCCGTTTTCCCCGAATTTGGACGCCGCAGGCCGCCGCCGCTAGAGGTCCACGGCTGGCGGAGACAATGTCTCCGCCGGCCGCCATGTTTAAGAAGACCAAAACACGGATGTAGTACAATAGAAAATAAAGCCGCTGCGGCGCCGCCCACACCCCACACCTCCCCGGGGGTGGGCAGCGCCGCAGCAGCTTTATCTTCTATTGTACTACATCTGTGTTTTGGCTGGCCGGCAGGCCACCCCCCCGCCCCGCCCCGCCCCGCTGCAGGTCTGTCTGTAATGGAAAGGGGCGGGGGTCGGCAGCGCCACAGTTTAATTTTTTTTTTTTCAGCCACACTGTCGGCTCCGCCTCTATTTTGTTCCCCTTCGGGGAAGGGGAAACAATAATGGCGGCCGAGACAGGAGACGCCTGTGGTAAGGAGGGACTCCGCTGGGAACGCCTGTGGTAAGGGAGGACTCCGCTGGGGACGCCTGAGGTAAGGGGGGACTCCGCTGGGGACACTTGATGTAAGGGGGACTCCACTGGGGACGCCTGATGTAAGGGGGGACTCCGCTGGGGACGCCTGATGTAAGGGGGGACTCCGCTGGGGACGCCTGAGGTAAGGGGGGACTCCGCTGGGGACGCCTGATGTAAGGGGGGACTCCGCTGGGGACGCCTGAGGTAAGGGGGGACTCCGCTGGGGACGCCTGAGGTAAGGGGGGACTCCGCTGGGGACACTTGATGTAAGGGGGACTCCACTGGGGACGCCTGATGTAAGGGGGGACTCCACTGGGGACACCTGATGTAAGGGGAGACTCCGCTGGGGACGCCTGATGTAAGGGGGACTCCGCTGGGGACGCCTGATGTAAGGGGGGACTCTGCTGGGGACGCCTGATGTAAGGGGGACTCCTCTGGGTACACCTGATGTAAGGAAGGACTCCGCTGGGTACGCCTGAGGTAAGGAGGGACTCCTCTGGGGACGCCTGATGTAAGGAGGGACTCCGCTGGGGACGCCTGATGTAAGGAGGGACTCCTCTGGGGACACTTGATGTAAGGGGGGACTCCACTGGGGACGCCTGATGTAAGGGGGGACTCCACTGGGGACGCCTGCATAGTTACCAACAGTCCCGAATTTCCCGGGACAAGCACGATTTTTGGACCCTTGTCCACAAGTGTGGAGGGGGCTCTGCTGGGGAGGCACCTGATGCAAGGACGGACTGCTGGGGAGGCACCTGATGCCAATGTCCCGGCCAATCCGATTTTTCCCGTTTTCCCCGAATTTGGATGCCGCAGGCCACCGCCGCTAGAGGTCCACGGCTGGCGGAGACAATGTCTCCGCCGGCCGCCATGTTTAAGAAGACCAAAACACGGATGTAGTACAATAGAAAATAAAGCCGCTGCGGCACCGCCCACACCCCGCACCTCCCCGGGGGTGGGCGGCGCCGCAGCAGCTTTATCTTCTATTGTACTACATCTGTGTTTTGGCTGGCCGGCAGGCCACCCCCCGCCCCGCCCCGCTGCAGGTCTGTCTGTAATGGAAAGGGGCGGGGGTCGGCAGCGCCACAGTTTAATTTTTTTTTTTTTCAGCCACACTGTCGGCTCCGCCTCTATTTTGTTCCCCTTCGGGGAAGGGGAAACAATAATGGCGGCCGAGACAGGAGACGCCTGTGGTAAGGAGGGACTCCGCTGGGAACGCCTGTGGTAAGGGAGGACTCCGCTGGGGACGCCTGAGGTAAGGGGGGACTCCGCTGGGGACACTTGATGTAAGGGGGACTCCACTGGGGACGCCTGATGTAAGGGGGGACTCCGCTGGGGACGCCTGATGTAAGGGGGGACTCCGCTGGGGACGCCTGAGGTAAGGGGGGACTCCGCTGGGGACGCCTGATGTAAGGGGGGACTCCGCTGGGGACGCCTGAGGTAAGGGGGGACTCCGCTGGGGACGCCTGAGGTAAGGGGGGACTCCGCTGGGGACACTTGATGTAAGGGGGACTCCACTGGGGACGCCTGATGTAAGGGGGGACTCCACTGGGGACGCCTGATGTAAGGGGGGACTCCGCTGGGGACGCCTGATGTAAGGGGGGACTCCGCTGGGGACGCCTGATGTAAGGAGGGACTCCTCTGGGGACACTTGATGTAAGGGGGGACTCCACTGGGGACGCCTGATGTAAGGGGGGACTCCACTGGGGACGCCTGCATAGTTACCAACAGTCCCGAATTTCCCGGGACAAGCACGATTTTTGGACCCTTGTCCACAAGTGTGGAGGGGGCTCTGCTGGGGAGGCACCTGATGCAAGGACGGACTGCTGGGGAGGCACCTGATGCAAGGACGGACTGCTGGGGAGGCACCTGATGCAAGGACGGACTGCTGGGGAGGCACCTGATGCAAGGACGGACTGCTGGGGAGGCACCTGATGCAAGGACGGACTGCTGGGGAGGCACCTGATGCAAGGACGGACTGCTGGGGAGGCACCTGATGCAAGGACGGACTGCTGGGGAGGCACCTGATGCAAGGACGGACTGCTGGGGAGGCCATCTGGTGGCAGGCGACGTGGCAGGTAACACGCTCAGGGCTTCCACTGATTCGGCATTATGGTGAGTTGAATGATTTCATTTTATATTACAATGTAAAAATAGAAATAATGCACTTCAATCATCCTGACACCGTAACAACCATGGTGCCGGGATGATTGAAGCGCCAACAGGTGTTTTGGAGTATCCTTATCTGCCAATTTTGTTACACATTACTATTGTGGTGTAGGATCTGGCTTCTTTCTTTCTATTTCTTTCTCTCTCTTTCTCTCACCTCGGACTCTAGCCACACCCCTTTGAACCACGCCCATTTAAACCACACCCACTAGCGTGCGTAAACCACGCCGCATTTTTCACTCCAGCATGACACGCCTACAAACGAATGCCCCGCCCCCTGATTATAGCAAGGCTCCGCCTCAATACAAAAAAAGTGTCCCAGATGTTTTTTTTGCAATGTTGGCAACTATGAGTCTAGTTCACCTGCTTCTCCACACTTGTCTGAGGCAACTGGCAGTGCTCCTGCACCTGCGGTCCCTAGCGACTAGTTGTCGGCAGTCCTGGAATCATCCTTGTCAGGATGGAAGCGGTGTGCGAGAGCAAGGGAGCTGTAAAGCGCCCCCTCCCCACACATCCTCCTGTAGGGGAGTGCTCTGTCTCAGATATGGGCCTAGCTATTGCTGCTCAGGACCCTAGTTCTGAGGATTTTCATGTTTTTTAAACAGGATATAACCTGTGAGGAAGACTCCAGTTCTAAAAAACTGACAGGGTGCTTGTAAGTGAACTCATTGATGCTGTGAGGAACACTCTCAAGCTGAATGTTGAGGCTGATGAACCTCAGGTAGAAGCTGTCTCCTTTGGTTCCTTTAAAGCCGTTTATTTAAAAAGGTTTTTTCCATATGTGCCTTTTTTGATACATCCATTGACTAAGTCTGGGGTAAGCCGCAGAGGACTTTGGCGGTCCCGCGGCGCCTAGCCATGAGGTACCCCTTTAAGGAGGACCTGGTTAAGAAGTGGGCTCTCCCCCCAGTGGTCGACCCCCCGGTCGCCCGTTTGAATAAGGCTACCACGCTCCCAATGGAAGGGACTCCTGCATTTAAGGATCCCACTGACAGGAGGTCAGAAGTGGTGAGTAGAACTATGTTTACCTTATTGTGGTCTGCCTTACGCCCTATAGGGGCGGCGACACTTGTGTCTCAAGACACTCACAGGATGGGCAAAGATTTTGCACCAGACGGTTCAGGAGCATAATCTCCCTCCTGAGACCATTACCCTGGCTCACCAACTGGCGCAAGGTTTAGTCTCTGTGTGCGATGCCACTTTGGATGTGGCCCCTTTAATTTCTGGGGCCTCTATCTGCTGTGGTGCTGCGTCGCCTTATCTGGCTGAAATGCTGGTCGGCCGACCTAGCTTCCACATAGCTCCTGGCTGACTTGCCCTGTTTGGGGTCGCCCTGGATGCCATTATTATAGATGTCACAAGGGGTTAGAGCACCTTCCTTCCTCAGTCTGGTACGGAAAAAGGAGCCCCACCGTAGGCCGGGCCCTCCCTTCCCGGCAAAGAAGAATAAGTGTCTTCTCGTCAGTCAGAATCCATGGGTAAGCCCTCCCAGACTGGGAAAAGTGCGATTGGGGGACATAAGCGTCCCTGGGTGTGTAAGCCTACCAAGCAAGCTCCCAAGCCCACCGCCGCATGGAGTCCTGCCCCTGCCTGACTCTGGGGTGGGGGGACATCCTTGTAGGTTCACGTTTCAGTGGACCTCCCGGATCTCCGACCGGTGGGTGTGCGAGGTGGTCACCTCAGGATCAGGATACAGGATAGCATTCCGTTCCTGGCCCCCAGACAGATTCTTTCCCTCAATTCTCCCTGTCCTTCCTGCCCGTCGGGCGGCCCTCTTAAAGGCCGTTCAGGATTGATCAGGTCTGGAGTGATTGTGCTGGTTCCATCACGGGAGAGGTTGTTCAGGGTTTCTACTCGAATCTGTTTGTAGTCCCAAAAGGTGGACGGGGGTTCGGCCAACCCTGGGCCTCAAGGCCTGACTGCCTTTGTGATGGTGCAAAGGTTCCGCATGGAATCCATTCGCGCTGTGTTTGCTACACTCCATCAATGGGATTTTCTGGCATCCTTGGACATCAAGGCCGCCTACTTGCATGTTCCGATCTGCGCACGTCAACAGTAGTTTCTGCGCTTGCGATCGGCGAAGACCACTATCGATTGTGGCTCTTCCCTTTGGCCTAGCCTCGGCACCAAGTTTTTTTTTACCAAGGTGCTTGCTCCAGTTCCAGCCTGGCTGAGACAGCGAGGCATTGCTATTATGGGCTATCTGGACGATCTTCTTCTAAGGCTCAGAATTAGAAGTGTGACTATTGTCAGTCAGGCCCTTAGGGACTTTGGGTGGCTCCCGAACATTCAGAAGTCGGTCCTGGTCCCGGCTCAGCATTTGGAGTATCTCGGTCTGATCCTGGACTCCATGGAGGCGTAGGTATTCCTAACCCTGGAGAAGTTACTGGCTTTTCAGTCTGTAGTGCGGGTCCTGACATCTCAGGAATGGTCATCAACCCGTTTTTTTGCATGAGAGTCCTGGGACTCATGAGGGCGTCGTTCGAGGCTGTTCCGAATGCCCAATCACACACACAGGCATTTCAGTAAGAGATCCTGTCCACTTGGGACAAATCTCCTTTGTCCTTGGATCTTCAGATCCAGATGAGTCACCCACTCAGGGCGTCCCTGGCGTGGTGGTTGGGATCCCCGGCTCTTCGGTCCGGGAAGTCGTCCCTCCCCATCCAGTGGACGGTGTTCATGACGGACGCCAGCCTGACGGTCTGGGGTGGATTCTGGGGAGTCCTGTCAGCCCCAGGGCTTGGACTCCGGACGAAGCCGTTTACCGATCAATGTTCTGGAAATACGGGCAATCAGAATATGCCTTCCCACGTGGTCTCTATCGGCCGTCTATGTTCAAGCGTAGACAATTGACAGGCGGACTATCGGAGTCGCCAGATGCTGGACCAGGAGAGTGGTCCTTACACCTGGACATGCCGGTTGTGGACCTGAGGGCCTCTCGACTCAATTGTAAGGTGTCAGGGTTTGTGGCCAGGTCCAGGGATCCTTGGGCGGATGCCTCGGATCCATTGGTGGGCCCCATGGGGTCATTATCACCTGATATCTGTTATCCTCCGCTGCAGCTGCTTCCTCGCCTGCTGCGCAGGGTTGTGGCCGAAGGAATTCCGGTGATCCTCTTGCGCAGGGTGGGTCTCGGCGTCTTTGGTATGCTGATCTGGTACGTCTCATCGCGGACGTTCCTTGGCGGTTGCCAATAAGGAAGGACCTTCTGTTTCAAGGTCCTATTTTTCATCCTGTTTTACAGTCTCTGACTTAACGGCATAGCTATTGGAAGCCAGGTGCTGAAAGTCCGAGGTCTCTCGGATTCGGTCATTTCGACCATGTTCAGGGCACGGAAGTCTTCCGCTTGAAAGATATATCACCATACCTGGGAAGCTTACATTGCTATGTGCAATGAGCTGGACTAGCGTCTACGGACGTATTCCGTCCCCAGTATCCTGCGGTCCTTGCAGCATGGGGTGACCCAAATGCTTGCTTTGAGTACCATTAGGGGTCAGTTTTCGGCCTTGGCCGTCTTCCTTCAGCAACCGCTAGCGGGTCATTCCTTGGTAGCACCTTTGTGCAGAGGGTTCGCCATGTGCTCCCTCCTGTTGAAACCTCCTCTCCCTTCTCGGGATTTGAATTTGGTGCTCTCGGTTCTCCAGGAACCTCACTTTGAAAATATCAGAGATATTCCTCTCTTGACCTTGTCTCAGGAGGTGGCCTTCTTAGTGGCCATTGCTTCTGTCAGACGGGTGTCTGAGTTGGTGGCCTTGTCCTGCAAGTCGCCCTATTTGGTCATCCATGAGGATAAGGCGGTGTTGCGTCCGCGACTGGTCTCGGCTTTTCACCTACATGTGGACATTGTCCTCTCGTCCTTGTGTCCTCACACTTCGCATTCCAGAGGGTTTGCGCTTCACACATTATATGTGGTACGTGATATGACTCACTAGTTGTGTCTGTCTCTGGTCCGAACAAGGCCCAAGCGGTGTCGTCTGCCACCTTTTCTAGATGGATCAGACAGACTGTTATACAGGCCTATGCCATTATGGGGGTGGCCCCTCCCTTTCCGGTTACGGCGCATGCCACCAGGGCAATTGGTGCTTCCTGGGCGTTCCGACATCAAGCGTCGGTTGCACAAGGGTGCAAGGCGGCGACCTGGTCGTCCGTTCATGCCTTTTCAAAATTCTATAAGGTTGTTGTGGCTGCATCTTCGGATGCTTCCTTCGGCCGCAAAGTGTTGCAGGCCGTTGTTTAATGTTGCAACTCCTCCGTTGAGGAGCTCTGCTGCTTTGGAGTGAAGTTTTGGTTGTTCCTTTACTATTTTGCTCCCACCCTTTTCTTATACTGCTTTGGGACGTCCCACACGTAATCAGTATGACAGCTGTGTCAGTCCATGGACGATAAGAGAAAATAGGATTTTTGTACTCACCGTAAAATCCGTTTCTCTGACGTCCATGGACTGACACAGCACCCACCCTTCCTTTTAAGGTTTGTACTGCTTTGCTACGAACTGAGGTCTGCTAGCTGCAGGTGGGAGGTCAATGTCCGGAGGGACCGCCCCCTGGGCGGGGCTGTTCAGCTCTGGTTTGTTCTAGAATGTTTTAACATCTAACATTCTGCCTAGGTCTTCTCCTGCAAGCAGGGACATATACCCACACATAATCAGTATGACAGCTGTGTCAGTCCATGGACGTCAGAGAAACTGATTTTACGGTGAGTACAAAAATCCTATTTTTTGCTTGTACATGATTGGATGATAAAATCAGCAGAGCTTCCCCTCATTTCAGATCCTCCCTTCAGATCTAAAGAGACTGCACTTCCAAGTGCAGTTTCAAGTGCACTTGCAATGCACTTGTAGTACAGAGTGGATTTGCCTTTAGTAAATCAACCACAATGTGTTTCAATCATATCACAGTATTAGTGTGTCACTTTGTTTATTTTATTTGCAATTTTTATGATTCACTTAATTTGATACTCATATATGTATATTGTGAGCATTCACTATATAAACATTCATTTATACTAGGTGCATATAGTGTATATGACATAAGTTTGCATCGAGTAACACTGAGCACAGTTTATAATTTTTTCAGGTCATGTCTGCTATTCATGACATGTTAAGGACAGATGCCCAGTAGTGACCCACCTGATAGACCTAAACCTCCCCAACTCCCAATTGCCCAATAAAACAACTGACAAAGTTGTGGAGTAAAATTGGCCTTGCGGCCTATTTATTTAACCATTTCAAAACTTAAAATAAATAACCATTTTACATAACATCAGACAAACTTTTTCCATATCTTGGTAGTCTTGGAGGCCACGACACAGAACTTGGTCACTGGGACAAAACTTATTTAACTTAGGCCTCCAGTCGCAAGACACCGACTCGGAGACAGTACACATGTCCACAGTGACCTACAATTTTACCCCTTCCTGGTTAAACCCTCGTTGACCGGAAGGTACCCAATAACCCCATATCACAGATGGGTACCACCATTTTACTACCGATAACCCCATACCACGGATGGGTACCACCATTTTACTACCGATAACCCCATCCCACAGATGGGTACCACCATTTTACTAACTATTCCAGCCGTTTTCTCCTCTTCCAGAGACCGAGCACTGCCACAACCGTTCCGACCTCCCAACTGCATACCCCCGCCTAAAACCTAGGGAGGGTGGGTGGGAAGCTTCTTCCTCTTCTTCTGCAGGACTGACTGTACATCACTTCCTGCTCTCAGACTCTTACACCAGGGAACACCTCCAACCCCCAGGACACCCCCCTTTTCTTAAAGGGAAAACTACCTGCTTTCCTTTTGTCCTGTACTGTCCCACCCTGTCATGCCGTCCCTGCGCCTATCTGTTTCTTTCTTGCTCCGGGACTCTCTTGACATGTTAAGGACAGATGCCCAGTAGTGACCCACCTGATAGACCTAAACCTCCCCAACTCCCAATTGCCCAATAAAACAACTGACAAAGTTGTGGAGTAAAATTGGCCTTGCGGCCTATTTATTTAACCATTTCAAAACTTAAAATAAATAACCATTTTACATAACATCAGACAAACTTTTTCCATATCTTGGTAGTCTTGGAGGCCACGACACAGAACTTGGTCACTGGGACAAAACTTATTTAACTTAGGCCTCCAGTCGCAAGACACCGACTCGGAGACAGTACACATGTCCGCAGTGACCTACAATTTTACCCCTTCCTGGTTAAACCCTCGTTGACCGGAAGGTACCCAATAACCCCATATCACAGATGGGTACCACCATTTTACTACCGATAACCCCATACCACGGATGGGTACCAACATTTTACTACCGATAACCCCATCCCACAGATGGGTACCACCATTTTACTAACTATTCCAGCCTTTTTCTCCTCTTCCAGAGACCGAGCACTGCCACAACCGTTCCGACCTCCCAACTGCATACCCCCGCCTAAAACCTAGGGAGGGTGGGTGGGAAGCTTCTTCCTCTTCTGCTGCAGGACTGACTGTACATCACTTCCTGCTCTCAGACTCTTACACCAGGGAACACCTCCAACCCCCAGGACACCCCCCTTTTCTTAAAGGGAAAACTACCTGCTTTCCTTTTGTCCTGTACTGTCCCACCCTGTCATGCCGTCCCTGCGCCTATCTGTTTCTTTCTTGCTCCGGGACTCTCTTTATATGATTTATGGAGGTTTCCTTTAGATTGGGCCCCCAAGTACCTTATCTATTAGCGCTGCACAGATCCCTTTCCCCTGCTTACCTTCACCTGCGATGGGTAAGACACACCATGCCACAAGCCCGTGTCCTCTGTATCAGAGGTCAGGCGGTGTTCACAATTTTGGGTCCTGCAGCGAGTTACCTCTTTCCACTGGTTCTCATCCCCAGAGTGTAGGGACAAGTCTCTATTTCTCCCCCAAGAAGGCCAATGTCCACACAACTTCAACCCTAACAAAGAGTTTATTTTCCTTTGCTTCAGTTAACGGGGAAATTGAAGAGAGAAAGAAGCTAGGGAAGATAGGAGGTAGATTCAGGCACACAACACTTGGCTTACTCGTCGCCACTCGATCCCGAGTGGGTTTAGCTCACCCTGATAGATCCCTCTCACAGTCCCAGCAGCCAGAGTGGAGCTCGAACAATGCTGTAACTTTGTCCCCGCCTGGGACGGGTTCAGGAGATTCTCTAATCACAGCAGAATCCTGTTATTCCTGAATCCAGAACATTCCTTAAACCTCTGTACAATTTAGAGAACCGATGATGCCAATGGGCACTCTACAGGGTTATCTTGCTGAATACTGAGCCCTCCCTCTGATAGGCAAACCAGGCCTCTCTTTCACCGTGATATCTCTCACCGGTCCATCAGACAGGTCCTCCCCTGGTTTCCTCTCCTTCAGAGTGGGCCGCCCCTCACACGGGCTCCCTGGAACTCCAGCATATTGTTTGCAGACCCAGTTAAAGGTACTGGGCCTGCCTGGAACGTTGCAGCCTCGGGCTAAAGGTGCCCGAGACTCCTCGGCCAGTTCACGTACCCCCAGGCCAAAGGGCCATAGGGCGCGACTTCACCACCAGGGGGGTCCCCCTGGAATCACCTCCCCCGGCACACCACACCACTAGATCATGGTGTCTGCCCCTTATGTATCCTCTCCCGGCATGCACAGCGGGTAGACCACACCCACTGCACGGCTGCCGAGAGAGGACACCCAATCACGCTATTATGTCACCTGTGGTTCGACCCTAGGCCTGGGCAACAGTGCCACCCGCAGGCCAAAAGGGGAACTGTATACCAGACAACCCTTACAGCAGAGCAGAGTCCAGTATAACAAATTAGAAGGCCTGAGCCAAACTATAGCTCAGGCCACCCCCTAAATTTGGGCATAGCGACCCCCCAAATTAGGGGTCCGCTACAACTGTTATTAAGTTTAAACACTTATCTGTCCTTTATGGTGCTGTTTGCTTTTTATTTTCATTAGTATTTGGGACACTATCGCGGTTAACTGTTTAGATTTATTTATCAATAAATGGTGTATTACACTCTGTTCATACTCACTCCGTCACTATGAGCTACTTTTGGGCGACAAGCTTCAAGCGATGCAGTTTGCCATGATTGCAGCACAACTCGTATATTATAATGAATGGCATCTGAAATGCGTGTTGTGCGATTTGTAATTTTACCAGAGCGTTTTGAAATCGCTGGCAGAATCCCAGTGATTCTGCCCACGATTTAAAACGCCCATGTCTGAATGCAGCCTTCATTTGAGGATGAATTGCTCCACAGTGGCTGCAGCTACAAAGTTTAGTGAGATCTTGTTTAAAAAAATTTTTACTGCTTGCAAAGAATTTTGTTTACCTTTGCTTCCTCACCTCTCCAATGTCCATTACTACTGACTCGATCACGTTGTGAGGAAGTGTTTAACGTCACTTCCTCCCGCACATGCGCAGTATAAAAGGGACGCCACTTGCACCTCTCAGCGCCATTCCTCTTGCCTCCATTGTTGTGGAGCCATGTGGCTTTTTCTTTCCTTGTTATTTGCCCCAATTGACAGTCAGAAATGGGATTAATGCACACTTTCAAGTAAGTAATTTTTATTTTAGCCACTGGACCAGCCTTTCGGGGGAACAACATTCAGGCTGACCCAGTATACCCTTGAATTGATACTAATTATCTTCCTGGGTATTTACCATCCTTTCTCTTTTTTGTCTTGCTTTCCCTTCATCCTATAATGCCGTTTTCCATTTCCCTGGGGCAATTAAGAGACGCTGATATTTTGGTGACCTTTTGAGGGTTTCAAGGGTCAGTACATGGTGCTTTGGCCATTTGGAGGAGTGCTTCTGCTAAAAACACTATTTCATTGTAAGTGCATGTGGAGGATGTTTTACATGTATTTTTCATGCAACTATGTACCAATGGTTTATAAATTTAAGCTGTCTTTTCAGAAGTGGTATTTTTCCCTGAAGAAGATTTGTTTATAATAACATAATTTAAACGCGTTGGATACCCCCCTCTGCTGTATTCCTCGGCACAATCAATGACGGAGGGAACAACAAGTAGATGGGGATTACCGCTTTATGATTACCGGTAACAGCAAATTGTGCAATCATTTATAATAACATAATTGAAATGCGTTGGATACCCCCCTCTGCTGTATTCCTCGGCACAATCAATGACGGAGAGAACAACAAGTAGATGGGGATTACCGCTTTATGATTAACAGCAAATTGTGTAATATTGATAACACCACTAATGCAATGTGTTGTATTTTCAATATGAGATTTTTTAAAGAAAAACCTTTTCTATAATAAATATTAATTTTATATATATGAAATTTCATCCTTAAACCACTTGCCGACCGCCGCACATAGATGTACATCGACAGAATGGCACGGGCAGGCAGATGGGCGTACCTGTACGTCCCTTTAAATTTGCCACACGCCGCGTGCCTCCTGAACGTGTTTGCGGGTCCCGGGAACTCGATGTTCCCGGGCGGCCTGCGATTGTGGTCGGCAAAGGCAGAACAGGGGGATGCCTTTGTAAACAAGGCATTCCCCTATTCTGCCTAGTGACATGTCACTGATGGCTGTTCCCTGTGATCGCGAAGGTCATCAGTGACGTGTCACGTGTAGCCGCGCCCCCTAACAGTAAGAATCACTCCCTAGTACTGACTTAACCCCTACAGCGCCACCCAGTGGTTAACCCCTTCACTGCCAGTGTAATTTTCACAGTAATCAGTGCATTTTTATAGCACTGATCCCAGTAAAAATGACAATGGTCCCAAAAATGTGTCAAAAGTGTCCGATGTGTCCGCCATAATGTCGCAGTCACGATAAAAATCGCTGATCGCCACCATTACTAGTAAAAAAAAAAAAAGATTAATAAAAATGCCATAAAACTATCCCCTAAAATATGTAGAAGAATACGTATCGGCCTAAACTGAGGACATTTTTTTTTTTTATATATATATTTTGGGGATATTTATTATAGCAAAAAGTAAAAAATATTGCATTTTTTTTCAAAATTGTCGCTTTATTTTTGTTTATAGCGCAAAAAATAAAAACCGCAGAGGTGACCAAATACCACCAAAAGAAAGCTCTATTTGTGGGAAAAAAAGGACGTCAATTTTGTTTGGGAGCCACATCGCACGACCGCACAATTGTCAGTTAAAGCGACGCAGTGCCGAATCACAAAAAGTGGCCAGGTCTTTGAACAGCAAAATGGTCCGGGGCTTAAGTGGTTAATTGCCCACAAAATCCCATATACCTTGAGGTTCATTCCATGTATGTCCATAGCTACTTTCTCAATATTATTTGCGATGGTCAACAAATCCCAGAGCAGCGGCGAGGGAACTGCCATAATGGTAAATATAGACACCAAAGTATGTCTAGAGCAAAGCGATAGTGTGAAGATTTATATTTTGTTAAGTGACAGATTGGCTTTAATGGTAAACTCCAGGAAAAGCTACAATGCATCCTCCTACACTACACCATTGCCTTTTGTTGATAAACTGGTGTAATGAGGATCTCTTTAATTTACCAGTTTTGGATATATATTCCAAAACATGCCCACTGCAGGTCTTGCTGCCTCTCACATATAGGAAGCCTCATATATTAATGTATCTCCTAGCTGCCAGTCAAGTTTAACCACATGCCGACCGTGCTATAGCCAAAAGACGGCTACAGCGCGGTCAAGTTATCCTGGGTTCACGTCCGTGGGACGTCCTCGTGCACTGGGGCGCGCTCGCGGAAGTGTCCGTGCTCGCTGGGTTCACGGGACCCAGCGCAACAAGGATTGCGGTGAAGAGCCAATGATATCGGCTCTTTACTACCTGATCCAATGAGGGAGCGATCAGAATGTAAACAAACTGGGGTCACACAGAGGTCCAGCTCTCTTCTCTCCTCACACCGATACAGCGTGTGAGGAGAGAAGAGAGATCATTTACAACAGTGAGTGTATGTCATATTGTGCAGTGAACTACAGTGCCCAGCAGTGCCCTTCAGTGCCACACAGTGCCACACAAGTGCCAATCTGTGCCCTACAGTGCCACTACACTACCCATCAGTGCCCCTACAGTACCCATCTGTGTCACTAGTGCCACAAAAATACTCATCAGTGCCACTACAGTGCCCATCAGTGCCACCAGTGCCACCAGAGTACCCATCAGTGCCACTAGTGTCCATCAGTGCCACCACAAGGCTGATCAGTGTGACTACAAGGCTCATCAGTGCCACCAGTGCCCATCAGTGCCACCTCTGCCACGTCAGTGCCCATCAGTGCTGCCAGTGCCCATCAGTGCTCCATCAGTGCCACTACAGTGCCCAGTGCCACTACAGTGCCCCATCGGTGCCATCAGTACCACATCAGCGCCAATATAGTGCTCATCTGCACCACTACAGCGCTCAACTACAGAGTTCATCAGTGCCACAGTAGTGCCCATAAGTGAGTGCTCATCAGTGGATACTCATCAGCGCCGCCTTATCAGTGCCAGATAATCAGTGCAGCTTTAGTGTGGTGCATTAGTGTACATCAGTGCACCCTCATCAGTTCCCATCAGTGCACCCTCATCAGTTCCCATCAGTGCACCCTCATCAGTACCCATCAGTGCACCCTCATCAGTACCCATCAGTGCACCCTCATCAGTTACCAGCAGTGCACCCTCATCAGAACCCAGCAGTGCACCCTCATCAGAACCCAGCAGCACCCTCATCAGAACCCAGCAGCACCCTCCTCAGAACCCAGCAGCACCCTCATCAGAACCCAGCAGTGCAGCCTCATTAGACCAGCCTCATCAGCACCCATCATTGCAGCCATATCTGTTCCAGTTTTCCTACCACAGTTTGTCACCACAGCCCACAGTCACCAGTATGGCGAAAAAAATGTTTTCTGCTGAGGAGGCATACCAACAGCTTTGCTTGACTGACGAGAGCAGCGGGGAGCTCTCTGAGTCTGATTCTGGTTCAGAATATGAACCTGTTATAAGCAGTGGGTCTTCTACAGATTCAGAGGAAGTGCAAAGTGTGCCCAAGAAACGAAGGCGTTCTGACATGTAGCAGCAGGCTACCACAAGTAGCGCTGTGGCATCAACCAGCAGCTCAGTGCCATCCACCAGTAGCACAGTGCCATCCACAAGAAATGAAGTACCACTACAGCAAAGGCCAAGAACTAGTGGGGTGTCATCTCAGCCCCAAAGGGTTAGGACCCATGCCAGCCTTCCCTATGCCCTTGAAAACCCAATTCAGGAGCAGCAAACATCCCCCCTTTCACCGCCCAGCCAGGTGTTCAGGTGAACACAGAGAATTTTGCCCCTATTGATTTTTTTAATTAAATTTTTACCCAAGACCTATTACCCTCCATCGTGACCCAGTGCAACCTTTATGCACAACAATTCATAATAAACAACCCTGGTTCAAGTTATGCCCGTCCCTATGAGTGGAGAGCATTGACAGTGGAGGAATTTAAATTCTTTTTAGGCCTAACGTTCAACATGGGGCTCTCAAAAAAAAATGTAGTATACTCCTATTGGTCCACCAAACCCATCCACCACATGCCAGTCTTTTCATCCATTATGTCAAGATCCAGATACCTCATGATAATGCTCTTTCTTCATTACAATGACAACACCCAGTGCCCTCCCCAAAATGACCCATCACATGACAAATTATTTAAAATTCGGCCACTTCTAAATTTTTTCTCTGAGAAATTCCCCCAGTTATATATCCCCGACCAAAATATATCTGTGGATGAGTCATTGGTCCACTTCACAAGCAGGCTTGGCATCAAGCAGTTTATTCCCAGCAAAAGGGCCCGATATGGGGTTAAGATCTACAAGCTATGTGACCGAGCCACGGGCTACACTTACGCCTTCCTGGTGTATGAAGGGAAGGACTCCCAACTGCATCCCCCTGAATGTCCAGAGTACATCGGTGCCAGCGGAAAGGTTGTTTGGGAGCTTATATATCCACTCCTTGAAAAGGGTTACCACCTATGTGGATAATTACTATACGAGCTTGCCCCTCTTCCGCAACCTTCACCGGAAGGGCACTCCAGCGTGTGGTACAGTGCGAGCCAACAGGAAGGGTTTCCCGCAAAGGCTCGTTACTGAAAGACTATGAAAAGGGGAGACGGCGTCTTTGCAGAATGAAGAGCTATTGGCTATCAGGTGGAGGGACAGACGAAACGTCCACATACTCTCAACGATACATAACGACACCTACGTGGAAATCCCCAGAAGAAACGGCCCTATCCAAAAACCAGCATGTGTTCATGATTATAATTTGTTCATGGGGGGAGTCGATTTTAATGATCAGATGATCGAACCCTATCTTCCCACAAGAAAAAGCCGCTATTGGTATAAAAAGGTCTCCATATATCTTTTCAGTATGGCCATTTACAATACTTATGTCATTTACCGTAAATCTACAAGGACCCCCTTATCTTATCTTCAGTACCAAGAAGAAATTGTCTCTGCCCTTTTGTACCCTGAAGACCCACCAGAAAGCATTCGCTCTAATTCAGTGAGCAGACTCCATGAACGCCACTTTCCTGAGAAATCCCCCCCCCCATGAAACAGGCCGAAAATGTCAGAAGAGATGCCGGGTGTGCTCCAAAGAAGGAACTAGAAGAGACACTGTGTATTATTGTCCCGATTGTCCTTCCCAACCAGGCCTTTGTTTTGGTCGATGTTTCCGTCGTTACCATACTTTTCTACATTATTAGGAAAGTATGGTAAACGTAATTGTCATTTACCGCCACACCCCTTATGCCACTGTACATACCGCTGCCTTCTCCAGGTCTGACCCTGACCTGCTAAACGACCACGCCTCTGCCTAACGCTAAACTGTACCTACCTCTGCCTGCCCTGGAACTGACCCTGGCCTGTTATACGACCACGCTTCTGCCTAACCCTAAACTGTACCTACCTCTGCCTGCTCTGGAACTGATCCTGGCCTGTTATATGACCACGCTTTTGCCTAACGCTAAACTGTACCTACCTCTGCCTGCTCTGGAACTGACCCTGGACTGTTTGACCACGTTTTTTGCCTGCCTCTTGGATTGATCTTTTACCCTGCTATGCTAATGGGAACACATGGGTCTCACATATGTGAGGGGCTCCAGAATTGTTTTTCTGGATGAAGAAAACAAATTTTTTAGTTTTCTCATTCCCGGATTAGGGTCTGGAGACTCGGAGGCTTCAAAGAGATTTGGGTGGGAGAAGCCTCTACCCCTGTCCCCATTCTTTCCTGGCCTGCTACTTGGACCATGTTCCTGCTTACTACCAGGACCAATATTTTGGCACTGCTGGCAATGTCTCTACTTGCACTGACCTTGGACTGTATATGGACAGTATCTCTGCCTGTACTGACTATGGACAATATTCCTGCCTGCTGCCTGGACAATTCCATTCACTGATGCTGACCACGTCCCTGCCTGCTGCCTGGATCAGGGCTCTCCTTCTGTGGACAATTGCACTACTAAAACCACAGGTAATCTTTTGTTTACCATTTACTCAGCAGAATGTAGTTCAGGGTATAATTCTTGGTATGTACATGCTATATGCTAGAAATATGAAGGGCCTTCAAAAATGTGATAGATTGTAAGGAAATTAAATGCGTAATTTATGTCCCTAGAACACCTGATGGTGCTTCTTGGATATTTGGCCTCTATGTGGCCAGGCTGTGTAAAAGTCTCAGACATGTGGTATCACCATACTCAGGAGGAGTAGGAGAATATATTTTGGGCTGTCATTTTTGCTATGTACATGCTATGTGTTGGAAATATCGTATAAATGGACAACTTTGTGTAAAAAAAATGCGTTTTCATTTTTTTTCCACATTTTCCAAAAACTTCTGGAAAAAAATGAACAGTTCAAAAGACTCATAATGCCTCCTAGATTATACGTTGGGGTGTTTTCTTTCCAAAATGGGGTCATTTTGTTGGCGTTTCCATTGTCCTGGTGCTCCAGGGCCTTCAAAAGTGTAATAGGTGTTTGAGAGATTAGATGTGTAATTTATGCTCCTAGAACGCCTGAAGGGGCTACTTCAATGTTGGGCCTCTGTATGTGGCCAGGCTGTGTAAAAGTCTCACACATGTGGTATCGTAATACTCAAGAGGAGTAGCAGAATATATTTTGGGGTGTCATTTGTGGAATGTACATGCCATGTGAGAGAAATAACTTGTTATAATGACAATTTGGTGTGAAAAAAAATAAAAATAAAAAAATCTTCATTTTGCAAAGAATTGTGAGAAAAAATTACAACCTCAAAAAACGAACTATGCCTCTTAATAACTACCTTGGAATGTCTACTTTCCAAAAAGGGGTAATTTGGGGGGTATTTGTACTTTACTGGCTTCTTTAGGGTCTCAAGAAATGAGATAGGCTGTCAGTACATCAGGTGTAATCAAATTGATAAATTTTCAGTGATTGGCACCATAGCTTGTAGACCCTATAATTTTCACACAGACTAAATAATATCCACTAATTTGGGTTATTTTTACCAAAGATATGTAGCAGTATACATTTTTGCCCAAATTTATGAAGAAAAATTACTTATTTGCAAAATTTTATAATAGAAATGAAGAAAAATTATTTTTTTTACAAAATTTTCGGTCTTTTTTCATTTATAGCACAAAAAATTAAAAACCCAGAGGCGATCAAATACCACCTAAAGAAAGCTCTATTTGTGTAAAAAAAAGGACGAAAATTTCATATGGGTACAGTGTTGCATGACTGAGTAATTGTCATTCAAAATGTGAGAGCACCGAAAGCTGAAAATTCATCTGGTTAGGAAGGGGGTTTAAGTGCCCAGTGGTCAAGTGGTTAAACTTGCCTAAGAAACTTAAATATAATGGGCGAAACTGCAAGCAGAGGGGAAAGATAAATATTGCAGATTCCAGCAGGCAAACATTCCATGCTGCTATGGATTTTAGACAAGTCATATAAGAGTAAATTGTATCAAAATAGGACCTAAGCACCGTTGTATGGTTTTCTGAAAAAGATTAATGCCGCATACAGACGTCCGTTTTTAATGTCATTTTTAAAACCGACGTTTTTCTCGTCGTTTTTTTTCTTGTTCCCTCTCAAGCCTGTCTTGCATCCACACGATCATGAAAAAAACGCTCGAGCAAAGCGCAGTGACGTACAACACGTACAACGGCAGTATAAAGGGGAAGTTCCGTTCTAATTGCGCCACCCTTTGGGATGCTTTTGCTAATTTCGTGTTACCGCGTGTTAGTAAAAGTTTGGTGAGAGACGATTCGCGCTTTTCAGTCTTCGTGCTTTGAAGATCGTTTTGTGGAGTTCAGTTTGTGCTTGTGGGTTCGAATCTGTCTTGCAGTGCTTGTAGTCAGTTCGTATCTGTTTATTCAGTGCGTTCTTGTCTGCTCGTTCCTGTTTTTCAGCTTGTTCTTCATAGGCCTTGCTGTTCTTCCGTGCGTTCTTCTAGTTCGTTCTGAGCAGCTGACCGTTATCTAGCCATGTTGCGGCTACGTACTCGTCGTAGAGTTCGTGCTGTAGTTGGAGCAGGGGTTCATGCTGTATCCCGACTCCAGGCCATGAACAGGGTGAGGAGGAGTTCATGGACCAAGAATTGGTTGCTCCAGCGGCACCAGTTCTGTCACATGCCTTTGTTGCGGGAGATCAGGGAGAATAATCCTGAGGATTACAGGAATTTTCTCAGGATGTCTGACCCCGTATTTCAGCATCTGTTGGCTTTGGTGTCCCCCTACATTACCAGGCAGGACACCGTTATGCGGGAAGCCATCACTGCTGAGCAGAGGCTCATCACCACGTTACGATACCTGGCGACTGGGAGAAGCCTGCAGGACCTCAAGTTCTCAACAGGCATCTCCCCCCAGGCTCTGGGGATCATTATACCGGAGACTTGTTCTGCCATCCTTCAAGTTTTGCAGGAGGACTATATTAAGGTAAGTGTTCTAATGTAAAACATCACATTGTATGTATTTCTTGCTTAATAATGTTTATTATTTATTTTATCAGTCCCTAATTCCCATGATTCTAATCTGCAGGGAATGTCCCCTTTCTCCCCATGCATGTTTTTTTTTTTTTGGATGTTTTTTTTTGGCCTACATTTAAATTTTCCTTAGCTAACCTCTCCAGCATGCTATCCTGGGGCCATACCCACCTAGCCTAGTCACTTCCCTTTCTTTTGTTCTCTGCTCCATTGTAGTGCTTTACCCTAAACGCCCCCTAAAGATTGCTTAGAAATGTTACATTTTCTTTCACTTCATACAGAGTGCTACAGCCTTGATTTGTGATCTCCCCAACTCATCTTCAACCCCCCCATAATTTTTTTATTTTTTTTTGTGGTTTAGCTTTTTTGGTGCTTACTAATCATTTAAAAATCTTTCTATGTTTATCTTAATGTTGGCCAGGAATGGTTTTATCAAATCTGCTTGCAATGTTTCTGTCACAAAGTATTAATATTTTTTTATTTTAACTCCACAGTTCCCTTCTACGCCACATGAATGGCAGAATGTGGCATCTGAGTTTGCCCAACGATGGAACTTTCCAAACTGTGGAGGGGCCATCGACGGCAAGCATGTTCGGGTTGTACCACCACCCCATTCGGGATACTTTTATTACAATTATAATGGGTTCCACAGCATCGTCATGATGGCAGTGGTGTCGGCCACCTACGAATTTATGTATGTGGACGTTGGCAAAAATGGCAGAATTTCAGATGGAGGAGTGTTTGCACAGACCGAGTTTGGGGAACGGCTCCTATCGGATGAGCTGACCTTGCCACCAGCGGAGCAGAATGTGGAGGGACTCCCATTTGTTTTTTTAGCGGATGAGGCATTTGGCCTGGGTCCCCATTTATTGAGGCCATTCCCTCAACGCACCCTCACCCCTGAGAGGAGGGTGTTTAACTATCGGCTGGCCAGAGCAAGAAGGGTGGTGGAAAATGCCTTTGGCATCATGGCCAGCCGATCCTGCCTGTTCCTCACCTCCATCCACCTTGCCCCCTATAAATGGAACCATGTCGTCATGACTTGTTGCGTGCTCCATAATTTTTTGAGGGTGCATTCTGCAAATTACCTCTCTTTGAGTGGGCCTGAGGCCTCATTACTTGACAATGGAAATTTAGTGGCCCTGTAAGCTGGCCGTCCAGGCTTGGCCCCCCAAACCGGACATGATGTGAGACAAAAATATGTAGAATATTTTGTGGGTAGGGGGGCCATTGATATGCCTGTGGATGCTTACATTTTTTTTTTTAAATAAGACATTTCTTTGAGAAAATCTTTGTATTGTGTTTTTGATTTTGATTCTTTTATGTTTCTTGTAGGTTTACCTAGTGCACTTGTAGTGCCATGTGTATTTAGCATTCTTAAATAGCCTTCATTGTCAGTGTAAACACAAAACATTTATTATTTCACTTTGCCCAACATTTACATAATGAAGCCACAAAGTTTTGGTAATAAAATTGTTTTTATTGTTTGTTTTTTATTAAACTTCCTTTTAAATTTAGATGTTTAAAAAATATTTTTGGGGGTAAAACGCATGAACAGCCATGCTTAAAAAACTATCTTAAAAACTTTAATGTAAATGTAAACATGTACTATTCATTAAAGATGAAAACAAACAAAAACCAGCAAAAACACAGCAAGTTCAATGTTCTTTTGTGTTCAAAAATTAAACCCACCCAAGCACAGCCATGATATTTTGTAGCCTTTTCTCCACCCGCTTGGTATTTTGCCTGATCTGTATCAAGTCTCCCTTTATTTTTTCGAGGTCACGACAGCAGACCATTAGGTATTGGATCAGGATCTGTGCACTGTGACTTGTAAACTTTTCGGGGTCTTCAGGCAGAACAGCACTTAAAAAAATAAAAAACATGTACTACAGTATAGAATATGTAGGCCTACATCTATTAACCTGCATCTGTGTTGTTTGACACTGACCTGTTGTGGTGTCACTTTCCACTTCCTCAACTTCACGTTCCTCTACATCATGTGGTTCTGGGGGTCTTGTTGGAGGTGTTGGATTTATAGGCTCATCTGTTTTAGCTTTTTGAAGCCCTATGGAGATTGCAATAAAAGGTATAGTTTAATTCCTAAATAATAATTATATACAAAAATAAACCCTGAAAGCAAATTTTGAAAGATTATTTGGAAGTGTAGTCCAATTTTCAATTTACCCCCAGTGACAACCTGAACACATGATTGTATACATAGCCAAAACAAGAACATCTACTTATTTTAATAAAGTTTGACACATTGAAACATCCCCAAGTATATACACTGGATCACCTGTGTGTGACACCCTAAAAAGTTTTTTCTTTTGGGCCACACTTGTACTACTGAGTTCAGATGTGTAATCAGCTGCTGAGCATTCTCTCCCTTAACATTACAATGCATACCCTTAATTTGTCAGAAATATTTTTTGGGTTCTAAAAAGAATTCATCATGTTTCCCAAATTATGTCCCCAAAAAATACATAAAAATTTTGGTGTTCACACTGGATGATCCTAAAACATCGTATTAATAAGAGTAGGGAGAAAGAGCTTTACTACGTCCGTTTTCTGTGCGGACGAACATGAAAGTTGGTATCTTTCACTGTACTATATTAAAGGCAAAAATCCGCAACTTAATCCAAGTAATAATATTTAGCTGGGAAAATGTATGAAAATTACTTACTTTTTCCTAAAACTTTCTTGATTCTTTTGTATTGGTCGGGCTCCCGCAACTTGAGATCAGACCAACGTTTTCGGAGCTGTTCCTTCGTTCTGCACACCCCAAATTTTTGGTGAAGAGTTTTGACCACTTTGCCCATAATTTTTGACTTGACAAGATTATGCCTTTTATACGGCCCATGCTTGGCATAATCCTCCCTCCTCAAAATGGCGATGATCTCCACCATTTCCTCGAATGACATGTTGGATGCCTTATATCTCCGGGATCGGGATTTGGGTTCCTCAGGAATTTCCTCCTCTGTAGAGGTAATCTCAGCCACCTGTTTCTCCACCATGTTGTTTAGCACTACGACGAGCGAGAAGGGGCGGGGAAAGTACAATATCGAACGTCAGGGGCGGGGAAAGCGTGCAGAGTTTCATGCATGCACAGTGTATATAAAGCTAATATCCATGTGTCGAAAATACGTTCATTTGCCGGGAGAGGGAGTTAGCAACGAACGTGTTAACCAAGGTACATAACATTTTAAGGATTTGTGTTTCTTCAGAGGATGAGATTGTGGCCTATATCTGTCCAAAATGATTATTTGATGAATGTTGACTGAAAAAAGTTTTTTTTTGGGGTTCTTGATTTTACAGACAAAATGCAGGCTTTCAAGAATCCAGAATTCATGGGGGAGTTCCTGGATAGATGGAAGGAACTCCCTGTCCTGTGGCAGACGAAAACTGCATCAAATAAAAATAAAGCTGCCAGGACAGCAGCACTGGAGAGCCTGCTTGGATTTGTACAAACCCAGATCCCCACAACAACCATCCAAGATGTGAAAACCAAACTATCTACCATTAGGGGCACATACAGGACCCAGAGGGATATGGTCCTGAAGTCCCAGAGGTCAGGTGCTGCAGCAGATAAGGTTTATAAACCCAGTCTGTGGTACTACAGCAAGTTAGCATTTCTGGATGACCATCTGGAAGTCAGGGAATCTCTGTCAACCCTTCCCCCCAGAGGTCTATCCAGCCTTCCTTGTAGCCAACCCTCCAGCCTTCCTTGCAGCCAACCCTCCAGCCTTCCTTGCAACCCTGCTCTGGCTTCCTCGGAGGATCAAGCAGAGGTCCTTGAGGAGCCCGATTTGGATATATGGAGCTAGGTATAGTATTGATATCTACATTTATATGTAACAAAAGTGATGAGTTAAAATAGATGTTACTATTGGTATCTATTTAATGTCTGAAAATAAATTGATTTACAGAGCAATAGACAGAAGTGGTCAAATTTGATGAGGACAAGCCAAAAATATCAGGAGTCAGAATCATTGGAATTGTAATCACTTTTGCCATTCAATTTTAAAATGTCTGGAGGGGAACAATGTGTGTGATTGATGATGCCAGAAAATAAAGATTGTCCCTTTTTTTTTTAACAGCCAGAGCAGAGCCAGGAAGAGGGTGATGTTGGGGACCAGGAGGAGCTATGTTGAAGAGGGCTATGCCACAATCCTGGCCCATAAATTAGCACAGATGGACTTGAGGCAACGCCTATACAGCGAAAACCTCATGCTGAAGGTGATCAACAGGGGGTTGCTTGGTGAACTTACCCAGTTCACAGATATAACTGAGGTTGTCCCTCCTCCTCCACCTCCTCCTCCTACTCCTCCTCCTGCCACAAGCTCTCCTCCTGAGCCCCAGCCTCCGAAGAAGCGCTCAACAAAGGCTGCAGGGAAGGCTGCAGAGAAGGCTGGAGAGAAGGCTACAAGGAAGAGGAAAAAATAATGACTGCTGTAGTACCACAGACTGGGGACATATCTGACTTATCTGCTGCTGTTACTGACTAGGGATGGACGAACATCTCCCGGGACGGTTCGCGAACGCGATCGCGCGAACGCGGGTAAATGTTTGCAAACCGCGGGTTCGCGGCGGGCCACATTCATTTCAATGGCAGGTGAACATTAAAAACCTCCAGGTCATATTTGCAGCCACAAAATAATTACTAGCTGTGCACACATAGTCCCACAACATGGACAATGACATAACAGAAGTATTAAGCAAATTTGAGATTGACAACGACAAGCATTCTTTTTTTATCTGAAATTTTTTGTCAATTCAGGAGCGCATGAAGGCCATGGAAGAGACGGAAGTCCAGGCTATGAAGGGGGTGCAGGAGATGATCCTGCTATTGGAAAAGTTGCCATAAATGTTTTTTTTTTTATAAGTTATATAAATCGTTTATACAGTTATAACGTTTATTTCGTTTTTTGTAATATTGCTCGGTTTTATTGTAATAGCTCGGCCTAAATCAGCCAGAACTGACAGCAGCCGGTAAATACATGTCAAATACATATAGGGTCCATTCACACGTCTGTAAAATGGGTCCGCATCCGTTCCACAATTTAGCGGAATTGATTTTCAATTCCAGTCTGAAAAATTAGGCATTCACAGCCTGGATAAAGAAGTAAGTGTCGGCCAGTACAGGCCCCAAAAATTTGCCAACGGGCATTCATCTGACAGCAAAGAGCTTTGTATTCTGTGGCTGGAGGTACATTAGGCATTCACAGGATAAATACGTTTCGGGCACTACAGGCCCCAAAAATTAGGCATTCAATGGACATAAAATGCCTTTTATGCCGCTGTATTTACCCAAGAAGACAGGGACCATGAATAATTGTTATAGGTGGTGGTGGATATTTGTGGCCTGTCATGAGAAATTTGAATGAAACATGGTCTACTGGTCACATGTGTTGAATTCCTCAGACATCCATGCCTCATTCATTTTTATAAATGTGAGGTAGTCAACACTGTCGTGAGCTGGGCGAGTGCGTTTATCGGTCACGATCCCCCCTGCTGCGCTGAACGTCCTTTCGGACAGGACACTGGACAAGGGGCAAGCCAACAGTTCCATTGCAAATTGTGCAAGCTCTGGCCAGAGGTCAAGCCTGCCCACCCAGTAGTCCAGGGGTTCATCACTTCTCAGAGCGTCCACATCGGCCGTTAATCCGATGTAGTCGGACACCTGTCGGTCTAGGCGTTCCCTGATGCTGGATCCGGATGAGACCTGTCGATGGGTCGGCTGAAAGAATGATCTCATATCAGAAGTGACCAAGACATCTTCAAACCGCCCTCTTCTTGCAGGCGCTGTTGGATTGGTATCCACAACTATTCCTCTGGGAGTGGAAATTCCTCTGCCAGTGCACGCAAAAGCAGAATGCAGCATTTCTCTAAGCAAGGCCTGGAAGTGCTCCATTCTGACAGCCCTCTGTGATGGTGGTAACATTTCTGCCATTTTTTGTTTGTACCGGGGGTCCAAGTACGTTGCCACCCAGTAATGGTCCTTGCCCTTTATGCTTTTTATACAGGGGTCCCTCTTAAAACACTGGAGCATGAAGGCCCCCATTTGCACTAAACTGGAAGCAGTGTGGTTGCCTGGCTCCTGCTCGTCATCATCCAGGATAATGTCGTCCTCGATCTCCTCCCCCCATCCACGAACAACAACAGCAGGGATCCCAGAAAGGTTTAAAGCATGCTCTTCTTGCTCCTCCTCATCCGCCCCGGCACCATCCTCCTCTGACTCCTCTTCAGACTCCTGTTGTTGACTTGTCTCAGATAGAGTAGCCCCCCCTGGGAATTCATCCAGCATTGCGACTTCCTCATCTTCCTGCTCCTACTCCTCGACGGCTTGATCAATGACACGACGCAATGCACGCTCCATAAAGAAGGCATAAGGTACGATGTCACTGATGGCACCATGGCTGCGACTGACCAGTTTGGTGATCTCATCAAATGGCTGCAAAAGTCTGCATGCGTCGCGCATGAGCAGCCACTGACGCAGTGAAAAAAAAACAAGATCCCCAGAACCTGTTCTGGCGCAGAGTTCGTACAGGTAGTCGTTAACTGCACGTTTCTGCTGGAGCAGGTTGAGTTCCATCATGTCGGGCAGTCACAAATAAGACGTCTGACCGGCAGATTGTGTCGCCGCTGAATGTCAGCAAGGGGAGCCATGGCCGTGTAAGATCTTCTGAAATGGGCCGAGATTTTCCTTGCCTGCCGCAAGACGTCCTGGACCCCAGGGTATTTGACAACGAATCGCTGCACGACCAAGTTCAAGACGTGTGCCATGCATGGCACGTGTGTAATTTTGCCCTGTTTCAATGCGCTCAGCAGATTGTCACCGTTGTCGTACACCACTTTACCAACTGTCAAATTGAGCGGTGTTAGCCACTGATCTGCCTGTGAATGCAAAGCTGAAAGGAGTGCAGGGCCAGTGTGGCTCTTGGCTTCCAGGCACAACAGACACAGCACAGCATGGCAACGTCTCACCTGGCATGTCGAATAGGTTCTGGGGATCTTGGGCGGCGCAGCGGAAGAGACGGTAGCAGCGAAAGAGGAGGAGTCAGCCGAGGAGGAGAGGGAGGATGGAGTAGGAGGAGGAGGAGAAGAAGAGGCAGGCCTGCATGCAATCTGTGGCGGTAAAACCAAATCTACACGGGTGCCACGGGTTACATGCTTGACGGCCGTCAGAAGGTTCATCCAGTGGGCAGTAAAAGTAATATACCTTCCCTGCCTGTGTTTGCTAGATTACGTGTCTGTGGTCAGATGTATCTTGGCACCGACACTGTGTGCCAGAGATACATTCACTTGCCGCTGAACATGGCCATATAGCTCTGGGATGCCCTTCTGGGAGAAATATTTCCTTCCTGGGACCTTCCAATGTGGTGTTCCAATGGCCACAAATTTTCGAAAGGCCTCCGAGTCCACCAGTTTATATGGCAGTAGTTGGCGGGCTAGGAGTTCTGACAAGCCAGCGGTTAACCGTTGGGCAAGAGGGTTATCCGGCGTCATCATTCTTTTACGCTCGAACATTTGGCCCACGGAAGCCTGCCTTTTTCCTGATAAACTTGGGGACGGGATTATGGAAGGTGGAGTGGAGGACAACTGTGAAGAGAGAGGAGAAGTAGTAGAAGAGGCTGGACGGTGAGAGCCTGGAGTTTGGCTTTGTGGGTTCTGACGGCGTTGCTCCCACTGGACTCGGTGATGGGAGTTCATGTTCCTTCTTAAGGCGGTCATCCCTAGGTGAGTGTTGGGCTTACCGCGACTTATGCGTTGACTGCAAAGGCTGCAGATGGCAACACTATTGTCAGCAGCGGACACGTTAAAAAAAGCCCACACTGCGGAGCCATGTGCCGTCGTCCTGGGAGCGCCAGATGTGACCGTACATGGTTGATGGCTCGCTCTGAGTCCTGATACATTAGCAGTCTTGTTTGTCCCTCCTGTGCAATGTAAGTTCCGCCTGCCTCTCCTCCCTACCTGCTGGTCCATCTCCTCTCTGTACTCCCCTCCTGGTCCTCTCTTGTGGGCACCCACGTGACGTCCATAGACACATCATCATCTACGTCACCTTCCCCACCATTAACATTAGAGATCTCGGAGTAGGCAGCAACAGCGGGGACCAACATCCTTGGGCTGATCTGGGTACTGTCGTCAGACTGCTGAGTGGCGGTTGTTGCTACCTCTTCTTCCTGATCCAATGTCAAGAATGCCTGCGCATCAGAGAAGTCTTGTGATGGATCGGAAAATAATTCCTGTGACTCAAGCGGAGGGTATATGGTGGCGGTGGTGTTGGTGGTAGTGTCTTTGGGAGTGCACACAGCAGAGAGTGAAGAGGGTGCAGATAGAGAGGATGAGGAGGGTGCAGAAGAGTAAGGCTGAGTGAGCCACTCAACCAAGTCTGGTGCGTCCTTTGACGTAATCGAACGGACCTTCTGCAACTTCCCACTTTGGCTCCGGCCTGGTGCTCCTGCCCTACCCCTACCACCCCTGCGGAAGGGCCTGCCTCTTCCTCTGCCTGTCATCTTTTTAAATGACCCTGTGACAAAAGGCTGTAGAGAAGGGCAGTATGTGTGGAAGAAGGTATATAACACCCCGCTTCAAACTGTCGTTTTCGGGGGCCACTGGTCTATCACAGCAGTTATAATACTTTTTTCTAATTGCGTTTGTCACTCTTTGTAGTATCGCTGAAGAACCTCTCAGCAGTCACAATGCTGCACAGTAGAAATGCACTATACTATTCTTCCTATATGTGAAAGTTTATGCGTGTATTAGACCCCTATATACTGCACACCAAATAGTACACCTATACCAGTCCTTAAAATGAACTTTTGTGGAGCTTTATTGGTTAGCGATTTTAGTCGCTAGGCTGTGCCTGCGACACACAGCGGCAACTTCTACCTAAACCGAGAAAAGAGCTGCAGCAGAACCGCTCAGAAGCTGCACAGTAGAAATGCTGCACAGTTGAAATGCACTATATATTATATAGTATAGTATATAGTATATATTACATAGTATGTTTGAAAGTTTTTTATGCGTGTATTAGACCTCTATATACTGCACACCAAATAGTACACCTATACCAGTCCTTAAAATGAACTTTTTTGGAGCTTTATTGGTTAGCGATTTTAGTCGCTAGTCTGTGCCTGCGACACACAGCGGCAACTTCTACCTAAACCGAGAAAAGAGCTGCAGCAGAACCGCTCAGAAGCTGCATAGTAGAAATGCACTATACTATTCTTCCTAGAGTATTTTATGCGTGTAGTACACCCCTATTTACTGCACACAAAATAGTACACCTATACCAGTCCTTAAAAGGACTTTTGTGGACTGTACACCTATACCAGTCCTTAGAAGTAGGTTCATGTACCCGACATGTTTCGCAGCAGTGTGCTTCAACTGGAATGCCCCAGTTGAAGCACACTGCTGCGAAACATGTCGGGTACATGAACCTGCTCTAAGTTTTACTACGCCATACATGAATGAAATTTTCCGTGATCACTATTTTTACTAGCAGCTTCAGGATGCCTGTATTTTTTATTGCTCTTTTTTTGTTTGATGTGTTCGTTTTTGGAATAAATTAGCTTTTTTACTACACACCACCTGACTGATCTATACTATGAGGAGATATCTTTTATTCCTTTTCATGATCGACATTGCTTTTTGGCTGTCTGGATCTTGAGGATACTAGGACAGAGGAATTCCAACCTTCCGTGGATGTGGTATCGGTCATTGGTGGAAGATACCATTCCTTACAGGAAGTTCCAGTCCACACGTGTATCTGAGTGGATCATCTGTATGCCTTATTGACCCACCGCTGCTGGCGTGAGTCCACACGCAGGGGTAAGAGTATTTATTCCCCCCCCCTCCCTCGGTGTTGGAAGTCACATTCCTGGGTGCTGTACATCTCATATCATCCATCGGAAGCATAGTCGTCCTGTGTGGGCTACCGTGGACTTTCATCTTTTGGCTTGAAGTTACACTGACCCCATTATATATCATATTAGTTCCTTTTAGTTGGACTTTATACCCTTTCCATTATGTTTCAATACATCTATGTTTCACTTCATCACCATTATTATTTATATGCCTACTGATTAGTATATATTTATGTTTTTGGTTGTTTGTTCATATTTATTTTATCCATTGTAGTCACGGCCCATTGGCCTCACACGAGTGTTATAATCCATTATTACCCACGTTGCATACGTGAGGTACACATATTTCAAGAATTGGTTTATATATCAATTTTTGACATTCACTTTGTTTACTGCGCCGCATTTATTTATTTATTTTTACACAAAATAGTACACCTATACCAGTCCGTAAAAGGACTTTTTTGGACTGTACACCTATACCAGTCCTTAGAAGGACTTTTGTTTTAGTAGAGTCTGTCCCTGCTAGTACACACACAGCAACCTTCCTACACTGACTAAAGACAGCTGCAGAACCGCACTATACTATTCTTCCTAGAGTATTTTATGCGTGTAGTACACCTCTATTTACTGCACACAAAATAGTACACCTATACCAGTCCGTAAAAGGACTTTTGTGGACTGTACACCTATACCAGTCCTTAGAAGGACTTTTGTTTTAGTAGAGTCTGTCCCTGCTAGTACACACACAGCAACCTTCCTACACTGACTAAAGACAGCTGCAGAACCGCTCAGCACTGCAGTCCCAATGCTGCACAATTGAAATGAACTAAAAGTGTATTACACCCCTATATACTGCACACAAAACAATTGTACACCTATACCAGTCCTTAAAAGGACTTTTGTGGACCTAATAGCTAGGATTACAGTCTGTCCCTGCTCCACACAGCAACCTGTCCCTACGCTGACAAATAACAGAATGTAAAATGGCAGCCAGATCAGGTCTATTTATAAGGTAGGGGGTATGTCCATCTGCTGAAATGTCTCATTGGCTGTCCTGTACCACATGGTGGATGTGTCATAGGTCAAAGTTCCACAATGTAAAAGAATATGGTGGCCGCGAACCGGTCGCGAATAGCGCCATATGTCCGCCGGTTTCGCGAACCGTGAATGCGCAAAATTTGCCGCGAACCGACCGCGGGGCGAACCACATGGCCATCTCTTATTCCTGACCTCTGGGAGTCCAAGACAAGATTGTGCTCCTTTTTTTGTGGGATAATTCCAGAGTTAGGTTTTCTCTTCTTGGATGGTTGCTGTGGGGTCCAAAGGATGCACAAATTCAAGCAGGGTCTCCAGTGCTGCCTTCCCCTTTAATTTGTTATCTGCCTAAATAAAGGATTCTTTTGTTTTGCTTAAAATACTTGACTATGTGATTTCTATTCAAAAAGAGAGTTTGCTAGGGAGTAGGCAGGGACATTTCTACAAATATTATTGGTATTAACAAGGGACATAAACCTCCTTGAGGCAAAATTAAACAAATTTAGAATGTTGATGTGGTAACTTGACACACAAATAATATTTATCGAAAAATACAATACGAAATATAAAAGAAAATAATAAGAAAAGAAATATAAAATAACAAAAAAAAACACATTAATAAATCTAACTTAAAAAAAAAATATAATAAAAAAAAACATCTAAAATGTAAAATCTAAAATCAACTAATTTTTTGTGATCTTTACATTTATTTCTGAATTTATGAGGGAGATCTGGCTTAAGAACAATATTTTAAAATCATTAGATCAATTAAGAATTACTAGGAAACAAGTTTGGCATAACTCTGAATATCAAAAGAAGCTAATTATTTAAAGTGGAAGTAAACCCTCCTATCATTTTCAGCCAAGGAAGCTGCCATCTTGGCCTCTGTTTAATCTTCAACTGCCATGATGCTGCACATGTGATCAGTTATGACACCAGCCATTGGATGGTGTGACAGTTTGGTTGAGAGCACAACCAATGTGACAGTTAGCATTTCCGGCATGCCGGGAATGTAACTGTTTTTTTAAACTAGTAAATCGTTGGGTTTACTTCCGCTTTAAGCATTATCTATAGAAGAAAGGAATGCGCAGCGTTAAACAATGCTATTATTTCCAGCGTGACAAATGTGCCATCTCCATTTCAAATGCTAGCTTTACCAAAACGTGCGCTCCCGTCTCATACTTGATTCATTTCCCCTCGTAAAAGCATACACACTATCGTTTTTTCACATCGTTAAAAAGAACAACGTGAAAAACGACGTGAAAAATTTTTTTTAGCCCGTTTTTCACGCCGTTAAAAATGCTCTGGAGCCTAAACACGATCATTTTTAATGCCCATTTTTTAAAAATGGCATTTTTAACGTCATGAAAAACGATCGTGTGTACGCGGCATTAGGCTGGGTTCACACCCATGTGAATTGGATGCAGATTGCCCGCATTCAATTTGCATAGCAGGAGATTGTGACTGGCTGTCTATGGAGCCGGTTCACACATCCCCACAGCGGCTCCAGTGCAAATTGCACAGGGGCCCTGTGCGTCTTTTGGTCTGTTTCAGGTCTGAATTCAGCCAAAAACTCAGGCTGAAATCGGACCTGAAACTGTGAATGGAGACACACCGGACTCCTGCTGTGAGCCGGAGCCTGCTGCGGTGTGAACCCAGCCTAACAGTTCACTGAATTGACATGTTATTTGGATCTGCTATTAAGAATGCCATCTACAAGGTAAAACCGCAGTTCAGCAAGTGGCACATTTCAGCTCAAATTTGTTATTGGACTGTTTGTATAGGCCTGTAAAACTGACACTTTGTTAAAGGTATTTAACTCAAAAGAAACTATTTATTATATTGCAGTTTACCAGTTCTTAAATGTGGAGGCTGCATTTGTTTTCTTTTTTTTTTTATACTTTCTTTCCTTTATGTTCACCTGGTAATCTGGCCAGTAGGTCTAGTATTTTTCAACAGAACAAGCTGTTCTACAACTGTACCAGTTGGAGAGTTGAGACAAACCATTTATCACTGACATGATCATGTAAAACCTTTGTCCTGTCCCAAAAAAACAGTTTGGTGTACCTGCTTGTGTAACTGCATTGTGGGCTGGAGTTTGGCTTCTATTTTGTTAGTATATTTAAATCTGCTAGTACATCTAACACTCCCCTCCTCCCTGGACTGATAATGCTTCTGTCCAATGGTGTCCCCTGTGTCCCTTCATCCAGAGTGTAGGCACTCTAAAGGCCCATACACACGATCAGATTTTACTGACAAGAAATGTGTGATGACAGGGTTTTGTCTGAAAATCCGACCGTTTTTATGCTCCATCGGACAATTGTTGTCGGATTTTCCGACAACAAATGTTGGATAGCATGCTTTCAAATTTTCCGACAACAAATGCGTGCCGTTGATTTTTTCCGATCGCGTGTACACAAGTCCGTCAGCATGTTCAGAAGCAATGCTAACCATAGCACAACATTAGCAGAAGTTGCCCAAAGGGTGGCGCTAAAGAGCTGAAAAACCACATAGTTTCGTATTTGTTGGCTAACAAAGATTTGCCGTCTGTATGCAGAACAAGTTCACGGCCAACGCCCACGGCCCAATTCCACAGCTTTGTCCGATGGAAATCCGACCGTGTGTACGATGCTTAATACAGGAGGTGTGTTACTGACCAGATCACCAGGGAAAAAACAGAGGGGAAAAAAATAAAACAAATGCAACAACCGCATCTAATGATAGGTAAGCTGCAAAATATTACATTTTTGGTTTTGGATTTGATACTGTGCACTAGTTAGCTGGGCGTTGTACATATACATACCAGCTACAACAGGCTGATACAGAGTTTTATTTACTTATTTATGCAATTTTCGTGTTCCTGAGTCACATTTGTTACCCAACAGTATCTTGATTATGCATTGAACAAGACAGCACAAATTAAAAATCGCTCTAAGCGTAGAAACATATATTTGTTATATACATTTCTTTGAGCGTCACTAGGTGGAGTCCTTGTGACTAGGACAAGCCCTCATTATAAAGATGGGGATCTGGGAGCCAGGGATCAGAGAACGTTAGAGAATAGAGGAAGACGCACACACTCTCTGCAGTTACATTGGAAGTTTTCTTTAGTAAGAAAAATGAACAAGTGGATTGTAATTTGCTTTTTTGCACTTCTGACCTGTCAACTGGGTAAGTCTGCATAGAATGTATGATTTTTAGGCTTTTTGTATTAGTAGATTATAAGTATTTATTATGTTTTGTGTAATTTGGTAATGAAAATATTTATTTTACACGTTAAGTATTTGGAAAAAGATGCGTTGGTAAGGTTGCCTAAAAAAACATTTATTTTAGTTTTTTACATTGTTAAGACTTTGTCTGTCTTTACTATTAGTTAGGGTAAATCTGATGTTTTTAATAACTTTACAAAAATGTCATAATATTGGTTCATTATCTGAAAAGTGTTTTATGATTATTTTAATCTCCTATAACAGTAAATCCAAAGTGACAAACATGTTTAAGAAAACAATTTTACTTAAAGTGACGCTGACCTCTGGTTTTTAAAGAAATAAGTCTATTTAAGTATATATTCTTAACTCCAAAAATATTCTTCTATTGCTCTCAGCCTCCTCCAAATCTCCAAATTTCTTTTTTGTTCGCTGCTTTGATCAGACTTTCTATTAGAGGGTGACTACATTTATTCTCCACTGTATGTAGAAATATAGCCATCCTCTCTTGCTCACTCCAGAGATGGACTAGGTATTATGGACTATGGGATTTGTAATGTGCACAGAGCGGTGCACATGACCACTACTAATGTGCTCTGCTCGCCCCAAACAAACAGAACTGAGAGGGCAAGAGAGGATGAGAGACAGAAAAACACTGTAAGAAATCATAAAAAATTGATCATAGGCATGCGCACAGGGTGCGTTGGGGGTGACTGGACACACCCTAATCATGCCGTGCCGATTCCCCCTGCTTCCTGTCTTTCCCCTACAGTGCTGCCAGCTTCCCTCCTCTCATCTCAGGAGCGGGGAAAGGGCTGGTAAATATTTCATCAACAGCCCCTTCCTTTTCTGAATAAACACTGTGGGGGTTATTTACGAAAGGCAAATCCACTTTGCACTACAAGTGCAAACTACAAGTGCAAAGTGCACTACAAATTGCACTGAAAGTGCACTTTGAAGAGCAGTCTCTGTAGATCCGAGGGGGACATGCAAGGAAAATAAAAAACAGCATTTTAGCTTGCACATGATTGGACGATAAAATCAGCAGAGCTTCCCCTCATTTCAGATCTACCCCTCAGATTTACAGCGACTGCACTTCCAAGTGCACTTTGCACTCGTAGTTTGCACTTGTAGTGCAAAGTGGATTTACCTTTCGTAAATAACCCCCACTGAGTGATCTGTACCGATCGCTTCTGTCTTCATTCTTAACTGAAGCATAGTAAACTATGTTTACTGTAGGCTGCAGAGAAAGGGAATGGGGAATCTCTGTCCTCAGTTTCTTTCATTATCTCAAAAGTGAGACATCAGAGGTCTGTTTCCCTTGATATTTCACCAAAGCACCATAACAGAGCTCCTAAAAAAACTGTAAAAATTTGTTTTAAAAAAATCATATAACAAAAGCATTTTTTTAAAAAAATAATAAAAAATAAATAAACTGCCCTACTAACAAAAATATGTTTGCTCCACTGCTTTACTGATATATATATATATATCAGTAGAGCAGTGGATGGTGTCAGTAGAGCAAACGTGTGCATGTGTGTTTGTGCTCTGGGGTGCACATCCCAATGCAATAGGCTGCGCACACCAACAAAATAGATTATTTGGGGCCATTACGTTGTGGATATGTATGAATTATTTTTGTTGAATAAGGATATTGTTTAGTGTCACTTAAAGATACACAGATACTTTAAGATACAGAGATTAAAGATACAGAGAGTCTTGTGATGTCTCTGATGATAAATTATGTTTACACCTTTCAGAGATCAGCTCTTTAGTGTCTAAAGACAGCTAGACAAGGCTTAGGCCCCTTTCACACGGGGCGGATCAGTGATGATCCGCCCCGTGAAGCTCCGCTTGCTCAGCGGGGATCGCTCCGTTGATCCCCGCTGAGCCGACGGATGACTGGGCGGTCCCCGCACACTGTGCAGGGACCGCCCTGTCAGAGCGCCGCTCTCCCCTATGGGGAATCGGATGACGACGGACCATAGAGTCCGTTGTCATCCGATCCGCTCCGCCGACGGAAGGAAAAATAGGGTTTTCCTCCGTCACACTTTGGCGGAGCGGAGCGGAGCAGATGTCAGCGGACATGTCTCCGCAGACATCCGTGCTTCCATAGGGGTACATGGAGGATCCGTTTCAGGTCCGCCTAAAAAACTGACAGGCGGACCCGAACGGACCTCCGTGTGAAAGAGCCCTTAGGCTCCTTGCACACTAGCGTTTTTTTGAGTTCCTAGAAGCTGTTATTAGCATTTTTTTTTTTTTTGCTCCTAGAAGCTAAATAGTGTTATCTTATGTGTCCTTGCAGACTACAATAGGCTATTAGCATTTTTTGTGCTTCAGCTCCTAGGAGCAGATTTTTTTTTTAGTTTTTTTTAGTTTTATGGATAATTTTTCCAGCAGAAAAAACGCTGAATGCTCCTAAACACTCCTTAAAGCTTCTAAACTCTACTAAAACACTACTAACAGCTTTTTTTTTAGCTTTTTTTTTTTCTTCATGTACTGTAAAAACGCTAATAAAATGCTAATGCTCTTAAAAGCTACCTAAAATTGTTTCTAAAGCCTCAAGGTTTTTCCCTTAATGTATTCTATGCATTAAGGGAAAAACCTTCTGTGCTGCAGGATCCCCCCAGCCCTCCCCATACTTACCTGAGCCCAGGGGCGGATCCAGGGGGGGCAACAGGGCAATTGCCCCCACCCCGAGACCATCTGTCACACTCACTTGCTTGCTCAGTTTTTTTTTTGCGCCTGATCTCCCGAACTTTGGGGACCCGGTACCGGCCGGCCATAGGCCCCCTGGACTCCAAACTTGGCACACATGTAGCCCCATGTCTCCTTTATAAGTGTGCAAAGGTTGGTGTCTGGGGGACCTACGGCCGGGGAGCACTGATTTTTTAAA
Source organism: Rana muscosa (assembly GCA_029206835.1). NCBI lineage: Eukaryota > Metazoa > Chordata > Amphibia > Anura > Ranidae > Rana > Rana muscosa. Next base: position 73,213,397 of record CM055125.1, read on the forward strand.
TCCGGGCACCCCTTCTATAGACTCCAATGTTAAACGGTCATTTCTCCGGTGATTTTGCGGACCCGGTACTGGTCGGTCGTAGGTCCTCTGGACCCTAAACTTGGCACCCATGTCTCCTCTATAAGTTTGAAAATATTGGTGTCTGGGAGACCTACGGCCGGGGAGAACCGATTTTTCAAAGCCGGGCACTCCTTCCATAGACTCCCATGTTAAACATCAGTCTAGTCATGGGCACAGTGAGGCATGGGCACAGTGAGGCACAGTGAGGCATGCAGATGGACACCCTAGGCTTATACTTGAGTCAATAAGTTTTCCCAGTTTTTTGGGGTAAAATTAGGTGCCTCGGCTTATATTCGGGTCGGCTTATACTCAAGTATATACAGTACTTGTTCTGCGGCTGCCGCTGCCTCTCTGAGTCTCTCTCTCAGTTTCTCACATCAGCCGATCAGCGGCGCTGAGAGAGAGACTTGTCTAATGTAGTTACGCGGCGCACTGACACGATACCAGGAGCGGAGGAGGAGGTGGGTGGAGCCTCTTCCCTGCACTCATTGCTAACGCCTGGGCCGCTTGGTGTCTAGCAACGAGTCACGTCAGTGAGTCACGTCAGGCCACTCTGCGGGCAGGTGCGATAGCGTGCGGCTCCACAGACGGGTAAGAAAGCGGGCGGCTCCGCGGGCGGCTCCGCTTGCGGCGCGGTTTGTTGTCGGGGGCGGCGCGGTTCGTGGGCAGACCGCGCTGTTCAGTGTGTTGGCAGCGCAGGTGAGAGTGAGAGAGCAGGCTCTGTGTGGCAGCTGGCCAATCAGCTAGCCGGGAGCGGGGGAGAGAGAGATGAGATCATCTCTCACCGCCCGTGCCTGCCCTGCATTCCTGCAGTGACTTCCGCCCTCACTGTGCAGGCAGCAGAGAGATTACATTATCTCTCTGCTGCCTAAATCTGGGAGTCTGGGACACAGCAAGAGACAACCAAAACTACACCTTAGCAGGCAAGGTAGTGACAATCCGCAAGGTGTGGCAGGCGACGTGGCAAGTGACAATCCGCAAATTGTGGCAGGTGACGTGGCAAATGACAATCTGCATCTGGTGGCAGGCAAGTGACAATCAGCAAGGTGTGGCAGGTGATGTGGCAAGTGACAATCCACAAGGTGTGGCAAGTGACAATCCACAAGATGTGGCAGGTGACGTGTGTCACAACGGGTACTTACCGAGGCCGAGATGCCGAGAGCGGTTCACCCTTGCGACTTGACGCACTCCGCCCCCTGGAAGTGGGACAGGGAGAGAATGGCGAGAAGAGGCACTGGTGACCAGCAGGTGGAGAGGACTTGCAAGGCTGGCTGGAATAGCTGAGTAGTCCGTGAAGATGCTGGAGGTTAATCACCAGGCAGTGGCAAGGTTAAAACAGGAACTAGATGGTAATTTTCAGACAATCAGGTTCAGCAGGGATTGACGGAAACCGGCTGCGGCTGGTGGTGCAGATCGAGGGTTTAAAGTTGCTGATAGCAAAGTCCAGATAGGTGCAGGAATCAGATCAGGGCTGAAGATTACAGGCCAAGGGTCAAGCACAGGCAGAAGGCAGAAGTCCGTAAAACAAGCAGAAGATCAGGTCCAGGAGAGATGAGAGAGGTAATCAAGCCGATCCGGGTCACAACTGGGTTTTCAAACAGGAAACTGGATACACAGGAAAGCTGACAACTGGCAACCTGTCAGTGAGCTAGGCCTCTTTATATATGCCCGCCTGTATTCTGATTGGCGCAGCCACGCGCATGCGCGTGCGCTGTTGCGTTGGCGCCCGCACCCGTGAACGCCGGAGCACTGTCCCATGCACGTGCATGCGCCGAAGCGCCGACCCACCGCGCATGCGTACTGGGTGCTGGTTGGGTTGAAGGTTTCCCTGACAACGTGGCAAGTGATAATCCGCAACGGGTGGCAAGTGACACGCTCAGGGCTCCCATTAATTGCAGGCGACGGTGGCAAGTGACACACTCGGGGCTCCCACTGATTCTGCATTGAACTATTTAATTTCATATTACAATGTAATAATAGAAATAATGCGCTTCAATCATCCTGACACCATAACAACTATGGTGCCGGGATGATTGAAGCGCCGACACCAACCATTTCCCCAATAAATTTCCCACAAAAAAAAATTTTTTTTGCCAGTGCCCCTCCCGAGAAAAGACTCTGGATCCGCCCTTGCCTGAGCCTGATTCAGAGATGTGCATGAGAGCAGTAGCTCTTGCCACTGTCTCCTTCCTCTCCAGGAAAAGTGACAGCAGTGCCAGCAATTGGCTCAAATGCTGTGACGAGGGAGTAGTCAAAAGACACAGACTGGGAGGCTCAGGAGCGAGCATGCACTTGATGAAGGGGGGGGGCCTGGAGCGCCGTCAGGGACCCCAGAAAAGGAGGATCGGGGCTGCTAAGTGCAAAACCATTGCACAGAGAAGGTAAGTATACCATATTTGTTGTTTTAGTTAAAAAAACAAAGGTTTATTATCACTTTAATAATAAAAAACAAAACAAAACAGGGATCTAGTTATAAAGATTCCAATGTCAGATTTACCCAATTTTAACTAAAATAAACTATGTGGTAGTTTAACCAGTTCCTTTAATAGCCGCCAGAGGGAGCGCGTCCGGACGGACTCGCGCGCTGCACAGCTGGGGACCCGATGCGCATGCCAGCACGGGGATTTGTGTGCTGTCAGAGGAGAGGAGACATGTCGTTGGCTCCTAGTAAGCAGGAAAAGCGAAATGTCTCCTCTCCTAATCAGTCCTATCCCCATACAGTTAGAACACACTTGGAGTGAACACACATTTAACCCCTTGATCGCCCCCTAGTGTTACCCCCTTCCCTACCAGTGTCATTTACACAGTAAAGTAGTACTGTATAAATGTCAATGGTCCCACAAATGTGTCAAGTGTCCGATCTGTCCGCCGCAATGTCGCAATACCGATAGAAATCGCAGATCACCACCATTACTAGTAAAAAAAAAAAAATATATAAAAATGTCATAAATCTTTCCCATAGTTTGTAGACGCTATAACTTTTGCGCAAACCAAGCAATATACGCTTATTGCGATTTTTTTTTTTTACCAAAAATATGTAGAATATATATTGGCCTAAACTGATGAAGGAATTTGTTTTTTAAAAACATTTTTTGGGTTATTTATTATAGCAAAAATAAAAAATATAGTTTTTTTTTCAAAATTGTTGCATTTTTTTGTGTATAGCACAAAAAATAAAAACCGAAGAGGTGATCAAATAGCACCAAAAGAAATCTCTATTTGTGGGGAAAAAAATATGCAAATTTCGTTTGGGTACAGCCTCGCATGACTGCGCAATTACCAGTTAAAACGACGCAGTGCCAAATTGTAAAAAGTGCTCTGGTCAAGAAGGGGGGAAAATCTTCCTGGGCTGAAGTGGTTAAAAGCTTTTATTTGTATAAAATCTATATTGCAACTAAACATCTAATTCAAGGCATACCCATGCAACAGTTTCTGCACATCACTAGCGTCTCCCTTTCTTACTGTCCCTACATAACCAAATCTTCAAAAATAAAGAGTTGTAAGAGTAGAGCTGCTAGTGTGGGGTGTGGGTCCCTTCTCTGGTTATTCAGCTGTGTATGTAAAGCTTTAGTGCCGGTTCACACTTGTGCGATGCCCAGACATTGCATGTAATTCGCAGTGCACTGCTGTTCACATTACATGCGATGTCTGTGCGGTGCGATATCAGCCATACCGATAGTATGGCTGATATCGCACCGCATTCGGTCCAAAGACGCACAGGACCCTTTTTTCTGTTCGGACCAGAATCGGATCGCAGGTGTGTTCACACATATGCGATCCGATTCATGTCCGAACTGTCAGTTCGCACTGCGATACGCAAGCTGAAATGGGGGTGTCGTTAATATATAATGACACTCCCCAGCAATTCGTATATGGCAGTGTGAACTGCCGTGCGTGTCGGGTGCGGAGCGGGAACCCGCAGTGGATTTGCGGTGTGCACAGCCTATTGCATTAGGGTGTGCACCCCAAAAGCTCTAACACATATGGGTTTGACATGTTTACCGGCCTCTTCCCCACTCTCCATCCTGAAACAATAGAAGGAAGGGGGAGCAAGGGAGCACATGGGGGGCCCGGGCAACAGAAGGAAGAGGAACAGGGAAAGGAGGGGTGGCATATTTTAGTATTGATCCCCTATATTTTCCTCCTTTGGCAGCTGAATGTTGACAAAAGGGAGAGGAGGAGAAGCCTACTTTTAGCTGCTGCAGGAGGAAAATACAGATCTGTTCCACTAAATTCAACCCCCCGCCACCTCTCCTGTCCAGGTTCTGAGGGTCGGCAAGGAAGGATTGCAGTTTACCTATTGCCTGCCTACCATTGACAGGTTGCCAACTCCAGGATTAGGGTGTGCCCAGGCACACCTGGCACACCCCTTGCGCATGCCTATGCACAAGTGTGAACTGGAGCTTTTGTATAGCTCTGTAAATAGCACAGGCTTTTCTTAGCAAAAGATGTACAGTTAACTTAGTTAGGGCCCTTTTCACACTATTGCGATTTTACCGCGATTTTGCCACTATTTCAGGGAATGCCTGTGTAAGTGGCATCAAAATCGGACCAAAGTAGTGCAGGGACTACTTTGAAGTCGGAACGACTTGAAGTCGTACTGATGTGAATGGTTGTCATTGGAAATCATGGGAAACGACTTGTCATGCTACTTTGTCATCACAAATCGTGGGCCAAGTCGTATAATTGTGAAAGGGGCCTTAGACTGTAAAGAGGAGAACGAGGCTTCATCTACTGGCTACAGTCTGGATGGATTAGTGTGTGGTGGGGTTGTAGTAAGGAACAAAGTTGGTCTTTTTTTATTTATGAGGGTAGGTTATGGGGGGTAGATATTGCCTTTTTAATATGCTTTTTCTAATAAAAATATTGCTAATGTACAACAGATGGCTATTCCACAATTTTTTTATTTTATTTATGGGGGTAGGTTATAGAGGGGTAGATATTGCCTTTTTATTATGCTTTTTCTAAAAAAAATATTGCTGTAAAAGTAGGTCCAAGTGGTGGGTATTCCACAATTTTCTTGGGGTATGAGCTATTTCACCTTTTTATTGTGAAAACGAATCTTGCGAACTGATCAGTTCCTAAACTGATAGACTGTACTTTTCACCTGGAGTTCCCTGTAGTTAAGCAGGCTAATTTACGCAATAATTTCCTAATATATTTGGCTATAGCAGGGTGCCTGTATGAAAGAACATACTAATTATTTATTCCTAGAGCTTATTATTTCCTTTCTACCCTACAGCTATACTTATTCAAAGTGCTACCCTTTAGTAAAGTCAGAATTAGTCACTTCTATAAAAGAAAGAACTGTCTGTCCTTGATGCTTTTACAAAGCTGCCATATACAGTATTAAAAAACATCATAGAAAGGATGCTTCTGATGGCATGTAGAGACATGAGAAAGTATATTCTTATGCCGCGTACACACGGTCGGAATCTCCGATAACAAATGTTTGAGAGCAGGTTCTCAATTTTTCCGACAAAAGTTCTTGTCGGAAATTCCAACCGCGTGTAGCCATATCCGACGCAAAAAAGTGCTGTGCATGCTCGGAATCATTGTACTTCATTTTTCTCGGCTCGTCGTAGTGTTGTACGTCTCCGCGTTCTTGACCATCGGAATTTCCGAGCAACATTTGTATGACCGTGTATATGCAAGACGGTTTTGTTGTTGGAAATTCCGATCGTGTGTACGCGGCATTATAGTTTATGGTGAGGGTAAGCTTAAAGGAGCCAAAAAGCCCTCCATTAAAGCCTAGTTTTAGTTAAAATAAATAAATAAATGTAGTGCTACTCCTTCAGGAGCCACAGGAATATTGTCCAGGTCTTCCCAAACTTTAGCTCCACAGTCGGGGACACGGTATTTTCCACATCTAGGTGCAAACAACACTTTCGCTCGTTTCTTCAATGACCAGCCTAGGGGATGTTGTTTTTATTTTTGGAGAAGTTGGATAGGGATGAGGGTAGTGGTGGATACTCCAAAATAGAGAACTATGTACACTGAGGACTTAATCTTCATTTCTTGCTTTAAAGCAGAGTTCCACCCAAAAATTTAATTTCTGCTGTCTGGATTCCACCCCCTCTCCGGTGTCACATTTGCCACCTTTCGGGGGGAGGGGGGAGCAGATACCTGTCTAATACAGGTATTTGCTCCCACGATCTACGCCATGTCCGGCCCCACCTCCGCCCCCCCCCCCCCCCGCTGTCTTCTAAGAAACACACAGGTCCCAAAAAACAGCAAAGACCACTCAGAACGTGCAGCGCGACTCGCGCATGCACAGTAGGAAACCAGGCTGTGAAGCCGCAAGGCTTCACTTCCTGATTCCCTTACTAGCAATGCCTGCGCCTGCACCTGGAGCCGAGGGGACAGATAGGCTTTGAGGACATTGCCGATGTCCTCAAAGTGTCCTTCTTTTAAAAGTCAGCAGCTGCAGTATTTGTAGCTGCTGACTTTAAAAAAAAATGATGGGGGAACTCCGTTTTAAGTAGTAGTAGAACTAGTAGAGCAAGTCCCTTCTCTTTTGTGGACCGTATCTGGACAGAGCCCTTCAGGACCACCAGTCAGTGTCCCCTTTAACACATCCAGAGCTGACCATAACTAGGCACCAGAGGGGTAGCCAGAGCACAAGGTCCCCAAGATCCAGTACTGTACTCACAAGGCCCAATCTTCCAAGCGATGCCCTCCAGTGATACCAGACAGATCAATGGCAGACAGCTCCCCTCAGTCAGCTTCTTCTAAGCACCCGGGTCTCTGCATTCCTCCCCTCAGGTCGCCCACCTGAGGCCTTCTTTAGCATCTTGTGCCTGGAGAGGCAGCGTGCCTCCCCCAGACTGGACGCCTCCACTCTGGGACAAGACCCAGAACCCAGTATAAGAATAAACACAGTCACCCAGTCCGCCTTCAGAGCCTGCCTCTCTGAAAAATAAATGCTCAAAAGCTGTTGCTAGGAGCATTTTTTTAAGCTAGTGTGCATGGAGTCTAATGCCACGTACACACGACCGTTTTTCATGACAAGAAAAATGTAATTTTTTAATTTGGTCATTAAAAACGATCGTGTGTGGGCTCCAGAGCATTTTTCATGACGTGAAAAAAACACGCATGCTCAGAAGCAAGTGATGAGACGGGAGCGCTCGTTCTGGTAAAACTAGCGTTCGTAATGGAGATAGCACATTCGTCACGCTGTAACGGACTGAAGAGCACAAGGCTGAAAAGCGCGAATCGTCTCTCACCAAACTTTATTAACACAAGGATCAGCAAAAGCAGCCCAAAGGGTGGCGCCATTCGAATGGAACTTCCCCTTTATAGTGCCGTCGTACATTTCGCGCTTTGCTCAAGCATTTATTTTCATGATCATGTGTAGGCAAGGCAGGCTTGAGAAGAATCACGTCGAGAAAAACAACGTTTTTTTCAATGACATTAAAAACGGTCGTGTGTACACGGCATTAGACCCCTTTCACACTGAAGCAGTTTTCAGGCGTTTAGTGCTAGAAATAGCCTCTAAAAAAACGCCTGAAAACTGCCTCCCATTCATCACAATTACTGCTTTCACACTGGGGCGGTGCACTTGCGAGACGTTAGAAAAAGTACTGCAAACAGCATCTGTGGGGCGGCTTGGGAGCGCAATGAAAAGCGCTCCCAAAACGCCCCTGCCCATTAAAATGAATGGGCAGCGTTGCCACGTGACCTTAAAAAATACACCCCGCTAGCGCTGCTAAAGCACTGCAAAAATGACTGGCGCTTTAGCCCTGTTTTAGCGGCGCTGCAGTGTGAAAGGGGTCTTGGTTTTGGGAGCTATGATCTTTTAGAATTTTCCCGAGGGACAAACATTCAAAACCTAAAAATCAAGAAGTTTTAGCAACTGTATCTTTTATCTTTCAACCTGCAGCTAAAAACTTTGTTTGAGAATTGGCCAAGATCTCTAATTTTATTTGATTTAGCTTCAAAAATCATCATAGTATGGCTGCAATTTATAAGACAAAAATCAGACTATAGTCATCAAACTACATTATCTATTTGTGGAAAAGCATTTTGACTGTAATATTATAACACAATAGCATACCTCCCAACATTTTGAGATGAGAATGAGGGACACCTACTAACAAACATATGTAGGCATAGGACACACCCCCTGCCACACCCCCTTAAAGGAGAATTAACAAAAAAAAAGTTAATTAAATCCACAAGGACTTTTTTTTTTTACCACTACTATTCCTTTATATTAGCTTTTAAAATGTACAAATGCAGCAATTTAGAATTTGGATGAAAGGGTTAGCACTGGGAAAGACTTTTTGAAAGATAAAAAGTGCATTTTATATACTATAACTATATAGATCAGACCAAAATGAGGGACAAATGAGGGGGAAGAGGGACAGAGGGACAAAATTAGGGACAGTCCCAGGAAATCAGGGACAGTTGCGAGCTATGTAATAGGATTCCGTTGTAGTTTTTTACTGAAATGGATCTGACGGTGAATTCCATTATGGCTATATGTACTCCCTGCGTGGCACAATTGTTCCAGTATAGAGGAATGCAAGTAATTTGTTTTAATTAAAAACATCAGGGTGGAAATGTTAGGACTGAGTCTGAACAGAGTACAACATTGGGTTGGGTTGACTTGTAAAGGCAGGAGGTAATATTAAATTTCATTGTCTGCCAAACAGCAGGATGGTTTGTGGCTTCCTGGCTTCTCAACGTAAGATTATTATATTTAACTCTTTTTCTGCCAGCACCATTTTTTTTACATGTTTAAAAATCATTTTAGGCTGGAAGATTACATAAAACCCAGAACATTGTATATTTTCTGAAGGCAGACACCCTAGGCAATAAAATAGTGGTAGTTCCAATTTTTTATGTCAGCAACAGTTTAGAAAATGCAATATGTCTGTAAATAAAAACACACTAAAGTTAATTTGGCAATAAAAACCTGACTGGTGCTCTAAACCCCCTCCAGTCTGTCAAAAGAAAATAAGTTTTGCCTTTAGTTATACTTTAATTTCTCAATGTTTATAGATGCAGAGATGAATGAATGAAGTGCTGTTACTGCTCTATCAGTATAAGTACTTTGTTTATTGTGCATGATCTGAGCACAGGTTCACTTTAAAGGGTAACTCCACTTTTGGGAAAAAATAAATAAATAGAAAATAAAAATAATAATAATAATAATATCAATAATATAGCTTATACAATTGCGACACATGTCATATTGTAATTGAATGTCAAAAATGACCTTTCCTTTTCAATCTGTAAAATGCAATGCAATATGGCTACCTGGAGGTGTTCTGTACACCGAATGTGTACAGAACCCCCCTTCCCAAATATGTAAATTCATGCTTGCATGATTGGCTTAAGCCCCTTTCACACTTGAGTCGCATTTCAGGCACTTTCACGCTAAAAAAAGAGACTGAAAAGCTCACGAAAACGTATTTCCATTAAAATCAATGAATTCTTTCACACTGGGTCAGTGCACTGGCAGGGCAGTGAAAGAACGCCCCTCTCCATTGAAATTAATGGAAAGCTCTTCAAAAACGCCTGAAAAACGTCTGAAAAGCTCTTCAAAAGCGCTCAGTGTTTTACTGGCAGTTTAGAAGCGCCTCAGTGTGAAAGGGGCATAACCTATTTTGCCAGAAGTCTGCACTAAGAGACAAATCAGATTTTAGACAAATTTCATTTTTGGGTGTCATACTCTCAATAGGAAATCATGTCTAAACCTGCAATTTTCCTCATTAGAGCCCTGCAGGTGCACAGCTGATTGATAATTATTAAACCACTCCTATTAGGTACACATGGACACAGACAAACACACAGGGATTTCTTCAGAATAACAAAAGATAGGAATCTGAAACAAGGTTTGTTAAAATCTTTGTAATGTACATAGATCACCCAAAGGGGAATTTATTTTCAACAAAAGTGGAGTTACTCTTTAAATTTATGTTCTAGGGAACGCCCTTTTTTCTTTGTATAAAGATGTCAAAATACAACCCCCCAACCTCCACCCTATCCGGGTTCTTACTTTAGGTGATTGTAAGCGATCACCTTGTAAAACAACATATTCAGTTTAAAATAGAAATGAAAGGCAAAACATTTTTGTATAGATATAAAAAAACATCCTAAATACCCTTTTTCCCTTTTTTAAGTGATCACATTCCCTTTGTTCTCAGCTGCATAAGAGCTGAGAGAGGAGAAGCAGCAGCACACTGAACTTACCAGTGAATGGAACAGCAGGCACATATCAGGAATATGAAATGTTGAGGCAACAAACGCTTTAACTCTTTTTGAAGGAGAAATCCCCTCCATTGTTTCCATTGTTCCCATCTAGCAGACAACCTTCTTCAAAGCTGGCAGTGCCGTCATAGCAAGTCCTCAATGACTTGAATAAGGCTGCACTCCTAGTGCCTCTAGTGTATGGGTATGTACCCAATCAAGTCTGGGAAGAGTCATTATGCTGGATCAGTTAGCACCAATGGTTTCTGGCTCAAGGACATAAACATTGTCGCCATCATAGAACTATAAAAATGTATATTCTGCTTCTATTTGCATCTGTATATGTGTCAGATAGGAGACTGACTCTGGCATAGTGATTTATGTATTCACTTTGTCCTCTCAACATTCTATTTTGTTTATTTCAACAGGTGGTGCGCTGGAATGTTACACTTGCCCATTTGGCCTCTGCACTACGCCTTCAAAATCAACCTGTGAACTTCTTCAAGTGTGCAAGACAGAGACAGCAAGAACAGGTACGTTACTCTAGATTCAGTCATGGCAAACACCAGTCATGTTCAAGCTCACACAACTTTTGTAGTTTTGGAGGATTTCCATCATTTTGGAGAGATTTCCCCTATATTTTCTGTGGTGTCTACAGAAGAGAAAGTGAAAACATTGGAATGGGACATATATAGCAATAAAAAAACCTGACAGTAGTTTTACAAATTCCCTACTTAAAGTAGAACTCAATAGTATTTAAGTACCACCAACTGAAACCCCTTTTTAATATTCAAAGCAAACTCATCCATCCGTGTCTCCATGTTTATTTTTTGTTGATAAAACATTTTGAAAAACATCCCATCAGAATTTCTAGATGTGGCCATTTTGAGTAAGGGCAAATGATTCATGTATAAGTTACTTCCTGGGATCCATCTGCCCTTAGCACATGCATTCAGGCAGGAGAGTGTGCTTAGCTGAGAAAACTCCTCCTCCAGATGAAAAAAAAAAAATACCCAGGAAGACTGCTGGGATGTATGACATTAGTTGCCCAGGTCAGAAACCAGGAAGCAACTGAAGAAACGTAGAAAAAAAAAGTTTAACTATAATATACCTTACTATCTATTTACTAATGCTAATAGCATTAGGATTAACAAGAGTTAATTTAGAAATCTAAGCTTATACTATCTCAGCTTAAACCTACTCCTATTCCCATTCTAAGCCCTATACCAGGGATATGCAATTAGCGGACCTCCAGCTGTTGCCAAACTACAAGTCCCATGAGGCATAGAGAGACTCTGACAGCATAAGCATGTAACCCAGAGGCAGAGGCATGATGGGACTTGTAGTTTGGCAACAGCTGGAGGTCCGCTAATTGCATATACCTGCCCTATACTAACTATCCTGTAAAGAAAAGATGTCTATATTAAGAGTGATCCGGTACAGTCACGTGATCTCCCCACTATGGGGTTTCCGTCTTCTACTGCCCCTCTTCTCTACTGAAGAGGTAAGTATGTATACGCATCTCATCTTTACAAGATATAGGTATTATAGAGCTTAGACTGGGAGTGGGAGCAGGTTTAAAGTCAGTGGCGGCTGGTGCTCAAAATTTTTGGGGGGGCGCAAACAAACTGAAAAAAAAAAAAATCAATTGCCGCCACTGTGCCCATTAAACGCAGCCACTGTGCCCAAACGCCACCAGTTTGCCCCCTCAAATACAGCCAGTTTGTTTCCATATACAGCCAGTTTGTCCCCATATATAGCCAGTGTGCCCCCATATATATATAACCAGTGTGCCCCCATATATACAGCCAGTGTGCCCCCATATATACAGCCAGTGTGCCCCCCATATACAGCCAGTGTGCCCCCCATATACAACCAGTTTGTCCCCATATATAGCTATAGCCAGTGTGCCCCCTATACAGCCAGTGTGCCCCCCTATACAGCCAGTGTGCCCCCCTATACAGCCAGTGTGCCCCCCTATACAGCCAGTGTGCCCCCCTATACAGCCAGTGTGCCCCCCTATACAGCCAGTGTGCCCCCCTATACAGCCAGTGTGCCCCCCCATATACAGACAGTTTGTCCCCATATATATAGCCAGTGTGCCCCCCTATACAGCCAGTGTGCCCCCCTATACAGCCAGTGTGCCCCCCTATACAGCCAGTGTGCCCCCATATACAGACAGTTTGTCCCCATATATATAGCCAGTGTGCTCCCATATACAACCAGTTTGTCCCCATATATAGCCAGTTTGTCCCCATATATAGCCAGTGTTCCCCCCTATACAGCCAGTGTGCCCCCAAATGCAGCCAGTTTGTCCCCCATATACAGCCAGTTCCCTCCATATTCAGCCAGTGTGTCCCCATATACAGCCAGTTCCCCCCAAATGCAGCCAGTGTGTCCCCAATATACAGCCAGTTCCCCCCATATTCAGCCAGTTTGTCCCCAATATACAGCCAGTTCCCCCCAAATGCAGCCAGTTTGTCCCCAATATACAGCCAGTTCCCCCCAAATGCAGCCAGTTTGTCCCCAATATACAGCCAGTTCCCCCCATATTCAGCCAGTTTGTCCCCAATATACAGCCAGTTCCCCCCATATTCAGCCATGTTCCCCCCCATATTCAGCCAGTGTGTCCCCAATATACAGCCAGTTCCCCCCATATTCAGCCAGGTTCCCCCCCATATTCAGCCAGTTTGTCCCCAATATACAGCCAGTTCCCCCCAAATGCAGCCTGTCCCCCCCCCAGCCCTGCACTTACCTTCCTCTGTCCGCGCCGTCCTCGATGTGTTCTCCCGCCCTCGATGTCGCTTCAGCCAATCAGGTTACCGGTAACCAGATCCGGGGAACCTGATTGGCTGAAACCTCCACAGTCTTCTCCAAGGAACGCACCCCCGTGCGTACCTGGGAGGAGTTTTTGGAAGCCGAATACAGCGTGAGAGCTGTATTCGGAAAGCCTATCAGAGCCGCTGGCTCTGATAGACACTTCCAGATCACACCCACCGCCGGCCGCCGCTCTAATTCATATGGCCGGCGCTCACCAGGAGGCCGGCCATATGAATAGTGGGCAGCGCGGCAGCGGTGACAATACATAGATTCATGCAATGCATGAATCTGTGTATTGTATTTCAGTGGCGGTGCGGGAGCGAGAGGGGGCGGCGCTCCGGCGCCCTCTATGGACGCACCGCCACTGTTTAAAGTATAACTAAAAGCAAAAGTTTTTTAGTTTTGGATAGAGTGAAGAAGGATTAGAACACCTGTCAGTTTTTATTGCTGTCTCTGCTCCCGGTAGTGAGAGTCACCCTCTCTATTTGTCCTGTCTACCATTATCATCAAAAGTAAAATTAAAATAAACCCAAAATGTTTGGTTCTCCAGGAAAAGTAATAGAGGGTAAGTTCTCCAGTGGGGACTATAGTTCTGGTGACCTAGGGGTCCCAAAGGCATTCCCTTAATTTGCAGAAATGTTCTCACTTCCTGTTTTGGCTTTGGGAACGAATGTGAAGGGAAATCTCCCCAATGGGACACAGATGCCAAAAAATAAACTGACAGGGGTTATAACCCTCCCTTACTCTATTCAAAAGGTAAAAACAAGTTTTGCCTATAGTTCTTCTTTAACCACCATAAATGAGGGGCAGGGGGCGGTTCCCTTGTTCTGGGACGAATTCATATGACATTGTTCCACTCACGCGGCAATTGGTGGGACAAGTTGCATCACCGATCACGGTAGAGAGCCAATGATGAGTCAATCAGCGGCATTTTCTCACAGGGGAGATCTACACAGAAAATTAGGGCACTGATTATCAGTGCAGCCCCAACAGTGCCCAGCAGTGATGCTAGTCAGTACCCAGCAGTAATGCCAATCAGTGCCCATCAGTGATGCCAGTCAGTGCTGCCTTTTAGTGCCCATCAGTACTGCCCATTAGTGCCCATAAGTGCTGCTTATCAGTGCCACTTATTAGTGCCCATTAGTGCCACCTATCAGTGCTCTTCAGTGCTGCATATTAGTGCCTCCTCATCAGTGCCACCTCATCAGTGTCCCCTCATCAGTGGCTATCAGTGCAGCCTCATTAGCGCCCATCAGCAAAGAAGACAAAAAATTACGTAATTACAAAATTTTATAACAGAAACTAAGAAAAATATATTTTTTCTTAAATTTGTGATATTTTAACTACTTAAGGACCGAGCCTCTTTTTGACACTTGTTGTTTACAAGTTAAAATCTGTTTATTTTTTGCTAAAAAATTACTTAGAACCCCAAAAAAAAAAATATATATTTTTCAGACACCCTCAAGAATAAAATGGCGGTCGTTGCAATACTTTATGTCACACCGTATTTGCACAGCGGTCTTACAAGCGCAAGACCACTTTTATCTGAAAGCCAGCCACTCGCCGTTGTTGAAAATACCGGGGTTATGGCAGCTAGCTGCCATAACAACGGTATTTAGCATCAAAGTACCAACGTACAATGACGGCGATTTGTGCTAAGTGGTTAAAAAAAAAAAAAAACAGTGGTGATTAAATACTACCAAAGAAAAACTCTATCTGTCGCAAAGAAATTATAAAAATTTAATTTGGGTACAGCATTGCATGACTGCCCAAATGTCATTCAAGGTGCGACAGCGCTGAAAGCTGAAAATTTACTTTACATGTACAGTAAAACCTTGGTTTGAGAGTAACTTGGTTTGAGAGCGTTTTGCAAGACAAGCAAAATGTTTTAATAAATGTTGCCTTGATATACAAGCAATGTCTTGATATAAGAGTAGCGTCATGTCACAACTGAGTATAAAAAAGAAGAGAGGCGCCTCTAAGTGTAGCAATATGGTTACATTTACTGAAGGTACAACATTTAGCAACTTATTGCTACACTTAGAGGTGCCTCTTTTCTCTTTTATACCCTGTAAAAAAAATGCTTTGATATACAAGTGCTTTGGATTACAAGCATGTTTCTGGAACAAATTATGCTTGCAAACCAAGGTTTTACTGTACATTAGCCCCCTTATGATGTTGGGTGCCGTCACAATAAATAGGCCGTGATGCCTGAGGTCAGTAGGCTCCTGATCGTGCGGCACTGTGATTGACTGCACTGTGATGATGTCATTGAGAGCTGGCAAGACAGGTTCCTGATGGGGTCGTTGGTTGACTCTGAGCTGTCCGTGACAGTTCAGGCACAGCTCTCTCTGGGGGTACTGATGGAGCACACCCCAGAGCAAAACAGTGACACTTATATGTGCAGGCTGGGCATTAATGCCGACCCGTCCTTCTGATGCTTGTATGCATATTACTGTTATAAACAGGTTAAAAATAATCTCTCCCTTTGCCCATTCAGGGATGGGAAATGGGACACTTTTTTTTTGATAACCCAACTCTCTTCCCCACTAACACTCGCCTTTACCTTGCTCCCCCATTGCTTCATTTTATGTCCTTTATCACCCTCTGCCAGGGGTCTCAAACTGGTGGCCCTCCAGCTGTTGCGAAACTACAAGTCCCATCATGCCTCTGCCTGTGGGAGTCATGCTTGTAACTGTCAGCCTTGCAATGCGTCATGGGACTTGTAGTTTTGCAACAGCTGGAGGGCCGCTAGTTTGAGACCCCTGCGGCATTCATCTTGGTGACCTTTGTCAGAGGGATAATAAGTGATGGAAGATACAGTACAAAATGTTACTGTAACCAGAACAGGAGGAGAGAGGAAACATTCCATTGAAGACACTTGTTTTGGTTGCAATTGTCTAACAGGGGACTTCAAATCACACTAGAGATCTTTTATTTCCTGTGGTGTTTCCAAGGCAGGAACGACACATACAGACCAAAAAAGATACTGCTAGAGGTTTTGATTTAATCCTTGATTACATTATCTAAAACAAAAAAGAATAACTTTGGCCATACATACACCTTAATAAGTTTATATGTATAATGACATGCTTTGTTTATCTCCTGTGTATTTTGATGCAGGTGCCCTATATTTAAAGAAGAAGTCCTGTTCAGCGCCCACACAGTGCATTGGAGAGACTGAAGAAACCTATATGAATAGTATTACAGTGAAAACCACGCCTGAGTGCTGCTTCACTGATCTTTGCAATTCAGCTGTTACAACCTCGGCCTCCTTCGCAACTGCCATTGCTGTCCTCGTGTCCTTGTGGGCGACCAGGCTCTTCTAAGCTCCCCCCACGCCTTCTCATCTCTTCTCACCTCAGATAAATTTGTTACCAAGCTCTTCTCTTTTTTTTTTTTTTTTTAAACAGATACATACGTTGAAGGGAACCATTTTGCAAGCCGAATTAAACATGACATACCTATTTTCAGGCATACAGTAGGCCCAAAGCTGGTTTGTCCACTAGGGGTTGATAGATATATATCTTTTGCCATAGTAACTAATCAGCCTCCAACAGCCCCATAATTACTGTCTGTTTTGGCTCTGCAAGAAGCCAGGCATTTTAAGAGGAAGCCATATTGTAATCTTAAGAAATGTCTTTACTGTCCACCCCCAACCACCCCATATTAAATTGAAAGAGCAATGGATAGGGGTTTACACATTCTGTGACCACAACACACGTTATTTCCCCCTGTCACAACCAAATGTGACCCATTTAATTGAATGGGGCCGAGCTGCAAACACCCCACAATTGCTGCATGTATGCTGATGTAGACATGCTGCATTTTATCGCAGCACACCAGCCCGAATCGCACTGCAATGTCAGTCAGCGCAGCGCCCGACGTTGTAGTGAATGAAGTGTACGCTTTGTAAGCTTTCAAATAAAGCTTGTACAAAACAAGAACAAATAGGGGGGACAGTGCAGTGAATCATGCATCACATTGCTCCCTAGCCAGCTGGCAACATAGGGATGCTGAATCGCTCCAGCTCCTCAGCGATTAGATTGAGGGCAGGTGTGAATTCGCTGGTTCACGCTTGTATGCTCTGCAATATCGCATGTGATTCGCACTGCACTACAAATCACATGCGATGTCCGTGTTATGCGATTTCAGCCATACAGATAGTATGGCTGATATCGCATTCGTACCAAACTCGCACAGGACCCTTTGGTTTGCACCAAAATCAGATCGCATGGGTGTTCACACCCATGCGATCCGAATCCGATTCATGTTCGAACTGTCAGTTCGCAGTGCGATATGTGAGCTGAAATGGGGATGTCATTAACAATGTATTGACTCTCCCCAGCAGTTCGCATATGGCAGTGTGAACTGCTGTGCAAGTAAGGTGCGATGCGGGAACCCGCAGTGGATTGGCAGGGTTCCTGCATCGCACAAGTGTGAACCGAGCCTAAGGCGAAACAATGTTTAAGACCTGCCAGGTGTCCTTGGACAGATTGTTTCATTTTGGGTATGCTGGTCCTTGAAAGCACTGAGTTAGACCTACATTACACTCAGTACTCAACACTCAGTAGCAGACACCTCTGACACATCCCCTCTCCCCCTCTGCAATACAAGTATGTGTGAGGATTCTTGCAATGAAGGGTGTGGCTGTTACTCAGCTCTGCCAGCCCAGAGCATTGCAGTGTGAGAGCAGAAAGCAGCATTTTCACTCAGAAAAAAAAAAGAAAAATAATGAGATAAGGTGTAAGACTTCAATTGGAATTGAAGTCTTTGTGGGTGTCTGTATCACAGAATCATGCATGATTCGCTGGCATCTTTGCCTCCTGCCTTTAGCAAGCTTCACTATGCAGCAGCAAGATCCTTTACAGCTTTGGCAATATAGAGGCTAAAGGAAACATTCCCTGAGAAATATGGAGTCTGTCATTGCTGTTTTTTTCTTCTGAAATCATAGTTCCCTGGCTGCCATGTCTTAAGTTCTTTCTGGGTCATCGGCCTGGAACAAGTCTTTAAATCAAGGAGTTCTGTCTTCATTGGCTACATTGTTCAAAGGTTGGTATTTTACGTTACAGCCAGGAAACCAGCATTTTCAGATGGAGGCCAACAATGGCAACCTCATGTAAGGTTTCCTTTTATTTGTTAATTAGCTATTATCTCAGCTCACGCAAAAACATTTCCTAAGTTAATAATTACACTCAGTAAAGACTAACAGAATGAAAACTCAGATGATTAAATTTTAATGAGAACGGAGACGTTTACAGGAACTAATGGGAGTCATGCGACTTTCATGACGTCACTGATGGTAAGCCAGATAGACAATTCTGGTAATAGGCATGTTTTAAAGCAGTACTCCAGGAAAACAGCTAAATTCACAGATAATACCTAGATAGGGGCTGTGATACCTTATCACTGCCTTTTAAATTCCTGAGAAGTATCTCATCCTACACTGTGGTTTAATTAGGGTTATTATCATAGGCGTGCGCACAGGGTGTGCCAGGTGTGCCTAGGCACACCCTAATCACCCTGTGCTGCGCAGATTCCTCCTGCTGCTTTTGCGGCAGAGAAAGAGACTGGGGAATCTCTGTCCTCAGTCCCTTTCTCTGTCTCAAATGTGGGACATCAGGGGTCTGTTTAGACCCCTGATATTTCACCAAAGCCCCCCAATGGGGCTTCTATAAAATTGTAAAAGAGCAAAAATAAAGAAATAATTAAAATAAACTACTGACACCAATCTCTGCCCTACTGACATCGTCCACTGCTCTACTGGCACTGTCCATTGCTCTCTCTCTCTCTCTCTCTCTCTCTCATATATATATATATATATATATATATATATATATATATATATATATATATATTATATACATACACACACACACACACACACATGTGTTTGAGCTTTGGGGTGCACACTCTAATGCAATAGGCTGGGCACACCTATGGTTATTATGAAAGCCTCTGATATTTTTTTTTCTTATCACACATTACCTTATTGCGTATAATCAATAGGCTCTACTTGTTTGTTTATAATGTTTTGTTTTTTATATTATCCTATGAATAAAAGACATTTCTGTAATCTACTTATCTGATTATTTAGCAATCAAAGCATAATTCTATTTTAATTTATGATGGTTGTAGTATACTTTGAAGGGGATTGGTTAGGATTTGCCTCCTGTAAAATTATGTCCTGTCAATGACACATAAGAACATTATCATTTCAATCCTGTGAGGTTAGTTTGTTAGGGAATTCCGTTACCACTGCATATGGAAAGATATCTTTACATAAAAGTGGTAGTAATCCCTTATATATACCCAATAAAGTGACTGGCCTCAGGTGATACACATAAATTGTGTCTCTGTTATTCTACATCCATTTAAACTCCAGAATGTATAAAGCCTGTCTGAGCTGTCAGAAAAAAAGGGGGCGGAGAGCTGAAATTACACACTGCACAGCTCAGTGAGAAGAGCTCTGAGCGCTGATTGGATGGAATGGACACACCCTCCTTCACAGAGCACTCAGGAATAGGGCTGAGGCTGTCAAGCAGCTGGAGCTCCCTCCCCTGTCACCTTTTTTCTCTTGGTGTTCGGAAAAATCAGAAGTCACTCATGCTGATAGCAACGGAACAAAGCAGCAGAGGGAAATGACACTTATGCCGCGTACACACGACCGCTTTTCTCGACGAGAAAAACTGCATTTTTTTTTTCGCTGAGAAAAACGATCGTCTGTGGGCTTTATGTCGTTTTTCTCGTTGAGAAAAACGGCATAAAAAACGACGAGAAAAATTAGAACATGTTCTAAATTTTCTCATCGTTTTTTCCAGCATTTTTTTCCGCGGCAGTTTTCCCATAGGGAAACACTGCCGCGGAGCCCACAGACGGTCGTTTTTCTCGTCAAGAGAAAAAATGACGGGAAAAACGACCATGTGTAGGGAACCAAGCGGTTCCCTCGTTTTTCCTGTCATTCACGGCGGTTTTTTAACCGCCGTGAATAATGATCGTGTGTACGCGGCATTAGTGCTCTTAACTAAGAAAGGTACACACTAAAAAGGCATATGGTTTGTTCATAGTTAATGCCTAAGGTTTACAAACATTTTAAGAGCTGTGAAAATGTGCAATAGATTTTGATAGCAGTCTGTTCCAGCCAGCTCTGTGGATTGTTTTAAATATATTTCAAAATGCACAAAATTCAACCAGCAATAAATATTTATAGTTTTTTTTTATAACTGACTTTTATTGAAGTTTAGCATAGTACAATATCATGAGCAGAAGACATTACAGTATACATTATTTGTAGCACATTGTTGTTTACAGCGACAATTACGCAAAAAGAGAATTAATCCTTTATACAAAAAGACAAGCAATGACTTAATTGCAGGTTACATTATAATTGTAGCATGAACAACTCTGGAAATAACAATGCTCATTCGGGAACGTGAGCACTTCGAGACTATAGTCCACAGCTGTAATCTTGTGTAAAGTTTAGACATCTATTTCATATTACTTAAAGGGGTTGTAAAGGTTTGTTTTTTATTTTCTAAATAGGTTCCTTTAAGCTAGTGCATTGTTGGTTCACTTACCTCTTCCTTCGATTTCCCTTCTAAATGTTTTTTTTTCTTTGTCTGAAAATCTCAAATCATGTTCCTCCTCAGTAAACACAGCGTCTCCCCGCAGGGATGTAGTCCCAAGGGAGGGGGGCGAGCACGCTGACTAACCCCCAGCCAACGGCTCGGATGATGGGGGCAAGCTTACTGAGGAGGAACAGGAAGTGAGAAATTCAGACAAAGAAAAAAAACATTTAGAAGGGAAATCGAAGGAAAAGGTAAGTGAACCAACAATGCACTAGCTTAAAGGAACCTATTTAGAAAATAAAAAACAAACCTTTACAACCCTTTTAAGGCTGTCTGAGTTGCTCAAAACCACAGCTCCAGAGTTGCCTATCTTAGGATATTTCTTGGAGGGGTATAGTTTACAATTACTGTAAGGGCGTAGCTTGGTGGTGAGCAAAAAGTATAAAAAGAACCAGGTACAGGGGGTCCCCGACTTACGAACGCCCGACTTACGAACCCCTCCTACTTACGAACCGGGCACTGTGGGGACCCTCTGCCGTTCTTCGCGGTCCATCTGCTGTTCTGCGCATGCGCGGCCAGACCGAGCCTCGGAAAATTTCGGAAATGTCTGTAATTGGCCGCGCATGCGCAGAACGGCATTCAACGGAACATCGGAAAACATCGGAAATGTCCGTAATTGTCGTTCTGCGCATGCACGGCCGACTTACGAACATTTCTGATTTACAAACAGGAGGAAAGTCCCTAACGGGATCGTAACCTGGGGACCCCCTGTAAAGGAGAGCATGAACAGAAGAAACAAATAGAAGGGTACTGTTGCAACCGTGCCAACTGACTCATGTGCAGCACATAAAAAGGGGGTTACAGGTCTCTGGTTAGTGGAAAATTAAAGTTATGTGAGGTGCTCCTTAAAGAGTAATTTTAGTCCCCAAAATGCTGGCCCCACCACCTCAATGGTCCCACCATCTTTAAACAATAAATTGTGTGCACAGATTAACCCGAGGGTCTCTGTGCAGAGTCGGTGACACGCATGTGCCATGAGGCACCATCAGTGCAACATTATTCTCACCCAGGAAAAAAAGGAGGAAGTTTTGTTCTGCTGAATAAAAAAGTCTAAATACTTTGGGGGAGAAGGAGGGAGCTGGAGCCAATAGCAAATAACGTGTTTTTTAGGATGAAGGTCCGCATTAAGATTCCACAGCTCCCAGACTGTATTGAACGATTCAAGTTTGTCATAAAGGCATGCACTGAGGTTCTCCATTGTTTAAGATCTCTATTTCTGGTGTAGAGCTCTATGAGGGATGGTGGCTCTACGCTTTTCCCTTTAAAGGGCTACCAGGCATCCAGTCTAATATTTATAATTATGACTATTGATTGTGTAGATGCAGGGAGTGTCTGATTGCTTTAAGAAATGGATGCAGCATTTGAATTGATTTATTTTTGTCTTTTGATTAAAACCAACAGACTTGTGTCTTATTTTAACTTGACTAACTGTATAACAATGTAGGCATCACTATCAGTGATGTTCTGAGAGGCTGATGGGTAAACACAACTTATTTCTAAGAAGAAGCTATGAAAAAAGACCAACGCTAAAATCAAAAAGTCTCAGATGACTTGATGTCTTTAGCTTCCCTCTAGACTGTTATCAGTCTTCCCAGAATAAAATCTTTGCCTGTCATACCTAATGTAGGGCTACCCTGAACATGTGACCTTGAAAATGGACAATCCCAAAATGTTATGTTGTGCAAATTACTGAAACGCATAGGTGTAAAGTCAGTAAATACTTTTTTTTTTTTAACTAGCCAATGATGAATGCATCCCCCATTCCAAAACTGATGAAAGATCTTTTGAGCAGGCAATGATATGAGCATGCATTGATAATTATCTTTAAAAAATTAGAAAAATCAATAACTCTAGAAATGGGTAAATTTTTTTTAGGCCTAGAGAGATTGTTCATACAAAGAGCAATGCCCAGTGTGCAAAACAACACGTCTTTATTGTTTGTCTTCAACAACATTTATCTTATGTCTTTGGCTACCTATGGATATGGATAGATTTCTTTTGGGTGTGTCACCCAATAAACTCCATTGATTATGTGTGACTTTGGATGTGGCATTCGAGCATTATAGAGTCCTTGGGGCATTATAAGCTCATTTGGGAGGTAGAGGCTGAATGGTTTAATGTTTTCTGTAAATACTTTCAGGAAAAAATTGTTAACACATAGATCATTATATTAAGCATCTTTGATGTATGTTCTTATTTTCAGAAATCTCGACTTTGCCCTTCCAACAACATGCATTTTTTTTAAAATTAGGTTTCATTTGTTGCTTGTAACTGCCTGTTGTTGCTTGTATTACCCTACTAAGAGAAGCTGTACTAGCCAGGAAATGTGAAGAAGGCTTATTTTTTGTTGTTGCCGTTATTAAAGGATTTAAGCATAAAAACACAGAAATGAGACAGAAGAAACACTGGCAGAGCATCCATATAATATATCATTTATAGAATGAGAACACTGAGCAATTAAAACAATCACATGGAAAATAAAGGTGAATCAGAGAGCAGCTTTATCCCGAAAGATGTTCCAATATTTTCTCCGATTATCCAATACATTACATGTTACTACAATAGAAGGATATCCTTTCTTATGCATGTTAAATCATCACTCTATTATTGCTTGTTCTCCTCTATCATCTCCTCTTCTCATCTGTTCTCTCCCTTCTTTTTCTTCTCTCCTATCTTTTTTAATTTTTTATTTCCTCCTCCCTCTTGTCCTCTCCTCCTCTCCTTTCGAATCTCTATTCTTTCCACTTTCCTACTGTTCTCAGTTCTCCCAACTCCCTATCTATCCTATCTTATCTGTTCTCTTGAATTACCTCTACCTCTCTCCCCTCTCTACTCTCCTTTCTCTAACCTCTCCACTCATCTACATACTCTCCACTCTCATCTCCCTAACCTCTCCACTTTCCACATCTTTCTCTCTCTCTCTCAAGTTTGCTACACAGTCTGGCATTGATAACAGCACAAAAAAAACACATTGGGATTGATTTACTAAAACTGGAGAGTGCAAAATCTGGTGAAGCTCTGCCTAGAAACCAATCAGCTTCCAGTTTTTATTGTCAAAACTTAATTGAACAAGCTTAAAGCGGTTGTATACCCAAATCTGTAACTTTGCATGTAATTATGTCTCCTAATCTCCCCAATCTATTGGCATTTTTTTTTCTGCCTACCTGCTTCCTTTTCGTGTTATCGCTATATTCCCGAGTGATGACGTTGATACGTGCATGCGCCGTATCATCGATACATCCGGCAGGCCGAGAGCCTGCCGGAAACATTCTTTGTGTATGTCGGGGCTGCGTCATTTCCTGTTGTTGACGTCAGCCCCGGCATCCCGCGATGGTTAGGCAGATATTTCCTCCCCAAGAGGATCATGGTTACCTTGTGACTCCTACGTCTCTGGAGCAAGCTGTGAGTCACTATGTCTCGCCTATGCCTATGCCTCGTTTCCATAGTAACCGGAAACGAAGAAGAGGCTTGACTATGTTATTACTGCACATGCGTGGGATTACCGCGACGATTAGGTACTAAGGGCGGAAGTAGATATCACATCAAACCAGGAAGACCACAGTGGAGATGGCACAGGCGAGGATACAAGAGAAACGGGAACAAATAAGACATAAATACAGTAAGATAAAGATTTTATGTATATACATAGCGATCAATCGTTTTTAATTTAAGAGGTCTTTCATAATATTAGGAAATTGTAATTAATGTTGGAGGGTTTACTACCGCTTTAAGTTAGAAGCTGATTGGCTACCATGGACAGCTGCACCAGATTTTGCACTCTCCAGTTTTAATAAATCAACCCTTGTCTCTCTTATTTATCCTCACTATTCTCCTCTCTATCCTCCCAACTCTCTACTTTCTACCATCCCCACTCTCCTCTATTTCCTTTCTACTCTCCTCCTCCTTATGTATCCTTTCCACTCTCTTCTCTGTACTCTTCACTCTGTTCTACTCTCCATACTCCCATCTGTTTTCAATTGTCCTAACTCTCCTCTCTTCTCTCTGTATTTTCTCCTCTCTTCCCTATCTGTTCCTGTCTTCCTCACTCTCCTCTCTGTGTCCTCTTCACTCTCCTATCTGTGTCCTCTTTACTCTCCTCTCTGTGTCCTCTTCATTCTCCTCTCTGTGTCCTCTTCACCCTCCTCTCTGTGTCCTCTTCACTCTCCTCTCTGTGTCCTCTTCACTCTCCTCTCTGTGTCCTCTTCACTCTCCTCTCTGTGTCCTCTTCACCCTCCTCTCTGTGTCCTCTTCACTCTCCTCTATGTGTCCTCTTTACTCTCCTCTCTGTGTCCTCTTCACCCTCCTCTTTGTGTCCTCTTCACTCTCCTCTTTGTCCTCTTCACTCTCCTCTCTGTGTCCTTTTCACTCTCCTCTCTGTGTCCTCTTCACTCTCCTCTTTGTCCTCTTCACTCTCCTCTCTGTGTCCTTTTCACTCTCCTCTCTGTGTCCTTTACACTCTCCTCTCTGTGTCCTTTACACTCGCCTCTCTGTGTCCTCTTCACTCTCCTCTTTGTCCTCTTCACTCTCCTCTCTGTGTCCTTTTCACTCTCCTCTCTGTGTCCTCTTCACTCTCCTCTCTGTGTCCTCTTCAACCTCCTCTCCTCCTTCTGTCCTCTCGATTCCCCTCTCCTCTGTATATCTCTACTCTCCTCTCACCGCTTCTCTATCGGTCTTGCTATTTACGGACATAGACTGGCACTGAATAAAAGAAAAGACACAAACGGGAAACAGGAAACAATGCCAATTTCCAGGAATTACCAATGGCTCTGCTGTGTAATTCTTTAGCCTGATATAATAAAGAAGAAAAATAATATTGTGTGTGTGTGATCCAAGCACTTACCTCCCAGCAAGTATTAAATATCAGTTCATCTTTAATCTCTAATATAGATGATGAATTTATGGACTGGCAAAACATCCACCTGTCTATTCTTACTGCTTTTTAAACCAAGAACCATCAGGTTTTGTAATAGATAACACCTTTCATCTGATTAGATCTTTAATTTCTGGGCTTCCACCATCACATCAGAGCAGTGCATGTTGACGATGGCAGGATTAGGTTGTTGAACTTTTAAAGAGTTCCCTCCAATCCCCCTGCTGGCTCAAAAAACTGGGCAACATTTTTGAGTTCCTCCCAGGTGGTAAGTGACAGTTAAATAGAAGGTTTTAGCTCTTGGCAATAGGCAAGTAACTACAGTAAATAAAATAGTGGTGCTTGAGGTACAGATTATCAAAAATTAGTAGTAGTTTTTGGTGAACACATATTTTGAGTTATTGTTTTTGTGTTCTTTCATATTTCATGTTTGGCTCATATTTTTGGTATTATTTTAAATGTAGAGATTTGTGGATTAGCAATTAGAGCTTTCACTGGCTCAGGGCAACCACAGGTTGCAGGAAAGAACATTTCTAGATTCCACCATCAGCACAATCAGTGTTGATGGGGGAATCCCTCCAGCAGTATTAATTATCACTACTGAACAAAAATAGTAATACAGTAATGTACCTTCGTCCTATCAATTCAAGAAAAAATGGCAGAAAATTTGAGGCAACTTTGGACTTTCACGGTACGGTAAAGACTCACATATGCAAATATATAAAAAATATGAATTTATTAAGACAAGACATAATTAAAATAGTCCTTTAAAGCAAAAATACAATACACACAAGCTTCAATCTCTGAAAAAGAACTGCAAGAGTAGACGTGTATCCATCCATGGAAGGAGGATCAGATATTCGTCCCTTGTCAGTTCAACCTCTACATGTTTCGCAGTGGGACCGCTTCTTCAAGAGTATACCTCAGAGTTTATGTGTGGATATCACGACAAAGAACAAACATATATATATAAGTAAACTTCAAAACAATAAAGTCAAATATATACATAGTAATAGTTGCAAATATTTTGGACACACTTGGAACCAGGGGCGGATCCAGGGGGGGGCAACAGGGCAATTGCCCCCCCCGAGACCATCTGTCACACTCACTTGCTTGCTCTGTTTTTTTTTTTTGCGCCTGATCTCTCGGACTTTGGGGACCCGGTACCGGCCGGCCATAGGTCTTCTGGACCCCAAAATTGGCACACATGTAACCCCATGTCTCTTCTACAAGTGTTTATAATTTGGTGTCTGTGTGACCTACGGCCGGGGAGAAACGATTTTTCAAAGCCGGGCACCCCTTCCATAGACTCCAATGTTAAACGGTAATTTCTCCGGTGACTTTGCGGACCCGGTACCGGCCAATCGTAGGTCCCCTGGACCCCAAACTTGGCACACATATAGCCCTATGTCTCCTCTACAAGTGTGTCTGGGGTACCTACGGCGGCCGGGGAGAACCGATTTTTCAAAGCTGGGCACCCCTTCCATAGACTCCCATGTTAAACATCAGTCTATTAATGGGCACAGTGAAGCATGGGCACAGTGAGGCATGGGCACAGTGAGGCAAAGTGAGGCATGCAGATGGACACCCTAGGCTTATACTCGAGTCAATACGTTTTCCCAGTTTTTTGGGGGTAAAATTAGGTGCCTCGGCTTATATTCGGGTCGGCTTATACTCAAGTATATACAGTACTTGTTCTGTGGCTGCGGCTGCCTCTCTGAGTCTCTCTCTCAGTTTCTCACATCAGCCGATCAGCGGCGCTGAGAGAGAGACTCGTCTAATGTAGTTACGTGGCGCACTGACACAATACCAGAAGCGGAGGAGGAGGTGGGTGGAGCCTCTTCCCTGCACTCGTTGATAACGCCTGGGCTGCTTGGCGTCTAGCAACGAGTGACGTCAGTGAGTCACGTCGGGCCACTCTGCGGGCAGGTGCGATAGCGTGCGGCTCCACAGACGGGTAAGAAAGCGGGCAGCTCCGCTTGCGGCACGGTTTGTGGGCGGGCGGCGCGGTTCGTGGGCAGACCGTGCTGCTCAGTGTGTTGACAGCGCAGGTGAGAGTGAGAGAGCAGGCTCAGTGTGGCAGCTGGCCAATCAGCTAGCCGGGAGCGGGGGAGCAGAGAGATGAGATCATCTCTCACCGCCCGTGCCTGTCCTGCATTCCTTCAGTGGCTTCCGCCCTCACTGTGCAGGCTGCAGAGAGATTACATTATCTCTCTGCTGCCTGACTCTGGGACACAGCAAGAGGCAACCAAAACTACACCTTAGCAGGCAAGTTAGTGACTATCCGCAAGGTGTGGCAGGCGACGTGGCAAGTGACAATCCGCAAATTGTGTCGGGTGACGTGGCAAATGACAATCTGCATCTGGTGGCAGGCAAGTGACAATCCGCAAGGTGTGGCAGGTGACGTGGCAAGTGACAATCCGCAAGGTGTGGCAAGTGACACGCTCAGGGCTCCCACTGATTCTGCATTGAATTATTTAATTTTATATTACAATGTAATAATAGAAATAATGCGCTTCAATCATCCTGAGACCATAATAACCTTGGTGCCGGGATGATTGAAGCGCCGACACCAACCATTTCCCCGATAAATTTCCCACAAAAAAAACATATTTTTTGGCAGTGCCCCTCCCGAGAAAAGACTCTGGATCCGCCCCTGCTTGGAACCCAACTCTGTCTACAGCAGAGCTATTGTGTTCTCCTGGAAGGGGTAGAGGGCACGGGAGCCATCCCTGCCAGCAGAACACAATGACTTTTGCCAGCGGTTATTGCATGTAAAAATCCAACATGCTGGTTGTACCCAAGTGGATCGATGGATCAACTTGGGTACAATCAGCCTGCCCATAGATGGTTCGAATCTTGGCCGGTCCATGCTAAACCGACCAAGATTTGAACCGTCTTTGGCAGGCTTAAGGTACTCAAGATAATCAGCCCACTTGGATCCACCTGTGTCTAAAATAACACTTTGAAGTAGAATTCAAGGGTCTCCAAACCATGGCCCTCCAGTTGTTCAAGAACTACAATTCCCATCATGCCTAGCCATGTCTGTGAATGTCAGAGTTTTACAATGTCTCATGGGTCGTGTAGTTCCGCAATAGCTGGAGGGCTGCAGTTTGGAGATCCCTGGGGTAGATTAACCCTTTAAAAATAGGGTAAGGCCCCTTTCACACGGAGGTCCGTTCAGGTCCGCCTGTCAGTTTTTTAGGCGGACCTGAAACGGATCCTCCATGTACCCCTATGGAGGCACGGATGTCAGCGGAGACATGTCCGCTGACATCCGCTCCGCCAAAGTGTGACGGAGGAAAACCCTATTTTTCCTTCCGTCGGCGGAGCGGATCGGATGACAACGGACTCTACGGTCCGTCATCATCCGATTCCCCATAGGGGAGAGCGGCGCTCTGACAGGGCGGTCCCTGCACAGTGTGCGGGGACCGCCCAGTCATCCGTCGGCTCAGCGGGGATCAACGGAGCGATCCCCGCTGAGCAAGCGGAGCTTCACGGGGCGGATCATGACTGATCCGCCCCGTGTGAAAGAGCCCTAAGAAGTATTTCTGATTTCACACAGTGGCAGTGTTATCTGGCTAACATTTGAAATTCACTCAGTAATTTTACTAGGTGCTTGGAGCTGCCCATTCAGTCCCAAAAGGATCCAAATAAGATGATGCTGTTGATGTTCTCGAAAGTGCTTCATACCTCACATGTTTTTCTGCACACACCCTCTTGAATAAACACAAAGGAATTCAGTAATATCTAGTTGTTTGGTAATTTGACAGTGGGATAGAAAGTAAGCGACTGATGAGTAATGCTTTCCAACATGCCTCCAATGCCAGCCACAGGGAATGGGAGGAAAAGTCAGCAGATGACTACATGACAGCTCAAGATTTCCAGCACAAGGTTTGGATGTACAGTAAGTGTAAAACATGAACATTCCACTTCTCCCCACCACCAAATAAAAAGTATCGGTTGCACTCTAATGCAACCAGTTATTTTAAACAAGTTCCCAGCTGGACATTTTTTTATTTGCATCGTTACATGCCCCCCATGGCCGTGCCCAGCTACCCATGCCTTTTATTTATAATTTTTTTTACAAAAGGTTGCAAATTGGTCTTGAAAAAGGTCAGAAAAAATGACAAGATTTAGCTTCTATAGACTTTAATGGGGTTCAGGCACTATGCTCAGTATTTGCAGATGTTTGTCAAGTGTTCAGTGAACGTCCAGCAAGCCAAACTTTGCTTTGCTTACATTTCCTCATCACTACTGGGGTTTAAGCTGCAAGCTGTAGAGAGTGAAATGTAAATTACTTAGGGGGGGACATGGGTACTGGGGAATTGAGCTGTGTGGGCTGAATGGCAGGTCTAATGCCCTGTACACGCGATCGGATTTCCGATGGAATAAAATCCAATGGATTTTTCCATTGGAAATCCGATGAAGCTGACTTCCATCAGTCTTGCCTACACACCATCAGTCAAAAATCCAACCGTCCCAAGCTCTGTGACGTAAAACAGTCAGAATAGCAGAGAAAAATGAAGTTCAATGCTTCTGAGCATGCGTTGACTTGATTCTGAGCATGCGTGGGTTTTTTCTCCGATGGAGTTCCCCACAGACGATCGGAATTTGCTATCGTTTTTTCGGGCCCACACACGGTCGGTTTTTCCGATGAAAAAAGTCCATCTGTCTTTTTTTATCAGAAAAACCGATCGTGTGTACGCGCCATTAGAGAGTCTGATTTCTGTATAGCCAACACAAGCCGTGGCCTAGGGCATAAAGTTGGTTGGGCAGGCACACAGACACAGTTCACATTGCTGTTTTCCTGTTTTCTTGTATTTGCCCTAAAGACCATTCCTGGTTTGTTTTATTTGGAACTATATATGTTCATTGAAAGAGCTGGTCACATTGGTCTCTGGTCTCTGTTCCAGCTGTTGATTAGCATACTGTTAATTAGATCACTGTTAGCTGTTGGCTGTTCCTTAGATGTGCTAATGATATTATTATTTATAGTTTGCATTGTTTAGGATAATGTGTTCAGGCTCTTACCTGATCTTGTGTGGTATATATTATGTGTGAATTTACAGTAAAGTCAGTTCCAATTTTCACCTAAGCTAGTGTCGTATAGTTCTTGGGTGCAATGCTCAGCTATAATGCCTGGTTCCTGGTTCCAGAGTGGAGGAAGCTGTATCTTAATGGAGGCACCCAGGCTGGGTGCTAGGCGGTCCGTCACAGGCCCACAATGAGAAGCCCCTGGAATCTTACATACTTTGAATAATCCAAAAGTGGGGTCTTCCTATCATAATTCCTGACTCCCTGGTAGTGGCTACATCTGGTGTGCTGACCTAAAACTCAGCACAGAGATCTCGCCAATAGTGATCTCACCAAGAGTCTCAGAGAGATATGAGAAACTGAAAGCTGAACGCCCAAAAAAAGTTACAATGCAGTGCCCCCCTACCCCCACAGAAAGGGGGGAAGGTGGCAAAGGAGTAAGCATTACTTGCCGTATTCCTCACTCGACCAGCAGCTGGTGCTCTCCTCTGATGTTCTCTGCTCCCAGGATGTGGGCGGATCATGGAGAGGCACAGCTTTGTGGGGCTGGTCATGCAGCTGGGAGGAAGTGCAAAGGAGAAGTAATACGGTTAGTATTACTTATTCCTTACCCCTTAGACAAAATAAGAAATGAACCCTTGTTGTACATTGGGGGAGGGGGCACTGCATTGTAGCATCTATCAGCTTTAACTGGGTTGACCCTTTAAGGGCTGTTTAAAAATGTTTTTCATTTAAACTGTAGAACAGTATGATGCATCCCATCTCCTCTTAACATGTTCCTCGTGTAGCGGTCCTGCCCCAGCTTCTCCCCTCTCTTCACGGCTGGTTTTTCTCGTCTAGGGGTATCTGGGAGAAGGGGGAAAGATGCACACCACCAGCTCGGCTCTCTGATGTAGGATGCAGAGATATGAGCTAAACCATTTACCCTCGGGTCTGCGTTTTAGGCCAGAGCCTCAGCTTCCTCTGTGGAGGATGATTGCCACTGTCACTGACAGGGTCATATGGCTTCCAGTAACAAGAGTTCCACACCAAGAAAAGTCCAACACTGTTTTATTGCCTTGAAACTGGTTGACTTTTAAAATAACAGACAAGGTGCAGGGAAGAGTAGGTCCAGGCACAACTCATGAATTAAAGTTTCTCCTGTTCCGTTTAGTGCAAACAGGCTTGGCGCACAGTCGCTGCCACCGACCGTGAATTTGGCCACAGCCACCGACCTGGGCGAACGTTGAGGCCCCTGCCACAGGCCTTGGATGAGGCCTGCCACTGACCTGAGAAAGATGGGGCCCTGCCACAGACCATGAGAACATGAAGTACCTTCTTTAGAACAAACGACCCCTGTCAGAGGAAGACATCCATCCGGACGGTCACCAGAGGCCTCCACCGGCACCAGCAAATACTGCGCTGGCTCTACAGGGAGGTCACGTCTCCGGTCCCTTACGCCCAGGATTCAGGCACCCAATACCGGGGGGCACCTTAGGAATGCTTCGCCCTCGCGGGACCCAGTCGAAGGTACTGGGCCCCAGGCCTCCTGGTATAGTACCTCACCCCAGGCTGAAGGTGCCTGGGATGGAACTCGACTCCACGCGCCCAGGCCAAGGGCGCCTGGGCACAGACGAACCGCAGCAGCCCCAGGCTGAAGGTGCCTGGGGAATGGACCTCGTGCGCAAGATGTCCGCCCCCTTTTATATCCTCTTCCAACAGGCACAGCGGGTTCCCCGCCCCGCCGTACTACTGCCGCGAGAGGACAAAAAGGGCACGACTCTAGAATGGTAGTTCAACCCAGGTCCCAGGTGACAGCGCCACCCAGGGACCGCAGGGAACATGACACCATTCATACCTCCCACACTCCAAAGTGTCCA
This sequence comes from Rana muscosa, assembly GCA_029206835.1. Classification (NCBI taxonomy): domain Eukaryota; kingdom Metazoa; phylum Chordata; class Amphibia; order Anura; family Ranidae; genus Rana; species Rana muscosa. Next base: position 73,245,868 of record CM055125.1, read on the forward strand.
TAAATCCCTAAAATCAATGTATCTGGGCCATCTATGGCCCAGATACACCCCACTAAATTTGACACCCGCTACACTCTCCCCCCAGCAATTTGACACTGGTCCCCAGTGTCTGGATCAAGTCATGCCCCAAAGGGAGCCAATATAACCTCCATCAAGAGACTGTTTCAAAAAATGCGAAAAAAAATTGAATTTGAAAACTGGTAGTTGTGCCTGAACCTGACATGGAAGGGAAAAGAAAAAAAACGGAAACAACACCTAACAGTACTCATATCACAATAACACCATTACCACTTTCTCCCCCTCCCACATTACTAACTAAGACCCGCCCCATCCTCAGCGGTCTTGACAGATGTTCTCCTGCAGAGGGGATAAAAGAAAGTTAAACACAAAAACTTCCTGACACATATGTATGTGTTGGAATGAAAAAATCTCTCCAAAGAGAAATCCTTTCCTTCCATGAAGTGTGTGTGTGGTGCAAAGGGAATAACGTTGCGCAACACTGCCACCTGGTGACAGTGCCACGGTAAAGACACTTGTTGAATCCTTGTGTAACTTTTTTTTTCTCTGTACTTTGGCCCTGACTACCCCAAAGTCCATGATTTCTTTGCGAGAGGGAAGAAAAAGAGAAAACAACAGCAACAGTTCTCCATTCCTCAAAAGAGCACAACACCCATCAAACTCAGGTACAGTTCCTGAGTTTCCCGGGAAAGAAACAAACCCCGGAAAGTTCAGCAAACGTGCAAAGCACTAGGCAAGGAGTCTTTTCTCCTACAAGTAGAATCTGGGATGCGGCAAGACAAGGGGTTTGAAATGCTTATCCACAGTCTCTATGTGATATTCGACATCCTCCCCTTCTTTCCGTCGAATCAACACTTTGTCAGCATGGATGTGCCGACCCAACATCCACTCTGCTTTACAGTCCTTAAATCTTTGAGATGCTTTTGGGGAACAAGTGAGGTACCTGCGTGTGTGTGGGACTCTGATGTGTGTCCACGCGAAATCATTGTACCAACGGTCCCTGCAAACTTCCACTTCATAAAGCAGCTCCTTAGATAAGTATGGGTACTTCCACCCATACTCGCTGGCGACTTTCTGGCAGAACAAACGCTGTAGCCTAGACAAGGGAGGCATGGTAGAGCGGTCTCCCTCGCCCGGCAGGACGATTGAATCCGGATGACGAGGTGCCTTGACCACCTCCAAGTTGGGCATAGGTGCCCGCAGTGACAGTTTCTTATCCCCGGTGGTAGGTGCAGGATGCACCGGGGACCGAAGGGCAGGCAGGTGACCGGGTCCCTCCTCAGGCGCTGGTGCCTTCACCCGGGGTGTACTATCCCCTATGGACATAGGTGGATCCCTGGCTTTACGGGATGAGGAGAGAGGCATCTTGTCCCAGCCCTTCTCAGCAAACACTTCGTCTATGACGATGTCGTCTCCCACATCGGAGACCGACTCCAGGTCGGAGGTGTCACACTCCTCCGCGGGCAGGTAGTTGGTAGTGGACACCGAATCACTCCCACCCACGGGCTCAAGGGGCCTTGAATCCCCGACACCTCCGTCCCAACACCAAGTCCCAGTCCCTGGCTTACCTGGGCCCAAACTTGTGAAGGGATGTCCAGGACTCTTCCTACCGGATCCATCCGGGCTAGGCAAACGCAGGGGTTGTCCTCCATCTCGGCCGCTGGAAGCTCTCACAAGACCGACCTTCCTTGTTGGCGCTGGGAGTAAGGAAACTGTGGTGACCGAAGCAGCATCTCCGGATTTTGCATCCTCAATCCCTTTGTTCACGACCTCCACAGAGGTCTCTACAGTGCGCGGAGGGATGGCTGTCCAAGCGTTGATTTCTCCTTGTTGAGTGGCGGCGCCTGATGTAGGGCTGAGGTGGAAGACTCGAGGTCTCTCTATGGATTGCTCCACCTCAAACGTGAACTCCCCGCAGGCCTTGCAGTGACCGAAGGGCTTTAGCTGTACCACCAGTCCCGAACATCCGGGACAAATCATTCCCAGGACCTCAACATCCTTGCAGGTATACAAGGCAAATCGACCCCGGGGCTTGAGCTGAATCCCCGTATCTGTAATCGGAGCAACAGTTGAAGTCATCCTCGTAGTATTTGAGACTGGAACCCACGAGGCATTGTTGAACATGGTGACTGATTACTGCTCCATCGCGCACTGCATAACTGGCGCCAAAGTCCCCACGTGTACCACTTCACATGGCCGGACTCCTCCCCTCTGGCACACTAGTTTACGGGCTTTCTCCATGTCACGCCCACAAACTGTGTAGGGAGGGTGTGCCTGCTGGTGCAGTGGCCAATATGGCCGACCTACTCTGAACTCTTCTGGGCAGCAAAGTTCAAACTCCGATAGCTTCGGCTCCATTGCATAAACACAAATCCCAGGCTTAGAGCCCCCACGTGTTGCGGTCCTGCCCCAGCTTCTCCCCTCTCTTCATGGCTGGTTTTACTCGTCCAGGGGTATCTGGGAGAAGGGGGAAAGATGCACACCACCAGCTCAGCTCTCTGATGTAGGATGCAGAGATATGAGCTAAACCATTTACCCTCGGGTCTGCGTTTTAGGCCGGAACCTCAGCTTCCTCTGTGGAGGATGATTGCCACTGTCACTGACAGGGACACTTGGCTTCCAGTAACATGAGTTCCACACCAAGAAAAGTCCAACACTGTTTTATTGCCTTGAAACTGGTTGACTTTTAAAAGAACAGTCAAGGTGTAGGGAAGAGTAGGTCCAGGCACAACTGATGAATTAAAGTTTCTCCTGTTCCGTTTAGTGCAAACAGGCTTGGCGCACAGTCGCTGCCACCGACCGTGAATTTGGCCACTGCCACCGACCTGGGCGAACGTTGAGGCCCCTGCCACAGGCCTTGGATGAGGCCTGCCACTGACCTGAGAAAGATGGGGCCCTGCCACAGACCATGAAAACATGAAGTACCTTCTTTAGAACAAACGACCCCTGTCAGAGGAAGACATCGATCCGGACGGTCACCAGAGGCCTCCACCGGCACCAGCAAATGCTGCGCTGGCTCTACGGGAGGTCACGTCTCCGGTCCCTTACGCCCAGGATTCAGGCACCCAATACCGGGGGGCACCTCAGGAATGCTTCGCCCTCGCGGGACCCAGTCGAAGGTACTGGGCCCCAGGCCTCCTGGTATAGTACCTCACCCCAGGCTGAAGGTGCCTGGGATGGAACTCGACTCCACGCGCCCAGGCCAAGGGCGCCTGGGCACAGACGAACCGCAGCAGCCCCAGGCTGAAGGTGCCTGGGGAATGGACCTCATGCGCAAGATGTCCGCCCCCTTTTATATCCTCTCCCAACAGGCACAGCGGGTTCCCCGCCCCGCCGTACTACTGCCGCGAGAGGATAAAAAGGGCACGGCTCTAGAATGGTAGTTCAACCCCGGTCCCAGGTGACAGCGCCACCCAGGGACCGCAGGGAACATGACACCATTCATACCTCCCACACTCCAAAGTGTCCATAAATCCCTAAAATCAATGTACCTGGGCCATCTATTGCCCAGATACACCCCACTAAATTTGACACCCGCTACACTTAGGGCCCCTGCTGTTTTTCAGTTGCAGAATGTTGAAATACAAGTGGAGACAAATTTTACTGCTGCCAATGAAAGCAGGGTGTGCGATTTATCCTCCCTTCAGTGCAGGCTCCTTTTATGTACTGATGAATTTCAATTGAATATGTGCTCATTTTACAAAGATACCCATACAAATTTAAAACCACATACAGAAAATGTATGTAGCACCCTGGTATTAGGCAGGGTTGCTATCAAATTTAGTTATACTAGGTGGTCATTAAAGTGGTTGTAAACCAAAATATATAAAAAAATAAATAAATAAATAACCTGCAAGAGAAAGGCATAATGAGCTAGTATGACTAGCATACTAGCTCATTATGCATTACTTACCTTAGATCGAAGCCCCCGAAGCCGTCCTCGTCTCCCCCTCTGGCCGCAGACATTGCTCCGGAAGGTTACTTCCGGGTATCGCCGCTCCGGCGTTTTGATTGGCTGGAGCGGCGATGACGTCACCACACATGCGCGCGGGAGCCGTCAAAACCAGCATTATCCATTGATAAAACAGGCATTGACAGTGTGGCAGCGCTGTTGTCTATGGCGCGCATGCTTTTTTGGAAAATATCTCCTAAACTAGGTTTAGGAGATATTGCAAACATCTACAGGTAAGCCTTATTCTGGGCTTACCTGTAGGTGTGAGTTGCATACGTGGGTTTACAACCACTTTAACCTGGCTAATTGGTAGTTGTATCCACTGATTTCAGCCGGACGGTAAACCGAGTGTTGCCAGAGGGAAGGAGAAGCAGTTGCCAGTGCCACACTCCTGTTACCAGAGGCAAGTGAGAACCAGAGGTCAGAGATAAAGGGGACACCATCGCCAGTAAGGGACAACTACTCCTGTTATCAGAGGCCAGGTTTGTGAAGTCTGAAGAAATACCAGAGCAGCCTTTTTCACTAGCCGGGGACGGTGAACAAGTTGGGAAAGCTTTAGCATTCAAGTCAGGGACCCAGTGGGTGAGCGTGGGTGACACTTGAAGAGGATTCAGCGGATTAGCTGAGAGCCAAGCCAGGGACCCACAGGTAGTGTGGGTGACCCTTGGAGTGTACAGCGGGTTAGCTGTGAAAGAGCGCTGGGGATCCAGCGGACGGCTGGGATCTGAAGGTCCGGTGAGAAGACTGGGAGCTCAGTGAGAAAGTGTGAGGCTGTGAGATGGAGGCCAGGTCCTACACAACAGAGATACCAAGTCTTGTATGTGTGCAGATCTGTGTTGAAGTCAACCTACAAGTGCAGTTGCCATAGGACACAGCAGTTCTACAAATACAATATTTCAACCAGCTTAACCACTTGCCGACATCCGCACGCCGATATACGTCGGCAGAATGGCACGGGCAGGCAAATGGGCGTACCTGTATGTCCCTTTAAATTTGCCGCCCAGCGGGTGCGCGCGCCACCGTAGCCGCACGCACACGCCCGCCGCGTGCCTCGTGAGTGCGCCTGCGGGTCCCAGGAACTCGATGTACCCGGGCGGCCCGCGATTGCGGTCGGCAAAGGCAGAACAGGGGGATGCCTTTGTAAACAAGGCATTTCCCTGTTCTGCCTAGTGACACGCCAGCGATCTACTGTTCCCTGTGATCATGAACAGTGATCTCTGACATGTTACTGGTAGCTCCTCCCCCTTACAGTTAGAATCACTCCCTAGGACACACTTAACCCCTTCAGCACCCCCTAGTGGTTACCCCTTCACTGCCAGTGTAATTTTTACAGTAATCAGTGCATTTTTATAGCACTGATCGCTGTATAAATGACAATGGTCCCAAAAATGTGTCAAAAGTGTCCGATGTGTCCGCCATAAAGTCGCAGTCACGATAAAAATTGCAGATTGCCGCCATTACTAGTAAAAAAAATAATAATAATAATAAAAATTTTGCGCAAAACAATCAATATATGCTTTTTGCGATTTGTTACCAAAAATATGTAGAAGAATACATTTTGGCCTAAACTGAGGAAAAAATTATTTTATTTTTTAAAAAATTGGGATATTTATTATAGCAAAAAGTCAAAAATATTGTGTTTTTTTTTCAAAATTGTCGCTCTTTTTTTATTTATAGCGCAAAAAATAAAAGTCACAGAGATGATAAAATACCACCAAAAGAAGGTTCTATTTGTGGAAAAAAAAGGGCGTAAATTTTGTTTGGGTACAGCGTCGTATGACCGCGCAATTGTCTTTTTTTTTTTTAATCAGGTATTCTTTATTTCTTTTATATAAACATTCTTATACATATATACTTCTTTCCACTTACAATGTTATAAATATCCTTTGCCACATATAGTGAGATATTAGACCCATACTCCCTTTCCACACCCCACACTTTTCCCTTTCTCTCCCCTCCCTTTCATTCCTCCCTCCCGCCCTCCCCTCTACCATACCTCCACCTCTATCCATTGTTTCCATATCTTCATAAATTTCTCTTTATTTCCTCTCTTATTATATATAAATTCTTCCTTCCTTATGGTATCATCTATTACTTTCCTCCATTCTTTTCCTGTTGGGGGATCTTTTGCTTGCCACCTTTGTGCTATAAGTTTCCTGCCTTGAAACAGACATCTTAATATTGCCGTTTGCATATCTCCTGATATTCCCCCTCCCTCCATCAAACCTAGCACACATAGCCTGGCCTCTGGCTGTGGGGATGTCCTGAATACATAATTTATTCTATCTATTATTTCTTTCCAATACCTATACAGCTTGGGGCACCTCCAGACCATATGTATCAAGTCTCCTTGCTCATTTCCACATCTCTGGCACTTCGCGTCTTGTCTCCTACCGAACTGTAACATTCTTTGGGGCGTATAATATGCTCTGTGTATTAAATATAGTTGGGAGATCATTTGGGAGGGGGAGAGTGAGACTTTGGGGCCTGCTTCCAATATCTTTTTCCACTGTTCCTGTGTTATTGGACCCACATCTCTTTCCCATTTCCCTTTATTCTTAGTGTCAGGTCTCTCTTCCTGGTCTGCCTCGCTTATACACTTGTACATTTCTGAAATTGTCCCTTTAGATGTATCCGCGTTTACTACTCCTCCCTTATCTCCTGGAATGTTTTTATTCTCCCCTCCTTAAAAAGTTGTATCAAAAGGTGTACACCACACATATCCCATTCCACAATTTTCCCCATAGTTTTTAGCTCTTTTAAGTTATTGTTGTCCCATATAGGGGAGAATTCTGAAAATCCACCATACCCCAGTATCCTCTTAACTGTTTCCCAGCTTTTTACCATCAGTTTACCCGTAGGGCTCCTGGAGCAGAAAGAATCCGCCTCCACTGCCTCCACTTCTGTATCATGGTTTCTATCGTTCAGTAAAAGATTTTTCCCCAACTCCCTGCTCACCGGTAGGTTACGTCCACTCATATGCTGCATTTCTCCATATTAGCTCCCTAAACACGTTATCCAGTTTTTTAAACCAGTACCTTGGAATCCACACTGGGGAATTGTGTAGAACATACAAGATCTGAGGCATCCACACCATTTTAACCAGGTTACACCGTCCAGCTACTGAAAGTGGGAGCTTCTTCCAGACACGGCACTTCTGTTTTAATTTTGTCATCAATGGCACTAAGTTTCCAGCTATATATTGGCCTGGGTCTTTTGATATATTTATTCCCAAATACCTCATCTGGTTTACAACTTTTACTTGGGTTATCTGCTGTGATATTAAATCTATTGGTAAGAGTACAGATTTTTCCCAGTTAATCCTCAACCCTGAGAATTTGCCATAATCTCCCACTATCCTCATTGCCGCGTCCAGCGAGGACTGCGTGTCCCCCAAAAAAAGCAGGACATCATCTGCATACATAGCGACTTTTTCTTCCCCATACTTCCTCTTAAATCCCTGTATTTCTGGGGATGCCCTTATTGAGATAGCCAAGGGCTCCATTGCGAGGGCGAAAAGCAGGGGCGACAATGGACACCCCTGTCTTGTCCCCCTCGCTAACTGGAACCACTCTGAACACTCCCTGTTCACTCTTACGTTAGCCCTTGGACCCTCATACATTATCTTAACCCATTTAATAAAATTTGGGCCAAACTGAAACTCTGCCAATACCCTCCACAAAAAGTGCCACTCCAGGCTATCAAACGCCTTGGCTGCATCTAGAGACAGTATTGCCTCTCCCTTTTCTACTTGCAATTGACTATTAAGGTATGCTCTTCTTATGTTGGTGCTTGTGGATCTTTCCGGAATAAATCCAGTCTGGTCCGGATGCACCAGTTTTGCCACTATTCTGTTCAGTCGTGTTGCCAATACTTTGGCCAATATCTTCACGTCCGCGCAATTGTCAGTTAAAGCAACGCAGTGCCGAATCGCAAAAAGTGGCCCGGTCATTTGCCAGCCAAATGGTCCGGGGCTGAAGTGGTTAAAGGCCCTTAACCTGTAAAGCTGTCTGCCTATTTTGTCTCAGAGTCTGCCAATTGCTATGGTATCTGCCTAAGGGTGTTCAGGCCCTAACCCTCTGTCCCCCAGTTCTTGTTAAGAGACAATAAATCTCTTTTGTTCGCATTCAAAAAATGACTGGCGCCCAATTATTCCATCCTGCATTACACCCACTATGCCTAGTAACCCACTCTGCAAAGAGGGATGACAGCTCTCCCTGACTCTGGAGGTCACCATTAGGCCTCTAGGGGTCGGTGCCCTTGCTACTTGTATTTAATTTGTTATATGGGGAGACATTTATTAAAGGATTGAAAGTGATATTAAAGCACCATTCACACTAGCGCAACTCCAAAGTTGCACGATTTCCAGTGTGCCTTTAGAGCATGACTTTGATGCGACTTTCGGTGTGACTTTGACCAAAGTAGTGCCACCACCTTTTCAACATTTCTGTGACAGGGCGTGCATCAGGAAGTGTCTGTGCTCTCTGTGTGCCTTGGACACAGCGCATCACAGATCGGGGTAAAGGACCAATCACAGCGGCCCTTTATCACATGATCACAGTGTCCAGTCACAAGTGATCACTGCTGTAAACACAGCCAGTGTTGCCAGTTTGACAGATCTCCTTCCCACAAACAATGTGTGCGAGGGAAGGAGATTGGATCTCTGCTGGAGCAGTGAATGTTATCATTTTAGTGTTTTTACAGTTCCACACATCAGTGCCCTGATCATCAGTGCAGCTTCATCAGTGCCCATCAGTGAACATTAGTGCCGCTTATCAGTGCCCATCAGTGCCGCCCCATTAACTGAGCCTCATCAGCGCCCATCAGTGCAGCCTTATCAGTGCACCGCAACGCGGTGCGAATCACATGCGATGTCTGTGTTCCCAATAGTGTGAACCCAGGCTAAAGGTGGAAAAAGTTCTGAAATGATTTATCTTTGTCTCATTTTTTTACATCACAGAATCCTGGCATTTTAACAGGGGTGTGTAGACTTTTTATATCCACTGTATTTTTTGTCCCAGTTCGGACCTGTTCCTGAGATTTCTTTAAAGGAGAGCAAATTATCTAGGTGTTCAACTGTCAGCTAACCTGAGGGAGAAGATCTGGTGGTGATTTTGATTTACTGTCTTAGCTTCCATCTGGTAAAGAAGTCCTTTTCAGAAGTGATGAAAAGAATAACAAAGTAGACGTTGATATGCGTAGGCGTGTAGCCAGGAATTTTTAATTCCTGGCTGCAGGCCTTCCCCGTTTATGCTAGTATAGTGTGTGAAAAATTTCCCTGACAAAAGTTAGGGACATTATACTTGAAGTTTATAAAAATGTTGACAGTTTTTTTCTATGACGAGTCCTTCAGGCAAAAGTTAGCTGTGCATCCCACTTTAAAGTGGGGTGCAAAAGACATGGGTTTGCAGCTTATATTATTTTTATCGCAAAGTCTTAAACAACCTGTTACAGCTAATTTAACTACGGCTTCTGGTTATAAAAAAGGCATTTACTTTTCCTTTAATGATAGTCAATGAAAATGGCCTAATACATGCCGATACAGACACAAATGCGCTTTTTGCTTAAGAGCGCACCCAGTTTCTAAATGTTTTAAAAAGATGGCATTAGCTAATGAGCAACCTAGGAAGGTGCATTTTCTTAAAAGCCCCATCACCATTCAAAAATAATAAAAATTTAAAGTAAAAAAAAAAAATCCCCATCACTGGTAAGGCTGGAAAAATATTACTGCGGCTCCTGGAGCATCCAGACCATCAGATGGCTCAGCTAATAATTGAAGGTTTTGAAAAAGGTTCTCTGCTACCTACCGGTAGTTTTGAAAGTTTTGGTTATACCATTGTTAATAATTTAAAGTCTGTAAATAGTTTGGGTTCTGTAGTTAGGGAAATAATTTTAACCACTTCAGCCCCGGAAGAATTTACCCCCTTCCTGACCAGAGCATTTTTTGCGCCGCTTTAACTGACAATTGCGCGGTCGTTCGACGTTGCACCCAAACAAATTTGACGTCCTTTTTTTCCCACAAATAGAGCTTTCTTTTGATGGTATTTGATCACCTCTGCGGTTTTTATTTTTTGCGCTATAAACAAACAAATGCGACAATTTAAAAAAAAAATCTATGTTTTTTACTTTTTGTTATAATAAATATCCCCAAAAATATATATAAAAAAAAATTTCTTCCTCAGTTTAGGCTGATATGGATTCTTCTACATATTTTTGGTAAAAAAAAAATCGCAATAGGCGTATTTTGATTCGTTTGCGCAAAAGTTATATCGTCTACAGAATAGGGGATAGATTTATGACATTTATATATATATTTTTTTTATTATTAGTAATGGACATAGACATTTTGCCAGACAGATCGGACACTTTTGACACTTTTTTGGAACCATTGACATTAATACAGCGATCAGTGCTAAAAAAAATGCACTGATTACTGTGTAAATGTCACTGGCAGGGAGGGGGTTAAACGCTAGGGGGCGATAAAGGGGTTAAATTTGTTCCCTCAGTGTGTTCTAACTGTAGGGGGGATGGGCTTACTAGAACATGACAGAGATCACTGCTCCCAATGACTGGGAGCAGTAGATCCCTGTCATGTTGCTAGGCAGAACAGAGAAATGCCTGCGATGATGGAGGGACGTACAGGTACGGCCATTTGTGCACTCGTACCATTCTGCCAACGTACATCAGCGTGTGGTGGTCGGCAAGTGGTTAAAGGAAATTAATGACTGAAGCATAATTCAGTCCCCTTCCTTTTGTTAATTTTCAAATTTCACCTTTGGTAGGTAGGTATTCCCAAGAAAGAAGGAGGTTCTTATAGAATAATTCATCATTTATATTTTCTGACAGGGGCCCAATTGAATGATCAAATATCAGAGGAGTGGTCACCAGTTGCTTATACATTGTTCGATGAGGCCCTGGCTAAAATTAGATGTTTAGGAAAAATAGTTTTATTAGCTAAAGCGGATAAAAAGTCCACTTTTTGTTTACTTCCAATTCATCCACAGTCTTTTAACTCTTTGTGGTTTTGTTTCATTAATACTTATTTCTTTGACAAATTCCTCCCTATGGGTTGCTCTTTGTCCTGCTCCTATTTTGAGGCATTTTCTACTTTTAGAGTGCTTTCACACTGAAAGCGCCCGGGTGTCGGTGGTAAAAAGCTGCTAGTTTTAGCGGCGCTTTACCGTAGTTTTTGCAGCGATTTTCGTCCGCTAGCGGGGCATTTTTAACCCCCGCTAGTGGTCAAAAAAGGGTTAAAAGCACCCGCAAAGCACCGCAAAGCACCGCTGCCCTTTGATTTCAATGGGCAGGGGCGCTTTAGGAGCGGTGTATACACCGCTTCTAAAGTGCTGCAAAGAAGCTGCTTGCAGGAGTTTTTTTGACGCCCTGCCAGCGCAGCGCCCCAGTGTGAAAGCACTCGGGCTTTCACACTGGGATTGCAAATGAGGCTTTTTTCAGGCGCTATTTTTAGCGCTAAAGCGCCTGAAAAACGCCTCCAGTGTGAATGGGGTCTTATTGAGTGAGTTTTATCTGTTCAATCTGGTTCTAATGTACTCATTTATTATTTGAACAACTTTATTTTTATGGGTTCACCTGATTCACCTGCTTGCCTTAATAGATTTATGTCATTTTTATTACTATTATTTTTTTTTGCTAGTAATTGCTGCGATCTGCGACTTTTATCAGGACTGCAACATTGCGCCGAACAGATCGGACACTTCACACTATTTTGGGACCATTGACACTTATACAGCGATCACAGCTAAACATAGCCATTAATTACTGTATAAAGGTCACTGGCAGGAAAGGGGTTAACACTAGGGGGCGATCAAGGGGTTAACTGTGTTCCCTTGGTGTGTTCTAACTGTAGGGGGGATGGGCCTGACTAGGGGAGGAAACAGATCGTTGTTCCTACTTAGTAAGAACACACAATCTGTCTCCTCTCCCCTGAGAGAACCGGGATTTGTGTGTTTACACGCATAGACCCCGGTTCTCGCTCTATCACGAGCGATCGCGGGTGCTCAGCGGTCATCGCCCCCCCCCCCTGGACACGCGCATCGGCGGGGACACACAGCGGCATGCGCGCGCCTGCTGTGGCGTCTTTAAGGAGCGATGTACAGCTACGGCGATTTGCCCAGCCGAGCCAACCTGTCGGATGGTCGGCTAGTGGTTAAAATCCCCACATTCACATGTCAAGCTTACTACCAACACTCTAATATGGTCAAAATTACTGATTCATTTTCATGGTAGGTTATTGTGGCAACAAGAATTTATTCCGGATAAAGATTTTTGTCTTTCCACAGAAGTAGTGGGATCTATTGGTTATGCTAGTTGGAGACAAAGGGGTTATTTAAAAATATAGTTCTATTGGAATTGTTCCCTATATTAGTAGCACTTGAAATATGCGGTGATAGTTTAAAAAACAGAAAGATTTTTATATAGAACTGATATTAGGGGAGTCTTATTTGCAATTAATTGTTTATCTTCCAAATTTCCCCCAGTCATAAGTTTACAAATGCCTGACCCTAAACATTTGGATCAAAGCCAAGTACATCCCAGGTAGGGACAACAACATGGCAGATTCTCTCTTGTACACAGATGGAGTGTTTTCGTTCTTACTGCCAGAAGTTGATCTGCAGGGGGCTGTGTGTCCTCAGCACCTATGGAAGCTCGTATGAATATTGTTTCTAAATCTATTAAAGTTCTGTAGCCCCATCTACTTACAGACTCCCTGCGGAAGTCACGTGATCAGTGACGCAACGCGTCGGGTAGAGCCTGTGACGTCACTTCCGGTTTCTACAGTGTACAGAAGTGCGGTGGGGAGGCAATTGTTTTTTCTCCATACTTGTACTACAGTTCTTACTGAATTTTAATGTAAGCAGTTATTGAATAAATGTTCTACATTTTACTGCGCTATGGGTATTTTTGCTCTCTCTGAGTGATTGTCGATTGAGAGGCGAGGAACCAGAGTGTTTAAGCAGGCGTTTTGGATTTGTGCAGCGTGGATCCTAGCAGCTATCCTTTGGGATATAACGTTTTGTTTGACCTCATGGTCATTGCCTGAGGAGAGCGGCCATTTCATCTATAGGTTGCGGTGGTTGCTGTTTTTCACCTTTTGATCCACTGGATGTGTTTCAACTTTAATCATGATATAGATTGAGCAGTCTTATACATCATCTTTTGCCCTTGGACTTTGAATTTTCATCCTCATTTGGACTTCTTATATTTTGTTATTCATGTTTTGTTTTACACTTATGAATGTATGAATATAGATAACTGAGCAAGCACACCATTTTACATATATCACTAATTCACGCCATTACTAGTAAAAAAAAAAAAAAAAGCCAGAAAAATGCCAAAAATCTATCCCATAGTTTGCAGACGCTATAACTTTTGCGCAAACCAATCAATATATTCTTATTGCGATTTTTTCTTTTTTTTTTTAACAAAAATATATAGAAGAATATATATTAGCCTAAACTGAGGAAAAAATTAGTTTTTAACAAAAAACTTTTGGGGATATTTATTATAGCAACAAGTAAAAAAATATATATATTCTTTTCAAAATTGTTGCTCTATTTTTGTTTATAGCGCAAAAAATAAAAACCGCGGACGTGATCAAATACCACCAAAAGAAAGCTCTATTTGTGGGGAAAAAAAAGGATGCAAATTTTGTTTAGGTATAGCATCGAACAACCGCGCAATTGTCAGTTAAATCGATGCAGTGCCAAATTGTAAAGAGTGTTCTGGTCAGGAAGGGGGTAAAATCTTCCGGGGCTGAAGCGGTTAATCTGATTATTTCTACATCTATATCTAAGTAAAAAAAATACAGACTGCAGGAAATATCATTGATTTGGCTAGTTTCGTAATACTTGAAAAATTGCCAGGCACCAAAGGGATTGGGGTTAATAACAGAATCGAATGCTCTGTCTGTTAGTAGGGAGAGCAGACACGGGCCACTGAAGGATATGATTTGTAAATTCAGTGTAGAGCTTCTGTGACTAATTCAGTCAGGAGCTGAGGTTACACCCATGGCTGTGGGAAAAACCGAGGCACAAGGGTTGATTTACTAAAGGCAAATCCACTCTGCACTACAAGTGCCCTTGGAAGTGCAGTCGCTGTAGATCTGAGGGGAAGCTCTGAAATGAGGGGAAGCTGTGCTGATTTTATCATCCAATCATGTGCAAGCTAAAATGCTGTTTTTTATTTTCCTTGCATGTCACCCTCAGATCTACAGCGAGTAGGGTGACCACATTTCCAAACTACCATTCAGGGACACCCCCCCTTCCCAAAAATCAGCTTGTGCTGTAACGAATCACAGCACAGTGATTGGACACAAGAGGCAGGATTTATGATTTCTCCAATCACAAGCAGGGGGCAGGGATTGTGCTCCTCCAGGCATTCCTGGCCAGGGCAAGTACTGTCAGTGAGTAAAGCAGTGATGTGGCGGCCTTTTTTGGGGGCATCAGATGGGCCCAGGGGGGTAGCGGTGTCAGTTTCATTCCGGGACACTGTATTGTCCTGGAATGAAGGTGCCCGGGACCAGACCTGCAAAATGCAGGACTGTCCCGGGCAATCCGGGACACATGGTCACCCTAACAGCGAGTGAACTTAAGCCCCGTACACACGATCGGTTTGACTGATGAAAACCGTCCGATGGATGGTTTTCATCAGACCAACCGATCGTGTATGGTACCCATCGGTCTTTTTTCCATCGGTTGGAAAAAATAGAACTTGTTTAAAATTTTTCCGATGGATAAAAAACCGATGGGAATTTCCGATCGTCTATGGGCAAGTCCATTGGTTAAAATACCCACGCATGCTCAGACTGAATTAGGAGACGGGAGCGCTCGTTCTGGTAAAACTAGCATTCCCAATGGAGAGAGCACATTAGTCATTCTGCAAGTTATTGCTTCGTTTAATGCAGCGCATGTTTTGTTGCTTTAGAACGGTCTTTAAAATGTCATTTTGGCAGCAGATCTTTCTCATGAGTTCTGACAAACGTATGTCTTTCTTCTTTCTTGTGATCTTAGGAATAATTTGTTTAATTCTTCAAGGCCGACCTCCCAAATTACACCTTTTTTTTTTGTTTTTGTCTTTAAATTTGTTGTGCATTTTTTGGTGTGTCAATTTCTCAGAACAACATATTCTTTTTATTTTTTACTCATGGAGGTTGGTGTCCCTTGTTATTAATTACACATTGTATTTATTAAATCTTATTGCTACTTCCAAAAAAAAACACATCAGGCATGTATGTTGGCTGAAATCAAATTTCCCATTTATTTCGGAAAAAAAACAAATAAAAACCGAAGGGCGACTATTCCGAAATTAGCAGAGAATATAAAGTCATTAGATCCCAAATGCAGACCTGACTATGATCAATAATAAAATCAACAACAGCATGAAATCAGGAGCATCAGCCAAAGACATACATCATCCCAAGCTGTGGTACTCCATCAACCTTCAATTTCTGGATGAGCAGCTCGAGGCCAGGGAATCACCTCCTGCTCTTCCCTGTAGCCTTCCTTCCACGCCTCTCTGCAGCGTTCTCTCCACGGCCCCGTCCACGCACCCTTGCAGGCTGGGCCACTGTGGGTGGTGATGTGGCAGGAGGAGGAGGAGAAGGAGGAGAGGGATTGGCCTGCTGCGAGATATGGGTGGCCTCAGTCAGCAGCCCCCTCGCCCCCATTTGTAGGGCCATATATATAAGGTGCTCACAAAGGGCCCGTTGTCCCGCCTCCATTCTGAGCAACTTATCCGCCAGATAGGTGCTAAACCCCTCCGTAGGGTTGAGGGGGGCCCTCATGATAGCAGCAGCCTCCTGAATCATCTTTAGTAGGGTTGTCCCGATACCACTTTTTTAAGACCGAGTACAAGTACCGATACTTTTTTCCAAGTACTCGCCGATACCGAATACCGATACTTTTTTTTATCTCTTTTAAAAAAAAAAAAATTTTTTTTTTTACAATTTTTTTTTTTTTTTTTACAATTTTTTTTAATTTATTTATTGATTGATTTTTTATAATGTTTTCTTTTTTTAAGGGGTGGGGGTGGACAGTGTCAGTGTGTTTTTTCTTCTATTTTATTTTATTTATTTTTTACAATTCATTTCTTTATTATTTATTTTTTTATTAAATTTTTTATTTTTTTATCAGCCCTGTTGGGGGGCTTTGGTGAGATATCAGGGGTCTTAACAGACCTCTGACATCTCCCCTTTGAGACAGAGAAAGGGACTAGGGACAGATTCCCCAGTCCCTTTCTCAGCAGCCTCTGCTGCACTGAAAATGAATGGAGAGAAGACCGCGGCTTCTCTTCATTCATAAACTAAAACATTGTAAACACAGTTTACGATGTTTCAGTTATGTGAATGGACAGAGTCAGTGATCACTGACTCTGTACATTCCGAACAGTAAGGAGCCAGATTTACCGGCTCCTACCTCCGCTCTCCATCCTGACAGATGGAGGGGGTGGAGGAGGAGAACAGAAGGGGATGGCAGCACGGAGGGGGACACGGATTGGGACGGCAGCACGGAGGGAGACACGGATTGGGACGGCGGCACGGAGGAGGACACGGATTGGGACGGCAGCACGGAGGGGGACACCTATTGGGACGGCGGCACGGAGGAGGACACGGATTGGGACGGCAGCACGGAGGGGGACACGGATTGGGACGGCGGCACGGAGGAGGACACGGATTGGGACGGCAGCACGGAGGGACACACGGATTGGGACAGCAGCAAAACGGAGGGGGCTGGAGGAGGATACGGGGACAATCAGCGGTGATCGTGTGTGGGGGAGCTACAAGCACCGATCACCGCTGATTTTAAAGCAGCTGATACCCGCGCGAGGGGGGGAGAGAGAGAGAGAAGTGGACTCAGAGAAACTACTTTTAAATATATACAGCGGTGATCGGTGCTGGTAACTTCCCCCACCGCACTGATCACTGCTGATCACAAGTATCGGGTGAAGCATCGGGAGCATTTGCCCGAGTACAAGTACTCAGGCAAATGCTCGGTATCGGTGCCGATACCGATACTAGTATCGGTATCGGGACATCCCTAATCTTTAGTGACTCCTCCTCCACTTGTGTCATTCGCCGTTGTTTTGGCGGTCTGACGTGGAGGGGAGCCACTTGGGAGACGGTGCTGCCACTAGGCCTGGGGACCTGCTGAGTCCCACTTGGCCCTGCCTCCTCCTGCCTGCCACACTCCTGACCCTCTTCCTCCTGGCTTGCCTCATCCTGTTTTTAAAAGAAAATGAAAAATTTGATTATTTGGGGAATCTATCACACACAATTTTGATCTCTTTCCTGTTTTTTTTTTTTTTTTTGGGGGGGGGGGGGTATGATATCATTTATGGCTAATCCAAACAGTTCAACACAATATTACTTAGTGGACAATAATTATGATCAAAAATACTATACCTGGCTGAAGATGTGAAGATCTGGCTCTTCTAGCTCGGGAGGCTCCTCCTCCGCCTCTGCAGGGGTGGAGGGAAGGGTGGAAGGAACGCTGGAGGGAAGGGTGGAAGGAAGGGTTGAGGGAAGGCTGGAAATAGATTCCCTGGCCTTGATCTGGTCATCCAGAAATTGAAGATGTCTGTAGTACCACAGCTTGGGCTTTACTACATCGTCGGCTGCTGCTCCTGATCTCTTTGACTGGCGCACTTCCTTGTATTTTTTTTATAGGAATTACGCAGGTTGTTGATTTTATTATTGATCACAGTGTAGTCTGCATCTGGGATCCATGGCTTCATATCCTCTGCTAACTTGGTAATAGTTGCCCGACGTACATCACTCTTGTGGTACGCAGGGTGTTTCAGTTCCCACAGGTTGCGCTGTTCCTTATATTTTTCTATAAAAATCAGCATCACCTCCGGCTCTCGTAGTTTATGCATCTTTTTGGAACAACAAGTAAAAAACAAAAGAAAAAAAAGTAAAGGATCAGAATTGATTCTCCTCAACTTATCACAATATTGCCCTTTACAATCATGAAACATTAGAGGCCACTGCAGGCCCGAGTTCCCTTCTTACCTTAGTTCACTTCGTTGGTTCACTTCCGGTCGTCCTTACTCCGCACATCCCTGATAACTTCTTTCCCCTTTTTATACCCTGTGCATGCGTGTAACTCCGCCCTTGTCGCCCGCCCATGACAGACTTTTTCAGCATTTCCCCGCCCCTTAACGATCGGCGCACAGTGTGAGACGGCGACATGTCGCAGACACAGATGGCTTCTTTAGTTGAAATTACCGACGAGGAAAGCCCGGAGGCGGAAATGTCACGATCCAGTAAAAAAAGATACAAGGCGACTAATATGTCTTTTTCTGAGATGGCGGAGATGGTGGACATTCTGCGGAGGAAGGATTACGACGGCAAGCATGGCCCATACGACACCCCTAATCTCCGGAAGTCACAAATTATGGACAAAGTGGCGAAGACTCTCTATAAAAAATATGGGGTCAGGAGATCCAAGGAACAACTCCGTAAAAGGTGGTCAGACTTGAAGCTCAGGGAGCCGGAGCAGTATAGGAAGCTTATAAAAAGCATTGAAAAAAGTAAGTTTATTTTACTGTGTTCTTTCACATTGTAATATGTATTCTTCCATGTTTTGCACCATGTGCTTGGCTTGACTGGTTTCACATTTTAAAATCTCAACTTTTATGTTAAGTGGAGAGTCCACTTATTTGCTAAATGTGTTGAAAAAAAAATTGCTGCTCTTCCCCCAAACACGTTTGGCACATATCCACGTAAACTACATGTGGGCATGCCTCATTTTACTTCAACAATGTTTATCTACACATTGTTGGCTAGATGATGTGTTGTAAGGAAATTTAGAATGTGAATGAAAGAATAAACTGTATTCTGGGTAAAGGAGATGACACTCCAGCAGTTGTGTACTCTTTTTTGTTCTTCATCAAGATACTATACTCTGGGCCACATGACCAAATTTCTTAACGGTGTCACACACAGGTGGTCCAGTGGATACCTTGGTGGTTATCCAAGTGAATTTGTGAGTGTCCTCCAAAATAACATGTTGCTTTGTTGAGTTTGCAAGATCTCATATGTTCATCTTGAAACTCAGGGCCAAATATCAATTGGACCCCACTTTAAAACATTGAGAATCCATTTTCAGGCCTAAAAAGTTTGTGGGCTAAAGGATAAAAAAAAAATTCTATTCCCATAGGGGAGAGGAGAGTGGGAGGACACCATGCTCATGAGACGAGGAACCCAACACCACAGAAACTCCCTGAAGATCCCAAAGCAGACAAAGTTCAGCAGGTTCAGGAAGCGGAGGGGGAGAAAGTGGAGGTGGAGGAAGGGGAGGTGGAGGAAGGAGAGGTGGAGCTTATCAGCACAACAGGTCAGTGTCTGTCACCACAACTTCAAGGTAAATACAGATGTAGGCCTGCATAGTTTTAAAATATTTGTTTCTTTTTAGGGACTGAACGTGGGGGTGTGTCAGGAAGTCCAAATCCTCCATTCTCGAGTGCCAGCGCCAAAATAATCATTCAGGAAATCATGGAATGCAGTAGCGAAATGGACATTATGAGAAAGAGAATGATTGTGATTGAGCAAAAATATAAAAACATGATAGATATTTTGGGGAGAATAGTGTGACCCCCCCCCTTTTTGTGTGTTTTGTTATGTGTCAGAATTTTTCTATGGGATTTCCACCAGCCCAAATGTGAAGATGCACACACTGAAGACTCAACATGTGCTATCTGCCGTCACAGGATATCTATGTCCCTGTTTTGGGGGTGCAACCTCTTCCTCCCTCCTCAAGTAGGGGAGAGGAAGGGTTTTCACCCCCAAAGCACGTCCATT
Organism: Rana muscosa; assembly: GCA_029206835.1. Lineage (NCBI taxonomy): Eukaryota > Metazoa > Chordata > Amphibia > Anura > Ranidae > Rana > Rana muscosa. Next base: position 73,265,658 of record CM055125.1, read on the forward strand.
GATCCCCCATGATGGCAGATAACACATGTTTACCCTAGCCATGGGATCATGTTGAAGATACCCATTTGAGCCCCAAAAAGAAAGTGTGGTTCTTCACATTTGGGATGGATCAGGGGTAACATCACCCCATCTCCTGTTTGTATTTTTCACTGTGTTATTTTATTACTTTTTAATGAAAAAAAATGTGGCTTTTGACCCATGCATGTTTCTGCAAAAAAAGCCGCACAAAACACCCAAAAAAAATATTTAGAAAAAAAACCAAAACTGTGTTGCAATCAATAAAAACATTGGGGAAGTCAAAAAAAGGTGTGCCTTGTTGTTTCTATGCTCAATAGCAGTACTGAAGATGCAAAATGAGTGTTTTTACCTCTGAGATTGGAGGCTATTTACTAAGGAGAAATACACTTGGCACTGCTAGAACCTGGGAGACACATAAACCACAAATAAAAGAATGACAACACAAGTTTGTAGTAAATCAAATATTTTTGTTTATTTAAAAAAGGTAACATCAAAGGTCAGATGTGGTCTGGCATTGCGATGGCCCCCCTACCCATGAAGTACTCTACGTATTTCTGACGTACTTCACGGGCACTTTGGGGGGCCAAGCCAGTACGGGCAGTGCTGAGGCCGGTCAGATTTATCAGTTCAGAGGGACCGGCCTCAGACCCAACTGATGACACATAATTTGTGGAGAATTTTCTTAAAAAATTGTGCAACAAGCAGCAGCAGTACACAATGTTGTTGAGTTTATAATCCGCCAAATTTATAGCTGTCTGTAACAGGCGGAACCAGCTGGCCATTATCCCGAAGGCATTCTTCACAACTCTCCAGGCTCTGGCCAGCCGGTAATTAAAAACCCTCCTCTCCGGGGTGAGGGTGCGTTGGGGAAACGGCCGCATGAGGTGTGGTCCTAGTCCAAAAGCTTCATCCGCAATGAAAACGAACGGTAGCCCTTCCACGTTCTCTTCATCTGGAGGCAGTGCAAGACCCCCAGCCTGCAGACGGTGAGCGAACTCCGTCTCAGCGAATACTCCGCCATCGGACATCCGGCCATTCTTCCCCACGTCCACATACAGGAACTCGTACCGTGCCGACACCACCACCATTAACACTATGCTATTAAAACTTTTATAGTTAAAATAGTATGACCCCGAACGGGGTGGCGGCACTATGTGGACGTGCTTCCCATCAATTGCCCCTCCGCAGTTGGGGAAATCCCACCGCTGGGCAAATTGGGAGGCCACAGTCAGCCATTCCTGTGGTGTGCTAGGGAACTGTGGAGTCAAACAAAAAGAAGACATTAGTACGGTTTATGTTTACAGTGCAAGCAGATTACACACAAAAACATTGTTGACCAACATCATTCTAACATTATTATTTAGGGGAGTATTTCCTACCAATAAACAAAGGCCCACTTAGCAGATGCCTCACCCCCGCTGAGTGGACATTCTAAAATAATCTAAGGGGGGGGCCTAAGGTGATTGTGGGGGATCCAAAAAAAAGCTCTACCACTCTGCTGAGCTTGATTGAGAACTAAAAAATTCTTTACATCTTTAGGGGGGGGGGGAGGGTTGTCAAACTACGCGGGCAATGACCCCAAAAAAAGAAAAGGAAAATAGAAGGCTAGCTGGGTTTGCGCCCACGATAGCATACTGGAGAGGTTAGTGAAGGGAAATAGGCATGTAGGGCCCAAAAAGGCATTTACAGGTTAAAAAAATGCATGGGGAAAATGGGGACATTACCAGGATATTACAAACAGGCAAATTTGGGTTAGGAGGGAAAAAAGAAGAAGATTCAAAAACAATCAAAACATATAATGTGAGGTTAAAGGAGCAAAATTACCTTCATATAGTCCTTCTGCAGGACCTGAATGATGGCCGAACACGTCTCGGGGATAATGATCCCGAGCAGGGCCGGCCCTACCATGGGACCCAATGGGCCCATGGTCCCAGGCGGCATTTACAGAGGGGCGGCAGCCGGCAGTGACAAGGCAGCATGAAGGGATACAGCCGCAGAGTTTCCATAGCGACCCGGCCCCTGCTCCAGGGGGGGGGGGGGGCGGTGCGGGCTCCCTCTCACATTAGATTCAATGTCAATGCGTCTGTGTGGGCGGCAGGCATCACCTCGGATACCAGACTGTGACAGGCAGACCACTGCCCTCCCCTTCACACAGGTGAGATGGGGCTGCTTAATGGAGGAGGCGGGTCATGTACTGCGTGGAATGACAGGCGTGGAATGACAGGCAGTACTGCGGTGAATGTTCTGCCTTCCTGGTTCACAGACCCGCCTTCTCCACACTGCCTCCGAACTCTGTGTCCTCCCTGTTTCTGCTCCTCTGGCTCAGAAACAGTTTGGTCCTACCCCCTCCCCCCTTGTCTCCTCCCCTCACCTCTCCATTCAAATCAGACGCCGCTTGTGTCTTTTCACCTCCCTCTTCGCTTACAACCGCCTCTCCCACACCTGTCCTCAGTCATGGCGGGGCCCGCTGGGGGATTAACATGCTCTCTAGCTGGAGCGAAAGAAGTGTGACTAGGTAAGAGTGGAGTGGGGGCGGGCGGAAGTGGGAATGTTAGAACATTCTGCAGTGCGGGACACAGGGCTGGTTGATCTTCTACACACTGAGGGAGACTGAAACTTCTCCTGACTCCCCCTGTACTGGGAACATCCTATATTTGGGGTTGTGACAGAAGCCAGCATGGGGGAGGGGTGAGTCCTGGACATGCTGGGTCTTATAGTGTACAGGCAGTAGGGGGCCCCCTGTGTTCATTCAGAGACCTAAAACCAAAGCCCCCCCAACAGGGCTAATAAAAAAAATATGGTAAAAAAAAAACACTGAAACCGTCCACTGCCCCACTGACGCCGTCCACTGCCCCACTGACGCCGTCCACTGCCCCACTGACGCCGTCCACTGCCCCACTGACGCCGTCCACTGCCCCACTGATGCCGTCCACTGCCCCACTGACGCAGTCCCCTGCCCCACTGACACTGTCCACTGCCCCACTGACACCGTCCTCTGCCCCACTGACACCGTCCACTGACACTGTCCACTGCCCCACTGACACCATCCACTGACACCGTCCACTGCCCCACTGACACCATCCACTGACACTGTCCACTGCCCCACTGACACTGTCCACTGCCCCACTGACACCATCCACTGACACTGTCCACTGCCCCACTGACACCGTCCACTGACACCGTCCACTGCCCCACTGACACCGTCCACTGACACCGTCCACTGCCCCACTGACACCGTCCACTGCCCCAATGACACCATCCACTGACACCGTCCACTGCCCCACTGACACCGTCCACTGCCCCACTGACACCATCCACTGACACCGTCCACTGCTCCACTCTGCATTTTTTATTTTTTTGCGCTATAAACAAGAAAAAAACGAACATTTTGAAAAAAATAAGTATTTTTTACTTTTTGCTATAATAAATATCCCCCAAAAAACTGTCTTCATCAGTTTAGGCCAATATGTATTCTTGGTTAAAAAATAAATAAAAAATAAAACGCAATAAGCGTGTATTGATTGGTTTGCGCAATAGCGTCCACAAAATAGGGAATAGATTTTGGTGGGCGGGATTATTTTTTTTGGGGGGTGGGGGGCAGCATTTCATTCTTGGGCCCAGGCAGCACAATGTCTTGGGCCGGCCCTGATCCCGAGAGCCTGGGGGGAGATGCCTGTTGAGAACTTGAGGTCCTGCAAGCTTCTCCCAGTCGCCAGGTATCTCAACGTGGCAATAAGCCTCTGCTCGGCAGTGATGGCCTGGCGCATCACAGTGTCCTGCCTCGTGATATAGGGGGACAGCAAATCCAACAGATGGTGAAATACGGGGTCCGTCATCCTGAGATAATTCCTGAAATCATCAGGATTATTCTCATGGATTTCCCGCAGCAGAGGCATATGAGAGAATTGGAGCAACCAATTCTTAGTCCATGAACTCCTCCTCACCCTGTTCACAGACTGAACTCGGGTTACAGTGTTAACTGCAACACCAAGCCCAAAGCCAGCACGAGCTCGAGAACGAGAACGCACTTCAAACATGGTTTTAAACCGGTCGGCTGGTCAGAACGCACTCAAACAGAACGCACCGTGGAACAGCAAGGCCTGAGAAGAACGACCTGAAAAACAGTAAACGAACGGCCAAGAAGGCACTGCAAGGCAGTAACGACCTGACTGCACGCACTGAATCACAAATACAAACCCACAAGGACAAACTGAACACCAGGAAACGATCTGCAAAGCACGGAGACTGAAAAGCGCGAATCGGCTCTCACCAAACTTTTACTAACACGCGGTAACACGAAATCAGCAAAAGCAGCCCAAGGGGTGGCGCCATTAGATTTGTTCGGCCCTTTTATAGCGCGTCGTACGTTTTGTACGTGCCGTCGTTTTCTTGCCGTCGGTTTTTAAACTGATGGTGTGTGGCCAAGACTGATGAAAAACAGTTTCATCGGATTTCCGATGGTCAAATCCATCGGACGAAAATCCATAGGTTATCCGATCGTGTGTACAGGGCTTTATAGTGCAAAGTGGATTTGCCTTTAGTAAATAAACTTACCCCTGACCACTGCAATCTATATGCTATGTTGTACATTACATAGTCTTGACCCTTGCACCCTGTGCACTGTGGCATGCACTACATACTCCTGATCCATGCATTACACTTGTTATTTAGTTTGTTAGATAGTCCTGAACACTCCTACCCGCTGCATCCTGTACGATTTTATGTGAAGAATTTGCAAATGAACTTGCTAAGGACATTAGAAGCCAGTCTTATCTCAGAGAACACATCTGATGTGCATGGACTCTGATGTAATGCTGTTTATTGACTGAATAGATATGAGGCCTGGTTCACACTGGGGCGACAAACGCTCCGACATTGGGAGCTCATGTCGCATGACGTGTGAAAATCAATGTTTCCCTATGGGAGCCGTCTTAACTGGTCCGACACAAGTCGGTCCGACTTTGAAAATGCTCCCTGTACTACTTTGGTCCGACTTTGATCCTACTTCAGCCCATTGAATATCATTGAAGTCGGATCAAAGTAGGATCCTTGTCCTAACCATCCGACATTTGACATCCGACATGGTGATTACAGCAGCAGTAAAAGGAATTTATCTCACCCTGGGATTGTTTTGATTGGTCAAAGGACAAGTCAGACTATCACAAAGTCGGATCAAAGTAGTATCCTGTTCATGATTGTCGGATGGATGTCGGACCAATGTAGGATCAATGTAGGACCGATGTCGCAGAGCAAAGTAGGATGAAAGTCGGATGAATGTCGTGTCGGACCAGTGTGAACCAGGCCTAAAGCAGTCTTTTGGTTTGTTAGGCCCCTTTCACTTGTCGCGAATCCACTGTGCTGAGACGGACCTGTCAGAGTCTAGCTCTCCTCTATGGGGAGATCAGAAGAAAACAGACCGCCTGTCCGTTTTCATCCGATCCGCCAGACAGATGTAAAATAGGACCTCCTTAATCCGCCTGGATTTGGCGGACAGGATCGGATCAGATAGCAACGGGTGTCAGCGGACATGTCACCGCTGACATCCGCCACTCCATAGGAGTGAATGGAGCGTCCAATCACGTTCGACTGAAAAACTGACAGGTGGACCTGATCAGACAGCCCGTGTAAAAGGGCCCTAAGCTGACCTCTTCCCCACACCTGTGTTAATATATCTAAACCTAGTCACAGACCAAAGTACTAGCCATAGATGGATAAACGAACAGATTCCTTCATTAACACAAATGTCCCAGCTTAAAGATCCTTGCCGCCTGGACATTTTCTTTTGACAGTGAGACCCAGCACTGTTTGAATACACTGATTAGTGGCTGGAGCAAATTGGCTGCAGTTGCTGCTCAATAGACTTGTGCACAACGGAAAAATTTGTTCCGTTTCGGTTCGTTTCTTTCCGGTCCTGTTGATTCGTAATCATTCGTAATTTTGCTAGACGGGATTTTTCGTGTTCGGACTCATTCGTATTTTTGCAAGCGACATTTTTCGTTGAATTTTTTGTTGCTTTATAATTCGTACTTTCGGTAGAGTACGTTGTTTTTCGTTGATTCTGGACACAACTCCTACTTTCGTAACTTTTTTTGGGTTCGTTGATTCGTAATTTTCCGTGTCTCTCTCACAACGACGCTGCCTATTATGCCTAATGTGCTTCGAATGGATTTGTACTTTTCTAAATACATAGCGGTTATTTGTAACGATTCGAAATCTCGTATTTTACTTTTGTTTTTTACATGCGGCTATAGGCTCCGCCCCTGTACACCATTTTGAGAGGTTTCAGCACGGTGAGGGAGAAGCAGAGAGCAGAGCAGAGTGTTATTGTGCTTCGAATGGATTCGAAATCTCGTATTTTACTTTCGTTTTTTCATGCGGCTATAGCCTCCGCCCCTGTACACCATTTTGAGAGGGAGTTCAGCATGGTGAGGGAGAAGCAGAGAGCAGAGTGAGTGTTATTGTGCTTCGAATGGATTCGTACATTCGTAACTTTTTTCATAACGAATTATGCCGAAGACCTTCGGGCATTCGCTATTTTGCGGTATAATTTATTTCGGATTCGGTTTTATTCGTAATTGCTCTGTTCGGAAATTCGAATGCTTCCGAATGTCCGAAAGTTGCTAAATTCGGACGAATTTCGATTCGTTACGAAACGAATTGCACAAGCCTACTGCTCAACACTTGTTTTCCAATTTGTCCATTCAACAGACAGAGACTAACCAAATTTGATTTCTTTTCAAAATCAGAAAGTACGTTTTTTTTGTGATCCGATGATGCCACCATTGATTTTTGAAATTCGGCCGACCAAACCTTCATGTTGCCGGGAATATTCTTTTCTCTCCGGGAATATTCTTTTCTTGCACATGCGCATTTTTTTTTCTATTACATTTCTTGAACGATTCTCCCATCATTGATCAGAAAATCGTTTGTTTTTCAAAACATGTCGGATTCCTCAAATTTGATTGCCGCACAAAAATCGGCTGTTGCTGCAACCCACTAACGGTGCGAAATTCGTACAAAAATTCTTTGATACGATTTTCGAAAGAAAATTCTTTCAAAATTCGAACCGTTTATGGCCGCCTTAACTTCTGTTGAAGTTTCACGTCAGAAATGTATTTCTTATTAGCAGCTGAAGCCAATCAGCTGCAGCTGCTAATCAGTATATTCTGACCTGGTGGGGGATTCCTCTATCCACTTTATTTGTGTGGATGGAGGAATCTGTTTTCTTTTTTTTTTAAGTTAGTGGGATCAAATTGACGTTTGTTTTCATCCACAGTGATGAGAAAATTCGAAGGAGCAGGATGGAAGATTTTTTGGCAAACAAAAGAATTTCTAACAGTGAATGTGCTTTTTGTTTGGGAAAGACAATTCATTCCAAATTTGAATGTTAAAAGCAAAGTAAAGTACCTTCAAATGACATTTGTCAAGTTATCGAATGTAGTAAGAACTTTCATACAAATATTTGTTTAAAGTGTACTCCTGTATGGCCAGCTTTTTTTTAAAATCTTTGCAAATGTATTAGAAATAAACAAATACAATCACATGTACATGATGCTACAAGATTGCCACACCTATTTTTGGGCAGTTTCTCCCATTCTTTTTTGCAGGACCTCTCAAGCTCCATCAGGTTGGATGGGGAGCGTTGGTGCACAGCCATTTTCAAATTTCTCCAGAAATGTTCAATTGGGTTCAAGTCTGTCTGGGCTCTGGCTGGGCCATAAAAGGACATTCACAGAGTTGTCCTGTAGTCACTCCTTTGTTATCTTGGCTGTGTGCTTAGGGTGATTGTCCTGTTGGAAGATGAACCTTTCGCCCCAGTCTGAGGTCCAGAGCACTCTCGAGCAGGTTTTAATCAAGGATATCTCTCTACATTCCTGCATTCTTCTTTCCCTTGATTCTGACTAGTCTTCCAGTTCCTGCCACTGAAAAACATCCCACAGCATGATGCTGCCACCACCATGCTTCACTGTAGGAATGGTATTGGCAAGGTGATGAGCGGTGCCTGGTTTTCTCCAGACATGAAGTTTACCATTCAGGAAAAAGAGTTCAAACTTTGTTTCATCAGACCAAAGAATTTTGTTTCTCATGATCGGAGAGTCCTTCGGGTGCCTTTTGGCAAACTGCAGGTGGGTTGTCATGTGCCTTTTACTGATGAGTGGCTTCCGCCTGTCCACTCTACCATACAGGCCTGATTTGTGGCGTGCTGCAGAGATGGTTGTTCTTCTGGAAGGTTCTCCTCTATTCACAAAGAAACACTGGAGCTCGGGTTCTTGGTCACCTCCCTGACTGAGGCCTTTCTCCCCAGTTTGGCTGGGCGGCCCACTCTAGGAAGAGTCCTGGTGGTTCCAAACTTCTTCCATTTACGGATGATGGAAGCCACTGTGCTCATTGGGACCTTCAACGCTTCAGAAATATTTCTGTACCATTCCCCAGATCTGTGCCTCCATACAATCCTGTCCAGGATGTCTACAGACAATTCCTTGGATTTCATGGCTTGGTTTGTGCTCTGACATGCACTGTTAACTGTGGGACCTTATATACACAGGTGTGTGCCTTTCCAAATCATGTCCAATTAACTGAATTTACCACAGTGACAAATTGGGCATGCTCGGTCAAATTTAGAAGCACCACATCCCAGTTAATGGATATGAAAAAAAGGGGGAAGAACAATGGGTGCACTATGTACCCTGGGACTTTAAACTACGGTGCTTGGTAGAGTATCCATCATTGTTTTCCCACACACTTTTTCCTAGCGTCATTCCGCTTTGCCAATGCTTCCACACTTGGCGTTTCCATTTTCCAAGATGGCGCTGCGGACCTCTGCAGCATGGGGGGCGGTGACGCACACGTCTCAGGACTGGTGACATGCCGCGCCGCCTGTTGCCTAGGTAACGCACGCTGAAGCCCAATCATTGGGCCACGCATGCGCACAGGACAGGCCGCTTAGAACGTCCGCGTTGCGGCGATGACGTCAGACGTCGCCGCGGTGGGGGTTTTAGTAGCGCGGCGTGTGCCGCCGACATTCTGCCAGGATTCCTCCCCATATTTGGGGAGCTGGACGCATCCTTCCCAGCTGTGACATCCGCCAGATTGCCAAATTGACGTAGGTGTTCAGAGACAGTCCATGTCCACTTTGATTTATTTGTTTTCATAGTGGATAGGGTGCTTACTCTGTTCCCCTTTTTTCTTTTCTTTTTGCTGATAGTGAGTTTGCAACACTTCATCTCCAGCGAGTGGTGGTTTCACCACTCCTACCCAGTTCACGTGTCTTCATTACCTGCACCAAATCTCTTCAACAAGAGTGCCATTTTCTTTATATATACATCAACATTAATGATTCTATTATTGCATTGGCATATTGGTTGTGACCTGCGTCACCCATATATTCAGGTATGATTTTGTTAAGCTAGTCCATTTTTTAATTTGATCTACAATTTGATTTATAGGTCTTTATCTCTTTCTCTCCTGTATTATCAATACAGGTTGAGCTATATTATGCTCTTAACCGCTTTGGTTGCTATACTGTTGGTGGCTCACTAGATGTGGATAGGTGGTTAACTGATCGATGGGAAATGTCGTCCTCTTCAATCCATGGGATTTGAAAGAATTTTTCAGTCTTTGCTTGTGTGATTAGTCAATAATCTAGCAGATTGGTGAGTGTACTCTTTGTCCAGTTTGGGTCATGATATATGATGCATGTCAATACTTTCCTTTAGAAAAAATCTTGTTATTACAACCAGGCTATGCTTGAAATGCATTCCTTATATATTTCCCAATAAATCAATTGCAATGCATTTATTATTTAACCAATCCTTATGCTAATTCTGTGTATTATGTGCTTTCAGTGTAATCTGCTTTAGTTTCAATCACTCCTGAGGAAGCTCTGTGTAGCGAAACTAGTCGAGTGACAACCTAGCAGTGATTCGCACATATGGCCATCTAGCCATACATCTGCAAGAATGGTTATTTTATGCTTATTTGTATTGGTATTGTAATAAAACGTATTCTTTTACGATTTCATCTTTGTGTCATTCTCTACCAAGGAATTGTCTGTAGACAATAAATTTGCAAAGATTTCAAAAAAACTTCTTTCATGTTGTCATTATGGGGTATTGTTTGTAGAATTTTGAGGAAAACAATGAATTTAATCCATTTTGGAATAAGGCTGTAACAACTAAATGTGGAAAAAGTGAACCGCTGTGAATACTTTCTGGATGCACTGTATGGCTAAAAGTCCACTATGGTTACAGTTCTCCAACACACATGTCTTGCCTAAGGCTCCATGTACACTGAAGCTGATAAACTGCAGTTTATTGGCGTTTTGGCGTTTTTTTAAAAAGCCCATTAACTGCACTCTATGTTAGCCTATGTGTTCATATACACATGGATGTTTTTTAGCGTTAATGAGCAGTGGAGTTAATGGGCTTTTTTCTGAACGCAAGAAATTTGCGCTCAAAGTGCCTTTTTTCGGCGGGAAAAAATGCTAAAAAACGCAAAATGCTGAAAAACGCTAATAAACGCTCAAAGACGCTCAAAAACGCTCAAAAACACAGGTCGCCAGCTTTTTTTTGCGTTTTTTGATCCATTGAAAAAAAAAAAAAAAAAGCTAAAGAACGCTAACACTGAAAAACGCTAATAAACGCTAGTAAAAAACGCTGATAAAAGCTATATTTTAAAGCAGCTTTTTCTGCCATCTGGCGTTCAAAACGACCATTTTTGAGCTTCTGTGTACATGGAGCCTTATAATTTAAGTGGAATAATAGAAACAGAACAATAGTTATCCTGCTCGGATCAAACAAAGGAAAATCCCATTGTCTCAGCATAATCACTATTAATATGTGTAGCACCCTCTAGTTGTGCTAGGTGTTAGTGTAGGCAAATTTCTTTTAGCTTGGGGCTAAGCCTGAGCTGTGAATCTGGGTCAGGGTTCAGTGACTCAGGGCTGGATGACTAATCCTAGCAGCCTCTCTGGTGTCTCCACCTGTTTTATGGGACATTAGAGAATGTTCTAGACATAGTGAGTGGAGGTTAGGAGGAGTTGCTTGGCTTATTAATGAGGACCTCATCCAATCCCCAGAAAAGGCTTGCAGGGGGCAGGCCACCTCATAAATAGGCATGAGTCATGCCTGTAGATGTGGGTTGGGTGCAAGATGGAGGCTGTCAGTGGCCCTCAGGGGTGTCCCCTAGTCTGGGAAGGTGACCTTGGGCCAGGGCTTGGGTGCTGGAAGGATCCTGTTATAACACACAGAGGAAGCCCTTCCTGGAGGCAGGAGAGCGAGGAGAGAGAACAGCAGGAGCAGGTCAGCACTACTGGGAGATCTCCTACGAGTCAGCCCGGTGGGCTGTTGAGTGTCAGTCGGGACTGTGGTGGAAAAGTTACCCTGGAGGGCTAGTAAAGGGGCAGCTGCAGCCAGGTTAGTTGGCAGTGTCAGAAGAGGTGGTGCTGGGATCAGTAGACACAGGAGAAAGAGTACAAGTTGAACACTGTATTCTTTTTGCTACACAACCAAGGGGCCTCGAGTTCCTGCCTGCCTGCTATCGCCTTTAATCTAGGGTGACCAGACATCCCCGGGTTGAGGACACTGTCCCTGGACCAAGACTGTCCCCTGTTTTGTCCCCGGATTGGATTTGAACAGGGGCTGGGGCAATTTCAAAAAGACAGTCAGTGCAGGATTAAAAATAAAAATTCTGAATTACACACCCCCGCTCCGCCACTCCTAATTGCTTAGGAGGGTGTATTTTTTTTCCATTATCTGTGCCCCTTTCTGATGATCATGTGCTGGTCAGAGTGGAGGGAATATTTCATTAGCTCCGCTCGCATGTTCTTCTGCCTTGGCTCAAGTCCCGGCCAGCCACCTGCCTGCTTACAGTATCTCCTTGCCTTCCCTGGTGATCTTCCTCTGCTCCCCACCCAGTAGTAGCCGGGGCCCGGAGAGTAAGACTTGACAGGCTGTGAGGCGGGCAGCGACGGGCAGAGAGTCGCTGATTGCCACCATTACTAGTAGAAAAGAAAAAAAATATGTCCCCGGATTTAATTTAAAAAATCTGGTCACCTTAGCAGATCTTTATCCTGTACGGTGGAAGATGTATTCTCTGACCCCCCAGGGTAAATATGTTCTTGTTGTGTTTTTGTTATGGGGCCAGAGATATATAATTGTTAGTGTGTATATACCACCTCCTTTTTTGGTGACCCCCTTATATAGTCTTGTGGAAAAAAAATCTTTGTACGGTCCGGCTAAGTTACTGATAATGGGTGACTTTAATGCTATACTTGATCCTGTTTTGGATAGACCAATTTCTGCAGGGCTCCTTAATTGGGCCCAGATGGTAGATTTGGTAGAAATTTGGCGATGGAAAAATCCACTAAGTAGATCATATTCATGTTTCTCAACTTCTTATAAGACAGCTTCACGTATAGACTTAGCCTTTGTCAATTCAGCGACATTAGCAGATATAGTAGATGCTAAATATTTGCCGAGTGGGTTATCCGATCATGCTCCACTCATGCTTACACTCTGCATGCATCACCTTCGTGAAGCAGCACAGTGGAGATTGAGCACGCATTGAATCTCACACTCAGACATAGTTAAAAAAATCCCGCCTCTTCTAGTAGAGTATTGGGAGTTTAATGTAGGATCATCCACTTCAGCAATATTATGGGATGCTTTTAAGGCATATGCAAGAGGACAATATCTATCCGCTATTAAAGCGGTTAATAAGTCTCAAAGAGCAAAAAATGACGCTTTGAAAGTTATAGTAGAGGAACAAACAGCCCAATATACCGCGGATCCCTCAGAATTAAATTTTAATGCCTTACTACATAGTAAACGGACCCTACATTTGCATATAACCAAGGCTACGAGAATAGATCTATATAAAAATAAACAGAAATCTTTTGAGCAGGGGGACCGTAATGGACGGTTTTTGGCCATGATGGCTAAACATGAACAATCTAGTACCCAGATTTCGGAAATACATACCACTTCTGGAGATACGGTCCGTACACAGCCTAAAGTTTTAGAGGCGTTTCGACAATTCTATCAGATATTATATACATCTCAGCTGCCTTCTAGTTTTCAGTCGACTGAGTTAGCGGAGTTACTGGACTCAGTCGCATTGGCATGGCTATCCGATAATGAGAGGGAGATGCTAGTACGTCCTATAACATCGGAGGAGGACCTTTCTGTTATTGGCTCCTTTTCGTTGGAGAAGTCACCGGGGCCTGATGGTCTTCCTATTGAATTCTATAAGGCTCATGGAGAGCTTTTATCTCCTGTACTGGCCTCTCTTTACTCAGATTATCTGAAGGAGGGATCCATGCCAGACTCAATGAGCCAAGCTCATATAGTCCTAATTTACAAGCATCCGAAAGACCCATCCTCCTGTGCTTCATATAGGCCTATTGCACTTTTGAATGTAGATTTCAAGACTAATTTCCAGACGATTACAACCGTTGATGTCTAATATCATTGATTCAGATCAGACTGGTTTCATGCCAGGCAGATCCACTGATGTGAACATGAGGAGATTATATACCAATATTTATGCTTCACGTCTTAATATGGGATCTAGGGTTATTGCCTCCCTGGACATTGAGAAGGCCTTTGATACCTTGGAGTGGCCCTTTCTGTGGGAAGTACTCCGCAGAATGGGCTTCCCAACGGTATTTATAAAATGGTTACAGGTCTTATATAAGAATCCCAGAGCTGCAGTAAAGATGGGAGGAGGATTGTCAGCTTCCTTTTCACTATTTAGGGGAACTCGTCAGGGCTGCCCTCTCTCTCCAGCCCTTTTTGTGCGATTGCTATGGAACCGGTGGCTGAGGCTCTACATACTTCACCTAATATTAGGGGATTGCGGATCGGTTGGCTAGAGGAGAGGGTAGCTCTGTATGCAGACGACCTCTTATTATTTTTTAATTATGCTGGCCCCTCGTTACAAGGGGCCTTGGATATACTGGATTCATTTTCAACGGTTACAGGGCATAAGGTAAACTGGACTAAGTCATTGCTGTTTCCAATAGATATGGAGGCTCGTAGTACGGCTATGAAGGATACTCCACTGCAGTGGGTAGATCATTTTAAGTATTTAGGAGTGGTAATTTCTCGTCAGTCTTCTGAATTTATGTCTCTGAATCTGACCCCAATTTTGGGAGATACTGAGTCTAAATTAAAAATATGGAAGTCTCTACCGTTGTCTCTACTGGGACGTATTAATCTTTTAAAAATGAAAATTATACCTAAATTCATGTACCTATTTAGACATTCTCCTCAATGGCTCCCTGCATCCTTTTTCAAAAGACTATATCAGTTGTTTTCATCTTTTTTATGGGGGATAAAAAATCCTAGGTATAAATTAAGTACTCTGATGCGCCCTTGTGAAGAGGGAGGACTAGCTTTTCCGGATCTATACAAATATTTTTTGGCCACTCAGTTGGTTACGGCCGCATGGTGGTTAAACCCAGATCTATATAACTCTTCTACCCGGTTAGAAGCAGCAGTAGTAGGTTCTGTAGAAGCTCTCAAGGTTCTCTTATTTAGGGGCCGTAGGGCACTTCATCAGGTGACTATTCCTATGCTTAATACTATTCGAGCTTGGGAGGCCGGCCTTAGATGTGAGGGTTATCCAAAGGGAGCAATTTCTCCAAATGTCCCTCTATGGCTAAACCCTACCCTTCCTCAATTCCTTAAAACACCAGAGCCTATTGCATGGACCAAATACAATATTAAATTACTTGTCCAAGTGGTTACTGATCAGAGGTTATCCACCTTTTCTACACTAACCTCAATGTTTAAATTTTCCTAGCTCTTATCTATTTAGATACTACCAGCTTTCACATACTTTTCATGCAGAGTTTCCACAGAATAGTTTAACGATGATACAATCTACCTTGGAGTTAGTACTTAGGTCTGAGTGTCTGGATAAGCCTACCTCGAGACTCTATTCTCATCTTACTTTAATTTCTATCCTGCCATTAGAGAGTCTCCGAGCTAGGTGGATGCGAGATATACCAGATCTGGGTATGGAGGACTGGAGCTGTGTGTGGGATTTCCCTTTGAGACCTATGGTCTCCTTGAGGGATCGTGTTATCCAATTTAAACTCATACACAGAGCATGTGTAGCGGGCATGCACTTTCCCTGTGTATTTAAAACTGGCAGAGACACCAGTAATGTGCAGTTTCCTGCAGCCCAGCGGGTGGCGCTGTCGCCTTGGGCTGGGGTTGAACCATTGCTGTGTGCCGTACCCCTTTTTGTCCTCCCTCGGCAGTGGTATGGTGGGGCGAGGAACCTGTCGTGCTTACTGGGGGAGGGTATAAAGGGGCCGGCCATCTTTGTCACGGGGTCGGAGTCCCAGGCAACTTCAGCCTGAGGGCGGTGGTCGTGTGGAGGTCCTAGGCGGCCTAGGCCTAAAGGACGTTCGGAGGTCGTGTTCCATCCCAGGCACCTTTGGCCTGGGGTGAGGTACTCGGATGGAGGTCTGGAGCTCAGTGCCCACCACTGAGTTCCGCGAGGGAAGGAGATCCTAGGGAACCCCGGGAGTGGGTACCCGAATCCAGAGGCGTAATGGACCGGGAGGGGGTACTTGCCTGAAGACCTGGTGCAGCATATTGCCAGTGACGGGTGAGCCACCACCGGAGACCGCCTGGAAGGATATTTCTCCTCGATCGTAGACCGCAACCCACTTTCAGGAAGGAAAGTGGAGAGTTCATTGTGTCTGGGCCTACTCGTATCTACACCCCCCTGTCTGTTCTACTCGTTGAGGGAGTCCAACTGTCTGTGCATTACTCTGTTATCGGAAGAATAAAGGAGTGTGGGACTTTAATGGTGTGGGGCTCATTTTCTGGCAGACATTGTTTCAAAGGAGGTGGAGGCTCTGATGCAGAACACCGACCCGGAGGTAAAAAAAAGGAACTTTGCTCACACCACACAACTATCTGCAGTGAAGGCATGGCGTGGTGACCCCGCTCTCTCTCCTCTAAGGTACCCCTAGACAAGAGACAGACGAGCTGATATAAGAGTGAGAGAGGGGAGGTCGCTACACGTGGGGGCTCGGGTCCGGGATGGTGTTCGTGCTACAATGGAGTTTGAACGTGTCTGCCCGGAGGAGTTCCGAATAGGTCGGCCATATTATTGGCCAAAGTGCATCCCTGCTCGAAGTCGTGGACATGACCCAGTGAAGGGAAAGGCCTGCTCAGAAGAGCGAGAAAAGGGGGGAGCTCAGCCATGTGAAGAACTACACATGGGGGCTTCTATTTGCACTGCGCCACCAGGCACACCCCCACTGCTTAGTTCGTGGGCGAGACTCAGGAAAGAAGAAAAGCCCGCAAACTAGAGTGCAGAGGGGAGGAGTCCAATACGTGTGAAGGACTACACGTGGGACATTGGCGCAAAAACTTGCAGTGCGCAATGGACCAGCAGCAAGTCACCATGTTCGGACATACAGCGTGGGTTCCACTTCAACCTTCCACCACGTCTTTGACTGCTGCTGCTCCGGTGATCGATACGGGGATTCGGCTAAAGCCCCGGGGATGATTCGCCTTGTATTCTTGCATGGACGTTGAGGCCCTGGGTGTGATTTGTCCCGGCTGTTCGGGACTGGTGTGCCAACTGAAGCCGTTCGGGCGATGCGAGGCCTGCGGGGAGTTCTTATTTGAAGCGGATCCAGTCATTGAGAAGCCAAGAACCATTTACCCCGGCCGTGCTGCAGCCAACACCACTCAGAGAGGAGGAATCACTGCTTTGACAGCCATCCCTGTGCGCACTGCAGCGACCGCGGAGGAGGTCGCGAGTACTCAACGGGAGAAATCCGAGGATGCTGACTCAGTCACCACTGTCTCACAGTGTCCACCACCGAAGAGAAAGACCGGCATGGTAGCCCCGACCAGCGGTTGTGGTGGACCATCCCGCCCGCCTACGCCCGGCCCGGATGGTACCGTTGAGAAAAGTTCCGGACATTCCTTCTCAAGTAAAGGCCAAGTTAAGCCGGGCGGAGAGACTTGGTTTGTGGGCGGAGGTGGTAATTCAGTCTCCACTACAGGCTACCTGCCCACGGAGGAGTGTGACACCTCCGACCTGGAGTCGCTCTCCGATCTGGGAGACGATGTCGCCATAGATGAACTCTTTGTGCAAAAGGGCTGGGATAAGATACCTTTCGCCTCGTCCTGCAGAACAAGGGACCCACCCATGTCTACAGGGGATAGTACACCCCGGGTGGAGGCACCAGCGCCTGAGAAGGGATCCCGTTCCCAGCCTGCCCTTACATCCCTGGTACCACCTACACCCAGTACCGGGGAAAAGAGACTGTTGTTGTGGGCACCTATGCCCAGACCAGATGTGATCAAGGTCCCTCGCCACCCGGACTCAATAGTTTTGCCTGGCGAAGGGGACAAAGCCACCATGCCTCCTCTGGCGAGACTACAACGCCTATTTGGCCAGAAGGTTGCTGCTGAGTATGGATGGGAGTACCCATACTTGTCCAAGGAGTTATTGGATGAAGTGGAAGTTTGCCGGCAGCGCTGGTACAATGACTTTGTGTGGACCCACCTTCAGGTTCCACATGCCCGCAGGTACCTTGCGTGTTCCCCCAAGGCATCCCAGCATTTCAAAGACTGCAAGGCAGAATGGATGCTGGGACGGCACATCCACGCGGACAAGGTGCTGATCCGGCGCAAAGAAGGGGAGGATGTTGAGTACCATCTGGAGACCATGGATCAGCACTTGAAGCCACTTGTTCTGCCACACCCTCGCTTCTATCTGTAGGAGAAAAGAGACTCCGTTCTTGTAGTCTTTACACTGCTGAACTTTCCAGAGTTGTTGTTCTTGCTACCCAAAGGAGTTGAAGGACTGTTCCTGTTTGTTCTTCAATTGTCCAGCAAGTAATCATGGACCCTGGGGTAGATAGGGCCCAAAGATGAAGGAAAGTTCCACGAGTGCAGTTACCGCGATGCTGTCACCAGGTGGCAGTGTTGCGCATCGATATCACTTTTCACACACCCACTTTCAGGAAGGAAAGGATTTCTCTACGGAGAAGTTTTTTCATTCTCACACGAATACATGTGTCAGGGTTTATGTGTGTTAACTTTCTTTTCCCCTCTGCAGGAGAGCATCCCATCAAGACCACTGAGAATGGGGTGGGTCTTAGTCAGGATGGGTGGGGAAAAGTGTAATGTGAAAATGTGATTTTCAGTGTTATGGTTAAGTGTTGTTGTTTCCTTTCCCTTCCCTTTCTTGTAAGTCTCAGACACAATTGCTCCAGTTAGTTAGTTTCCAAAAGTTTTTATTTTTGTGCAATTTATAGTTGGTTTCTGGACTGGGCTATGTCAGCCGTTGAGGGCATAGTTTATTCCAGACACTGGGGACCAGTGTCAAACCACCAGGGGGAGAGTGTAGCGGGCATGCACTTTCCCTGTGTATTTAAAACTGCCAGAGACACCAGTAATGTGCAGTTCCCTGCAGCCCAGCGGGTGGCGCTGTCGTCTTGGGCTGGGGTTGAACCATTGCTGTGTGCCGTACCCCTTTTTGTCCTCCCTGGGCAGTGGTATGGTGGGGCAGGGAACCCGCCGTGCTTGCTGGGGGAGGGTATAAAGGGGCCGGCCATCTTTGTCACGGGGTCGGAGTCCGAGGCACCTTCAGCCTGAGGGCGGTGGTCGTGTGGAGGTCCTAGGCGGCCTAGGCCTAAAGGACGCTCGGAGGTCGTGTTCCATCCCAGGCACCTTTGGCCTGGGGTGAGGTACTCGGATGGAGGTCTGGAGCTCAATGCCCACCACTGAGTTCCGCGAGGGAAGGAGATCCTAGGGAACCCCGGGAGTGGGTACCCGAATCCAGAGGCGTAATGGACCGGGAGGGGGTACTTGCTTGAAGACCTGGTGCAGCATATTGCCAGTGACGGGTGAGCCTCCACCGGAGACCGCCTGGAAGGATATTTCCCCTCGATCGGAGACCGCAACCCACTTTCAGGAAGGAAAGTGGAGAGTTCATTGTGTCTGGGCCTACTCGTATCCACACCCCCCTGTCTGTTCTACTCGTTGAGGGAGTCCAACTGTCTGTGCATTACTCTGTTATCGGAAGAATAAAGGAGTGTTGGACTTTAATGGTGTGGGGATCATTTTCTGGCAGACATTGTTTCAAAGGAGGTGGAGGCTCTGATGCAGAACACCGACCCGGAGGTAAAAAAAGGAACTTTGCTCACACCACACAACTATCTGCGGTGAAGGCATGGCGACCCCACTCTCTCTCCTCTAAGGTACCCCTAGACAAGAGACAGACGAGCTGATATAAGAGTGAGAGAGGGGAGGCCGCTACACATATATGATGTATCACGCAGGGGCGGATCCAGAGTTTTTTCTCGGGACGGGCACTGCCAAAAAATATGTTTTTTTTGTGGGAAATTTATCCGGGAAATGGCTGGTGTCGGCGCTTCAATCATCCCGGCACCAAGGTTGTTATGGTGTCAGGATGATTGAAGCGCATTATTTCTATTATTACATTGTAATATAAAATTAAATAGTTCAATGCAGAATCAGTGGGAGCCCCGAGTGTGTCACTTGCCACCGTCGCCTGCAATTTGTGGGAGCCCTGAGGGTGTCACTTGCCACATGTTGCGGATTGTCACTTGACACGTCACCTGCCACATCTTGTGGATTGTCACTTGCCACTAGGCTTGTGCAATTTGTTTCGTAACGAATCGAAATTCATCCGAATTTAGCAACTTTCGGACATTCGGAAGCATTCGAATTTCCGAACAAAGCAATTACGAATAAAACCGAATCCGAAATAAATTATACCGCAAAATAGCGAATGCCCGAATGTCTTCGGCATAATTCGTTATGAAAAAAGTTACGAATGTACGAATCCATTCGAAGCACAATAACACTCACTCTGCTCTCTGCTTCTCCCTCACCATGCTGAACTCCCTCTCAAAATGGTGTACAGGGGCGGAGGCTATAGCCGCATGAAAAAACGAAAGTAAAATACGAGATTTCGAATCCATTCGAAGCACAATAACACTCTGCTCTGCTCTCTGCTTCTCCCTCACCGTGCTGAAACCTCTCAAAATGGTGTACAGGGGCGGAGCCTATAGCCGCATGTAAAAAACAAAAGTAAAATACGAGATTTCGAATCGTTACAAATAACCGCTATGTATTTAGAAAAGTACAAATCCATTCGAAGCACATTAGGCATAATAGGCAGCGTCGTTGTGAGAGAGACACGGAAAATTACGAATCAACGAACCCAAAAAAAGTTACGAAAGTAGGAGTTGTGTCCAGAATCAACGAAAAACAACGTACTCTACCGAAAGTACGAATTATAAAGCAACAAAAAATTCAACGAAAAATGTCGCTTGCGAAAATACGAATTAGTCCGAACACGAAAAATCCCGTCTAGCAAAATTACGAATGATTACGAATCAACAGGACCGGAAAGAAACGAACCGAAACGGAAAGAATTTTTCCGTTGTGCACAAGAAGCGAACCGAAACGGAACGAATTTTTCCGTTGTGCACAAGTCTACTTGCCACACCTTGTGGATTGAAACTTGCCACATCACCTGCCACACCTTGCTGATTGTCACTTGCCTGCCACCAGATGCAGATTGTCATTTGCCACGTCACCTGCCACAATTTGCGGATTGTCACTTGCCACGTCGCCTGCCACACCTTGCGGATTGTCACTAACTAGCCTGCTAAGGTGTAGTTTTGGTTGTCTCTTGCTGTGTCCCAGACTCCCAGAGTCAGGCAGCAGAGAGATAATGTAATCTCTCTGCTGCCTGCACAGTGAGGGCGGAAGTCACTGCAGAAATGCAGGGCAGGCACGGGCGGTGAGAGATGATCTCATCTCTCTGCTCCCCCGCTCCCGGCTAGCTGATTGGCCAGCTGCCACACTGAGCCTGCTTTCTCACTCTCACCTGCGCTGCCAACACACTGAGCAGCACGGTCTGCCCACGAACCGCGCCGCCCGTCCACAAACCGCGCCACAAGCGGAGCCGCCCGCTTTCTTACCCGTCTGTGGAGCCACACGCTATCGCACCTGCCCGCAGAGCGGCCCGACGTGACTCACTGACGTCACTGGTTGCTAGACGCCAAGCGGCCCAGGCGTTAGCAACGAGTGCAGGGAAGAGGCTCCACCCACCTCCTCCTCCGCTCCTGGTATCGTGTCAGTGCGCCACGTAACTACATTAGACAAGTCTCTCTCTTGGCGCCGCTGATCGGCTGATGTGAAAAACTGAGAGAGAGAGACTCAGAGAGGCAGCGGCAGCCGCAGAACAAGTACTGTATATACCGACCCGAATATAAGCCGAGGCACCTAATTTCACCCCAAAAAACTGGGAAAACTTATTGACTCGAGTATAAGCCTAGGGTGTCCATCTGCATGCCTCACTTTGCCTCACTGTGCCCATGCCTCACTGTGCCCATGCTTCACTGTGCCCATGACTAGACTGATGTTTAACATGGGAGTTTATGGAAGGAGTGCCCGGATTTGAAAAATCAGTTCTCCCCGGCCGTAGGTCTTCCAGACACCAAACTTTGCACACTTGTAGAGGGGACATGAGGCTACATGTGTGCCAAGTATGGGGTCCAGGGGATTTACGACCGGCCGGTACTGGGTCCGCAAAGTCACGGGAGAAATTACTGTTTAACATTGGAGTCTATGGAAGGGGTGCCCGGCTTTAAAAAATCAGTGCTCCCCGGCCGTAGGTCCCCCAGACACCAAACTTTGCACACTTGTAGAGGAGACATGGGTCTATATGTGTGCTATGTTTGGGGTCCAGGGAAATTATGGCCGGCCGGTACTGGGTCCCCAAATTCCAGGAGATCAGGCGCAAAAAAAAAAAAAACAGCAAGCAAGTGAGTTGACAGATGGTCTCGGGGGGGGGGGCAATTGCCCTGTTGCCCCCCTCTGGATCCGCCCCTGGTATCACGCCATATAGACTTCAAAAGATAAATCCTGCTTGTTCCTCTAAGTGCTGGAGGTGCGGAGCAGCTCGAGGGGATTTCACACACATCTTCTGGACCTGTCCATATATAGTTACATTTTGAATGGAGGTGGTGGATCTATTAAACTCTATCACCTCTGCTCCTTTACCGTTTTCAATGTCAGTCTGTTTGCTGGGCTTAGTACAGGATATTACCCCTATAGAGACCGAACGAATATTTATTAATACAACATTATTCTACGCAAGAAAATCTATTGCATTATATTGGAAGAAACCTCATCCTCCTCCGTTTATATATTGGAAACATTTGATTAATAATAATCTTCAATTGTATAGAGATACCTATAGGAATAGGGGTCGCCCTAGTAAGTATGATAAGGTTTGGGCAAAGTGGCTGGATAAGCCATATACGACATCTAACATAGAGGGAGGTAACAATTCAAAGAAGGGATGTTCCCTATATGGGATGTTTGTGTTTAGAAATGATTGGAAATAATAGTGATAATCATAATTTTTCTTTATTTCTTGTTTTTTGCTATGCAAGGTGATGGGATCGTGTTATTTTACTAATATATTTTAGATTTAATGTGTATGATGTGTTGTCATGTTATGTTTTGTTTGTTTAAAAAATTAAATAAAAAGATTTATAAAAAAAAAAAAATCTGGTCACCTTACTGACTGTCAGATTTTCACACAGTGATCCAGCTGGGTTTCTGCAAGCAAGTGTGTGCTGGAGCAGGGCTCAAAATTTCAAGTCTTGAGCCACTAGCCAGGCCTCAAGGGTTACTCGCCACCAGTTGCCCCGCCCAACCCCTACCATGCCCCGCCCCTAATTCTGCCGCTAATCACGCCCTCATAAATTATCTCCTGAAATGACACTTAAATGTTTTATGCAGAATAAAGTTACAAAAATAAATATTCTGCGACCACCAGCTCCTCCTGCCACCGTCACCAGCCCCTGCCAAAAGCTCCTCCTGCCACCACCAGCTCCTCCTGCCCCCATCACCAGCTCCTGCCACCACTAGCTCCTCCTGTCACCACCAGCTCCTTCTGCCACCACCAGCTCCTTCTGCCACAAGCTCCTCCTGCCACCACAAGCTCCTGCCCCCACCAGCTCCTGCCACAATCACCAGCTCCTGCCACAAGCTCCTCCTGCCACCACAAGCTCCTGCCCCCACCAGCTCCTGCCACCATCACCAGTTCCTGCCACAAGCTCCTCCTGCCACCACCAGCTCCTTCTGCCACCACCAGGCCAGCTCCTTCTGCCACCACCAGCTCCTCCTGCCACCACCAGCTCTTGCCACCTCCTGCCCCCACCAGCTCCTGCCACCTCCTGCCCCACCAGCTCCTGCCACCACCAGTTCCTCCTGCAGAAAGAGAAGTGAGCAATCAGTGGTCGTGTGATCGCTCAGTTTTCGGGCTTACAGTCGTTGGGGTCCAGCTGTAGCATCACTGTGATGGAGGTGAGTATGAATGTTTTTTTGTTTTTTTTATAATCCCAAACATCTATTTTTAGCTATCATTCGGCAATATGTGTTGGGTAGATGCCTAAAATAATAAGCTCAAAGTGCATTTCAATGTAAGGTCTGCCTTTAAGAATAACTCCACTTTTGTTTAGAAATTCCCCTCTGGGTGACCTATGTACATTGCAGGGATTTTAGCAAACTTTGTTGCAGTATCCTACCTTTTGTTATTCTGAAGACATAGCTGTTTGTTTGTCTGTGTCCATGTGCCTAGCGAATCTATATGGGCTTTAATAATTATCAAGCAGCTGCACCTGCAAGGCTCGAATGAGGAAACTTGTAGGGTCTGCATCCCTTTAAATTAGATTTCCCTTTGGGAGTATCTTACCAAAAATCTGACTTGTATCTTGGTGCAGACTTTTGGGAAAATCAGTAAGCCAATCACACAAGCAGGAAATTACATTTCTAGTGGGTGTTTTTTACACTGTCTGTGTACAGAACGCCTCCAGGTAGCCATGTTGTATTGTATTTTACAGAAGATGACAGTGCTGCAGATTGAAAAGGAAAGGCATATATATAGGTACACTTAGAGGTGTACTCACTTTTGTTGCCAGCAGTTTAGACATTAATGGCTGTGTGTCAAGTTATTTTGAGGGGACAGCGAATTTACACTGTTATACAAGCTGTACACTCACTACTTTACATTGTAGCAAAGTGTCTATTCTTCAGTGTTGTCACATGAAAAGATATAATAAAATATTTTCAAAAATGTGAGGGGCGTACTCACTTTTGTGAGATTCTGTATATATATATATGTAGCAACCTCACCCCTCTCACCCCTTTTCATTCTCGGCTTGTCTGTCTTTGTCTAGGGGTGTTAGTACCGGGGGGAGGGATGAGATACACCACGGCCCATGTCCTCCATAGTGAAGAGGTGAAGGCCAGAAAGATCGGGCTTTGTGTAGGTGTCCTAGAGTCAAATCCTTTCCTCCGTCCTTGACTCCCCCTTTGCTCCTAGTAACCAGAGTTCCACACAATGAATAGGTCCAACACAGTTTTATTCTTCTCAGCGAATAAACATACAGCACAGTCAAGTTGGGACCTTTGCAACAGTTCAGTATTAATGGGAGTAGGTCGAGGCACAATCCTTCTAGATAGAGCTAACCACTGTGTTATCACCAGTGGCGAATAGTCACTGCCACTGACTATATGAGATAGAACGTGAATTACCTTTGCTAGAACAGCCCCTGTCAGGGGAAGGCAATCCATCCAAGGGATTCACTGGAGGCCTCTCTGTCACCAGCAATGCTGCGCCGGACTCTTCAGAGAATTTCCGCTTACCAGTCTTCTTGACCTCAGACACGGGCACCCAAGGAGTTAGGGCCTGCTCGGATTCCTCCACCCTCGCGGAACCCAGTCGAGGGTACTGAGCTCCAGGCATCCGCCATAGTACCTCACCCCAGGCTAAAGGTGCCTGAGATGGACTCCATCTCTCGCTCCGGCCAGGTCAAGGGCACCTGGGCCCGGAACACCGGAACGTCAGCACCCAAGCTGAAGGTGCCTGGTTGTGGCCGAGTCCTCCGACTCTGAACAAACGATGACCCCTCAACTCTGGCGCCCGCCCCCTTTTATTCCCATCTCCCTTTGCGTCACAGCGGGTTCCCCGCCCCGCTGTACCAGCGCCAGGGGAGGACAAAAAGGCACAGTCTTGCAGTGTGGGTTCAACTCAGGCCCAGGGCGACAATGCCACCTGTAGGCCGCAGGGAACCTCACACCACCAGAATCCTCCAAGAACCATAAAAGGGTCCCGGATTCCCTAGCAATCAGTGCATCTGGGTTACACTACCACCCAGATGCTTCCCTTAAATTCAAATACCCGCTACACTCTCCCCCTGGTAATTTGACACTGGTCCCCAGTGTCTGGTGCAAACCCATGTCTCTCAAAGAGTGGTAACATAGATTCAACCCAGAGACAAACTCAACAATTTTGATTAGGAATTGTGCCAGGACCTAAAACAGGAAAGGGAAAACAGTAATATAAAACCATAAACTTTTGTAATAAAATGCTTTAAATATCTCACACATTTACATTTCTCCCCCCCCCCCCCCACTGGCTATCTAAGGACCACCCCATTCTCAGCAGCCTTGATAGACGAGTCTCCTGCAGAGGAAAGAAAAAAGAAACACACATCCTAACATAATATATGTGTTTGCTTGGAACGAATGGGTCTATCCGAGAAGAAACCCATTCACTCCAATGAGTGTTACATAATGTACAAAAACAAACAACAATCGTTGCGCAACACTGCCACCTGGTGGTAATGCCGCTGTAAAGACACTTATCAAATCCAGATGAACTTTTCTCTCTTGTTCTTTTTTTTTCTCTGTGGCCCTACACTGACTAAACCCCAAAGTCACTGATTTCTCTTGATGAGGGGAGGAAAAGGAAACGAACGGCAACAGTTCCCATTCTCCCAAGAGCAAACACCTTAGAAAAATAGAGGGCACAGGCTCTGTGTTCCAGCACTCACTTCAGGAAAACTCAGCAGTAATAAACAGAAAAGAGTCTCTTTCTCTTACAAATAAAACTTTGGATGCGGCAGGAACACAGGCTTCAAATGCTTATCAAAAGCCTCCATGTTATATTCAACATTTCCTCCATCCTTGCGACAAATTACCACTCTGTCCGCATGGATATGCCTTCTCAGCATCCACTTAGCCTTACAGTTCTGAAACTTTTTGGTGACCGTTGGTGAACATGAACGGTATCGGCGTGCTTGAGGTACCTTGAGTTTTTCCCAAACAAAAGTATCGTACCACCTCTGGCGAAAAACTTCCACCTCGTAGAGTAATTCTCGAGGTAGGTATGGGTACTCCCACCCATACTCTTGGGCAACCTTCTGGCCAAAGAGACGCTGCAGCCTTGACAAAGGTGGCATCGTGACACGGTCTCCTTCTCCAGGCAAAACAATGGCTTCCGGATGCCGAGGTGCGTTCACCACCTTGGTAGATTTGGGCCTAGGAGCCCGCAGTGACTGGCGTTGCACTCCCGCAACAGGAGCAGGTGAAATGGAAGTTGAATCCAGAAGAAGGATTGCAGACAGTGGACCAGATTCTTCCCTAGGCGCCGAGGCCTCCACCCGGGGTGTACTATCCCCAATGGACATGAGTGGGTCCCTTGTAACATGGGACGAGGGTAACTTCATCTTGTCCCATCCCTTCCGGTGGAAGATTTCCTCTATCTCCCCATCATCGCCATTGTCAGACAATGAATCCAGATCGGAGGTGTCATAACACTCAGCGGGTAGATAATTCCCCGTCACGGAATCATCCCCCTTGACAGCCTCCACCGGCAACGGGCTGCCGACACCTCCAACAACACAGACAGTCCAAACCCCTGGCTCACCTGGGCCTTCAGACGAACAAGGACGTCCAGGGCTCTTCCCTCCAGATCCATCCAGGCCAGGCAAGCGACGGGGCGAAGCTCTTCCACGACCACAGGAGGCCTGTACCAGGCCGACTCTCCTCTTCGGCGGTCGGAGCAGGGAGCTGCTGGTGACCGAGGCAGCATCCTCGGATTTCTCTCTCTTAATCTCCGCTTGGGCAGTCACTTCGTCCTGGTCAGCGCGCACAGGAATGCCCGCCATGGCATTGATCTCTCCCTCCGGAGTGGCAGTACCTGTGAGGTAGTTGAGGTGGAAGGCGCGAGGCCTTTCTGTGGATGGCTCCACCTCAAAGAGGAATTCTTTGCAGACCTCACATCGCCCGAATGGCTTCAATTGGACCACCAGTCCCGAACAGCCAGGACAGATCACTCCGAGGGCCTCCATGTCTCTGCAGGTGTACAGAGCCAATCGCCCCCGGGGCCTTAGTCTGATTCCTGTGTCCATAATCGGGGCCGCTAGAGAAGTCATGTCCGTGAAAGAAGAAGCCGAAATCCACGGAGTGTTTGAAGTCATCTTCCCTTTTTGCTGCTCCAATGTGCACTGACCCACTCGCGCCGGAATCTCCACGTGTGTCCGTCCACATGGCCAGACTCCTCCCACACTCTGCACTTGTTCGCGGGCTTTTCCTTCTCCCCGCCCACGAACTGCGCAGCTATGGTTTGCCTCATGGCGCGTTGGCCAATATGACCGACCTACTCTGAACTCCTCCGGGCAGCAAAGTTCAAATTCAGACACCATACACATCCCGGACACGATGCCCCCACGTGTAGCGACCTTTTCATTCTCAGCTTGTCTGTCTTTGTCTAGGGGTGTTAGTCCCAGGGGGAGGGATGAGATACACCACGGCCCATGTCCTCCATAGTGAAGAGGTGAAGGCCAGAAAGATCGGGCTTTGTGTAGGTGTCCTAGAGTCAAATCCTTTCCTCCGTCCTTGACTCCCCCTTTGCTCCTAGTAACCAGAGTTCCACACAATGAATAGGTCCAACACAGTTTTATTCTTCTCAGCGAATAAACATACAGCACAGTCAAGTTGGGACCTTTGCAACAGTTCAGTATTAATGGGAGTAGGTCGAGGCACAATCCTTCTAGATAGAGCTAACCACTGTGGTATCACCAGTGGCGAATAGTCACTGCCACTGACTATATGAGGTAGAACGTGAATTACCTTTGCTAGAACAGCCTCTGTCAGGGGAAGGCAATTCGTCCAAGGGATTCACTGGAGGCCTCTCTGTCACCAGCAATGCTGCGCCGGACTCTTCAGAGAAGTTCCGCTCACCAGTCTTCTCGACCTCAGACACGGGCACCCAAGGAGTTAGGGCCCCCTCGGATTCCTCCACCCTCGCAGAACCCAGTCGAAGGTACTGAGCTCCAGGCATCCGCCATAGTACCTCACCCCAGGCTAAAGGTGCCTGAGAAGGACTCCATCTCTCGCTCCGGCCAGGTCAAGGGCACCTGGGCCCGGAACACCTGAATGCCAGCACCCAAGCTGAAGGTGCCTAGGTGCGGCCGAGTCCTCCGACTCCGAACAAACGATGACCCCTCAACTCTGGCGCCCGCCCCCTTTTATCCCCTCTCCCTTTGCGTCACAGCGGGTTCCCCGCCCCGCTGTACCAGCGCCAGGGGAGGACAAAAAGGCACAGTCTTGCGGTGTGGGTTCAACTCCGGCCCAGGGCGACAATGCCACCTGTAGGCCGCAGGGAACCTCACACCACCAGAGTCCTCCAAGAACCATAAAAGGGTCCCGGATTCCCTAGCAATCAGTGCATCTGGGTTACACTACCACCCAGATGCTTCCCTTAAATTCAAATACCCGCTACATATATATATATATTTTTAATTCTTACACTTTCTCTTTCTGCATCCTCACCTAGGTGAGATTGACATATACAGCATGATCTTACACATGAACAGGCACACTGGGAGTCGCTGCCAAGTCTATGGGACCTGGCAAAGATCTGTGACGTATCTACAAATGTGCCAGATATTGGTCCAAGATGGTGGTGTGGGTGCAGAGCAACAAAGAAAATTATTGCATTGGAAGGATGACAAAATGCTGACTCCATTGTTTAGTAAATATGTTGTTTTTTTTTTTAAATACAGGAACAATTACAGGGAGATATAAGTAACATACTGTATTTAGCTTGCTTTAAGATAGTTTATATTGTAATTTTTTATTAGACGAGGCTCTTATTGGGGTCTTCTACAGTCCATGTTATATTTGTATGTTTCTAAGCAGTCACAAGGTTTATCCTTTTTCTATAAAATGTAGGGTTAAGCCCCATACACACTATTAGATTTTCTGCAGATTTTTGTCTTCAAATTTACCAAAACTATATACAGGTGATACTCTAAAAATGAGAATATCGTACAAAAGTTAATTTATTTCACTAATGCAACTTAAAAGGTGAAACTAATATATAAGATAGACTCATTACATGCAAAGCAAGATACTGTAGTTCAAGCCGTGATTTGTCATAATTGTGATGATTATGGCTTACAGCTCATGAAAACCCAACGGTGCATAGAGTTTATATATATTGTTTATCTGAACCATTTTCTATGGACGTTTATGTGTAGTTCACATGCTGCCATCTAGTGACCTTTTATGGTATTGCACTTTTTTTCCATGTCTCTTCTCTGATGTATGACACACTTCCTTTGTATGTAATGCTCCACCCCTTCTTCCTGTGATTGTACTTCCTGTGTAATGGACGCAGCTACAGGCCACATGTAGCAGGACACATGTATTCTGCATAGTAAGCTACAGACAATATCATCTTTTGACCGCATAAATACCACAACCTATTCATTTGTTGTATCCTGTCATCTGCTGTAACCCGATGTTCATCATTAAAGCACTTCTGTGGATGGAATCAGTATTTGGTGAGTTCAAGCTATCTGATGAGGATTGTCCTTAGTGATTATATCTGCTTATACAGGCCAGGCATAGAGGTCTCACAAGGGATAAATCGCTTCACAACGATCGGAGTCAGAATAACCCCAAATCCACAATCTCAGAAAATTAGAATAATGTGAAAAGGTGCAATATTCTATGCTCAGAGTGTCCCACTCTAATCAGTTAATTAAGCCATAACACCTGTAAAGGGTTCCCGAGCCTTTAAATGGTCTCTCAGTCTGGTTCAGTAGGAATCACAATCATGGGAAAGACTGCTGACCTGACAGTTGTGCAGAAAACCATCATTGACACCCTCCATAAGAAGGGAAAGTCTCAAAAAGGTAATTGCAAAAGAAGTTGGATGTTCCCAAAGTGCTGTATCAAAGCACATTAACCTCCCTGGCGGTATGATTCTGTCTGGAATTATGTACCAAAAGCGGTACAATTATTTTGCATGGAAATTTGGTGTTATGTATTGTAGGCCTGCAATTCTTAGTAATTACTTACTTAAACCTGACCAAACAAGAGTCTAGTAGACATCCCAGGTATGATAAAGTTTGAAACACAAAATCATAAATTATAATATAATAAATAACTATAAATAATTATAAAATATAGTAATGTAATTATGATAAAAATTATTCAATAATGTAATCAAATCAAAAACACAGAAATTTGCTCAGTTGCAGAATTGTCGCTGTCATTAGATTTAGTGTTTGATGACGAATTTCCCCACAAATCGCTATCGCTCAATTCTGCAAGTGATTCTAATTTCTTATCGCTGTTTTCTAGCTGGTCTAAAACCACTTTTGACATAAAGGGAAACTTTTTGGTTGCTATGGACATTCTCCAGTTTCCAGGCAGAAAGTAATATAAAAGTGCATGCAGGACACCGGACAGACCACTCTGGACAAAGGGTGTGTGTAATTATTTGATACAGTACTGTAATCAGTAAGATTACAGTATACTGTATCTATACTGTCTTTTTCACTTTTTGAACTTGGCGCCGAACTCTGCCCCCGTGCGCCACAACGTCGCAGGGAACGGAGCTCAGCACTCGGCAGTGTGAATCGAGCGAGACACGGCTAGCACACACTGTGGGGAGACATCGCAGGATCCAGGGAACAAGGTAAGTAACTTCCCCTGGATACTGCGATGCAGCCCGAGTTGTGCTCGGGGTTACCGTCCTTAGCATGAAAAACTCACCCCGAGCCAGACTCTGGAATACCGCCAAGGGGGTTAATAGAAAGTTATGTGGAAGGGAAAAGTGTGGAAGAAAAAGGTGCACAAGCAGCAGGGATGACCGCAGCCTGGAGAGGATTGTCAGGAAAAGGCCATTCAAAAAGGAGTAGACTGAGGCTGGTGTCAGTGCATCAAGAGCTACCACATACAGACAGATCCTGGACATAAGCTTCAAATGTCGTATTCCTCTTGTCAAGCCACTCCTGAACAACAAACACCGTCAGAAGCGTCTTACCTGGGCTAAAGAAAAACACACCTGGTCTGTTGCTCAGTGGTCCAAAGTCCTCTTTTCTGATGAGAGCAAATTTTGCATCTCATTTGGAAACCAAGGACCCAGAGTATGGAGGAAGATTGGAGAGGCACACACTGCAAGATGCTTGAAGTCCAGTGTGAAGTTTCCACAGTCTGTGATGATTTGGGGAGCCATGTCATCAGCTATGTCAACTATTTGCTTTGCATGTAATGAGTCTATCTCATATATTAGTTTCACCTTTTAAGTTGCATTAGTGAAATAAATGAACTTTTGCACGATATTCAAATTGTTCGAGTATCACCTGTAATATGAGGTCAAACCTTAAGAGTTTCAATTTGTATGCAATCAGGCAGGCCCTTGCACTACATGGTTTTGGTAAATCTGAAGACAAAAATCTGCAGAAATTCGAATAGTGTGTATGGGGTCCTAGAGTACACCCTGGTATACAAGTTGTGATCTGTTTTTGCAAACAGTGACACACAGTGGAAACACTTTCTACGGACTCCTAACGCCTTGAAATCTTTGTAGCAAGTCACTACACTTGGTGGGTGATTTGAGAGCACTTTTCAGTTAGGGATTATTTTCCTATGTGTAGAGAGTGTCAGCAGAATAAGGAAAGATTTTTAATAATGTGTGTGGTGTTGCAACCCACAACATTGAAGAGTTGGTGGCATCACAACATCGTCAGCACAAATGTGATTCACTGTCTAGTCTGGACAGGTCTCCGGCGGTATGAAGGTGTATGATGTAGGCTTAGGATGTGCAATTATCATTGTGTCTTTTCTTTTCTGTTCTGCTGTAGTTGCACATCGCCTAGAACATTTAGTTTCTATGCCTTCTTGAGTGAACACATTTTACATTTCTATTTCATATTCCAGCACTGTGAAAGTCTGAAAATTGTATTTCTGAGTGGACAGATTTCCTGCTGAATTGGAGCACAATGGAACGCAACTTTTGTGACATCCGTATCCATGCAGTTTTTCCTCCCTCTTCTGATACAGGAAAAAAACAACGCTTAAAGAAGAACTAAACTGTATCTGTGCAAACCAAAAACGCAATTTAATTCATTTTTAATGTTCAAAGCAAACTCACCCATCCATCCGTATCTCCGTGCTTTATTCTGTTGAGAAATCACTTTGAAAAACACCTCCCTAGCATTTCTGAGCCATGGCAATCTTGAGTAATGGCAGATGATTTATGTGGCATTTACTTCCTGGAATCCATCTGCCCTTAGCTCAGGCATGCAAGCAGGAGGGCGTTTTTAGAAAAGTCCCTCCCAACTTTACCATCATCAGTAAAGAACCACCCTACGATAGGTGAAACTTTAAGAATAGGAAACAAAGTAAGCCAAAATCCCAAATTTTCCATCAAAAACTCCCCCCTGTTTCCGATTTTAGGAAACCCAGAGTTTCCACTAGGTATGGATTTACAAATATTCAGGAAACTGAGGGAAAAAGGAAGTTTTCAACCCCCACATTTCTTAGGAGATATGGGATGGGTATCAATTGGCGCGTTAATACAACAAGGAGGACAATATGAAATTCCCATATGGCAGGCTCAACAGGTCAGACATTATTTAGAAAACCTGGGACCCGTAGGAAGATATAGGCGGAAACGAACAAAGTTTGAGGAGTGCTGTGAGGGAGAAGAACCTTTATCCCATGTAATCTCTAAAATATATACAATTCTGACTACACCCCCAGAGGATTTTAAAATAGACTGCTTTACCAAGTGGGAACGTGATTTAGGTCAAACTTTCTCTCCAGCACAATGTCAGAGTATTATAGATTTATCTTTAACCACTTCAGCACCGGGCCTATTCTGGCACTTCTCTCCTTCATGTAAAAATCATAATGTTATGGCTATAAAATTTATGAAAACCCCCAAACATTATATATGTTTTTTACATTTTTCAAACGCCTTTTTTTTGGAAAAAAAATGGTTTCATGAATTGAAAATTTCCAAAACAGTAAAGTTAGCCCAATTTTTTTGTATAATGTGAAATATGTTGTAATGCTGAGTAAATAGATACCTAACATGTCACGCTTTAAAATTGCGCACACTCATGGAATGACACCAAACTTCAGTACTTAAAAATCTCCATAGGCGATGCTTTAAATTTTTTTACACGTTACCATTTTCGCATTACAGAGGAGGTCTAGTGCTAGAATTGTTGCCCCCATTCTAACGCATGCAGCAATAACTCACATGTGTGGTTTTAACGGCGTTTACATATGTGGGTGGGACTTACGTGTGTGTTCGCTTCTGAGCGCGAGCTACCGGGGACAGGGGCATTTTAAATAAATGTTATTATTATTTTTTTAGTTTTTTAGTTTTTTAGTTTTTTACACTTTTTTTTTACTTTTTAGTTTTTTTGATCACTTTTATTCCTATTACAAGGAATGTAAACATACCTTGTAATAGGAATCTATTGTGACAGGTCCTCCTTATGGAGAGATGCAGGGGCAATAAGACCCCACATCTCTCCTCCAGGCTGGAAAGCATGAGATCTGTAAAAAAAATTCACTGATCTCATGCTGACAGCCGAGATCACGGCTTTGTTTACATAATGTCGCGCCCGGGCCTCAGACGGTCATAGAGATGACTGGTGACCATCTGGTCACCAGTCATCTCTATGCTTCCCATCCGGCACCGGACAATTCGTTCTCTGGGCCCCCGATGGCACGGGAGAGTCCAGAAAAGCACCGGATGGTGGTGGGAGGGGGGGGGGGGACGTCCCCTCCCACCGCCTATAAGAACGATCAAGCGGCGGAACTGCCCCTATGATCATTTTTATCGTACACAGAATTGCCAGCTGAAAAGAATGATATCTGAATGATGCCTGCAGCTGCAGGCATCGTTCAGATGTCACCACACAGAGTCAAGGACGTCATTTGACGGTGGGCGGTAGGGAAGTGGTTAAAAGCTTCAAGGTGTACGAAAACGCAGGAATTAAATTATAAAATATTAACACGTTGGTATTATACGCCATCGGCCTTGAATACATTTTTTCCAGAAACATTTGACAGGTGCTGGAGAGGATGTGATGAAAAAGGGACAATGATACACATTTTCTGGGCATGCTCAGCAATTAGACAATTTTGGCAAACTGTACAGAGAATCACCCAAATATTCACCGAAGATCAGATTGAAGAAGACCCGGCTTTTTTCTTGTTACACCATTTTCACAAATTCCAACGAAAAAATATATAAATTCAGTTTTGTGTCACCTAATAAATGCAGCAAAAAGCTGTATTGCAATGAATTGGAAAGACCCTAGTGCCCCTACGGTCTCAATGTGGTTAAATAAAGTTAGAAGAGAGGGAATAATGGAGAAACTCCTACCATTAACGTTAGAGGGGAAAAAGCAAATACAAGAAATATGGGCACCATGGGAGCAATTTGTAAAATCAGAGGAAGGGAAGAGGTTATTAGGCGAGTAAAAAACAAAAATTAGGCTGATAAGGAGAAAGAGTTAGTAAGGGGTCTCCGAGAAGTTCCACAAGCCAGGGGTTTTTTTTGTTGTTGTGTGTGTCGATGACTGTTTAATGTATTACTGCGTAAGCAGGGGGAAAGAAAGGTGGAAACTGGGGTCGCGGGAAAGGGAGGGGGGGATAATTAGGGTGGCTTTGGCCAATTATGGCTCAGGAGGTTTAGTACACGCCCCACACTATATAAGGCCGCTGGCTCGGCGGCCTTGTGTAGTGTGTTGGAGTTGTGAAAAGAGAGAGTTTACAGAGACAGACAGTGTCATTTATATTGAGTTAGATAGAGCAGGCAGGCGAGTCAGTTAGTTACAGTTACAGTGTGTAGAGGATATATATATATGCATCCTAGGTGTTGTATATATATTTATACACTGTATTCAGTTTAGCTAGATCCGTTCCTGGTGTTCTCTATACTGTGACAGGCAGGCAGGTGATTGTGCTAGCTGCAGACAGTCAGGCCTCATACACACGACCGAGTTTCTCGGCAAGAACCAGCAAGAAACTTGCTGGCAGAGATGTCTTGCCGAGTAAATCGGTCGTGTGTACGCGGCTATCGGGTTTCTCGTCGAGAAAACCGACAAGTAACCTCGACGAGAAAATAGAGAACCTGCTCTCTATTTTCTCATCGAGATTCTCGTCGGCATGTTTCTCGACGAGAAAAGTGAGTGTGTGTACACTTACCTGTCCTCCCGGAAGCCCGCGCATGTTCGAAATGAATTCAACGCATGCGCGGTAGCTTCCTAGGCATACGTAGGGTATACCAAGATGGCGGCGACGGCATCGAATGTGACGAGCGCATGCTCGTCGTAGTCGATGACGTCACCGCGTACGCTCCATTCAAAGAACCGCGGGTTCTTTGAATCAAGCGTGTGTACACTCGGCCGGGACAATTTTCTTGTCCAAGAATCTCGTCATGTTTTTTTCGACGAGAATCTCGACCGTGTGTACGAGGCCTCAGTGTTTCACTTAGTGTACTGTGTGCATTGCATAGAGTTCACCTAAAGCTTACCTGAATACAGTTAGTGACTATTATAGTGGTGTTCTCATAATAAAACCACAAGCAGAGAGCTGCAAGTATTTTCAGTTAGTGTACTGTGTCCCTCTCTGCACAGTTTTCACCTAAAACTAACTGCTGCTTTTCCCATACTAATACCACAGCAGGCAGTTGATTCTGATAGCTGCATTATCAGTACAGACAAATATATATATATATATATATATACACATCCCACCTTTGTGCAGCTACATCTCACTGCAGACCATTAGTATGTCTGGAAGGCAAACAAGGAAAGGCAGACGAGGCAGACAAGGCAATAAAAGAGGGCAAGCAGGCTCTGTGTCTAGAGGCAACAGTGCTTCTGGTCATGGACACGGTGCATCCTCAACAGCACGTGGCCGTGAGACATGCTTGTCCTTCTTTTCGGCAGCTGGCCATGTTGAGCCGCAACATGCCCAAGACTTGGTAGAGTGGATGACCAAGCCGTCCTCCTCCTCCTCATCCTCTCTCACCCAGGCTCAGGGTACTTTGTCTGGCAAAGCAGCTGCCAAAGCGGCCTCTTCCCTCGGCTCAATGGCATCGGTCACTCCTTCCCTAGCCCCACCATGTCCTCCTGAGGAGTCCCCCGAACTGTTTGACCACAGTGTTGGGTACATGCTCCAGGAGGATGCCCAGCGTTTTGAATGTTCCGATGATGGAACCCAGCTGGAGGAAGGCAGTAATGTGAGCTCTGAAAGAGGGGGTAGTAACTTGAGCCCAGAGAGAGGGGGTGCCCAACAAGGACAGCTAACTGGCAGTCATGTTCCCCCAGCTGTAGCATACTGCCAGATTGGCTCCAGTGATGAGGAGGGAGGGGATGATGAGGTCACTGACTCCACGTGGGTGCCTGATAGGAGAGAGGAGGAGGAGGGGGCACATCTCCAACGAGGCAGGATGCCCTCCAGGGGCCAGCTTAAGGGCAGCACACCGACCGCATCACACCGCAGAGCTCCGCATGTGCAGGGTGCTGCTGTCTCTGCGCGTTATTCCAAAAGTTCTTTGGCGTGGGCCTTTTTTCAGACGTGTGCAGCAGATCGCACCATTGCCATTTGCAACATATGTCTAAAGCGTATCTCGCGTGGCCAAAATATCAGCTGCTTGGGCACCACGTGCTTGACCAGACATATGTCGACCTGCCATGCAGTCCGTTGGCAAGCGTACCTAAAAGACCCACACCAAAGAACAAAGTGGACCTCTCCTTGCTCCTCATCAGCTGGGATCTCCAACCCCACTATACCTTCAGTCCTCTCTGAAACCTGCACTGAGAGGAATGAAGGTGTAGAATTAGGTGTGTCACAGCCAAGTACTTGCAGACAATCTGCTATCGGTACACAGACGTCCGATTGTACCAGGCAAATTTCCCTGCCCCAGCTGCACCGCCGAAAGAAGTTCACTCCCAGCCATCCACATGCCCAGCGGTTGAATACTAGCTTGGCTAAATTGCTAGCACTTCAACTGCTGCCTTTTCAGTTGGTAGACTCTGCCCCCTTCCGTGAGTTTGTTGAATGTGCGGTTCCTCAGTGGCAGGTTCTCAAACGCCACTTTTTCTCACGGAAGGCGATTCCGGCTCTCTACCGGCATGTGGAAGGCAATGTCTTGGCCTCGCTGGACAGGGTGGTCAGCGGTAAGATACATATTACTGCAGACTCATGGTCCAGCAGGCATGGACAGGGACGTTACCTATCTTTCACGGCGCATTGGGTGACTCTGCTGGCAGCTGGGAAGGATGCAGGACAAGGTGCAGTAGTGTTGGAGGTTGTTCCGCCGCCAGGCCTCCAAAATGTTACTACTGGTGATTCTGACACATCTCTCTCCTCCACCCCCTCATCTTCTTCTTCCTCCATGGCCCCTACCTGTGCTTTGTCCTCGGAACCAGCAGTGCTCCGTAGGCGTTCAAGGGGCTACGCAAGTACGCAGGCAAAAACATGCCATGCGGTGCTTGAGCTGGTGTGCTTGGGGGACAGGAGCCACACTGGGGCAGAGATTCTGTCAGCTCTGCAGGGGCAGGCTCAGGGGTGGTTGACGCCACGCCAGCTTAAGCCAGGAAAGGTGGTTTGCGACAATGGCACCAACTTCTTCTCCGCCCTCCGACAGGGACAACTGACCCATGTGCCCTGGTTGGCTCACGTCCTTAACTTGGTGGTGCAGCGGTTCTTCGGCAGGTACCCGGGCTTACAGGAGGTCCTGAAGCAGGCCAGGAAACTCTGTGGGCATTTCCGCCGGTCATATAATGCCAGTGCTTGGCTGGCTGACCTGCAAAAGGATTACAACCTTCCCAAGAACCGCCTAATCTGTGACATGCCCACCAGGTGGAACTTTACGTTGGCCATGCTGCAGCGGCTGCACACACAGCAGAGGGCCATCAATGAGTATCTGTTGCAATATGGCACCAGGACAGTGTCAGGGGAGCTTGGATTTTTTTCCCCATGCCAGTGGGCCATGATCAGGGATGCATGCACTGTCCTGGCACCATTTGAGGAGGCCACGAGGATGGTGAGCAGTGACAGTGCATGCATCAGTGACACTGTCCCTCTTGTCCACCTGTTGGAGCACACGCTGCGTGGAATAATGGACAGAGGCAGGAAGAGGAGGACTTCCTTACCTCTCAAGGCCCCCTTTATCCAGACAGTGTTCCTGCTGGCTATCACACAGGAAAAGGACGAGGAGGAGGAGGATTATTGTGTCAGCATGGAGGTGGAGCCTAGCACTCAGCATCAGCAGCAGTCTTCAAGGGATCAATTACAGTCCCAAGACACCCATGGACTTGTACGTGGCTGGGAGGAGGTGGCTGCGGATCATGTCGTTCCAGTAGTGACAGTGACCCAGAGGACTCCGCACCGAATGCCTCAGAAAACCTACGCTGCATGGCCTCCCTGATCCTGCAAAGCCTGCAGAAGGATCCTCATATTTGTGCGATCAAGGAGAGGGATCATTACTGGCTGGCAACCCTCCTTGATCTACGTTACAAGGGTAAGGTTGCAGACCTTATCTTGCCATCGCAGAGGGAGTAGAGGATGAAGCTTCTTCGGGAGGCCTTGCAGAAAGGTCTGTGCAACGCATTCCCAGAGACTGGGAGGTTACAAATTCCTGGTCCTGGACAACGTGTTGCTGAGGCTCCGGTTAGTCAAAGAAGGAGCGGTGGAGAAGGTGGCCGTCTGACCGATGCGTTCAGACAATGTTTTAGTACGTAGCCCCAAGGTATGATCTCTTCCAGCAACCATCGCCAGTGTCTGTTTTACATGGTGCAGGAATTCCTAGGGGCAAAATCAGACTTGGACACCTTTCCCACCGAAAATCCTCTGGGTTACTGGGTCTTGAGGATGGATCACTGGCCAGAGCTTGCACAGTATGCAATTGAGCTACTGGCCTGTCCTGCATCCAGCGTTCTTTCGGAACGCACATTCAGTGCTGCTGGAGGCTTTGTAACTGATCATAGGGTGCGCCTGTCCACCGACTCGGTCGATCGACTGACCTTCATAAAAATGAATCAGTCTTGGATCACCACCAGCTACCAAGCACCTGATGCTGATGTAACCGAATATTTTTTTTGAAAATGTCAGATCCCTTCAAGACTGCCTATGCTGATGCTGAGTGACTATCCTGTTATGCTGAGTGACTATCCTCTTCCTCCTCAATAATCATGCTGATAGCTTGAAAGAAAATTTTTGGTTCTGGGCACCGCCACCAGTGGCTAAGGCCCAATTTTTCAGCCCCTGTTTAACAGGGGCATGTATTTACAATTTTTGATGCAATGCTTTGCAAAGGGCTCATTGCTGTGCTCCAACTACAGTATCTGTGAGGGGTTGCAGTGTTGTGGCACCAGCACCAGTGGCTAAGGCCCAATTTTTTTAGCCCCTGTTTAACAGGGGCATGTATTTACAATTTTTGATGCAATGCTTTGCAGCAGGGCTCATTGCTGTGCTCCAACTACAGTATCTGTGAGGGGTTGCAGTGTTGTGGCACCAGCACCAGTGCCTAAGGCCCAATTTTTCAGCCCCTATTTAACAGGGGCGTGTAAATACAATTTTTGATGCAATACTTTGCAGCAGGGCTCATTGCTGCGCTCCAAGTACAGTATCTGTGAGGGGTTGCAGTGTTATGGCACCAGCACCAGTGCCTAAGGCCCAATTTTTCTGCCCCTGTTTAACAGGGGCGTGTAATTACAATTTTTGATGCAATACATTGCAACAGGGCTCATTGCTGCGCTCCAAGTACAGCATCTCTGAGGGGTTGCAGTGTTGTGGCACCAGTGCCTAAGGCACAATTTTTCTGCCCCTGTTCAACAGGGGCATGTAATTACAATTCTTGATCTAATAATTCACAGCAGGGCCCATTTCTGCGCCCACCAAGAGTAACTGTGAGGGCTTACAGTGTTGTGGCAACACCACCACCAGGAAAGGCCCAATTTTTCTGCCCCTGTTCAACAGGGGCATGTGATTAGAATTCTTGATCTAATATTTCAAAGCTGGGCCCATTCCTGTGCCCACCAAGAGTAACTGTGAGGACTTACAGTGTTGTGGCACCAGCACCACCACCAAAGGCCCAATTTTTCCTGCCACTGTTCAACAATGTCATGTAATTACAATTCTTGATCTAATATTTCAATATTTCACAGCTGGGCCCATTCCTGCGCCCACCAAGAGTAACTATGAGGACTTACAGTGTTGCGGCACCAGCACCACCACCACCACCACCACCAAAGGCCTAATTTTTCCTACCATTGTTCAAAAATGGCATGTAATTACAATTCTTGATATAATAGTTCACAGCAGGGCGTTCCAGCGCCCACCAAGAGTAACTGTGAGGGCTTACAGTGTTGTGGCAAAAGAGTATATACGGCAGGCCCCTACTTTCAAACATCCAACTTACAAACGACTCCTACTTGCAAACGGAAGGAGAGGAAATCTACACCTAGGAAGGGAAATTCTCTCCTGTAAGAGTTAATATGGGGAAAAGTTGTCTCCTCTCCACTGATGCTTTATCACCAATCCTTGTTTCAATAAAAAACCCAAATTTTCAAAAAACATTTGTCATTGGGACGGAAAGTGAGGTGAAATGTTCTGAACAGGTGCACAGACAGCAAAACAAATGTTACAGGGGTAATAACCCTTCCCCATGTTATCCGAAAAGCTTAAAAATAGATTTTTTGGCTTGAGCTACACTTACAAAATGTACTTGTTCCATATTACAAACAGATTCAACTTAAGAACAAACCTACAGTCCCTGTCTTGTTTGCACCGCCTGTATACTGCTGTTCAGAGTATATAGGGCCTTTTTTTAATTTGGGTGCGGGGCTCCCCTTAATAATTATACAAGACCCAAAGGGGCTGGTAGTGGGCTTGGGAAGGGGGGTGGGGGGGGTACCCATGCCATTTTTCTCAATGATTTTCATCCATATTGCCGGGACCAGACATTACATTAAAGCCGCAGTTTTAAATGACTTTTTTTCCTTTAGAAATTTCATTTTGTGCAGGGACAGTTCTAAACACGGGAAACACGTGCCACTTCACAGGCATACTTTAGACACCCCCCCCCCCCCCCCCAGGTACGATATTTAAATGAATATTTCACTTTTTTTTTTCACTTTATGCATCATTAAAATCACTGCTCCAGAAAAAACGTCCGTTTTTAAAACTTCTTTTTGCATTGATACATGTCCCCTGGGGCAGGACCCGGGTCCCTAAACCCTTTTTAGGACAATAACTTGCATATTAGCCGTTATAATGTGCACTTTTGATTTCGAACATTCGCGTCCATTGTACTTAATAGGGTTCTAAAGTTTGTGCAAACTTTCGGTCCGTTCGCAGGTTCTGGTGCGAACCGAATCGGGGGGTGTTCGGCTCATCCCTATTTGGCACTAGTCACTTTATAATTAATACACTCAAGTCTGTTTAAAGAAATAATATACTGATTAGGGAGTGAGTTGGGAGTACCCACACCCCAGAACACAAGAACAGCACCACACCTACGCCTTTTCAAATCTAGACTTGGAGGTAATCAGGTACATACGGTATGTCCATTTACATCCATCTGCCTATAGACTAATGCTGGCCATACATTATACAATTTTCTTATTAAATTTGCTTTAGGTGTACCTTCAGGGCAAGGCAATCAGGCAAGGGAAAGGGCCTGCCGATTTCATACAAATTGAAAGTGTTTAGTTTTGACCTCATATTATATTTTTTTGGTAAATCTAAAGGAAAATTGTACAAGAAAATTGTATAATGCATGGCCAGCCTTAGACCCCCATAGACACTATTAGATTTTCTGCAGATTTTTGTCTTCAGATTTACCAAAACCATATAATATGAGGTCAAACCTTCAATTTGTATGCAATCAGGTAGGCCCTTGCACTACAGCATGGTTTTGGTAAAACTGAAGGCAAAAATCTACAGAAAATCTAATAGTGTGTATTGGGAATATAGGTGAACGTATGCTAAGTATTATGTAATACACGTATCTATTGAGAGAGATACCACTACTTCTCTGGCAATGACAATGCCTACATTTAAATTAAAGTTAGTTTGCGCCACTAAATATATATCAGCTGCAAGCAAACCTAATATGTGTACCAATTAGTGCTGCACTCTCAAAATCTTAACTCACACGTGAAATATTCAATATATGCATACAAATACAAAAAAGAAAAATGAAAATAAATCCACAATGCATAAGGTATCCCACTGTGCATCCAAAATCATATAAATCCAATATCAAATACACATGTATGAAGTAATATTCAAAACCACAGGCATACATGCAAAAACATGTGAAAAAATATAAATATAGTGAAAATTTCAAAAACATAAAATATTTTAGTCTGTGAATGTCAGACCCACTGTGCAAAAAAAGGACCAAAATATTCCAACAAAAGGTAATGTCAGAATCCTCTGTGTAGTGCCAGCACCCAAGGGTGTAAACTCACCTTACTGATAAACCCCCATGACAGGGTTACAGAGGCTTTAAATTTCGATGGAGTCTGACTGCATACATATAATCCAATAGAAGTAATCAGCATGACACCAATAAAACTTAATTAAAAAAGAAAAAAAATTCTCATAGTGCAGACTGCATTAAAAACATGTATTTATTTAAAAAATCCACACGCACCCACATAAAAAGCACAGTAATCGCTTATCCCAAAGTACACAGCCTTCACCTCCGCTCAGAGTCCAGCCAAGCATGTGTTTAATCCGCTCTGAAGGAAGCATTTACAGCATTGATCATACATAGAGCCTCACACACTCTCTCCTCTGTCCGTGTACAACACCTGGCAAAAAGTATGGAATCACCACTCTTGGAAAATGTTCATTCAATTGTTTAATTGTGGGGAAAAAAATAATAATCACAGACATGCCTCAAAACTATTTTCATTTAACATTCCAACCTTTAACCACTTGCCACTACGGCGGCAGGTCGGCACTATCCCGCAAACCGTCATAGCTGTACGTCGGTCCCTTTATGCGGAAAAGCAGGCGCAGCTGCATCGCGGGGGTGCAGATGCAAGTGACCGGCGGTTGCGATGACCGCCGGCCGCGAGCGATCGTGGGCACGAGAGGCAGAATAGGGACGTGTGTGTGTAAACACACACGTCCCTG
The DNA here is from genome assembly GCA_029206835.1 of Rana muscosa. Lineage (NCBI taxonomy): Eukaryota > Metazoa > Chordata > Amphibia > Anura > Ranidae > Rana > Rana muscosa. The sequence continues at coordinate 73,309,031 of CM055125.1, forward strand.
TTCTGTTCTGTGAGGAAAGACAGATCATGAGTTCCTAATAGCTAGCAACCACGATCTGTAATTTCCTCTAGGTCAGTCCCATCCCCCTTCAGTTAGAAACACACTAGGGAACACAAATATCCCCTTGATCGCCCCCTAGTGTTAACCCCTTCCCTGCCAGTGACATTTTTACAGTAATCAGTGCATTTTTATAGCACTGATCGCTGTATAAATGCCAAAGGTCCCAAAAATGTGTCAAAAGTGTCCGATGTGTCCGCCATAATGTCGTAGTCTCGATAAAAATCGCAGATCGCCGCCATTACTAGTAAAAATAAAATATATAACAATGCTATAAATCTATCCCCTATTTTGTAGACGCTATAACTTTTGCGCAAACCAATCAATATACGCTTATTGCAATTTTTTTATTACCAAAAATATGTAGAAGAATACACAGCAGCCTAAACTGAGAAAAAAATATAAATAAATTGGGGATATTTATTATAGCAAAAAGAACAATAGATTGTGTTTTTTTCAAAATTGTCGCTCTTTTTTGTTTATAGTGCAAAAAAAAATCGCAGCAATGATCAAATACCACCAAAAGAAATCTCTATTTCTGGGGAAAAAAGGACGTAAATTTTGTTTGGGTACAGCGTCGCACAATTGTCAGTTAAAGCGACGCAGTGCCGAATCGCAAAAAAAAATGGCCCGATCATTGAGCAACCAATTCTTCTGGGGCTGAAGTGTTTAAGAAACACTTAAAAAAATTAAAAATAAAGTTTTTGAAGATCAAGCATAGAAAACAAATATGGAATCACTCAATTCTGAGGAAAATATTATGGAATCATGAGAAAAAAAACACTACAGTACACCACTAGTATTTTGTTGCACCCCCTCTGGCTTTTATAACAGCTTGAATTTACTGAGCCATGGATTTAACTATCGACAAACACAGACATCCCAACCTGCAAAAACTAATTTCAGGGAGGTGGCAAACTCATTTCAGGGAGGTGACGCTTCGTGCTGGCTGCTGGGGCCAAGGGTCTAGCTGCTGGAGTTGGGCTGCTGGGGCCTGGGGTCTGGCTGCTGGGCCCATGCTGGTCCTGGGGTTTTGCCACTGGGGCCTGGGGTCTGGCTGCTGGGCCCTTGCTGCTGGGGCTGGGGCCTGGTTGCTGGGGCCTGGGGTCCGGCTGCTGGAGCCAAGGGTCTGGCTGCTGGAGCCTGGGGTCTGGCTGCTGAGGCCAGGGATCTGGCTGCTGGAGCCGGGGGTCTGGCTGCTGGGGCCAAGGGTCTGGCTGCTGGAGCTGGGCTGCTGGGGCCTGGCTGCCGGGCCCTTGCTGCTAGGGCCAAGGGTCCGGCTGCTGGGGCCAGGGGTCTGGCTGCTGGGGCCTGGGTCCAGCTGCTGGGGCCAAGGGTTTGGCTGCTGGGACCAGGGGTCTGGCTGCTTGGGCCGGTGAGCCATCCCAGTCAGAGAATTCCCCAGAAGGAAGCCGATAGGCAGAGGCAGAGAGAACACTGGGCGCCGTGATCTGCAGGCTGTAGCAATTTAAAAAAAAAACTTTCCCCAGTCAAGCAGACTCTTTCTCCACTTCTGGGCGCCACCGCGCAGTAATCACCTGTGTGACAAGTGCATGACAGTTCCAGCCTCTTCTATATCAATCCGCTGGGCAGACCGTAGCTGTCATGTACTTGTCGCACAGGTGATTACTGCGCGGTGGCACCCGAAAGTGGAGAACGTTTTTTTTTTAAATTGCTACAGCCTGCAGTTTACGGCGCCCAATCTCCAGTGCAGTCTCCAGAAGTGGGGAAGGGGACCTGTCAAAAACAGGTCCCTGTTTCCCCCTCCCCCCGAAAGGTGCCAAATGTGGCATCGGCGGTGGGGGGGGGATGGGACGAATAAGCGGAAGTTTCACTTTTGGGTGGAACTCGGCTTTAACTGTTGCCTGTGATACTAAGCCAACTAGCTCGCTTGATAAGTGGTGGGCGAACATCCCCAATCTTGGAGGAGTAGGAGGACTGTGTCTCTACCTTTATCCCCTCCATGATTTCGGCTAGGGATGGGTTTATACAACTCAAGTTCCTACATAGGGCATACTTTACTCCACAGAGACTGGCTAGTATTTACCCCAATCTTGACCCGATGTGTTCTAGATGTACCCTTGAACCTGCCACTTTTTGGAACATGGTCTGGCCCTGTCCTAAGCTACATCCATACTGGGAGGCAGTGGCCAACACCCTGAGTGACTTATATGGCATGGTCATACCACTGGACCCTATGGTCTTACTGTTGAGTTACTTGGAGGATATAGAAGTGGACAGATATACCAAGCTCTGCCTTACCTTTACTCTATTCTATGCAAGAAGGGAAATTATGTTAAGATGGAAGTCGGTGGAGCTCCCTACACGAGCTTCATGGTGGAAGATTATTAATTCTGTGTTACCGTTATAACTATAATTACATATGAGAGTAGAAATTGTCCGAAGAAGTTCGATAAAATGTGGTCAAATTGGATTGATGCCTTTGGCCAGAGCCCAACATTATGTGCGATGTGACTACATTTACATGTACTTGCCTGAGGTATATCATCCCTTGCTTCCCCCCTCCCCTGGCTGGTAAACTTGAAGAACAATCATAAATGTATGAACGCAAAAATGAAAATGAATGGAAAACACCTGCAATGAGTGAACTGACAAAAATGTAGATGTAAGTATAAAATACAGGTGTGACTACCTCTCTGATACACAGTTTTGTCAGAACTCTTTCCCAGAAAAACAAATTGCTTGCACTGCTTCTGTCTCTCTTTTTCCCATGTACAAAGCAAATAATCAACATAGATTAAAGCTTTCTTCAACTCAGAAAGTCAAACACAATGAAAACACCAGGCTGATTACACATCACATGCCGTTATCATAGGCAGTACAGCCTGGTACCTGACAAGTGTGACATTGGCAGTTTCAAGAGTTTTTGATAAATAATCATTCACATTACATTAGATCACCCAGAGAGGGCAACATCCGGCGACGATGGAAGCTTACAACTACTTCTATGACAAAGGTGTTATAATGTGATGGGCTCCCCACCCACCTACTCCATAAGTAAGCAAAACCCTGGGCCCAGACTTTAGTGGCCACAGAAACTTTTTAATTTAACAACAATTTCAAATAGTACAAAATACCAACATAGAGTATACGTAAAAAAAAATAACAGTCCAAAAACCTAATTGGAAATCCCCAAAAGATTAATGGCATCTTGTCACCAACCTAAAAATTGCAGGTAATACCACAGAAAAAAATGTAATATTTTTTAAATGATAACTTGCAGCAATTTTCCTATCCATTATCATTTCTTATTAATTAAAAATGTGCTTTTGAACTAGTGCTTAGTCTGGGGCACAGGTGCACTACAGGGGGTCCCTGACTTAAAACGGTATAGGGACTTTAGGTTTGTTCTTAAATCGGAAATGTTCGTAAGTCGGGACCGCATGCGCAGACCGACAATTACGTAATTTTCCGACGTTTTCCAATGTTCCGTCGAATGGCCGGGCATGCGCAGAACGGGAGATACATTGTTTTCCAATGTTTTCTGATGTTCCGTCGAATGTGCCGCCGTCGAAAATGGCTGCGCATGCGCAGAACAGCAGATACGGTCCCATTCGTAAGTAGGAGTTGTTCGGAAGTCGGGCGTTCGTAAGTCGGGGACCCCCTGTATAAATTATTTCCAGGGGGCTTTTTTGTTTACATGTATAGTAAAGTGAGTCAAGGGACAGTCTTTAACCACTTCAGCTCCGGAAGGTCCACCCCCCTTCTTGACCAGGCCATTTTTTGCGATACGGCACTGCGTTGCTTTAACTGACAATTGCGTGGTCGTTCGACACTGTACCAAATAATATTTATGTCCTTTTTTTCCCACAAATAGAGCTTTCTTTTGGTGGTATTTGATCATCTCTGCGGTTTTTATTTTTGCGCTATAAACAAAAAAAGACTGACAATTTTGAAAAAAAACAAACAATATCTTTTACTTTCTGCTATAAAACACATACAATAAAAAAAAAATTAAAATCGAATTTCTTCATCAATTTAGGCCAATATGTATTCTGCCACATGTTTTTGGTAGACAAAATCCTAATAAGGGTATATTGATTGGTTTGCGAAAAAGTTATAGCGTCTACAAATGGGATACAATTATGGACTTTACTTTTTTTTTTTGTAGTAGTGGCGGCAATCAGCGTTTTTTTTTTTTTGCGGGACTGCGACATTGCGGCAGACAAATCGGACACCTAACTGACACGTTTGTAACTTTTTGGGGATCAGTGACACCAATACAGTGATCAGTGCTAAAAAAAAAAGCACCGTTGCTGTACTAATGACACTGGCAGGGAAGGGGTTAACATCAGGGGTGGTTCGATGTGTTCCCTGGTAGAGCTTTCTTACTGTGTGGGGGATGGTTTACCTGTAGGAAGACAGAGATCCGTGTTCTTGCTTAGCAGAAACACAAGATCTCTGTCTTCCTTACTATAAGGTGACCAAATTTTTAAAATGTAATCCTGGGACATATTTTTTTTTTTTTTTTATTGGCAAATGGTAAACTATTTTTTAAGCATATTTTCCTCAAATGATATATGCAGTGTATGTGGTATGTGTTTATGGATTGATTGTATGCAAACGTCTCCAGGCCCCCTGTGTTCAGTGGGAGCCGGGTGACATTAAGCAGACTATTTCTTCATTTTTGGGTTTAGGCGACCGCGATGTATTCATGTTGAAGAGGCCGGTGCTTTAACTGTGTAGCACGGTGTGGCAGATTGATCCGCCTAAATCCAAAAATGAAGAAATAGCCTGCTTACTGTCCCCCCCCCACCCCCACTGAGCACAGGGGGCCCGGAGAAGTTTGTTCAGTAAATAGCTGCACCACGGGGTATTAGCTTATTGGTGGACAGGATTTGGGAGTCACCGTCCGCTCTACCTCCCGGCCCCCCCTGCTGAGATGACAGATCCGGAAAACAGGGATGTCTGGTCACCTTACCTTACTAGCAGAACAGCAATCTGCCTTGTTTACATAGGCAGACCGCCGTTCTGCCTCTCTCAGAACGATCGCCGGGTTCCCAGCGGACATTGCATCCACCGTACCCGCTGATTGGCTCCCGCTGTGTCCAATCACAGCGAAAGTGGGGCTCCGGCAGCGCCCGCTTGCGCCCCAGAGCCAAAGGAAAAAAAATGCGTTCAGGTACGTTATTTTGCGCTTAAGGGCCGCCCTGCCGCAGTATATGTACGTGGGGCGGTCCTTAAGTGGTTAAAGTAGATCTTAACCCAATCACTAAAATCTCAAACAAGCTTTATCCCATTAATGTAATTTCAATCTTTTATTTTATATCAATAAAATTATATCTGGTGCTCCCGCCATAAAAGTTCATTTTCAGGAACTTCATATTATGTGGTGAAAACTGGTCATGTATTCCCTTTAAAGGACACTACAAGTGTCCTTACTGACACACACTGCAAAGGCATGATCCACCATTTTCACTATCAGTAAAACAAAGCCCTAAGCAATTATGTGCAGCCAACATTGGAGTAAGTACATTTAAACAGAGAGTGGTTGACAAAGGTAGAAAGAGACTGACAGCACTGAGATACAAGGTGCAAAGGTGAAAGCAGTGTGTGGCGTGTGTCCACATTGCCACTGCACACATGCGTTACATGGTCCACTGACAGGTGTAGGGAACTGCTGCCCTCCACTGTTAGCAGCTGATATCACAGTGTCATGTACAGGTATACCCCACTTTTAAGTACACAATGGGACCAGAGCATGTATGTAAAACGAAAATGTACTTAAAGTGAAACAATACCTTTTTTCACTTCTAGGGTGTAGTGGGGGTGTCAGGAGCTGTAGTTGAGGTCTCAGGGGCTGTAGTGGGGGTGTCAGGGGCACACTGGAACAGGGCGGGCTATGCTCTCGGAGCTTCAGCTCCTTCTACTGCGGCTGCAAAATGTCTGTACAGTACTTGTGAGGCACTTTACATACTCGCGGGTATGTCCTTACTCGCGAGTGTATGTAAAGTGAGTGTACTTAAAGCGGGGTATGCCTGTACAATTTAGTGTAGCACACGGACCCTTTTCCCTTGCTTTGGCTCACTTGCAGGAAAAAGGCACACCGTACTATATGCCCGTACACTCCTGGTTGAGGAGGTTAAGCAGTGTTATGTATTTGGGTCCCACAACTAGGTTCTTCCATCAGTTGGTTCTCTTCTCCCAGGATATAGAGACAAGTGTCTGTTTTCCCCCAGTGATTCCAATGCCCACACCACTTTAAACTCCAACGTTGAGTTTATTTTATCAATGTTCAGCAGATAGGAAAGGGTGGATAAGAGACAGGACAGCAAGGTTTGGGAGGTCAGTCCAGGCACAAATGGATATCACAATCTCTACTTTATCCCTGAGTAGGTTTAGCTCACCCAGATAGTCTCCTACAAAGTGGATCCTGGCAGCCGAAGTGATGCTCGAACGTTTGATCAAGTTCTTTTCCTAGATGCGATCGGGAGACTCTCTGCCACAGAATCTATCAGACCCCGAACCTCTTAGCTTTTGGTACTTAAGGACAGGTGCCAGCAGCAGCACATTACTAGGCCCTTGGTGGATAGAAGAATCCCTCCAGAAAGTTACCGGGCCCCTTCCTTCACCGTGAACTCTCACCGGTCCGTCAGAAAGGTCCTCCCCCAGCCTCCACTTCTTAGAAGCGGGTTCCCTCGCGAGGGACACCCTGGGATCCTCTTCCCAGAAGTGGGCTCCAGCTAAAGGTGCTGGACCCAATGTTGAAGATGCAGCCCCAGGACTAAAGATACCTGGGACTGATTCACACGTGGGCCCATGGCCTGGAGGGCCATTCGCCACGCACCTGGACTCCGACTCTGAACCGAAGACCCCTCCCAGGCAGCATCTGCCCCTTATGTATCCCCTCCCAGCATGCACAACAGGCAGACCACGCCCACTTTACCGCTGCTGAGAGAGCACAGCACTAATACCAGTGGTTCAACCCTGACCCATTATGGCAGTGCCACCTACAGGCCACAGGGAACTGCACACCAGTATACCATCCTGGAAATAAAGCAGCACAACCTATAAATTGAGAACGGTCTGAGCCTAACTACTATCTCAGACCAGCCCCTAAATTTGGGTATATAGCACCCCTAAATGGGGTGGGCGCTACATTAGTATTAACACTTCCTGTCACTGGGAGGGGCTTGGAAAACCCAGAAGGAGGAAGTAAAGAGAGAGACAGTAAACTGAGCCACATGGTCCTATACACACAGGGGCTGCTACTGCTGTACTTTCACCCAGATTACAAGCAAAGGACCATTATGCAAGTATTCCTATGTTCTAATAGCTTAACTGCAGCTGCCCATAGCTTCTTGAGTGTATTTCTGGATCCTTGAGACTTACCTATTGTTATTATCCCACATGCACAGTGCCAGATAGGTCAGTGTTACGGTATGTGTGTAGTGGTCACCTTGCTGTATGTTAGTAGGTGATCCTGTTTATTGCAATAGAGTTTATATGCTGCTTCTGTTATTCTAGTTAATCCTGTCCGTTCTTGTCTGGAATTCTATAGCTAGTTTTAGCCTAGGGCTCACTAGGTTGGGTGGGCTTCAATGGCCAGATCAAGATCAAAGGCTTACAGGTCTGGTCACATGTCAGATTAGAAACTGTTAGGTAGGGACTAAAGCGCGCAGTATAGATAGGCTGACTCTGAGTTCCAGTGCCACTACACAGTTCCTGCCAGTGAGAAGCTCCATTCTAGGCTGGTTAGACAACCGTTGAAGGATCCCCAGTGACTGCCAATCCTCTCTTCAGGTCTCTGACATAAAGACAGATGCCACATCCTCCTCAGGGGGTCACGCAACTGGATTTTTCTGCAACATTAATCTGGGGGTGTCTATATTATAAAAATATGTGGAAAATGTGCACAATTCCACCAGGACTTCTATTGGGCCCTTTGCTGATCATACCTGTTTGTACATTAATCTCTTCTTGTATAAAGCTTGTAAAGCTTGTATTATTTCTATACTGGTGTGCATCTATATGCTATTATGGTTAATGTTATATGCTGGTTACAGTATTTTATCTGCTCCCAATTACATTTTAGATTACTGATTAAATCCCCAGGAAGGGAATCCCCTCTGTTCACAGAGGCCCAGTCCAACTTTATTATCAAACCCACTCTTCCACTTAGTCAAGGTTCTGGTTCTCTTATTTACCTACAAGTGTAGCGCACCATTCTGATAACCCCCACCCAAAAGAGGATTACACAGGTAAAGTGAATAACACTGATTATCTTGCTAAAATAGCAGCTGAAAGTGGGTGGGACGTGTTAGGCAGCAAGCGAATATGCTGTCCCCGAAGTTGATGTGCTGAAAGCATAAAAATGGGAAAACGTAAGGATTTGAGAGACTTTGACAAGGGCCAAATTGTAATGGCTAGATGACTGGGTCAGAGTGTTGGCAGGAGGTCCATCTCTAACTATGCCAAGTGTGTGGGCAGGGCCTACTTTGCCCTGTACACTGGGCTACCTTTTGCATGGACTGTGCTCACCAATGCCCGGGATCGGGAGAAGACTGTGGTTATGTGAAGAATCTAACATTAAGGCAGTTCCTCAACTTATAATAAAGTGCACAGTTCCTCTGAAAAGTGACTTGTCCCATGTCACTACACACTGTAACTTGCATGTTGCATTAGGAGATATGTGCTGGGCCTGCGCCTACTCCACCTGTCCAACGCACCTCCGCTACCTCACTCCAAGTTACAGAATGGGGTCCCGCCAAGCACCTAGCGTGGACTTCATGTATGCTGTCATTAACTCTTCACTTCCCTACTTCGTGACCAGGTCATAGATCTCTGTAACGCAGGTTCGGATCCAGTTGTCACTGGATACCAGCCACTAGGGAGGGAACCAGAACATTGACCCCCTCACTACCAAAGGACCTGTCACCTTACCAGGTACCACGGCTAATGATTGGTTGCTTGTAGCTTGTTCCTTCACTTGGTTATCCATAGCAACTTTACTCCTCTTCTTGTCTTGCCGAGTTAACCTTTTGTAGTAGGGTTACTTCATACCCCATAATGCATTACAGACCAAGGTTATTTGGAATACACTAGAACCAGCATTCACCCCTTTGAATAACTTCAGACCAGACTCACAATATTATATATAACTTTACTGTAAAAATGCAGCATGACAGTACAAAATTAACATTTTCCTGTCCCTGCTCATATGTAGCATAGTGGCCCAGGCATACCTCCCTGACATGAGAGCCCATAATGACATTATCCATGGCTGGATTGTTGTCCGTGAACCCTGGTTTCTTCAGCGCCACACTCACACCTGCAGGTGAGTCGTCGTTATACCTGTATCCAAGTCTCCATTCTCCGGCGCCCTTGGATCTCTGCTGTCCCCCCTTATATAGCACAGGTGGGCCGGCCAGAACTGAGCTAAAAATGTTTAACCCTTTCCCCAGCTTTGGCCGGCTGCTGGAAAACTAGCTACACAAACATTTCAACCTGCTTACAAGAGCACCTCCAAAACTGTAGCTCTTGTGGGATGTTCCTGGTCTGCATTGATAAGGACCTACCAAAAGTGGTCCAAGGAAGGAAAATGGATGAACCAATGACAGGGTCATGGGCAGCCAAGGCTCATTGATGCACACGGGGAGTGAAAGTCGGCTCATGTATTTTGATCCAATGGAAGATATAGTGTATCTCAAATTAATAAAAAAACAAATGCTGGTACAGATAGAAAGGTGTCAGAACACACAGTGCATTGCAGATTACTGCGTCTGGGGCTGTGAAGACTGTTCAGGATGCCTATGCAGCTACAGCCAAAAGTACCTACAATCAGCATCAAAACTGGACAACGGAGCAATAGAAGAAGATGGTCTGATGAATCGCATTTTCTTTTACATCATGTGGATAGCCAAGTGTATGTGTGTCATTTACCTGAGGAAGAGATGGCACCAGGATGCAGAATGGAAAGAAGACAAGCCGATGGAGGCAGCGTGAGGCTTTGGTCAATGTTCTGCTCGAAAACATTGGGTGCTGCCATTCAGGTTGATGTTATTAACACTTACCACTTATCTAAACATTGTTAATATGTTACTCAGCATCTTACAGATGTCTCTCCTGAATAGATATGTGTTTAGCAATAATTTGGCGCACCAGCTGGTTGATTCTGTGATGTATGCCCCTCGGAACATCTCTGACCACTCCCTTCTCAGTGTTAAAATTGCTATGTCTCCCATTCACAAACGTAGGCTGTGGAAGGTCAACCCCTTTTGGTTTATGATTTTCCCAGACTGCAGTCCCATTCCCCAATCAAAGAGTTTTTGGAATATAATCAAGGTACAGCCAGGTCAGTGGTAGTTTGGGAGGCGCTGAAAGCTCATTTACAAGGGCTAATTATCACACAGATCTCTGCTATTAAAGCTAAAACCAAAGAGTGGGAAAATCTTGTACTGAGTGAAGCTGCTAAGACAGAAGAGGTGTATGTTAATGCCCCCACCTTAGCCTCTGAACGTAGATGGCTTTATCAGCAGGTTTCCTCTACTGCAGCTGAAAATAAGAGATTTTTTATGCAGCAGCGATTCTTTATCGAAGGACAAAACACAGGCCACTTGTTAGCGATGATAGCTAGGGCCCAACAGGGCATAACCCATATAGAAGCCATCCAAAATGTAGATGGGGAGACAGTCTCTGGCCAGGAGCAAATATCTGCAGTATTCTCACACTTTTTCAGGATCTATACACTTCCAAGGTGCATCCCGCGAAAGAGGCACTTGATCAATTTTTGGATCAGTGTTCCCTTCCATGAATTTCAAAGGGGGATTTTGATGTGCTCAACGCCCCAATTACGTTAGAGGAACTCTGTTTGGCGGTGGCGCAGATGGCCAATAGTAAATCACCGGGAGCTGATGGGCTACAGACTGAAATGTATAAAATGTATAGGGATGTTCTTTTGCCTTCCGTGTTATGGACTCTGAATGATGCCCTTCAAAATGGTAGTTTACCTATATCTTCGAATGAGGCTATAATAGTAGTCATCCCTAAAGCAGGAAAAGACCCACTACAACCAGACTCCTATAGGCCCATCTCTTTGCTTAACACAGATGTTAAACTGCTGGCACGGGTATTGGCTACTAGGCTAGCAGGCGCTATTGCAGACTTGGTGCACTTGAATCAGTCTGGCTTTATCCCTACCCATTCTACTGCATTAAATATCCATAGGCTTTTCTTAAATATTCAAATCCCTGTAGACAATCTGGGCAATAAAGCGGTTTTCTCCCTCAACGCTGACAAAGCTTTTGACAGCGTCGAGTGGACCTATTTGTGGGAGGTGCTTCATAGATTTAGCCTGGGAGAGCGATTTATTTCTTGGATACAGCTTTTGTATACTGCGCCTACGGCACACATAAGGGTTAATGGTGCCTTGTTGGACTCCTTTTCTTTGTTTCGTGGTACACGACAGGGGTGTCTGTTGTCACCCCTGTTGTTTGCCCTTGCATTGGAACCCCTGGCTGTTATGATAAGGGCCTCCACGGAGATTGTGGGTTTTCAAAGGGGACAAAGGGAAGACAAAATCTCCCTCTATGCAGATGACACTCTAATGTATTAGGGAGACACTGAGGGTTCTCTGACAGCAGTAATGCAGCTTATCGACCAGTTTGGACCATTGTCAGGATTCGCCATAAGTTGGCACAAATCAGCTCTTCTCCCGCTAGATCCTTTGCCTGCAGCCTTACCAGAGAGTGTAGTTCAGATAACATCCTTTAAATATATGGGCATAGTGGTGACTGGGGAACCGTGGGAGTATATATCTTTTAATTTGAAACCAGTTCTCAAAAAATTTAAGCATAAACATGCTAGCTGGTGTAGACTGCCGCTGTAGGTAACCGTACGTGTAAACCTCATTATGATGAATTGGGCCCTTCAATTACTATACATTTTACACAATGCCCCAATATGGATACCTGTGATAAATAATTCTGTTATGAAGCCATATGCACAGATGGTTCTGGAATTCCCGTTATTGAAAGGCCATTACTATCAATATATCAAGTTGCATCATGCTATATGGTGTCAAGGCAGATACTCTGATCTAAAATTAGAACAATCCTTGTTCTTAGAATCCATATACACAGATGCAGAGAAAAGGGGTATTATCTCTTGAATCTACGTACATCTCTTATCCTATATATACAAACCCCTGATCTTCTGCCCTGTCATAAAAAGTGGGAGAGAGATGTCGGCCCCATCGATGGTGAACAATGGGAGCAGATTCTTGGGGTAGGACCTTCTATTGTCAGTATCTGCGGCGCAGAGACAGTCACACCTGTTTATTTTGCATCGGGTATACCCTACACCGGTACAATCACATAAATGGGGCAGGAGAGAATCCCCCATATGTCCTAAATGTCAGGCCCAGCTGGGTGATCTTATCCACATGCTCTGGAGATGTCCCAAGCTTGTGAGATATTGGAACCAAGTTATTATATTTAATTAATAGGATATATCAGGTACAACTGACTATGGATCCACTGACGTGTCTGTTGGGTAGTCTCAAAGAGCAGTACCTCCCTCCGATATATATTGCTCTCACAAGACTTTTATACCAAGCCAAAAAACTGATTATTCAATTTTGGCTTTCAGCACAGCCACCGACAAGCGCGCAGTGGATTCAAGCGGTTAATAACATACTTGTGCGAGAAAAACACACATACCAGCATAAAAATTCACCAAAGAAATTTATAAATATTTGACAGAACTGGTTGAGGGCTCCAGAGGTGCCACCCCCGCAGCTGGTCCTGGACAAGCTATTAGTGGGTTAGACAAATGATTACCTTGGATTTCAATATACAGTGGGAACGGAAAGTATTCAGACCCCCTTAAATTTTTCACTCTTTGTTATATTGCAGCCATTTACTAAAATCATTTAAGTTCATTTTTTTTCCTCATTAATGTACACACAGCATCCCATATTGACAGAAAAACACAGAATTGTTGACCTTTTTGCAGATTTATTAGATAAGAAAACCTGAAATATCACATGGTCCTAAGTATTCAGACCCTTTGCTCAGTATTTAGTAGAAGCACCCTTTTGATCTAATACAGCCATGAGTCTTTTTGGGAAAGACGCAACAAGTTTTTCACACCTGTATTTGGGGATCCTCTGCCATTCCTCCTTGCAGATCCTCTCCAGTTCTGTCAGGTTGGATGGTAAACGTTGGTGGACAGACATTTTTAGGTCTCTCCAGAGATGCTCTATTGGGTTTAAGTCAGGGCTCTGGCTGGGCCATTCAAGAACAGTCACGGAGTTGTTGTGAAGCCACTCATTCGTTATTTTAGCTGTGTGCTTAGGGTCATTGTCTTGTTGGAAGGTAAACCTTCTTCCCAGTCTGAGGTCCTGATCATTCTGGAGAAAGTTTTCATCCAGGATATCCCTGTACTTGGCCGCATTCATCTTTCCCTCGATTGCAACCAGTCGTCCTGTCCCTGCAGCTGAAAAACACCCCCACAACATGATGCTGCCACCACCATGCTTCACTGTTGGGACTGTATTGGACAGGTGATAAGCAGTGTCTGGTTTTCTCCACACATACCGCTTAGAATTAAGGCCAAAAAGTTCTATCTTGGTCTCATCAGACAAGAGAATCTTATTTCTCACCATCTTGGAGTCCTTCAGGTGTTTTTTTAGCAAACTCCATGCAGGCTTTCATGTGTCTTGCACTGAGGAGAGGCTTCCATCGGGCCACTCTGCCATAAAGCCCCGACTGGTGGAGGGCTGCAGTGATGGTTGACTTTCTAAAACTTTCTCCCATCTCCCGACTGCATATCTGGAGCTCAGCCACAGTGATCTTTGGGTTCTTCTTTACCTCTCTCACCAAGGCTCTTCTCCCCCGATAGCTCAGTTTGGTCGGACAGCCAGCTCTAGGAAGGGTTTTGGTCATCCTAAACGTCTTCCATTTAAGGATTATGGAGGCCACTGTGCTCTTAGGAACCTTAAGTGCAGCAGAATTTTTTTGTAACCTTGGCCAGATCTGTGCCTTGCCACAATTATGTCTCTGAGCTCTTCAGGCAGTTCCTTTGACCTCATGATTCTCATTTGCTCTGACATGCACTGTGAGCTGTAAGGTCTTATATAGACAGGTGTGTGGCTTTTCTAATCAAGTCCAATCAGTATAATCAAACACAGCTGGACTCAAATGAAGGTGTAGAACCATCTCAATGATGATCAGAAGAAATGGACAGCACCTGAGTTTAATATATGAGTGTCACAGCAATGGGTCTGAATACTTAGGACCATGTGATATTTCAGTTTTTCTTTTTTAATAAATCTGCAAAAATGTCAACAATTCTGTCTTTTCTGTCAATATGGAGTGCTGTGTGTACAATAATGAGGAAAAAAATAAACTTAATTGATTTTAGCAAATGGCTGCAATATAACAAAGAGTGAAACATTTAACCACTTTGCGCCCGGGCCATATTAAAAAGACGTCCGCAAAGCGGTCGTCAATTGCTGATAGGACGTCTATGGATGTCCTCCCATTTACTTCCGCGATGCGCCCCACCGCGGGCGCACATCGGGGAAAAGCTGTGCCCGCCGTGTCAGGCGGCTGCCGATGCACGTGCCTAGCGGCCGCGATGTCCACCAGGTACGAGCGATCGGCTGTCACAGAGCCAGGGACGTGGATCTCTGTGTGTAAACACAGAGATCCACGTCCTGTCAGGGAGAGGAGACTGATGGTGTGTCCCTTGTACATAGGGACAACCATCGGTCACCTCCCCCAGTCAGTCCCCTCCCCCCACAGTAAGAACATCTAGCAGGGAACATATTAACCCCTTGATCGCCCCCTAGTGGTTAACCCCTTCCCTGCCAGTCACATTTATACAGTAATCAGTGCATATTTATAGCACTGTTCGCTGTATAAATGTGAATGGTCCCAAAAATGTGTCAAAAGTGTCCGATGTGTCCGCCATAATGTCACAGTCACAAAAAAAAATGGCAGATCGACGCCATTACTAGTAAAAAAAAAAATTATTGAAAAAAAATCATAATTCTATTCCCTATTTTGTAGGCGCTATAACTTTTGCGCAAACCAATCACTATACGCTTATTGCGATTTTTTTTTTTAACCTAAAATATGTAGAATATGTATCGGCCTAAACTGAGGAAAAAAATAGTTTTTTAAAAAAAAAATTGGGATATTAATTATAGCAAAAGTGAAAAAATATTGTGTTTTTTTCAAAATTGTCGCTCTATTTTTGTTTATAGCGCAAAAAATAAAAACCGCAGAAATGATCAAATACCACCAAAAGAAAGCTCTATTTGTGGGAAAAAAAGGACGTCAATTTTGTTTGGGAGCCACGTCGCACGACCGCGCAATTGTCATTCAAAGCGTGACAGTGCTGAAACCTGAAATTTCGCCTGGGCAGGAAGGGGGTTATGTGCCCAGTTGTCAAGTGGTTAAGGGGGTATGAATACTTTCCGTACCCAATGTATATGGCCATATGAGACCCTTCCATACTAGAAAATATGCATTAAGTACTCATTACCTCAGAAATGTATGAATCAGAACCTCTTTATTGCAGGATGGCAAAGGTTAGTTTCCAGTTGGGTTTCTTTTAGGGTTTTACTTCTCCTTGATAGCACAATAAATGTAAGGTTTTGTGCACTGTAACCCCCTTTTTGGCAATGCAGTTACAGCAGATCATCTTCTGTTTTGCTAATTACGTGTTATCCTGTTATTTTGTGGACTGTATGCCCTTTTCTTTTATACTCTGTTTTGCCTTATGTTCTACTCAATAAAATTCTATTTTGTTGATTAACCACTTCAATACAGGGCACTTAAACCCCCTTCCTGCCCAGGCCATTTTCAGCTTTCAGCGCTGTCACACTTTGAATGACAATTGTGCGGTCATGCAACACTGTACCCAAATGAAATTTTTTGACTTTTTTTCCCCACAAATAGAGCTTTCTTTTGGTGGTATTTGATCACCTCTGCGGGTTTTTATTTCTTGCGCTATAAACAAAAGAAGAGTGACAAGTTAAAAAAAAAACACAATATTTTTTTAATTTTTGCTATAATAAATATCCCAATTTTTTTTTTTTCAAAACATTTTTTTCCTCAGTTTAGGCCGATATGAATTCTTCTACATATTTTTGGTAAAAAAACAAAAAACGCAATAAGCGTATGTTGATTGGTTTACGCAAAAGCTATAGCGTCTACAAAATAGGGGATAGATTTATGCCATTTTTTTTTTCTACTAGTAATGGCGTGGCTGCGACATTATGGCGGACACATCTGACACTTTTGACACTATTTTGGGACCATTCACATTTATACAGCGATCAGTGCTATAAAAATGCACTGATTACTGTATAAATGTGACTGGCAGTGAAGGGGTTAACACTAGGGGCGATCAAGGGGTTAAATGTGTATCCTAGGGAGTGATTCTAAATGTAGGGCGAGGAGACTCACAAGGGGAGGAGACCGATCGGTGTTCCTCTGTACTGGGAGCACACCATCGGTCTCCTCTCCTGTTTACACACACAGATTCACGGTTCTGCTCTGTTACCGGGCAATCGCGGCTGCCCGGGGGACATCACGGCCGCCGGGCACGCGCATCTGTACCAGAGTGAGGCGGTGGGTGCGTGCCCCCTAGAGGGCCGAGAAGCCGAGGACGTCATATGACGGCCGGCTAGAACGAGAGCCGCATCGACCAGCTGTCATTTGACAGCCGGAGGGCGGCAATCGGTTAAAAAAAAAAACATTGTTAATAACCAAGTACACCACTTCATGGAAACAATATTCCCTTATGGCAGTGGCCTCTTATAATGCTCCCTGTCACACTTCAAAATTTGTTCAAAAATGATTTGAGGAGCGCAACAAGTTTGAGGTGTTGATT
Source organism: Rana muscosa (assembly GCA_029206835.1). NCBI lineage: Eukaryota > Metazoa > Chordata > Amphibia > Anura > Ranidae > Rana > Rana muscosa. The sequence continues at coordinate 73,325,954 of CM055125.1, forward strand.
GGGCCTCCAAATTTTCCAGATTTCAATCAAGCATCTGTAAAATGTGCTGGAAAAACAATCTGATCCATTGATGGCTTGGTGCCAGATACCACAGCAACCCTTCAGAGGTCCATTGGAGTTCATACCTCAACGGGTCAGGGCTGTTTTGGCAGTAGGGGACCTACTCAATATTAAGTGGGTGGTCATAATGTTATAGGGGGTTTTATAATGTTATGGTTGATCAGTCTATATTTTATGGTGACAATGCTGCTCTTCTATAGAAACAGTATAGTGAGTGAGAGTTGTCACCAGAGGGCAGAAAGGGTGTTAATAGCAGGATTATAGGTCCAAATAAAATGAAAAAGCATTAAAAAAAACGAATTTAGCCACCACATCAACTTCAATATACAGTGGGGAGAACAAGTATTTGATACACTGCCGATTTTGCACGTTTTCATACTTACAAAGCATGTAGAGGTCTGTAGTTGTTATCATAGGTACTCTTCAACTGTGAGAGACGGAATCTAAAACAAAAATCCAGAAAATCACATTGTATGATTTTTAAGTAATTAATTTGCATTTTATTGCATGACATAAGTATTTGATCACCTACCAACCAGTAAGAATTCCGTCTCTCACAGACCTGTTATTTTTTTCTATAAGAAGCCCTCCTGTTCTCCACTCATTACCTGTATCAACTGCACTTGTTTGAACTTGTTAACTGTATAAAAGACACCTGTCCACACACTCAATCAAACAGACTTCAACCTCTCCACAATGGCCAAGACTAGAGAGCTGTGTAAGGACATCGGGGATAAAATTGTAGACCTGCACAAGGCTGGGATGGGCTACAAGATAATAGGCAAGCAGCTTGGTGAGAGGGCAACAACTGTTGGTGCAATTATTAGAAAATGGAAGAAGTTCAAGATGACAGTCAATGTCCCTCGGTCTCGGGCTCCATGCAAGATCTCAACTCGTGATGCATCAATGATCATGAGGAAGGTGAGGGATCAGCCCAGAACTACATGGCAGGACCTGGTCAATGACCTGAAGAGAGCTGGGACCACTGACTCAAAGAAAACCATTAGTAACACACTACGCTGTCATGGATTAAAATCCTGCAGTGCACGCAAGGTCCCCCTGCTCAAGCCAGCGCATGTCCAGGCCCATCTGAAGCTTGCCAATGACCATCTGGATGATCCAGGGGAGGAATGGGAGAAGGTCATGTGGTCTGATGAGACAAAATTAGAGCTTTTTGATCTAAACTCCATTTGCCGTGTTTGGAGGAAGAAGAAGGATTAGTACAACCCCAAGAACACCATCCCAACCCTGAAGCATGGAGGTGGAAACATCATTCTTTGGGGATGCTTTTCTGCAAAGGGGACAGGACGACTGCACCGTATTGAGGGGAAGATGGATGGGGCCATGTATGGCAAGATCTTGGCCAACAACCTCCTTCCCTCAGTAAGAGCATTGAAGATGGGTCGTAGCTGGGTCTTCCAGCATGACAATGACCCAAAACACAAAACCTGGGCAACTAAGGAGTGGCTCCATAAGAAGCATCTCAAGGTCCTGTAGTGGCATAACCAGTCTATAGACCTGAACCCAATAGAAAATATTTGGAGGGAGCTGAAAGTCCGTATTTCCCAGTGACAGCCCTGAAACTTGAAGGATCTAGAGAATCTCTGTATGGAGGAGTGGGCCAAAATCCCTGCTGCAGTGTGTGCAAACCTGGTCAAGAACTACAGGAAATGTGTGATCTCTGTAATTGCAAACAAAGGTTTCTGTACCAAATATTAAGTTCTGCTTTTCTGATGTATCAAATACTTATGTCATGCAATAAAATGCAAATTAATTTCTTAAAAATCATACAATGTGATTTTCTGGATTTTTGTTTAGGTTCCGTTTCTCACAGTTTAAGCGTACCTATGATAAAAATTACAGACCTCTACATGCTTTGTAAGTAGGAAAACCTGCAAAATCGGCAGTGTATCAAATACTTGTTCTCCCCACTGTATTTCTTCTTGGGGTTAGATAAACTTTAAAGTTTTTGAAACCACGTGATTAAAATGCACTTGTACACTATCTGCACACATAATAAGGGGCCCCCAGCCACAAGACATAGACTTGGGATGTTTGACTATAACCTCAGATACAGCTCTAACTTCAAACAAACCCATCAATAAAGGGACGCCCTACCCAGGGCCGTTTGAAGGAATTTGGGGGCCCCAAGCAGATTGAGAATTTGGGGCCCCCGAAGGGGGGTAGGGTTGCCACCTTTTTGTCAAGCCAAACCCGAACGCTTAAGTAGCGCACGCCAATTATTTTTATTTTTTTGTAGTACATTAAATTCATTACCTCTGTACAAAGCAATGCACAGCAATTTTGCTATGTAGTATACACTATATATATATTTTTGTGATTAAATAACATTTCTAATCATATGGAATTAATCACAAGAGTCTCCCTTTACATCAGAGTCAACAGAGTTTCCCTTTACATCACAGTCAACAGAGTTCCCCTTTAGATATGAATGCACAGGGTTTGTTCCCCTTTACATCTGATTCTGCAGGAGAGGAGTGCAGAGGGTAAGATGGAGGCAGTATGTACATGAGAGGATTGCGGAGGGTATGATGGGGGCAGTATGTACAGGAGAGGAGTGTGAAGGGTATGACGGGGGCAGTATGTAAAGTTGAGGAGTGTGGAGGGTATGATGGGGCAATATGTAGAGGAGGGGACTGTGGTGGGTATGATGGGGGCAGTATGTACAGGAGAGGACTGTGGTGGGTATGATGGGGGCAGTATGTACAGGAGAGGACTGTGGTGGGTATGATGGGGGCAATATGTACAGGAGAGGACTGTGGAGGGTATGATGGGGGCAGTATGTAGAGGAGAGGACTGTGGAGGGTATGATGGGGCAGTATGTAGAGGAGAGGACTGTGGAGGGTATGATGGGGGCAGTATGTACAGGAGAGGAGTGAGGAGAGGATGATGGGGGCAGTAAGTAGAGGAGAGGACTGTGGAGGGTATGATGGGGGCAGTATGTAGAGGAGAGGACTGTGGTGGGTATGATGGGGGCAGTATGTAGAGGAGAGGACTGTGGAGGGTATGATGGGGGCAGTATGTAGGAGGAGAGGACTGTGGTGGGTATGATGGGGGCAGTATGTAGAGGAGAGGACTGTGGTGGGTATGATGGGGGCAGTATGTAGAGGAGAGGACTGTGGTGGGTATGATGGGGGCAGTATGTAGAGGAGAGGACTGTGGAGGCAGGGCCGTCTTTAATATTGATTGGACCCTGGGCAAACATTTTCTTGGGGCCCCCCATGCAATTTTGCCCCCCCATCATTACACAGGACTCCCTCCCCCATACTACCCAAGTCACTGCATAGGACCCCATTCCCCATAATTACAGGACCCTCCTCCCACATCATTGCACAGGACCCTCTCCCCAATACTACGCCCATCACTAAAGAGGATCCCTCCCCATAATACCTCCATGATTACACAGTGTGGGGGGCTCCATACTACATTGTCACTTATTAACTATCAGCACGCTGCTGTTTCTGCAGAAAGGCGGGGTATTGCTGTAGGGGGAGAAGCAGGGAATGGGGTTATTGTTAGGGATGGAGAGGCAGGGATTGGGGTTATTGTTGGGGGTGGAAAGGCAGGGATTGGGGTTATTGTTGGGGGTGTGGGGGTGGAGAGGAAGGGATTGGGGTTATTGTTGGGGGTGGAGAGGTAGGGATTGGGGTTATTGTTGGGGGTGGAGAGGCAGGGATTGGGGTTATTGTTGGTGGTGGAGAGGCAGGGAGAAGGGGTTTATTGTTGAAGGTGAAGAAGCGGGGAGGGGGGTTATTGTTGAGGGTGGAGATGCAGGGAGGGGGGTTATTATTGAGTGTGGAAAAGCGGGGAGGGGGGTTATTGTTGAGGGTGGAGAAGCGGGGAGGGGGGTTATTATTATTTATTATTATTATTATTATACAGGATTTATATAGCGCCAACAGTTTACGCAGCGCTTTACAATATAAAAGGGAGACAATACAGTTACAATACAATAAAATACAAGAGGATTAAGAGGGCCCTGCTCAGAAGAGCTTACAATCTAATAGCTATTGAGGGCGGAGAAGCGGGGAAGGGTGTTTCTGCTGAGGGTGGAGAAGTGGGGAGGGGGGTTATTGCTGAGGGTGGAGAAGCGGAGAGGGGGGTTATTGCTGAGGGTGGAAAAGCATAGAGGGGGGTTATTATTAAGGGTGGAGAAGCGGGGGGGAGGGTTATTGCTGAGGGTGGAAAAGCAGAGAGGGTGGTTATTTATTAAGGGTGGGGAGAAGCGGGGGGGTGGGTGGAGAAACGGGAGGGTTTTTTTTATTAAGGGTTAAGAATTAAGAAGTGGAGAGGGGGGTTATTGCTGAGGGTGGAGAAGCGGGGAGGGAGGGTTTTTGTTGAGGGTTTAGAAGCGGGGAGGGGGGTTATTGTTGAGGGTGGAGAGGCGGGTTATTGCTGAGGGTGAAGCGGAGAGGGGGGTTATTGCTGAGGGTGGTGAAGCGGGGAGGGGGATTATTATTGGGGGTGGAGAAGCAGGGAGGGGGTTATCGTTGAGCACACAGCTGTCAATCACTGCCCTGCACTACAACACTTAGCAGCCCTGCCCTCCAAGAAGTTCTGCAGCAGCCAAACTCTGCCCTGCACTACAACTCCCAGCAGGCAGCAGCCTCCCCTCCAAGACGTTCTGCAGCAGCCAAACACTGCCCTGCACTACAACTCCCAGCAGGCAGCAGCCCCCCCTCCAAGAAGTTCTGCAGCAGCCAAACTTTGCCCTGCACTACAACTCCCAGCAGCCCTGCCCTGCCACCCCAAGAAGTTCTGCAGCATCTGAGACTCCCTGAAAAGTTATCAGAGGTGATGGGAGGGGGAACCTGTCTCAGGACAGCACACAGTGGGGTTGATTTACTAAAGGAAAATCCACTTTGCACTTGAAAGTGCAGTCGTTGTAGATCGCTGTAAATCTGAGGGGAATCTCTGAAATTAGGGGAAGCTCTGCTGATTTTATCATCCAATCATGTGCAAGCTAAAATGCTGTTTTTTATTTTCCTTGCATGTCCCCCTCAGAACTACAGCATCTACACTTCCATGTGCACTTTCAGTGCACTTGCAAGTGCAAAGTGGATTTTCCTTTAGTAAATCAACCCCAGTGTCTCAGAGGGAGACAGTTTACTCACTTTGCAGAGCGATGTCATCGGCAGCCGCCCGCAGAGGAGGGATAGGAGGGGTTGAAGGCAGCACATCACTGGGGGAAGAGGCTCAGTCCACTCAGACTGAGATAAGGGGAAGGGGCGGGGTCAGTAGAAGAGACACTGCAGGGACGTGACTTCACTTAACCCGTGCCGAGCTGGATAGAATGGAGGAGAAAACAAATGCACTTGATTTATCAGTGTTTGGGGCCCTCCAACAATGAATGGGCCCTGGGCAGATATCCCATTTGCCCTGCATTAAAGATGGCCTTGCTCCCTGCGCCTGAATGGGAGGGGGGGCGCCAATCGCGGGAGGGGGGCCGCTCTGCTGGGGCCCCAGGCCAGCTTGGGGCCCCAAGCAGTTGCTTGGTTTGCCTCTCCTGTTCTGACGGCCCTGGCCCTACCTAACATAGATCCCCTGTTTCCACCGACAATTGGCTAAAGATAGTGGCCTTCAAAGACCCCGAGACCCTTCGTGGCTGTAGTGACATAAATAAATCATTGTTGTTGTCAAACAGTTTCACAAAAAAAAATCTAAGTGATGCATATTTGCATATCCATTTGCTAAGTGATGTTACAGGTGCTGTTTGTGAAAATGATGTCGATTTTATTAGGATCAACAGGGGCTGAGAAAGCAATGAATACCGGTAGTGTTCGGTTCACATTTTCCAGAATATTGGAAAATTTGAAAAGTTGGTTTGGCAAAATAGCACAAAGAAGAATTGGCCAAGTTAGAGAGTTTATTTTCCTCCACTATCCCTGACTTTGCTGTCCCCTTTTCGCTGAGGGTGGGCAGAGCTGTGAACTCAGACCCCATAGTCCCGTAGATAAAGCCAATGAGTGATTCAGACTGCAGGCAGCCAATGTGGAAGGACATTTTCCCTAAGCTGCTCTTTTGTGACACATTTGTTCAACAGGTGATATGAAATACAGAGAACACAATGCTTTTCAGAATATGAGATGATTGTTTTTGATTTTGTCATTTGTTGGGTTCTAATCCGAAGCTGACAGTGGAACTAATTCACTAAAGGATATAGCTTGATTGCAGACGATTGACTGTGCTGGACTACAACGTATCCATGCAGTATTTACTATGCTTCCACGATGAGTACAGACACACATACACAGGCTACAAGGTGCATCCACTGAATGTATAAAAAATCGGAATGTACTCTCAAGCATCCAAATAAAAGCCAGTTTAGTTGTGACATATATAAAATAAAACTGATTTTCTCTGATGTTCTTGGGTCTAGCTCTAGTAAACTGCAGTTTACAGATTTACGCAGGAGTAACACTGCATTAAACTGTAAGTCAACACAATTTTTTTTATTGGTTTTAGAGAGAGTTGGGGAAGTATTAGATCCCATGTCTTGTGTTTTCTTTTATCTGGGGCTTCATTAGAAAGATCCCCCTCACTTCCTTTCACCAGATAAGAAGTAAGGGAAAATCTGTAAAAATGGACACAGACAGAAATAAAAAGAAGACCACAAAAATGGCCACAACCATAAACGCTACATTTGGAGAGGAGTCAACAAGGCTTATGATGAAAGGTACACCATTCTGACTGTGAAACACGGAGGTGGATCGCTGATGTTTTGGGGATGTGTGAGCTGCACAATTAAAGCGGAGGTCCCCCCAGAAATTTTTTTAACACTAAAATTATATATATATATATAAAAAAAAAATTATACTCACCCGAAATGCCCGTTGCTATGCAGAAGTCCCCTAATCTGCCTCTTCCTTTGCCTCGGTGGTTCTCCTTCTGCCTCCTCTTCTTGTGAATGGGGCGCGCTGTCTTCTGGGAACTGTGTGTAATCCCAGGAGGCAGCCGCCCATTCACAAAGCGCCGTGCGAGTTGCGCATGCGCAGTAGGAAACGGGCAGTGAAGCCGTAAGGCTTCACTGCCTGTTTCCCTTAGTCAGGATGGAGGAGCCGGGACCTGCCAGGACCGAGCGATCGCCGTCGGAGGCCCGACATCGCAGGCGAGTAGGACAGGTAAGTGTCCTTATTAAAAGTCAGCAGCTACAGTGTTAGTAGCTGTTGACTTTTAAAAAAAAAAATTGCGGGTGGAATCCCGCTTTAATCGTTAAAAAATCGCGATCTCGATTCAACCCCCCTGACGATCTCCAATGCAGAGTTTGACGATTCTTTCATATAACAAGTGGAGAGACTTATTAGCTGTCAAAAGAAAATATCTGGGCAGTCTGCCAAGTTTTTAACAGAAAACATTGTAACTAATGCTTCCTTCTTATATCAAAGGGATAAACTTCTGTGTGTGAAGAAAAACTCGCCAGTCTGCCAAGTTTTTAACAATATGAAACATTGTACAGTAACTAACTTCCTTCTTAGATCAAACTTCTGTGTGTAAATGCAGGAAGTTTAACCACTTAAAGTCTAAATCTTTTTCTGACACTTGTTTCTTAAGTTAAAATCAATATTTTTTGCTAGAAAATTACTTGGAACCCCCAAACATTATATATATTTTAGCAGAGACCATAGGGAATAAAAGGGCAATTGCTGCAATATTTTATGTCACACTGTATTTGCCCAGTGGTCTTTCGAATGCAATTTTTTGGGAAAATCTACACTTCAATGAATAATAAAAAAAAACTAAAGAGTAAACTTTTTTTGTTTTAATGTGAAAGATGATGTTACGCCGCGAGAATCGTGAGAGAATCGTGATCTATCTTCTAAGCAAAAAATCGTGATTCTCATTTTAGCCAGAATCGTGCAGCTCTACTACAAAGGCACAGAAAAATTGGTCAAAATTGATGGCAAGATATCAAAAAATACTGGAGGAACATTTGCATTCATCAGCAAGGAAGCTGCGCATGGGACGTACTTGGACATTCCAACATGACAATGATCCAAAACACAAGGCCAAGTCGACCTGTCATTGGCTACAGCAGAATAAAGTGAAGGTTCTGGAGTGGCCATCTCAGTCTCCTGACCTCAATATCATTGATCCACTCTGGGGAGATCTCAAACGTGCAGTTTATGCAAGACAGCCCAAGAATTTACAGGAACTGGAGGCTTTTTGCCAAGAGGAATGGGCAGCTTTACCATCAGGGTCATTTGAGTAGTTTCTGTTGTCATTATGATTTAAAAGATGATGCACTTATTTATCTGGGGGATACAGCCGCATCGTTGCAAACAGTGATGGGTATCATAGGAGATTTTGGAGGTTTTTCAGGTTTTACTATAAACTGGTCTAAATCAACAATAATGCCCATAGATCCGTTGACAGAACCACTACCAGCTGGTGCGGAGCAGATCGCCATAACCAAAAACTTTAGATATTTGAGGGTAGTGGTATCCCCGGATCCAGCGGAATATCTTCAGCTGAATCTGGGCCCACTACTGGAAAGACAGAGAGGGAAATGCAATAGCTGGTGCAAGCTCCCTCTGTCAGTGGTGGGACGGGCGAATTTAATAAAAATGATATGGGCCCCACAGTTATTATATGTTTAGCGGGTGTTTGAATTTATGTGAGGACTCTGGGGGTGTGGAGTTCCTTGGGGCCTACAGGTGGCGTTGTTGCCTTGGGCCGGAGCTGAACTCACACCGCAAACTGTGCCTTTTTGTCCTCCCCTGGAGCTGGTACAGCGGGGTGGGGAACCCGCTGTGAGGCAAAGAGAGCGGTCATAAAAGGGGCGGACGCCCTTATTTCGGGAAGAGAGTCGGAGGATGCGGCCACACCCAGGCACCTTCAGCTTGGGTGCTGGCGTTCCGGTGTTCCAGGCCTAGGCGCCCTTGGCCTATCTGGAATGGAGATGGAGTCCATCTCAGGCACCTTTAGCCTGGGGTGAGGTACTATGGCGGATGCCTGGGGCTCAGTACCTTCAACTGAGTTCCGCGAGGGTGCAGGAATCTGAGGGGGGCCCTAACTCCTTGGGTGCCCGTGTCTGAGTTCGTGAGGACTGGTGCGCAGTAACTTCTCCGAAGAGCCCGGCGCAGCATCGCTGGTGACGGAGAGGCCTCCATTTCTCCCTTGGACGGATTTCTTCCTCTTACAGGAGCAAAGTGAGCGAAGGTAATTCACGTTCTATATTACCTAGTCAGTGGCAGTGACTATTCACCACTGGTGACAGCACAGTGGGCAGCAGCAAGAAGGGAAAGGATTGTGCCTCGATCTGTCCCCCCATTTTCCAAAGGAGAAAGATTGTTTTATTGCTTGGCAAGAAGAATAAAACTGAGTTGTACATATTCACTGTGTGGAACTTGGGTTACTAAAGCAAAGGAGTCAGGGACGAAGGACTGGACTTGACTCTAGGACACCTACACAAAAGCCCAATCTTCTGGCCTTCACCTCTTAGTTACGGAGGACATGGGCTGTGGTGTGTATCATCTCTCTCTCCCAGGTACCCCTAGACAACAGCCATATAACCGATAAAGCAAGGGAGAGGGGTGAGGCTGCTACATATGTTTTTCACATCTCCCCTATGTGGATCCCAAATAAATGGTTCAAACGAATAGATACCCTGATGCGGGATTTGATATGGAAAAAAAAGATAGCCAGGATAAGCTTAACCACCCTGCAATATAGTAAGGACAGGGGGGGATTGGCAGTACCCCACCCCAAAATGTATTTTCTGGCCTCACAGTTCCAGCAGTTGGCGGGATGGGGCAGGGAAGAAAAAGAGGGTCCTACAAGTATCCTGGTGACTACGGTGGCTCCTACACTAAAGGCAGCATCTCATTTAGAGATGGACTTACCTAGTATACCATACTCTGCACCTACGGGTATTCTCCTTAAAAAGGTCTGGGGGGAGATCCGGAAGGCTTTGAGGTTAAGGGGCCCACTGCCCTTTACCCCGATATGGCAAAACCCTAGATAGCCAGAGTTACAGAACCTAGAGGGCTTTACCTCCTGGAAAGAGAGAGGGATTTGTTTGTTTTTCGCAACTGTATGAGGGAGAAGTGTTAAAAACATACGAACAAATGTGCCAGGAATTCCAGTTAGCCCCAAGGGGCTTTTATCAATATCTTCAGCTTCGGCATGCTCTGCAGGCACAGCAAATGACACAGTTCTTAGTAATATCATCGTCACGTCTGCTGATGGAGGTCCTCCAGGCGGATACCCGGAGAGGACTAATATCAAAAACATATGCGGAATTACTATCCTCAATACAGGACTATGCCTCCCTTAGATGTCGTAGTAAATGGGCAGAAGACATCGGAGATATAGATGGGGACCAGTGGGATATGGCGTTGGACTCTATTCCGGCGGTATCTGTATCAGCGTCCCACAAATTATCACAATTATTTATTCTGCATAGGGCCTATAGAACACCAGTACAGCTTTACAAGTGGGGAGGAAGGGACTCCCCCTTGTGCCCAAAGTGCAAAGTACAGCAAGGGGACTTTATACATCTAATTTGGAGGTGCCCAAAACTCCACAGATACTGGGAGGAGGTTTCCCAGAACATCACAAGAGTGGCCCAGGTACCTATACCCTTGGGCCCTCTGGTGTACCTGCTTGGGGCGATTGAAGCTGAAAAGTTCCCACAGGGAAGGTACTATATGATAACAAGACTGATGTACCTGGCTAGAAAGCTAATAGCGCGATATTGGATGGCAGAGACGGTTCCCACAGGGAAGCAGTGGATTGCGTATGTCAATTCCTTGCATTTCAGAGAACGGCTCGCCTACAGACGTAGAAAGGCAGTGGATAAATTCAATCTTATATGGCAACCATGGCTGGAGGGTCCTAGCCTTGTGTCATTACAACTGGTAAAGGATAGGCTTCTGATGTAGAAGCCTATGGGGCGGTTGAGGAGGGGGAAATTATAAGTTAAATGCGCCAATGACAATGCATTAGATTTGGGAGAGTTTGCGAACAGGAGAAAAGACCCAGGTTGTTAAGATTCAAAGGGTTGAGCGGGGGGGGGGGGGGGGGGGAGTAAAAGGGAAAAATTAAAATGTCACTGTTGTACTGTAAATTGATTAGGTTTTTTTTTTTTGTATCGACAGGAATTTTAATATGCTTTTGTTTATATATTAATGTGTAAGACTAAATGCACAAATCACATGTATTGATTGAGCAAATGAAAAATAAAAGGATTTTAAAAAAATAAAAAGAGTAAACACAGTTGATTGATTAATAAATGGCTTCAGCCAAACAAGTCCTTTATTAAATAAGAAGCCCAGAGCCATCTTCTCCCGGAACCATCATCTTCCGGTGTCGTCTTCTGTGCTGTCTTCTCCCGCTGAGCTGTCTTCTTCCTCGCCACCAGTTACCCGCTAAACAGCAAAAAAAGACGGTCTTGTCCTGAAGCTGTCTTCCTCCGTGATGTCCCCGCTGTCCAGCACCTCCTATATAGGCATGGGGCGTGGCCATCCAATGACGTCGCCCGGAGAGCCCATTACTTTGTGACGTCAAGTGTACCTTAGCAATTAATCTCTGCTGTTGTTTCTTTGCTTTAGTAAATCCAGCTCAGTAGGACACCATTAGGGACTATGTAAGTACATACTACTTCTTGGTCCTGAGTGTACGTAATTCTGCCTTTCTGTAGTAGAACAAATAGCAAAGCATAGTCTCCTGGAAGGGTTCCACCCATCCCCAATGTCACATTAGGATTTATCTTATAGGTTAGGTTTAGAGCATGTACAAAGCATTATTAGCATACTGTTATGCCACATACACACGATCGGAAATTCCGACAAAAAAGTCAGATATGCTCCACCGGACTTTTGCTGTCGGAATTTACGCCAACAAAAGATTGAGAGCAGGTTCTCTATTTTTCCGACAGAAAAAAGTTCTTGTCGGAATTTCCGATCGTCTGTATGCAATTCCGACGCGCAAAAAAAAACACGCATGCTCAGAATCAAGCAGAAGAGCCAAACTGCCTGATTGTGTGTACGCGGCATTAGATTAGAAATTCCAGGCATGCCAATTGAACCCAGATCCAGTCATGCAACTCAACACACAGTGGTAATGCTTGTAAAGTAAAATACATAATCCCAGAGGGCTGGCTAAAGGTTACAGTGATCTGGTACAAACATTTAAATATCTCATCATAACTTTTAAAGTGAATTTTTCCTACAGTAAGTGAAATAAGAAGGCCACCATTGCCAAACTCCTTCTGCTTTCTAACGTATCTGGTTTCATTACTTTGAGTCGCTGAATTTAAACAAGTATGCACATCATGAAAATAAAGTCCACAGTAAAATAAGAAATCTTTATTTAAGAATGAAAGTATTGAAGTAAATATTGTGCAAATTTCAGACTGACTCATTTCATTTTGTCGTGTCAGGCTTCTTACATCAGGAGTTTAAGAGAAAGCTCCACCTGCTGGCTGGATAGAAGATGGCATAATATTCATAAGAAAGCTCACCCAAAAGTAAAGATTACCCTACAAGAAAAACATTTTTTTAGTCCTGATTATAATAAAGGAACACATCATTTACAAAATCACTATACATTCCCTTTCATTTGAAGAGGAATCCACAACAATTCTGTCTCACATCAGGTGATGCTAAACAGAAGCAATGAGACAGATGATGAGACAGATTTATCATAACTATGCAGCTTCATTCTAAAATAAAACTGGGACAGAATAAAATTTGCCCTGATTGCTTCCTAAAAATGCGTTTGTTTGGAGTGAAAATTTGTCTCATCTTTATGAAATCTGTCTCATCTTTAGTTAATTCTGTAGTGGACTTGTGCAAGACTGTCTCAGTTGGCTGCCCAGGATTACAGGAGCAGAGGCCTCAAATATACCTATCGTCCAAACGTCACTTCCGGTTCATGGACTCCTCCGAGTGCGTTCCACGCTGGTGCGCAAGCCGCTAAGCAGACACTAGGCTGATTCTACACGCCGCTCTGCAAAACCCATCCACCGCAGCATGCTGGGACGCAGGTCTGTACACAGCCCTGGACCTTGCAGTGACCTCACGGACCTGGACATCATCATCATTACCATTATATATTTAAATTGTAATTATTCATGCTGTGCATGGTCTGGTTTTTGCGCCATCTTTCCTTTTCTTATAGCTATCGCATAGACCTTTGGATCTGAGAAGCAGTCTGATTTGCACCTGATTTTGTCCCTAATTTGCTGGTAACATGTCCCCCCAACATATCTTTATTCCTAAGAGGAAGAAATTATCCTACAATACATGAAAGACAGAAGTTGTCAAACAAACCTGATTTCTTTTTATGAAGAGGTAAGTAAGACCTTGGACAGAGGGGTGGCAGTGGACGTGGTATACTTGGATTTTGCAAAAGCGTTCGATACAGTTCCCCACTCACGGCTCATGTGTAAGGTAAAGTCTACAGGATTGGAAATATCAGTTTGTAAATGGATAGAAAACTGGCTAAAAGACAGAATTCAGAGAGTAGTGGTTAATGATTCTTACTCTGAATGGTCCAAGGTTATCAGTGGTGTACCCCAAGGTTCAGTGCTGGGACCCTTACTTTTTAATATGTTTATAAATGATATTGGGTCTGAGATCAAAAGTAACATTTCTGTCTTTGCAGATGACACCAAGCTATGCAGTGGAATAACGTCCTTACAGGATGTCGCCAATTTACAAGCCGACCTCAATGCTCTGTCTAATTGGGCGACTATGTGGCAGATGAGGTTTAATGTTGATAAATGTAAAGTTATGCACTTGGGCGCTAATAATATGAATGCATCATACATACTAGGGGGAGTACAACTGGGGGGATCCGTAGTGGAGAAGGATCTGGGGGTTTTGGTAGATCATAAGCTCAATAATGGCATGCAATGCCAAGCTGCGGTTTCCAAAGCGAGCAAAGTCCTTTCTTGTATTAAGAGAGGTATGGTCTCCAGAGAGAGAGATATCATTTTGCCCCTGTTCAAATCATTAGTAAGACCTCATCTGGAATATGCAGTTCAGTTTTGGGCCCCAGTTCTCAAAAAGGATATTGGGGAACTGGAGAAAGTGCAGAGAAGGGCAACCAAACTGATAAGAGGCATGGAGGAGCTCAGCTATGAGGAGAGATTAGAGGAACTGAATTTATTCTCTCTTGAGAAGAGGAGATTAAGGGGGGATATGATTAACATGTACAAATATATAAGGGGTCCATATAGTGAACTTGGTGTTCAGTTATTCACTTTACGGTCAACACAAAGGACAAGGGGGCACTCTTTGCGTCTAGAGGAAAAGAGATTTCACCTCCAAATACGGAAAGGTTTTTTCACAGTAAGAGCTGTGAAAATGTGGAATAGACTCCCTGCAGAGGTGGTTCTGGTCAGCTCAGTAGATTGCTTTAAGAAGGGCCTGGATTCTTTCTTAAATGTACATAATATAACTGGGTACTGACATTTATAGGTAAAGTTGATCCGGGGAATATCCGATTGCCTCTCGGGGGATCAGGAAGGAATTTTTTCCCCTGCTGTAGCAAATTGGATCATGCTCTTCTGGGGTTTTTTGCCTTCCTCTGGATCAACTGTGGGTATAGAATTGGGTATATGGGATTGTACGATATATATATTTTTTATTTTTTATTTATTTTTTGTTTTGTTTTTGTTTTTTTATGGTTGAACTGGATGGACTTGTGTCTTTTTTCAACCTGACTAACTATGTAACTATGTAACTATGTGTCAAAGTGATTGTAAATGAAATGAAAAGTGAACAAAGCATTTCCCTATATAGTTTGTACTTACCTCAATCCAAAGCACCAATTGTAACTTCTCTCTGTGTGGTTCTCTGCTATCTGCATGAATCACTTCTTATGCCCTGTACACACGGCCGGACTTTTGACCGTGCAAAAGTCCGCCGAAAGTCCGTTAGAAGTCCGACGGATAGATTGAGAATCTCTTCTCTATCTAAGTCCGTCGGAATTCCCGATGGAAAAAGTCAGATGGGGCATACACACGGTCGGAATATCCGATAAAAAGAGCCCGTTTGACTTTTTCCATCGGAAAATCCGGCCGTGTGTACAAGGCATTACAGTTTATGCCCAAACCAGACAATCCAACGGGCTGACCCACCCCACCTCCAGCACATAGCAGGTGACTGACAGCCTCAGCTGTGCAATGTTTTCCTATGGTACTGTGTAGAGTGGTCCCAGATTGCACTCATCCAGGGCAATCTTTCCTTAGTCTTCTTGTCTTCAGCAAACCTAGGCCATCTTTATGTAGAGCAACAATTCTGTTTTTCAGATCCTTAGAGTTCTTTGCCATGAGGTGCCATGTTGAACTTCCAGTGTCCAGCATCAGAGAGTGAGAGCGATAACACCAAATTTAACACACCTGCTCCCCATTCACACCTGAGACCTTGTAACACTAACGAGTCACATGACACCGGGGATGGAAAAGGTGTTTAGTGTTTTGTAAGTGACAGTGATCGATCGGTACTGCACTTGGGTGGGCTGGGCTGGGCGGAGGGGCAAAACGCAGGTGCTAGCAGGTATCTGGGCTGATCCCCCTAACAATGCGTTTTTTGGAACCCTAAACTGCTGGGGACGCTAGTATAGATCAGATCTGATCAGATCAGATATTGATCCGTTCAGATACTATACCACTAAGGGAGGTGTATGCTGCGTGCGTGGGTGTTAGCGCTACTGGCACTAATCTGACGCTGCCTGGGGCGACGCAGACCCTATCTGACACTAAACCTAATTGATATCACCCGCCGGGCGATCAGGAGGTTAAACCTTTATTAGGTTATATACGGCGGGTACCCTGATGCTATAAAAAGCAAACTAACTAACCAGCGTCACCCGTAACACTTATACGGTGATCACTGGTGAAAGGGTTAGCTAGGGGCAATCAGGGGGTTAAAACCTTTATTAGGTAATATATGGGGGTACCTGACGCTATATAAAAACCTGACGATGAACCTAAATAACTAACTGACTAACCAGCGTCACCAGTGACACTTATACGGGGATCACTGGTGAAAGGGTTAACTTTAGGGGCAATCAGGGGGTTAAAACCTTTATTAGGCAATATATGGGGATACCTGATGCTATAAAAACCTGACAGTGAACCTAAAAAAATACCTGGCTACCTAGCATCACCAGCGACCCTAATACGGCGATCAGAAAGAAGATCGCTTAGTGACACTGGCGAAAGGGGGTGAAAGGGTTACCTGGGGGGCGATCAAAGGGTTAAACCTTTATTAGGGGGGTTAGGGGGTACCCTGGACCTAAAGGGGCATAAAGCTAACTGCCCTGCAACTTTTTATTGTCACAGATGACACTGCATGCAGTGATCAGTAAAAAAATGGCCACTGCAAACGGTGACACTGTGACTGGGGGTGCAGGGGGTGATCTGGGGGGTGATCTGGGGGTGACTGGGCAGTGAAAAGTGTGCCTATGTGTGCCTGGTGTCAGTGTAGTGTTGTGCACTTACTTGATGTCTTCTCTCCTCGGCGCTCTGGACGAAAAGACCGCCACAAGGAGAGATGACATGACTTCTTCCTGCCTGTGTTTACAGTTCACAGGCAGGGGAAGCTTCTCATTCGCCAGGAGCGATCGCGAGGGGGTGGCCAGAAATCAATGGCCGCCCCCTCATCATGGATCGCTCCTGAAGTGAAATTGACCGCCGCAGGCACCGGGGGGGGGTCCACCTCCCGCTGGAACGCATGTACGTACAGATACGTGCATATGCCTGCCCGTGCCATTGTGCTGACGTATATGTACAGGCGGCGGTCCTAAAGTGGTTAATGGCTGTGTGTTGAGTTCTTTTGAGGGGGCAGCAAATTTACACTGTTATACAAGCTGTACACTCACTACTTTACATTGTAGCAAAGTGTAATTTCTTCAGTGTTGTCACAGAAAAAGATATAATAAAATATTTACAAAAATGTGAGAGGTGTACTCACTTTTGTGAGATACTGTATATGGGCAGGCTAGGGTAGTATAGGGGCAGGCTAGGGTAGTATATAGACAGGCTAGGGTATACCTTTCAACTTTTGAACTTCAGGGACACTGAAGGAGTGAAAAGACCTGCAGCGCACTATGCGACCTCAGTAAATTGTGGGCTTGGTCAAGCACCTAGCAGTGGGAGGGGCTTAAGGGATGTGGTTAAACAAAACTTGTGCTTCCTTGTGCCTATAAAGTATGCTTTGATTGCTTTGTCTGAGCCTAACTTAGAGAACTTCATTAAGATAGCCAGGGACTGCATAGCAACCAGCAACTGTTAAGACAATGAAGACTTTGGTGAGAAGTATATAACGTACAGTATTGTATATATAGAGCAGGAGTGTGTAATGCAGAGCACAGGGGTTAGGGTTGAGTGCTGCAGTCAGTGTTGGGTTTAGGATACATAACAGAGAGTGCAGGGTCCAGGGTGTGTAATGCAATGTGTTCAAGAATCAGGAGCATGTAATGCACAGAGGGCTGTAGCCAGTGCCAGGTTTGGGAGTATATGACACAGAGAGCAGGGTCCAGGAGTACATAATGCACAGAATGCAGGGACAGGGGTGCTATCCACAGAATGCAGAGGACAGTAGTGCAGAACAAAAAAGTGCAGGAGTCAGGGGTGTGTAACTCACAATGTAGGGGTAAGGAAAGGGCAAACCCCCCCCCCCCCACACGCGATACTCTCCCCACTTTACCCTTTTAGCAAATTCTCTCATGCAAATCTTCTTCCCCCTTCCTCAGCACAAGTCCTTCCCCACCCTCCCCAAATCCCCAGGCCCAGCACAATACCCCTTCTTCCCTATTCTAGTATTCCCCACACCCCTCAGTTCCCCCTCACAGCGTTCCGGAAGTGAAACATGTTTGCATCCTAAAAGCTGGAAATCAACCCAATGGCGGCCGAAAGTAACTGTAATGAAAACAGAGACTACGCCGTTGTGTGACCAGAACAAAGAATAAACATCAATGCTGGCTGGAAAAAAATTGTACGGAAACAAAAAAACAAAGTTATCCAAATAATAAATGGACAATATAGGGGAATAAGTAATCAATATTTCACAATATACCGTATTAACACAATTCATTTGATTTACTACTTGTATTACAGATATAGTAAAGCATTTGCCCCTGAAGAGTGAGCGCGGTCTTGCGAAACGTCGTCGGGTACTACTGATGCTTGCACATTTTTCTGATGTTTGTATATTGGTTATATACTGTTTACCATGTATGTGGATTGTCTTCTTTTCACATTGTATTAATATTTTATCGGCCTGCATTCATTTCTGTTGTGTTTTACATGCGCAACAAATTGTAATAAATCTACTTTTTATACAATTATGATATGTTTTTTGGCTAACCATACCCACATCACTCATAGTCCCAGGGCGAATCCTATGTATATATGTATTGATATGGGGATGGAGGTGATGTTGGGGTGACACCAGAACTTTTATGTCTCTATGCAACTCGGGTGGAAGACACTCATTTAGCCCAAAACCTGGTCTGTTGCCACTATCAGCCATCATTCATTTACATCGGTACATATTTACAATTGGCCGTGTATAAATAGGCAGGTTGTTTTTGGGTTGGCCCTGTTCTCTCTTGCTGTTCCCTGTCGGTGGCAGTTCCCGTCGTCAAGCTCGGGAGCTGCGATATGTGTCAAGGGGGGATCTGCCAGATCTCCTGCTGTCCCCTCCCGCCCTTGTGGTCGGGTGGGGCCAACCACATATCAACAGAGGGGCAGAGAGACAGAGGGGAGGGCTGAGACAGACCACATAGCACTGTCCCTTTCTGCAGTCCCTCCTCTGCTCACCTCCCCGCTGTCTCAGTGTTCTGGCATGTTTGTGTAGGATGTACCTGATGGCCAGCAGCGCCGAGTCTCCCTCTTGATCCGGGGGGTGCTCTCTCTGCTCTGCTCCTTATAGTGGCACATGTTCTCTTCCTCTGGGCTCCCAGTCAGCCTGCCCTCCGGCCCGGGCCGCATGGTTCCTGGAGCAGAGAGGAGGTGGAGGAATCAAGGTTCTGGGAGCGCTGGGGTGGCCGCGTTCGCTACTGTTCGCCTCTTCGGTGGTCAGGGAGGGGGTGGAGCTCTTCTCCCTCCTCGGAATTTTACATCCAACTGCCCTCCTCGCTGGCCACCTTCCCTGAATCCCCGCCCATGTTTTCCACGGCCATCGGGTGGCGCCAATTTCAGCGGCGTCACGCCTGGGCTGTGTGGTACATCCCGAACAATGGGGGACACTGCGTTTTTGCGGACCCAGCGGCGACAAGTGTCTGCATCGCTCGCACGCCTCTTTGCTCGTACATGACGTTGGGGGTGGAGCATTTGGTCCCTTCCCCCGGGGGGTATAACTGGAGCCTAACATGGCAGCTTTTCTCATTCACATCATGACTATGCACACACCAGCTGCACCTCCACGAGGGGAAGGTCTCACAATACACTCAGGTAATTTATGTTGCTTTTTAGCATAGTTGACACTTCAGCACATTTGTTTGCTTTTTCCTTCAACCCTCGCTTTCAGTGCACTCTACACACTACTTGCCAATATTTTTTCATGCTCTGTAATGAATCCATTTTTATTGTCCTTCCAGTCCCCCAGCCCATACCAGCACTTACTTCATGCTGGTCCTTGTATATTTACATGCATACTAAATACTGCAGGACGTTCACCTGTATTTGCAGGGTCCTTCTGATACACATACAGTGGAACCTCGTTTTACGAGTAACGCGGTTAACGAGCATTTTGAAAGACGAGCAACTTTTTTTTCTAAATTCTGACTTGGTTTGAGAGTGTTGTCTCGCGAAACGAGCAGAATTCAAGCTAATGGGGCCTGCAGTACCGCATTTGGCCTGAGGTGGGGGGGCGCCAAGCAGAGCCGATCGGAACCGTTCAGAAATACTCGGAAATACTCAGTTCCCGGGTGTTTCCGAGCTTTTCCGAGGTCAGCCGAGCTGTCCTCGGGCCTTTCTGACCGCTTACGAGGCTCTCCGTCGCCCCTCCACCTCTGGCCACATGCGGTATTGCATGCCATTGAAGTCAATGCGGAACAAATTATTTGTTTCCATTGACATGCGGAAACTCGCTTTGATATGCAAGTGCTTTGGATTACGAGAATTCTCCTGGAACGGATTATGCTCGTAATCCAAGGTTCCACTGTATATACTATTTTACTATTTTTTGCAGTTAATTATCATGGACAAGGTGAGACCTCTAGGGACACTTGCACCTACTAAAGCCATGTCGGTGCTCCGGCTGTTCCCCCATTGGGGTTACATTTTGCTCCGCCTCCTCAGCTCCCGTTCTGGATGTTTGTCGCTGCCACCTGTGGAATCAGTGATTGATGACTTGGCCGAGCCCATTGGTGAGTATGGGGTCACTGGAAGACAAGGAGAGAGGCGCCTCTAAGTGCAATAGTGTAACAAGTTTTTAATAGTAGATACAAATACACTCACATTTAGGTGAATTAACATAGGCGTTTAAAATGTCAGGATGACGATCATCAGCAGCAGGTCACAGGGGGTTCTCAGCTCTGCATAGAATGACAGGAGTGTCTCTGAAGATGGAGCGGCCGGCTTCCGGGGACAACGATCCTGTAGTGTGTTAAGAGAGAGGCTAGGAGCGCACATGTGGTTAAGCTGCAGAGGGTGACGTCATCAAAAATGGACGCGTTTCGTGAGCGTGCGGACTTGCGGTGTCCTGGCAAGTCGCGCTCCTTTATCAACATGACATCTTGATAAAGGAGCGCGACTTGCCAGGACACCGCAAGTCCGCACGCTCACGAAACGCGTCCATTTTTGATGACGTCACCCTCTGCAGCTTAACCACATGTGCGCTCCTAGCCTCGCTCTTAACACACTACAGGATCGTTGTCCCCGGAAGCCGGCCGCTCCATCTTCAGAGACACTCCTGTCATTCTACGCAGAGCTGAGAACCCCCTGTGACCTGCTGCTGATGATCGTCATCCTGACATTTTAAACGCCTATGTTAATTCACCTAAATGTGAGTGTATTTGTATCTACTATTAAAAACTTGTTACACTATTGCACTTAGAGGCGCCTCTCTCCTTGTCTTCCAGTTACCCCTGAACATGGTTTCTGTTCATCTATGATGGCCGCCCTGTGCACAGTGGATCCCATTTATCCCTGCTCCACCCATATACACCGCAGTGTGTAAACAGACTCCTAAGGACTTCCTTTAAGACTGTCTATATATATACATATGTTGTATGGTATTTTTTCATCTTATCTTTATATTTTATATATTTTTTTATTTTATTTTTTATTTATTTATTTATTTTTTATTTTTTATTTAATTATTTATTCATTCATTATTTTTTATTATTTTTTCTTGCTTCATATTGATTACTTTGGGTAATACATGTTTCTGTGGATATTGTGCGCCACCACTTGTCTATATATGTGAGTATGGGGTCCTATACTCTGAGCCCGATTATTACTCACCTCCCTGCCAATCTTATGCAACATACATTCATTTGATTTACTACTTGTATTACAGATATAGTGAAGCATTTACCCCTGAAGAGCGAGCGCGGTCTCGCGAAACGTCGTCGGGTACTACTGATGCTTGCACATTTTTCTGATGTTAGTATATTATTTATATACTGTTTACCATGTATGTGGATTGTCTTCTTTTCACATTGTATGCATATTTTATCGGCCTGCATTTATTTCTGTTGTGTTTTATATGGGCAACAAATTGCAATAAATCTACTTTTTATACAATCATGATATGTTCTTTGGCTAACCATACTCACCTCACTCAAAGTCCCAGGGCGAATCCTATGTACATAAATAGGGATGAGCTTTATGTTTGGGTCGAACACGAGTTAGACTCGAACATTGGCTGTTCGCCTGTTCGCCGAACAGCGAACAATTTGGGGTGTTCGCGGCAAATTCGAAAAGTCTATGGGAGAAATCTAAAGTGCTAATTTTAAAGGTTAATATGCAAGTTATTGTCATAAAAAGTGTTTGGGGACCTGGGTCCTGCCCATAGGGGGGGGCTGGGATCTGGGGGGCTTCCAGATTCCGATAAGCCCCCCGCCCGCAGACCCCCACAACCACCAGGCAAGGGTTGTGGAGATGAGGCCCTTGTCCCCATCAACATGGGGACATCCTCCCCATGTTGGGGGCATGTGGCCTGGTACGGTTCAGGAGGGGGTGCTCTCTCGTCCCCCCCTCTTTTCCTGTGGCCTGCCAGGTTGCGTGCTCGGATAAGGGTCTGGTATGGATATTTGGGGGGAACCCCACGCCATTTTTTTTTTATTTTGATGCGGAGTTCCCCTTAAAATCCATACCAGACCTGAAGGGTCTGGTGTGGATTTTTTGGGGGGGGGACCCACCATTTTTTTTTATTTGGCGCAGGGTTCCCCTTAATATCCATACCAGACCTGAAGGGCCTGGTAATGGAATTTGGGGGGACCCCCACGCTTTTTATTTTTCAATGACTTTCAATTAATTTTATCTGTATTGCCGGGACCCGACAATTCATTATAGCCGTGAGTAGTTTTAGATGAATTTTTTTCCTTTAGAAATTTCATTTTGTGCAGAGACTGTTATAAACATGGGAAACATGCGCTATTTTACAGGCATACTATAGACACCCCCCAGGTACAAAATTTAAAATAATATTTCACTTTTATTGTTTCACTTTAAGCATTATTAAAATCACTGCTCCTGAAAAAAATGATGTTTTTAATTTTTTTTTGCTTTGATACATGTCCCCTGGAGCAGGACCCAGGTTCCCAAACACTTTTTATGACAATAACTTGCATATTAACCTTTAAAATTAGCACTTTTGATTTTTCATGTTCGTGTCCCATAGACTTTAACGGTGTTCGCGTGTTCGAACCAATTTTTTGCCTGTTCGCATGTTCTGCTGCGAACCGAATCGGGGGGTGTTCGGCTCATCCCTACATATAAATATAGGAGAATAAGTAATCAATATTTCACAATATCACCATATATTAACACAAATTAAGGCTAAATACCAACGCCGCCATCTAGCGGTTGGAAACAGTCACTGCACTATAATAGACCATAAAAGCTTATATTAAAAACAAAATAACAATATAGCAAGAGCCAATTACAGACTGACTAAATATATGTAGCGGGGGTTAACATTTAGGGGGAGTATCTGGGTGGTAGTATGACCCAGATAGACTAATTGTTAGGAATCTATGGCCAATTTGATTCGTGGAGGATATAATGGTTCTCAGTTCCCTGCGGCCCCTGGGTGGCACTGTCGCCTTGGGCTGGGGTTGAACCATCATTGTAAGGCCGTGCCCTTTGTGTCCTCTCGCGGCAGTAGTACGGCGGGGCGGGGAACCCGCTGTGCCTGCTGGGAGAGGGTATAAGGGGGGCGGACATCTTGCGCATGAGGTCCGAGCCCCAGGCACCTTCAGCCTGGGGGCTGCTGTTCTGTCGTCCCCGCCCAGGTGCCCTAGGCCTGGGTGCGAGGGAGTTCGAGTTCCATCCCAGGCACCTTAGGCCTGGGGTGAGGTACTATCAAAGACCCGGGGCCCAGTACCTTCGACTGGGTCCCGCATGGGAGAAGATGCCTAGGCGCCCACTGAGTGAGGGGACCCGAGTCTCGGGCGAGGAGAACCAGGGAGGTGACCTGGCCTGAAGATCCAGCGCAACATTGGCTGGTGACAGTGCAGGCCTCTGGGGACCGTCCGGGATGGATCATCTCCCTAACAGGGGTCGTCATTAGAAGGTAGTTCATGTTCTATGGTCTTTGCAGAGACCCAGCTACATCAGGTCGGTGGCAGAGGCCTATTCTAAGGTCTGTGGCAGAGACCTCATCGTTCACCCAGTCTGTGGCAGGGACCAACCTCACGGTCGGTGGCAGCGACCGTGCGCCAAAAGTTGTTGTGAGTTCCTAGCAACTTATCTGATCCGAAAGAATTGTGCCTGAACCCTCTCCCCACCAAGTTCGTGTTTGTATCAACCTGTCTGCTTGCAAAGAGGCATATTTATCTCTGCGGAAATAAATATAGATGTTGTACTGTCACCTGGTGTTGGCTTACTTTTCTGGGAGCAAAGTGTTCTACATTCACCTATCTACTGGTCATTTTTGAAGTGGAATCTCTGGACAGGGACACAGACCCGAAGGTAAAGATCATAGCTCAAACCTCTACACACCTAAGAGGGGCGGGCTGGTGGCAGTGTCTCATTCCTTCCTCTTGGATCCCCTAGACGAGTAAACCAGCCGTAAAGAAGAAGGGAGAGAGAGGGTGAGACCGCTACACGTGGGGGCTCTGAGTCCGGGATTTGTGTTCTGTGACAATGGAGCTGAAGCTCTCAAAACTTGACTTTTACCCCCCAGAAAAGTTCAGAGGAGGTCGGCCATGTTGGTCGGCGCGCCACGAGGCACACCCTCCCTGCTCAGTTCGTGGGCGTGACAAGGAAAAGGCCCGCAAAGTGTTGCACCAAAGGGGAGGAGTCTGGCCATGTGTGGAGATACACATGGAGACTTTGGCACCCGTTCTTCAGTGCGCGATGGAGCAGTCAACGGTCAGCATGCTTTCTACCGCATCATGGGTCCCCACCGCATCTACTACAAGGGCAACCCCCGTTGCTGTCTCCGCTATGGATACGGGGATTCGGCTCAAGCCCCGGGGACGATTCGCCCTGTACACATGCAAGGACGTTGAAGCCCTGGGTATGATTTGTCCCGTCTGTTCCGGAATGGTGGTACAGCTAAAGCCCTTCGGTCGCTGCGAGGCCTGTGGCGAGTTCATTTTTGAAGTGGAGCAACCAATAGAAAAGCCGAGAGCCTTCCACCTCAACTGTCTAACAGGCACCACCACTCTACAAGGAGAAGTCAGAGCTTGCACAGCCATTCCCCCGCACACTGCAGAGACTTCCGTGGAAGTCGCGAACAAATGGACGGAGGATTTTAAAGCCGAAGATGCTGCTTCGGTCACCACAGATTCCCTACTCCCAGCGGCCAAAAGGAAGGTCGGTTTCACAAAAGCTTCCAGCGGCCGAGAAGGAGGACAACTCCTGCGCTTGCCTGGCCCGGATGGATCCAGTGGGAAAATTCCCAGACCTCTATGTTCAAGTATCGGCCGAGGTAAGCCAGGGAATAGGGATGAGCTCGGTGTTCTAGTCGAACATAAGTTCGACTCGAACATCGGCTGTTCGGCGAACATCGAACGGCCCAATCTGTGGATGTTCTCTTTAACGGTTGGATTTGGTAATCCTCAACCTTTTGTGATGTAGCACTACCCCCCATCTTCAGGGGACATCTAGTTACAGGAAAGCACGGGTAATCTCTTCACCAAAAAAATTTGTGTGACATCTAGGGATGAGCTCGGTGTTCGAGTCGAACATCGGCTGTTCGATTGTTCGACGAAGATCAAACTATTTGGGCCGTTCGCGCCAAATTCGAGTGACGCGAACGGCCCACAATACACTGCGCCATCGCAGTGCAATCCCGGCTCTGTGATTGGCCAAGCATGCACTGTGACCCCGCATGCTTGGCCAATCACAGCGCCGGCAGCTAGGAGAGCCATAATTGGCCACAGGCAGGTTGCCTGTGGCCAATTATAGCTCAGGGGGTTTAGCACACGCCCCACACTATAAAAGGCCGCCAGCGCGGCGGCCTTGTGTAGTGTGTTCCGGCGCAGGGAAAGAGTTACATAGGCAGGGACAGTGTCAGTGCTATTTGTACCTCAAACTTGTGTGTAGGGAGAGAGAAGGATAGGCAGGGAGAGTGTCAGTGTCATATTCTTTGCTAAAGCTTGTGTGCAGGGAGAGAGAAGGATAGGCAGGGGACAGTGTCAGTGTCACATTCTTTGCTAAACCTTGTGTGCAGGGAGAGAGAAGGATAGGCAGGGAGAGTGTCAGTGTCATATTCTTTGATAAACCTTGTGTGCAGGGAGAGAGAAGGATAGGCAGGGAACAGTGTCAGTGTCATATTCTTTGCTAAACCTTGTGTGCAGGGAGAGAGAAGGATAGGCAGGGAGAGTGTCAGTGTCATATACTTTGATAAACCTTGTGTGCAGGGAGAGAGAAGGATAGGCAGGGGATAGTGTCAGTGTCATATTCTTTGCTAAACCTTGTGTGCAGGGAGAGAGAAGGATAGGCAGGGAGAGTGTCAGTGTCATATACTTTGATAAACCTTGTGTGCAGGGAGAGAGAAGGATAGGCAGGGGACAGTGTCAGTGTCATTGTTGCTAAGCCTCCTGCACCTTATACACCTGAAGTTAGCCTGTATTGCTGCGTTTTCCTGGTGTGTTACACCAACAGGCATTTGCATCACTTACAGCGGGCGGAGTGTGCCTCCTGATCATATTACACCTGAAGTTAGCCTGTATTGCTGCTTTTTCCTGGTGTGTTACACTAACAGGCATTTGCAGCACTTACAGCGGGCGGAGTGTGCCTCCTGATCATATTACACCTGAAGTTAGCCTGTATTGCTGCTTTTTCCTGGTGTGTTACACCAACAGGCATTTGCAGCACTTACAGCGGGCGGAGTGTGCCTCCTGATCATATTACACCTGAAGTTAGCCTGTATTGCTGCTTTTTCCTGGTGTGTTACACCAACAGGCATTTGCAGCACTTACAGCGGGCGGAGTGTGCCTCCTGATCATATTACACCTGAAGTTAGCCTGTATTGCTGCTTTTTCCTGGTGTGTTACACCAACAGGCATTTGCAGCACTTACAGCGGGCGGAGTGTGCCTCCTGATCATATTACACCTGAAGTTAGCCTGTATTGCTGCGTTTTCCTGGTGTGTTACACCAACAGGCATTTGCAGCACTTACAGCGGGCGGAGTGTGCCTCCTGATCATATTACACCTGAAGTTAGCCTGTATTGCTGCTTTTTCCTGGTGTGTTACACCAACAGGCATTTGCAGCACTTACAGCGGGCGGAGTGTGCCTCCTGATCATATTACACCTGAAGTTAGCCTGTATTGCTGCTTTTTCCTGGTGTGTTACACCAACAGGCATTTGCAGCACTTACAATGGGCGGAGTGTGCCTCCTGATCATATTACACCTGAAGTTAGCATGTATTGCTGCTTTTTCCTGGTGTGTTACACCAACAGGCATTTGCAGCACTTACAGCGGGCGGAGTGTGCCTCCTGATCATATTACACCTGAAGTTAGCCTGTATTGCTGCGTTTTCCTGGTGTGTTACACCAACAGGCATTTGCAGCACTTACAGCGGGCGGAGTGTGCCTCCTGATCATATTACACCTGAAGTTAGCCTGTATTGCTGCTTTTTCCTGGTGCGTTACACCAACAGGCATTTGCAGCACTTACAGCGGGCGGAGTGTGCCTCTTGATCATATTACACCTGAAGTTAGCCTGTATTGCTGCGTTTTCCTGGTGTGTTACACCAACAGGCATTTGCAGCACCTACAGCAGGCGTAGTGTGATTCCTGCAAAATATACTCCTAAAGCTAGGCCTTATTGCTGGTTTTCCCATTTCCCTGCAGGCCATTAGAATGTCTGGAAGGCAAACAAGGAGAGGCAGACAGTCAGGAGCCAATAAAAGAGGGCAAGCAGGCTCTGTGTCTAGAGACAACAGTGCTGGTCGTGGACGCGGTGCATCGCCATCAGCACGTGGCCATGGGACACGCTTGTCCTTCTTTTCGGCAGCTGGACGTGTTGAGCCGCATCATGCCGAAGACTTGGTAGAGTGGATGACCAAGCCCTCCTCATCCTCCTCATCCTCTCTCACCCAGGCTCAGGGTACTGGCAAAGCAGCTGGCAAAGCGTCCTCTTCCCTGGTATCAATGTCATCATCAGTCACTCCTTCCCTAGACCAACCATGTCCTCCTGAGGAGTCCCCCGAACTGTTTGAGCACAGTGTTGGGTACATGCTCCAGGAGAATGCCCAGCGTTCTGATGATGATACCCAGCTAGAGGAAGGCAGTAGCGTGAGAGCAGAGAGAGGGGATGCTCAAGAAGGACACCAATCTGGCAGTCATGTTCCAGCAGCTGCAGCATACTGCCAGATTGGCTCCAGTGATGAGGAGGGAGGGGATGATGAGGTCACTGACTCCACGTGGGTGCCTAATAGGAGAGAGGAGGAGGAGGATGAGGAGGAGGCACATCCCCAACGAGGCAGGATGCCCTCGGGGGGCCAGCGTAAGGGCATTACACCGACGGAATCACACCACAGAGCTCCGCCTGTGCAGGGCGCTGCCTCTGCCCGTTATTCAAAAAGTTCTTTGGTGTGGGCCTTTTTTGAGTCGAGTGCATCAGATCGCGCAGCTGCTGTTTGCAACATATGTCTCAAGCGTATATCGCGTGGCCAAAACATCACCCGCTTGGGCACCACATGCTTGACCAGACATATGTTGACCTGCCATGCAGCTCGTTGGCAAGCCTACCTTAAAGACCCACACCAAAGAACAAAGCGGACCTCTCCTTGCACCGCATCAGCTGGGATCTCCAACCCCACTATACCTTCAGTCCTCTCTGAAACCTGCACTGAGAGGAATGAAGGTGTAGAATTAGGTGTGTCACAGTTAAGTACTTGCGGGCACTCTGCTAGCAGTACACCGACGTCCGATTCTAGCAGGCAAATTTCCCTGCCCCAGCTGCTGGACCGTCAAAAGAAGTTCACTCCCAGCCATCCACATGCCCAGCGGTTGAATGCTAGCTTGGCTAAATTGCTAGCGCTTCAACTGCTGCCTTTTCAGTTGGTAGACTCGGCCCCCTTCTGTGAGTTTGTGCAATGTGCGGTTCCTCAGTGGCAGGTTCCCAAACGCCACTTTTTCTCATGGAAGGCGATTCCGGCTCTCTACCGGCATGTGGAAGGCAATGTCTTGGCCTCGCTGGACAGGGTGGTCAGCGGTAAGGTGCATATTACCGCTGACTCATGGTCCAGCAGGCATGGACAGGGACGTTACCTTTCTTTCACGGCCCATTGGGTCACTCTTTTGGCAGCTGGGAAGGATGCAGGACAAGGTGCTGTAGTGTTGGAGGTTGTTCCACCGCCACGCCTCCAAAATGCTACTACTGGTTGTGACAGACCTCTCTCCTTCACCCCCTTCTCTTCTTCTTCCTCCATGGCCTCTTCCTGTGCTTTGTCCTCTGAACCAGCGGTGCTCCGTAGGCGTTCAAGGGGCTACGCAAGTACGCAGGCAAAAATATGCCATGCCGTGCTTGCGCTGGTGTGTTTGGGGGACAGGAGCCACACTGGGGCAGAGGTTCTGTCTGCTCTGCAGGGGCAGGCCGAGAGGTGGTTGACGCCACGCCAGCTTAAGCCAGGAATGGTAGTTTGCGACAATGGCACCAACCTCCTCTCCGCTCTCCGACAGGGACAACTGACCCATGTGCCCTGTGTGGCTCACGTCCTTAACCTGGTGGTGCAGCGGTTCTTGGGCAGGTACCCAGGCTTACAGGATGTCCTGAGGCAGGCCAGGAAAGTCTGTGTGCATTTCCGCAGATCTTATAATGCAAGTGCTCGCCTGGCTGAGCTGCAAAAGGAGTTGAACCTGCCCAAGAACCGCCTTATATGTGACATGCCCACCAGGTGGAACTCAACGTTGGCCATGCTGCAGCGGCTGTACACGCAGCAGAGGGCCATCAATGAGTACCTGTGCGACTACGACACCAGGACAGGGTCAGGGGAGCTCGGGTTTTTTTCACCACGCCAGTGGGGCATGATCAGGGATGCATGCACTGTCCTGGCACCATTTGAAGAGGCCACGAGGATGGTGAGCAGTGACTGTCAGGACCTGGGCTTGAACCTGGGACCTCGTCAGTGTCTGGCATTTACTCTTCCCACTGAGCTATCTGGGATGCTGGACAGCTCCTTGCCTGATCTGCTGGACAAACCTATCTGATCCAATGGACAACCCTGCCTTGAGTCTTGATTACCGATGAACCTTGAACTCCTTGCTCCTCCCATGAACTTCCTATGTAAGCCTTGTCTCAGCACTTCCTCTTTGCCAGGTTATTGTGCCTTCCCTGCCAGTGCCTTGCTGTTGGTTTTCCTGTTGCCATCTGTACCTACAACCACTCGTGATTGACCTTTGCCTTGTTCCTGGACTTCTTTACTGCCTGATCCCAATCTGCCACTACCCGTGTTTGACCCTCGGCCTGTTCTTTGACCATGTTGCTGTTTCATCCTTGTCTGTTTATCCGCTATTGGACCCAGGCTTGCTCACACCCTGGTGGGGCAAACTTGAGGACTGCGACCTGGTACTAGCTTGCAGCCAAATCCATCTCCACCACCCGGAGCTCTGGGGAAAACCAGCTAGTACTTAGACCCCGCACCTCAGGTTAGCCTGTGTCATCTACCAGAAGTGACTGCCTGTATGCCTGTCCTGCCACTGCTATTGCAATTGGTCTTCAAGCCCGACGCCTGATCGTGACAGTGACAGTGCATGCATCAGTGACACTGTACCTCTTGTCAACCTGTTGGAACATACGCTGCGTGGAATAATGGACAGGGCACTTGAGGCAGAACAGAGGCAGGAAGAGGAGGACTTCCTTGCCTCTCAAGGCCCCCTTTACCCAGACAGTGTTTCTTCTGTCCCACCTATCGCACAGGAGGAGGAGGAGGAGGAGGAGGATTGTGTCAGCATGGAGGCGGAGCCTGGCACTCAGCATCATCAGCAGCAGTCTTTTAGGGATGATTTACAGTCCCAAGAAACCAGTGGACTTGTACGTGGCTGGGAGGAGGTGGCTGCGGATCATGTCGTCCTTAGTGACCCAGAGGACTCCGGACCGAATGCCTCAGCTAACCTACACTGCATGGCCTCCCTGATCCTGCAAAGTCTGCGGAAGGATCCTCGTATTCTTCGGATCAAGGAGAGGGACCATTACTGGCTGGCCACTCTCCTTGATCCACGGTACAAGGGTAAGGTTGCGGACCTTATCTTACCGTCACAGAGGGAGCAGAGGATGAGACAACTCCGGGAGGCCTTGCAGAAAGGTCTGTGCAACGCGTTCCCAGAGACTGGGAGGTTACAAACTCCTGGTCCTGGACAACGAGTTGCTGAGGCTTCGGTCAGTCAAAGAAGGAGCGGTGGGGAAGGTGGCCATCTGACCGATGCGTTCAGACAATTCTTTAGTCCGCAGCCCCAAGGTATGATCGGTTCCAGCAACCATCGCCAGCGTCTGATATACATGGTGCAGGAATACCTAGGGGCAAGATCAGACTTGGACACCTTCCCCACCGAAAATCCTCTGGCTTACTGGGTCTTGAGGATGGATCACTGGCCAGAGCTTGCACAGTATGCAATTGAGCTACTGGCCTGTCCTGCATCCAGCGTTCTTTTAGAACGCACATTCAGTGCTGCTGGAGGATTTGTCACGGATCACAGGGTGCGCCTGTCCACCGACTCTGTTGATCGACTGACCTTCATAAAGATGAACCAGTCTTAGATCACCACCAGCTACCAAACACCTGAAGCTGATATAACAGACTAATTTATTTTCAAATGTCACATCCCTTCAAGACTGATGCTGATGCTGAGAGACTGTCCTGTTATGTTGATGTTGACTGACTATCCTCCTCCTCCTCAATGATCCGATTGATGA
The DNA here is from genome assembly GCA_029206835.1 of Rana muscosa. NCBI lineage: Eukaryota > Metazoa > Chordata > Amphibia > Anura > Ranidae > Rana > Rana muscosa. Next base: position 73,357,530 of record CM055125.1, read on the forward strand.
TGATAGCTTGGAAGAACATTTTTGTTTCTGGGTGCCGCCACCAGTGGCTAAGGCCCAATTTTTCAGCCCCTGTTTAACAGGGGCATGTAATTACAATTTTTTATGCAATGCTTTGCAGCAGGGCTCATTCCTGCACTCCAACTAGAGTATCTGGGAGAGGTTGCAGTGTTGTGGCACCAGCACCAGTGGCTAAGGCCCAATTTTTCAGCCCCTGTTTAACAGGAGCATGTAATTACAATTTTTGATGCAATACTTTGCAACAGGGCTCATTGCTGTGCTCCAAGTACAGTATCTGTGAGGGGTTGCAGTGTTGTGGCACCAGTGCCTAAGGCCCAATTTTTCTGCCCCTGTTTAACAGGGGCATGTAATTACAATTCTTGATCTAATAATTCACAGCAGGGCCCATTCCTGCACCCACCAAGAGTAACTGTGAGGCCTTACAGTGTTGTGTCAACACCACCACCACCAAAGGCCCAATTTTTCAGCCCCTGTTCAACAGGGGCATGCAATTACAATTCTTGATCTAATAATTCACAGCAGGGCCCATTCCTGCGCCCACCAAGAGTAACTGCGAGGCCTTACAGTGTTGTGTCAACACCACCACCACCACCACCAAAGGCCCAATTTTTCAGCCCCTGTTCAACAGGGGCATGCAATTACAATTCTTGATCTAATAATTCACAGCAGGGTCCATTCCTGCGCCCACCAAGAGTAACTGCGAGGCCTTACAGTGTTGTGTCAACACCACCACCACCACCACCAAAGGCCCAATTTTTCAGCCCCTGTTCAACAGGGGCATGCAATTACAATTCTTGATCTAATAATTCACAGCAGGGCCCATTCATGCGCCCACCAAGAGTAACTGTGAGGGCTCACAGTGTTGTGGCAACACCAAAATGTAAGGGGCAAATTTCAGCTGAGTATATACGGCAGGCCCCTACTTTCAAACATCCAACTTACAAACGACTCCTCCTTGCAAACGGAAGGATACAACAGGAAGTGAGAGGAAATCTACCCCTAGGAAGGCAAATTCTCTCCTGTAAGAGTTAATAAGGGAAAAAAGTGTCTCCTCTCCACTGATGCTTTATCACCAATTCTTGTTTCAATAAAACCCCCAAATTTTCAAAAAACATTTGTCATTAGGACGGAAAGTGAGGTGAACTGTTCTGAACAGGTGCACATTGCACAGACAGCAAAACAAATGTTACTGGGGTGATAACCCTTCCCTATGTTTTCCAAAAAGCTTAAAAATAGATTTTTTTGGCTGGAGCTACACTTAAACAATGTACCTGTTCAAAATTACAAACAGATTCTACATAAGAACAAACCTACAGTCCCTGTCTTGTATGCACCGCCTGTATACGGCTGTTCAGAGTAAATAGGGCCTTTTTTATTTTGTGTGCGGGGTTCCCCTTAATATCCATACAAGACCCAAAGGGGCTGGTAATGGGCTGGGGTGGGGGGGGGGGGTTGCTGTGATGGGGTAGCTATGCCATTTTTCTTAAAGATTTTCATCCATATTACCGGGACCAGACATCCAGACATTACATTAAAGCCGCAAGCAGTTTTAAATGGCTTTTTTTCCTTTAGAAATTTAATTTTGTGCAGGGACAGTTCTAAACACGGGAAACACGTGGCACTTCACAGGCATACTTTAGACACCCCCCAGGTACGATATTTAAAGGAATATTTGACTCTTTTTTTTTCACTTTATGCATCATTAAAATGACAAAGCACCTCGGCACCCAGAGTCGATTGTTCTGCCTGGAGAGGGAGACCGCTCCACGATGCCACCCTTGTCCAGGCTACAGAGGCTTTTCTGCCAAAAGTTGCTAGTGAATACGGGTGGGAGTACCCGTATTTGTCCAAAGAGTTGTTGTACGAGGTGGAGGCCTGCCGGCAGAGGTGGACTTTGTATGGACACACATAAAGGTGCCTCATGTCCGTCGCTACCTCGCATGTTCACCCACATCTTCAAAGCGGTTCAAGGACTGTAAGGCAGAGTGGATGTTGGGTCGGCATATCCATGCTGACCAGGTCGTTATTTCCCGGAAAGACGGGGAAGATGTGGAGTATCATATGGAGACCTTTGATCGATATTTAAAACCTCTTGTGCTGCCGCATCCAAGGTTTTACTTGTAGGAGGAAAGACTCCTGTTTGTTTTCTATGGCTGAACATTCCGGTACTCTGGAACTGTACCCTGTCTAGGGGTGTTTTATTCTCTGGAGGCATGGGAGCAGTTGTGTTTTATGTTGGTTTCCCTCTGCTTCCCACCGCAAAGATGATCAGGACTTTGGAGTGTAGTCCGGGCCACAGTACAGAGAAGAATCTGGATTTCACAAGTGCTTTTACCGCAGCGCAGTCACCAGGTGGCAGTGTTGTGCAACGTTCATCAGATTGCATTGCACACTTCTTGGAAGGAAAGAGGTTTCTCCTCGGAGAGATCTGTTTCACTCCAACACTCACACATGTGTCAGGAATTGTGTGTTGTTTCCTTATTTTCTCTTCCCTCTGCAGGAGAACATCGGTCAAGACTGCTGAGAATGGGCGAGTCTTAGTTAGTGATGTGGGAGGGGGAGAATGTCATTTGTGTGTAATGTGATGTGCATTTATAATGAGTGTTTTCCTCATGTTCACCTTTCCCTTTCCCTGTTGGGTTCAGGCGCAACTCCCAAGTTTTTTTTTCAAATTATTTTTGATGTTTTATTTTGAGAAGCAAGTCTCTGGATCGGGTCTATGTTGGCTCCCTTTGGAGCATGGCTCGTTCCAGACACTGGGGACCAGTGTCTATCTGCCGGGGGGTGAGTGTAGCGGGGGTTAACATTTAGGGGGAGTATCTGGGTGGTAGTATGACCCAGATACACTAATTGTTAGGAATCCATGGCCAATTTGATTCGTGGAGGATATAATGGTGCTCAGTTCCCTGCGGCCCCTGGGTGGCGGTCGCCTTGGGCTGGGCTTGAACCATCATTGTAAGGCCGTGCCCTTTGTGTCCTCTTGCGGCAGTAGTACGGCGGGGCGGGGAACCTGATGTGCCTGCTGGGAGAGGGTATAAAGGGGCGGACATCTTGCGCACGAGGTCCGAGCCCCAGGCACCTTCAGCCTGGGGGCTGCTGTTCTGTCGTCCGCGCCCAGGTGCCCTAGGCCTGGGTGCGAGGGAGTTCGAGTTCCATCCCAGGCACCTTAGGCCTGGGGTGAGGTACTATCAAAGACCCGGGGCCCAGTACCTTCGACTGGGTCCCGCATGGGAGAAGATGCCTAGGGGCCCACCAAGTGAGGGGACCCAAGTCTCGGGCGAGGAGAACCAGGGAGGTGACCTGGCCTGAAGATCCAGCGCAGCATTGGCTGGTGACAGTGCAGGCCTCTGGGGACCGTCCGGGATGGATCATCTCCCTAACAGGGGTCGTCATTAGAAGGTAGTTCATGTTCTATGGTCTTTGCAGAGACCCAGCTACATCAGGTCGGTGGCAGAGGCCTATTCTAAGGTCTGTGGCAGAGACCTCATCGTTCACCCGGTCTGTGGCAGGGACCAACCTCACAGTCGGTGGCAGCGACCGTGCGCCAAAAGTTGTTGTGAGTTCCTAGCAACTTATCTGATCCAAAAGGATTGTGCCTGAACCCTCTCCCCACCAAGTTGTGTTTGTATCAACCTGTCTGCTTGCACAGAGGCATATTTATCTCTGCGGAAATAAATATAGATGTTGTACTGTCACCTGGTGTGGGCTTACTTTTCTGGGAGCAAAGTGTTCTACATTCACCTATCTACTGGTCATTTTTGAAGTGGAATCTCTGGACAGGGACACAGACCCGAAGGTAAAGATCATAGCTCAAACCTCTACACACCTAAGAGGGGCGGGCTGGTGGCAGTGTCACATTCCTCCCTCTTGGATCCCCTAGACGAGTAAACCAGCTGTAAAGAAGAAGGGAGAGGATGAGACTGCTACATATATAATATATCAAATAAAATCTCAATAAAAATGAAAATGATTAAAATAAAAATAACGTTAAAGTGGATATCAGCAATTATTGATAAAAGCATTGGCATACCATTCAATATTTAAACCATGAGGTCTGTAGGATCGTAACCAATAAATCCACTTAGTTTCAAGTTTAGAAATCTCTCTTAACATGGCTACCTCTCCAATGAGGGCTGAATTTATCAATAGTCATAAAGGATGTTCCCACTGGATTCCTACCATGGCACCGGTCAAAATGCTTGGAAAGACTGTGTAGCGGGGTCTCCTTTAAGACTCTCTTGACTACCTTACCCAGAACCCCGTTTGGCACCCAGGGTGTATTGTTGCCACTGCAGAGACTTATGGGTGGGGTTATAAAGGGAAGGGGGGAGGCTGAGCTCGGCCTCTTTGGACACGAGACTTCGATCGAGAGGTCCTCCTGTGCGGATCTGCTGGAGTGCAAGGCCTGAAGCCTGGGGCCTTGCGTAGCTGCCAAAGAGCCTTCCACCCCACTGCGAGCCCACCGCTGCAGACGGTGTGTGTGTGTGTGTGGAGACACAGCAGGTGGAAGTCCCGGACTGGGATCGCGTCCGGAGGGGTGAGCGAGCACATGCTCAATCCAAGCACGTTGTACTGTCATTAGGCCTACAGACTGCCTTAGCCTATCGGCCTTTATTTGATGTTGCACCGGAGACCTATAGTGGAACTGAGTTAAACGGTCTCCAGTGAAGTGTTCCTTGTTGCTGATTAACCTGTGGATTATAAATTGTTCCTGAATGTGCACCTCCAGTCAAGATTTTGCATGCGAATAAATCATCTTCTGAGAGACTGAGTATAGATCCTGCGTCAGGCCTGACCAGTTAGATAGTTCTCTTTAGTTGCTGCGCCACAGGGCGCCTGGTGAACTACTATCATACATAGTCCATGCGTAGTATGTTATTCAGTGCAGGGCTCTGCAAGTAATTCATGTGGTTTGTTATAACTGTTCTTTTACTTATAGAAAAGTAAACTTGTTATACTTTACTATTCTGCATTGGTGTCTGAATTTTACCATAGAGTATAAGAGATATTACCCTAGACTAACTGTGCCAGAGTGGGTCGAGTAAATTGCCGGGGGTTGGCGGCGCTATGTGCAGGGCCCTAGACCAAATTCAGCGTCTCTCTTAGCTGGGGGTGCGCTACACGTGGGGGTTCTCGTCCGGGATCCTGATACAGCAAGTGAACACTCCAGAGGTACCGGCATGGACCCGCTAACAGTAAAAGCGTGGTGCGAAGCATCTAGAGCAGAGCCAAACAAGTCGGTAGTCATCAGCCTCCCGGGGGAGGAGTGGTCAACAGAGACAGTAGAGCAGCTAATAATGTCAGTGTCCCCAGATCATACACCGTGGGTGACGGAGATAAAATCAGACCCAGATATCTCGTATCAGTATGCACTAGTGGAGTACTGGGACGAGATGCCAGAGACTCTCAAGCGCAACTGTGTGCAGACACCAGACAACAAAACCTATAGATTGGCGCACGCAATGACTATAAAGAAGGAGCCATCACCAACGGGATCACCGCAGGGAGCAACCCGTGTCTCACCTGAAAGAAGTGACAGGGCAACGCCTCCGGCGGCACCTGCACCTGTCACTGCCATATCACCAGAACTGATAAACGCCATAGGGGATTTGCTAACAAAGTGTCAGAAGACAAGCACGGTACATGTAGAGACTAGCTACCGGAGATTAAAGATATTCTCAGGGAAGCTCCCTGTCCCTTCAGGGGAGGAAGATTTTGATACTTGGGTCGAGCAGGCATTACAAGCAGTAGAGGCATGGGAGGTGCCTGAAGCGCAGAAGAGGCAACGAGTGATGGAGAGCCTAAAAGGCGCGGCTGCAGAAGCGGTAAAAAGCTTCCGGTTTGGGAATACAGATTGCACGGCTCAAGACTGTCTAGCCATGCTACAGGAGGAGTTCGGTCAGTTGGAGAAGGTGACAGAGATGGTGTACCAATTCGAACATACTTTCCAATAGCCGAATGAGAAGCTTTCAGAGTATGTCAGAAGACTGAACAGGTTGCTGTGCAAAATTGTATTGAAGAAGGGAATGATGCCCAAAGATACAGATGCGGCGAGAATGAAGCAAGTCTTGAAGGGAGCGTTGCGCTCGGATCCAGTCTGGCTTCACCTGAAAACCTCGGGAGGGGGAACGTTGCTGACCTACTCTGACTTGATAAAAATCATCAGAGATGAGGAGGCACTACAGCAGGACCAGCAAATGATTAAGACAAATGCCGCCGCTGCAGCAGTGATAGTCAACTCAGTAATGACCCCTGAAAGAGATTCAGAAGTGGACACTTTAAAATCACAAATGTCTCAGGTGTTAGAGATGCTGACCTCTCTGATAGCAAAAGATTCAGAGGGTCCCGAGAGAGAAGTACCAAGGAAGGAACTATTCCCAATTGCCTCAGCACCCGCATCTCTACAGGAATGGGGAGATATAGCCTGTTTTAACTGTGGGGGAATTGGCCATATTGCAGCTGTGTGTTCGAGCCCCAAAAAGAAGAAAATAGACAACCGCAAGCCGGCGGGAAACTTCAGAGGGCCCCGGTGAAGGAGTCAACCGGGTGCCCATCATCTTCAGTGAGCTCCAAACTGAATGAGAAGCCAAAGAAGAGGAAAGACAGAACCTCCAAGAAGAAGCACAGTGTTCCCCAGCGGGAATACACACCAAAGAAGGAAAATAATATCCCTCAGCGGGTCTATACACCCAGTAAAGGGAGGAAAATCAATGCATACCAGACCCAAGAAAGACTAAAGTCCAAAGGGAGTTGGAGGAAAGAAAGACCAAGGGAAAAGGGCAAAGACCAGAAGAAGGCGACCCCTGCAATGGCGTATCCAGAGAAGCTAGTAGGCCCGTCTCCAAGTGGAGGGAGTCTACACAAGAGCTATCTTGGATACTGGAGCACAAGTGACCCTGCTATACCGGGATTTTTATGATAAGCACTTGAGTCATCTACCCATCCAGAAGATAGAGGAACTGGAAATATGGGGGATCGGAACCCAGAGCTTCCCTTATGATGGCTACTTGCCCATCAAGATGATCTTTGACCCATCCGTGGCTGGGAAGGCTGAAGTGTTCGACACCCTGGCAGTTGTGTGCCCTCGGCCACCTGGAGCCAACAAGAGTTCCCTTATCATAGGGACGAATACGGATCTGGTCCGGAGACTCCTGACCCCTTTAGTACAAGGGAAGGGCCCTGCAGTCACCAAAATCCATCCCATGCTGAAGATGGCCTACCAACGACTGGTGTTGGAGCAGAAGACCCCTGCAGAAGGGATAGGGAAGGTGTGGAGACTTGGAAGAAACGGGGTAGTGTTGCAGCCCGGTGAAGTAACCCGTCTCAGAGCCACTGTGAAGCTTACTTGGGAACAACCTGGACCCTTTGTCATGCTGGAGCCCGAGCCCGACCCAAGGGAAGAACCCACAGGTTTGGAAGTAATCCCAGAAGTAGTTCCGCTCAAGGCCCTGAAGAAGGCCCATTGTAGAGTTCCGGTGAGTGTCAGGAATACTACAGGTGGCCCCATGGAGATCCTCGCCAGAATGCTGCTGGGCCAGGTTGCCCTTTCAGAACTCGAGAGGACGAGTGAAGGAGGAGATGTCTGGGGGAAGCTCTCCATGGAGAACCTGAATCTACCCAGGGCTTGGAAGGAGAGAGCCAAGGCCCAGTTGACCAGATGGGAGAAGATCTTCTCCAAAGATGAGTTCGATGTGGGGTATGCAAGGAGTGCCACCCATCGAATCCGCCTCCAGGAAGACAAGCCCTTCCGAGAAAGGGTCAGGCGGGTCCCACTAGCAGATCTGGAGGATCTGAGGGAACAACTCGCAGAACTCAAGAGGACTGGTGTGATCCGGGAGTCTAGAAGCCCCTATGCCTCCCCGATAGTGGTGGTCAGGAAGAAGAATGGGTCATTGAGGCTATGTATAGACTACAGGACTCTCAACAGGAGAACCATCCCTGACCAGTACACCACTCCGAGGATAGAGGATGCCCTGCAGAGCTTGTCTGGAGCGAAATGGTTCAGCGTTATGGACCTCAAGAGTGGATACTACCAGATCCCTATGCATCCCAAAGACAAAGAGAAGACAGCTTTCATAACCCCAGTGGGGTTCTTTGAATTTGACCGAATGCCTCAGGGACTGTCTGGAGCTCCTGCCACCTTCCAACGTCTCATGGAGAAGACTGTAGGGGACATGAACCTTATTGAGGTCCTTGTGTACTTGGACGATGTCATTGTCTTTGGGAGAGCCTTAGAAGAACACGAGGAGAGGCTAGAGAAGGTATTAAGAAGACTCAGTGAGGAGGGACTCAAGCTTTCGCCCGAGAAGTGTCAGTTCTACCAGTCTTCCGTTAACTATCTGGGACACATAGTGTCTGAAGAAGGGGTGGCCACAGACCCCGAGAAGTTTGAGGCAGTTACCTCCTGGCCACGGCTCACTACAGTAACAGAACTCAGATCCTTCTTGGGGTTCTGCTCCTACTATAGGAGGTTTGTGGAGTGATTTGCCCAAATCGCCAGACCGCTGAATGAACTACTCAAGACAGAAGGGGAAGAGGACGACTCAGGGCCCAGGAAGCCGGGAGAGTCAGTCAAAAATCAGTGGAACCCGAAGTGTGAAGAGGCCTTCCAGGCGTTGAAGAAGAGCCTAACCACTGCCCCAGTCTTGGCCTACGCAGACCCAACAAGACCCTATGAGCTACACGTAGACGCCAGTCACGACGGTCTGGGGGGAATGCTCTACCAAGAGCATGAAGGGCAATTACGGCCCGTTGCCTACGTGAGCAGGAGCCTGACCCCCTCTGAGAAGAACTACCCCACTCACAAATTGAAGTTCCTGGCCCTTAAGTGGGCGGTAGTTGACAAGCTTAAAGACTACTTGTATGGGGCAGAGTTCACTGTGAAGACCGATAACAACCCCCTGACTTACCTCTTCACCACAGCAAAGCTGGACACAGATGGCTGGCCGCCCTGTCTGGGTTCAATTTCAGGCTGAAGTACAGGCCAGGGGCCGGAAATCGAGATGCGAACGCCTTGTCTAGAAGATCTCATGCTCCCACCAGTGACACAGAGGACTGGACCCAAGTGGCACCTGACGGGGTGCGGGCCCTTTGCCAAGGGGCTGAATTACAAGACAGAGAAGGCTCAAGGGCACAAGAGATAGGAGTTACCATGGTAGGAGTTCCCAAGCAATACTGTGGAGTAACTCAGTTGGAAGAAGATAATCTGCCAAAACTGTCAAAAAAGGAGTTGAGATGTGACCAACTGGAAGACCCCATGGGGAGATTGGTCCTGGAGGCTCTGGAGAGTCAGGAACCAGATAGACTCCTGCGTCACCCCTCGAAGGAAGCTTGACTGTTGAGGAAGGAGTGGGACAGGTTGCAGGTTCATCAGGGAGTGGTCTACCAAAGGGGCCCCTCTGATGACCTGGAAGATAAATGGCAATTGTTTCTTCCCGAGAAACACAGAGAGACTGTCCTGGTTGCCCTGCATGACAATCATGGCCACCTAGGGGCTGAAAGAACCTTTCAACTCGTCAGAAGTCGGTTCTATTGGCCCTGCATTAGGGCTGAAGTAGAGGAGTACTGCCATTCATGTGCACGCTGCATCCAGCGGAAGACTTTACCCCATCAAGCTGCCCCAATGGGCCATCTACAAAGTCAAGGCCCACTGGATTTGGTATGCATTGATTTTCTCTGCCTTGAACCTGACCTGAGTGGATTAGGAAATGTTCTGGTAGTAACCGATCATTTCACTCGGTATGCTCAGGCCTTCCCAACCAAAGACCAGAGGGCTTCCACGGTAGCTAAGGTACTAATGGAGAAGTATTTAGTCCACTATGGGCTACCACAGCGACTTCATTCAGATCAAGGGAGGGACTTTGAGAGTCGGTTGATCCGGAAACTCCTGGATTCTTTAGGGATCAAGAAAACCCGAACCACGCCTTACCATCCACAAGGAGATGCTCAGCCTGAGAGGTTCAACCGAACCCTGCTCAACATGTTGGAGACTCTGAGTAGTGAGAAGAAACAACATTGGAGCAAACACATAGCAGCTATAGTGCACGCTTACAACTGTACCACTAGTGATGCTACAGGCTACTCCCCCTATCGACTCATGTTTGGGAGAGAAGCAAGGTTACCCATAGACCTGGCCTTTGGCACTTCCTTAGACCATTCTTCAGCCACATCCCACAAAGGATATGTAGACAGACTTAGACACAGCTTGAAGTTGGCCTATGAGCAGGCCCAAGCGGCCTCAGATCAAAGGGGGGCCCACAACAAAAATAACTTTGACTTGAAGGTCCGGATGCAGGACCTGCAGCCTGGGGACCGAGTACTACTACGCAACCTGGGGGTCCTTGGAAAACACAAACTTGCAGACAGATGGAGACCTGAACCCTATGTCATTTGTAAGAAGCTGCCAGGCCTACCTGTTTACAAGTTGAAGCCAGAGGGGAAGGTGGGGCCACTGAAGACCTGGCATCGGAACCACCTACTTCCACTTGCCGAAGCAGTCCGGATACCTCCTGTGAGGGACTCCCCAGAACCAGCCTCCATCCTGGATACTCCCAGGCCAAGCACTCGGTCCCAGACCTCTCGAGCTGAAGATGTAGAGGCCTCTGAATTGAGTGAAGATGAAGGGAAAGAACTTGACTGGCTATGGCCTTCTCCGACTCCAGGAGCTTCTGCTATAGATCTTCCACCTATTGAAGACACTACAGACAGTACACTGAATGCAGAAGCTACTGAGTTCATCCCATCTAATCCTTTATCAGATCAATGGGAAGATGCCTGTGACACCTATTCAGAGGAGGACCTCAGGGACTCTATGTACCTTCCGGCTCCTGAATCAGATGCTCCTGAGCCCGCAGCATTTCCCGAGCCTGCTCCGGAAGAAGAACCTGTGGCGTCGGAGCCAGAAATCCCAAGAGAGCAAAGTACTCGAAGAGTCATAAGGCCTCCTAAGAAGTTGACCTACCCACAAATGGGGGAGAGCTCAGAGGATTCTGTGGTGACTGCCAGGAGGAGTGCTGAGAATCCGGATCCTTCCACTGTTCATTTGGTGGAGGGCAACCCCAACTCACTCTCTGGCACAGTTAGGCAGGTTACTTATGATAGTGTGACCTGTAGGCAAGGGAATCCAACCCCTCAGTTTTGGTGGGAATTCCCTTTGCCAGCATCATACGCCACTTTATCTAGGGTTGTCGGTAGAGTATGTTAAATTTATCTTTGGGGACCAAAGAATTTAAGTGGGGGGAGTGTGTAGCGGGGTCTCCTTTAAGACTCTCTGGACTACCTTACCCAGAACCCTGTTTGGCACCCAGGGTGCATTGTTGCCACCGCAGAGACTTATGGGTGGGGTTATAAAGGGAAGGGGCGAGGCTGAGCTCGGCCTCTTTGGACACGAGACTTCGATCGAGAGGTCCTCCTGTGCGGATCTGCTGGAGTGAAGCCTGGGGCCTTGCGCAGCTGCCAAAGAGCCTTCCACCCCACTGCGAGCCTGGGTGGCATCTAACTTTGTTATCCTCAACTTCTGTTGGATCGGAGACCCGACTGCTGCAGACGGTGTGTGTGTGTGTGGAGACACAGCAGGTGGAAGTCCCGGACTGGGATCGCGTCCGGAGGGGTGAGTGAGCACATGCTCAATCTAAGCACGTTGTACTGTCATTAGGCCTACAGACTGCCTTGGCCTATCGGCCTTTATTTGATGTTGCACCGGAGACCTATAGTGGAACTGAGTTAAACGGTCTCCAGTGAAGTGTTCCTTGTTGCTGATTAACCTGTGGATTATAAATTGTTCCTGAATGTGCACCTCCAGTCAAGATTTTGCATGCAAATAAATCATCTTCTGAGAGACTGAGTATAGATCCTGCGTCAGGCCTGACCAGTTAGATAGTTCTCTTTAGTTGCTGCGCCACAGGGCGCCTGGTGAACTACTATCATACATAGTCCATGCGTAGTATGTTATTCAGTGCAGGGCTCTGCAAGTAATTCATGTGGTTTGTTATAACTGTTCTTTTACTTATAGAAAAGTAAACTTGTTATACTTTACTATTCTGCATTGGTGTCTGAATTTTACCATAGAGTATAAGAGATATTACCCTAGACTAACTGTGCCAGAGTGGGTCGAGTAAATTGCCGGGGGTTGGCGGTGCTGTGTGCAGGGCCCTAGACCAAATTCAGCGGCTCTCTTAGCTGGGGGTGCGCTACAACTGTGTTTGGGAAAAATCTTTTTAATGTTGGCAATTTGCTCATTCATTCTGACTTGGAATGTGCGTATAGTGCGGCCAACATATTGGAGCCCGCATGGGCACGTGATTATATATACCACATTTTTTTTAGGATAGTATAGGGGCAGGCTAGGGTAGTATATGGACAGGCTAGGGCAGTATATGGACAGGTTAGGGTAGTATATGGACAGGCTAGGGCAGTATAGGGGCGGGCTAGGGTAGTAGAATGGCAAGCTAGGGCTGTATAGTGATTTTTGAGCATGACAGGTTATGCAACATTTGGCCATCCAGCAGATACTACTAGAAAAAATAGGATTTTTATAACAGCTTACCTGTAAAATCCTTTTCTTGGAGTACATCACGGGACACAGAGCGGCATAGTCATTACTATGTGGGTTATATAGATACCTTCAGGTGCTGGCACTGGCAACTTCCAAAACCGGAAGTACCCTCCCCTATATAAGCCCCTCCCATCCGGGAGTACCTCAGTTTTGTAGCAAAGCAATAAGTGTCCCCAAAAGAGGGGTGGGAGCTCTGTGTCCCGTGATGTACTCCAAGAAAAGGATTTTACAGGTAAGCTTTTATAAAAATCCTATTTTCTTTCTCGTACATCACGGGACACAGAGCGGCATAGTCATTACTATGTGGGATGTCCTAAAGCAATGCCCAATGAGGGGGGGGGGATACACCATACATAAGCTGAGCGCTATCAGACATGAGGATCTTTTGCGGCCTGCAACACACTGCGCCCAAAGGCGACATCCTCCTGACTTCTAACGTCCACCTGGTAGAACCTAGTAAACGTGTGTACTGAAGACCATGTTGCGGCCTTACAGATTTGAGCCAGGGAGGCCTGGTGATGCACTGCCCATGAAGTTCCAACTGCTCTCGTGGAGTGCGCCCTAACTTTGAACGGAGGCGGTCTCCTTCTCAAGCCATAGGCTTGCATTATGACCTGTCAAATCCACTTGGCTAAAGTAGATTTTGACGCTGCCTGACCCCTTCTGGGGCCTTCCGGCAGAATAAACAAAGTATCCGTTCTGCGAATCTGAGCAGTGGCTTTTAGATAAGCTTTAACTGCTCTTACTACATCCAAAGAATGTAATAATTTTTCCTCTACTGAACTAGGTTTGGGGAAAAAAGAAGGAAGAACCACATCTTGGTTCAAATGAAACCTCGATACCACCTTAGGAAGAAAGGCTGGATGAGGACATAACACTACTCTGTCCTTATGGATAACCAGATATGGCTCCCTACGGGACATAGCGGCTAATTCCGACACTCTTTTAGCCGAACAAATGGCTACTAGAAAAATCAATTTCCTGGTGAGAAGAACCAAGGAAATATGCTGTAATGGTTCAAATGGTTGTTTCTGTAGAACCGACAGAACCAGGTTTAAGTCCCATGGACATATGGGAATATTAACCGGAGGGCTAATGCGCATCACTCCTTGTATAAAGGCTTTGACTAGTGAATGCGAAGCCAAGGGCCTCTGAAAAAATATTGACAAGGCCGAAATCTGACCCTTGATAGTACTCAAGGCAAGCTTCCTATCTACAGCCCACTGTAGGAAGTCCAGAATCCTACCTATTACGTACTTTCGTGGATGCCATTTCTTGGCCTCACACCAGGCGATGTACGCCTTCCAGATTCTATAGTAGATCTGCCTGGATACCGGCTTCCTGGCATTGATCATGGTAGATACCACAGGATTAGAGAGACCTCTCTTTTTTAGAATGTGGGCTTCAATAGCCAGGCCGTCAAACCTAGGGCTGGTAAGGAAGGGTGGTATATCGGTCCTTGCGAAAGCAGGTCCGGACGATGTGGGAGGGTCCAAGGACTCCCCACAGACATTTTTACAATCTCCGCGTACCACGCTCTTCGGGGCCACGCTGGAGCCACCAGAATCACTGGTTTCTTTTCTACCCTGATTCTGCGGAGTATTCGAGGTAACAATTGTGGTGGTGGGAATGCATATATCAGCTTGAACTGATCCCAAGGGAACACTAGGGCATCTGAGCCGCAAGCTAGGGGATCCCTTGTCCAAGAGACAAACCTGTCCACCTTTGCGTTGAATCTGGATGCTAGCAGATCTACATCCGGTGTTCCCCACCGCTGACATTTTGTCCGAAAAACCTCGGGGTGAAGGGACCATTCCCCTGGGCATAATTGTTGGCGACTTAGAAAGTCCGCCTTCCAATTCTCCACTCCTGGAATGAATACCGCGGATATGGCTGGGACATATCTTTCTGCCCATTTCAGGATGCAATTTACTTCCCTCTGGGCTGCACGACTCCTGGTGCCACCCTGATGATTGATATATGCCACTGCCGTGGCATTGTCTGATTGAATGCTGACAGGGGACCCTTGGAGTTTGGATGTCCATGCTACTAGGGCATACCGGGCTGCTCGTATCTCTAAGAGATTGATGGGCAGGGCCTTTTCCGCATCCGACCATCTGCCCTGGAGAGACCATTGCTCCAGTACTGCTCCCCAGCCTATAAGGCTGGCATCTGTAGTGACCACCTTCCAAGAAATCGGACTGAAGGATTTCCCTTTTTCCAGATTCTGGGGAACCAACCACCAACGGAGGCTCTTGCGAACGGAAGGGGACAAGGACATTGGTAAGTCTAGGGCCTGAACTTTCTTGTTCCAGGCTGACAGTATGGCCCTTTGCAAATTCCTTGAATGGAATTGACCGTAGGGTACTGCTTCCAATGATGCCACCATTTTTCCCAGCAGCCTCATGCACAGGCGTATGGACGGCTGTCTTTTTGTACCCACTAAGTGGATCAAATCTCTCAAAGACAACACCTTTTTTCGAGGCAAGAATATTTTCCTCTGGCCTGAATCTAGCCTTAGCCCCAAGTATTCCAGACTTTTGACTGGTTTTAGGGCTGACTTGTCTCGGTTGATAATCCAACCGTGAGATTCCAGATACTTGATTGTCTTGTGAACGACCACTTCTAGTTTTTTCACTGAGTGGTCTATCAGCAACAAGTCGTCTAGATATGCCATTATCGATACACCTTGCATTCTTAGATTGGCCAATAATGGGGCCAGAATTTTTGTGAACACTCTTGGTGCTGTGGCCAGACCGAAGGGTAAGGCTCTGAACTGAAAATGGCGCCCTTCTACTGCAAAGCGTAGAAATTTTTGGTGGACTGGAAAGATGGGAATGTGCAAATAAGCATCTTTGATGTCGATCGAGGCTAACCATTCCTCCCTGTCAGGAATGGTGTCATTACTGGGCTCACCTGATGGTGGCACTGTTGCATTCGGCAGCAGTGGGTGTAGTTCTGGTGACCACCAGCGGGTGTCTCCTCACCAAGACTTTCCACCAGCCATCAAGCACACCTGATCTGGGTCTGCTGGACTATATAAACCCGCCCTTAACAAAGCTCAGTGCTCCAGAATTCCTTCTGTAAGCCTGGTCCCTGCCTGATCCTGATCTGTTCCCTGCCTTGTCCTGGACTCTGATCCTTGTACCCTGTCCCCTGAGACCTGTCCCCTGATACCAGCTCCCCCTTGCTGACTGCTCCCAGTACCTGGCCTTCTGCTCCCCTTGTCTCTCATCCCTGCCTTGTTCATGTATGTGTGTTCTCTTTTGTACATATTAGTTAGCTAGTTAGATTAGGTTGTTTTTGGGGTTTGTTGTGTTCCTTTGTATTCGTTTCTTGCTTATGGTTTGCTGTGGTTTTGTTTACACGTGTGTCTTTATCTTAATAAATATATATATTTTTCACTTACTCTGTTCCCGATTCCTTAATGTGCAGCCCAATGATCTGACCACCTGTATTGGATGTCTGTGTATAGCATCCCCGTGACAGAATTCTGGAGCCATACAATCAGATCGGCTGCACCTTGGAATTGGGTCTGAGCACTTGTTAAAATTACTGAGATGGAGGTGGACGATATTTTTTATCTTTCGCTCCTGGCAACAGATGACAGAGATTTCTGTTATCAGACACTAAGAGAATATACCAGAGAGCAGTTATTAGAATGCATCCGCATAGCTCACGTTTTTGTGGATCAGGGCAATTTTGTGTTTGAGGATGTGCAAGCTTTGATTTGTATCTGTACAGAGTTGGCCCTGTCTGATGCCTCTATTGGAACTGACGATTATACACCTCCTTTTAATGCAGCTCAAGTAGAATCTTTGGTGTGGCTGTTGGAGGATGACTCAGCCTTTTTTCCATGAGCAGTACTCAGCTTGTCCTGAACAGGTGCTTGCAGCATGTATTGATTCAGTGCAGTCTCTGGTCAGACAAGCAGTGTGCAAACCTGATTTTGTGAAATCCTTAATACAGGCCTGGTCAAGTTTGTTGTACTCAGCCCCTGTCAGCTCCCAACCATCCATTTGTATGTCTAGATACCAACCTGCTGGGATGTCTTCCTCTCCTTTTCCCACAATTCCCACTTTTTCTGAACAATGCACCCAGTTAACAATGAAGTATCAGTACCCTGTCTCCTCCTGCTGCACTTACCCTGCCTTCAATCCACCTGCTTCTTCCCTCCTATCCGTAGCCAATCCACAAGAACCTCCTCCAGCCACTGTCCCTGCACCTCTGCCATTTTCTTCCATTTGCCCATTCCCAACCTTTTCATATATTCCCCCCGGTACTTGCAAACCTGCAGTGACTAAGCCCAAAAAGAAGCGGAAGTACTTTCCAACCCACACAATCTTACCGGTATCTCAACCTGCCTCCACACCCACCAACCTGTTCCAGCCTGAGGTTCCCGTGCCAGCCTTCCAGCCTGAGGTTCCCGTGCCAGCCTTCCAGCCTGAGGTTCCCGTGCCAGCCTTCCAGCCTGAGGTTCCCGTGCCAGCCTTCCAGCCTGAGGTTCCCGTGCCAGCCTTCCAGCCTGAGGTTCCCGTACCAGCCTGCCAGCCTGAGGTTCCCGTACCAGCCTGCCAGCCTGAGGTTCCCGCACCAGCCTGCCAGCCTGAAGACCCTGTACCAGCCTGCCAGCCTGAAGACCCTGTACCAGCCTGCCAGCCTGAGGTTCCCGTGCCAGTTTGCCAGCCTGAGGTTCCCGTGCCAGTTTGCCAGCCTGAGGTTCCCGTGCCAGTTTGCCAGCCTGAGGTTCCCGTGCCAGTTTGCCAGCCTGAGGTTCCCGTGCCAGTTTGCCAGCCTGAGGTTCCCGTGCCAGTTTGCCAGCCTGAGGTTCCCGTGCCAGTTTGCCAGCCCGAGGTTTCTGTGCCAGTTTGCCAGCCTGAGGTTTCTGTGCCAGTTTGCCAGCCCGAGGTTTCTGTGCCAGCCTTTCAGCCTGCAGTGCCAGGGCCAGCCTTTCAGCCTGCAGTGCCAGGGCCAGCCTTTCAGCCTGCAGTTCCAGGGCCAGCCTTTCAGCCTGCAGTTCCAGGGCCAGCCTTTCAGCCTGCAGTTCCAGGGCCAGCCTGCCAGCCTGCAGTTCCAGGGCCAGCCTGCCAGCCTGAGGTTCCTGTGCCAGCCAGCCAACTTGAAGTTCCTGTGCCAGCCTGCCAACTTGAAGTTCCTGTCTTCCGAACAGAAGTCCTGATGACGGTGTCCCAGTCGGAAGATCCGGTGTCCCAGTCAGAAGATTCGGTGCATGAGACCCCGCCTGAAGATCCGGTGCCTGTTTCCTGGCCTGAGGTTATGATGCCCGTTTCTCAGTCTGTGGAGCCTACTGCCCAGCCTGACGTGTTCCTGTCTGCTGCCCAGCCTGAGATGACCCCGTCTGCTGCCCAGCCTGAGATGATCCCGTCTGCTGCCCAGCCTGAGATGATCCCGTCTGCTGCCCAGCCTGAGATGATCCCGTCTGCTGCCCAGCCTGAGATGATCCCGTCTGCTGCCCAGCCTGAGATGATCCCGTCTGCTGCCCAGCCTGAGATGATCCCGTCTGCTGCCCAGCCTGAGATGATCCCGCCTGCTGCCCAGCCTGAGATGATCCCGCCTGCTGCCCAGCCTGAGATGATCCCGCCTGCTGCCCAGCCTGAGATGATCCCGCCTGCTGCCCAGCCTGAGATGATCCCGCCTGCTGCCCAGCCTGAGATGATCCCGCCTGCTGCCCAGCCTGAGATGATCCCGCCTGCTGCCCAGCCTGAGATGATCCCGCCTGCTGCCCAGCCTGAGATGACCCCGCCTGCTGCCCAGCCTGAGATGACCCCGCCTGCTGCCCAGCCTGAGATGACCCCGCCTGCTGCCCAGCCTGAGATGACCCCGCCTGCTGCCCAGCCTGAGATGACCCCGCCTGCTGCCCAGCCTGAGATGATCCCGCCTGCTGCCCAGCCTGAGATGACCCCGCCTGCTGCCCAGCCTGAGATGACCCCGCCTGCTGCCCAGCCTGAGATGACCCCGCCTGCTGCCCAGCCTGAGATGACCCCGCCTGCTGCCCAGCCTGAGATGACCCCGCCTGCTGCCCAGCCTGAGATGATCCCGCCTGCTGCCCAGCCTGAGATGATCCCGCCTGCTGCCCAGCCTGAGATGATCCCGCCTGCTGCCCAGCCTGAGATGGTTCCGTCTGCTGCCCAGCCTGAGATGGTTCCGTCTGCTGCCCAGCCTGAGATGTTCCGTCTGCTGCCCAGCCGGAGATGTTCCTGTCTACTGCTCCGTTGCCCGCTGCCCAGTCTGATGTTCCAGAGCCTACTGTCTTGCTTGGTGACCCTGTACCTGGTATCCAGCCTCACGATCCAGTTCCTGATGGTTCCATTCCTGATACTCTTCCTGGTGGTTCCTTTACCGCTGCCTAGCCTGATGACTCGGAGCTCTCTGTCCAGCCTGAGGATATGGTCCCTGCTAAGACCTGTTCCTGATGCCCAGCTGGCCGCTGACGTCTTCCTGATGGATGCCCTTTTTTCCACTATTTTAATCCTGATGGTCACCCAGCCTGAATGTAATGCCCCTGCGTGGTCTGCCTCCAAAGGGTTCTTGCCCGTTGCCCTGCTAATTTTTACTTCTAAATCTAAACTTCCTGACCCTGGTGGTGGGATGCGCGCCCTATTTTCAGACTCTAGTGGCACGTCCCCCAGTGAACTAAAGGACTCTGGCCTAGGAAGTGCGAAGAAGTCCGCAGACATAGTATGGAGACTTTTTTGGGTGTTTCCGCATCCACTCGGACTGTCCAACCAAGGGCTGAATGGAGTGTCCGGAGGCCACTCCTTAAGGGGGGGGGGGGGGGAACTGTCAGGAATGGTGTCATTACTGGGCTCACCTGCTGGTGGCACTGTTGCATTCGGCAGCAGTGGGTGTAGTTCTGGTGACCACCAGCGGGTGTCTCCTCACCAAGACTTTCCACCAGCCATCAAGCACACCTGATCTGGGTCTGCTGGACTATATAAACCCGCCCTTAACAAAGCTCAGTGCTCCAGAATTCCTTCTGTAAGCCTGGTCCCTGCCTGAACCTGATCCATTACCTGGTCCTGAACCTGATCCGTTCCCTGCCTTGTCCTGGACTCTGATCCTTGTACCCTGAGACCTGTCCCCTGATACCTGTCCCCTGATACCTGTCCCCTGATACCAGCTCCCCCTTGCTGACTGCTCCCAGTACCTGGCCTTCTGCTCCCCTTGTCTCTCATCCCTGCCTTGTTCATGTATGTGTGTTCTCTTTTGTACATATTAGTTAGCTAGTTAGATTAGGTTGTTTTTGGGGTTTGTTGTGTTCCTTTGTATTCGTTTCTTGCTTATGGTTTGCTGTGGTTTTGTTTACACGTGTGTCTTTATCTTAATAAATATATATATTTTTCACTTACTCTGTTCCTGATTCCTTAATGTGCAGCCCAATGATCTGACCACCTGTATTGGATGTCTGTGTATAGCATCCCCGTGACACTCCCCTTGTAGGGCAGTGGCCACCGATCGCATCGACTCCATCCGGAAAGTCCTGATATGCAGGAATTTGTTTAGCCCTTTTAGATTTAATATGGGCCTCACGTCCCCGTTTGGCTTCGGGACTGTAAAGAGGTTTGAGTAAAACCCGAACCCCCATTCTTCCAGAGGAACCTCCATAATTACTCCTTGGATCAATAGTTGTTCTAGTGCCAACAGGAGAGACTCTCTCTTCCGGGGATCCCTTGGCACATTTGACCTCATAAAATGGGAAGGAGGAGAGTCTTTTAACTCCAATCTGTATCCCAGACTTACTGCGGAGAGCACCCATCTGTCTCTGATCGTGTCCCGCCAGGTCTCTGCGAACAACTGGAGTCTTCTCCCCCACCCGATTGAGTGGGGGCAACCCTTCATGCATTTGACTTTGGGGGAGGTTTTGTACCTCTCCTGACCCAGGGTTTTTTTTTTACCCTGCAATTGTCCCTGATTTTTACCCCCGGGATTTGACCGAGGAGGCCGTCGGAACTGTTTCACAGCCGATGCCCCAGGGACTGGAGAAGCAGGCCTCTTAAAAGAGGGACCTCTAACTCTGTTTTTAACCGGCAAGAGTGTACTTTTACCGTTGGAAATTTTCTGGATATATTTGTCCAGGTCTTCCCCGAATAAGCGTTCACCATGAAATGGGAAGCTAACCAGCAATTTTTTACAGGGAGCTTCAGCAGACCAGTTTTTGAGCCATAGAAGCCTGCGCATATGTACTACAGACAGCGTAAGGCGGGAGGCCTGATGGATTGAATCCTTTATGGCGTCAACCGCAAAGCATAAGGCTCTAGGTAGATCAGCTAGGGCAAGGGCCTGCTGATCTGGCAAGTCCCTTAAGACCTGTTTCAACTGATCCTTCACTGCTTGGCAGACCCCAATAGCTGCCACTGCTGGTTGTGTCACCAAGCCTGCTGTAGAAAAAGCAGATTTTAATAAGGACTCCAATTTTTTATCTATTGGGTCCTTGAACATTTGGACATTATCCACTGGACATGTCAGTGATTTATTCACACAAGAGATGGCTGCGTCCACTGTAGGGACCCTCCATTTTTTGATGAACTTATCCTCCATGGGATAGACCACCGGAAATCTCTTGGGGGGAGTAAATATTTTATCAGGATGTTCCCAATCCTGGTACATGAGCCCTTCCAATAAAGGGTGAAGTGGAAAGGAACAGACAGTCTGGGGAGCTTTTAGCGACCCCAGCGAGGAGACAGTAGTGGTTGATGGTTCCGCAAGGTGCATTTTAAATGCTGAACGGACCATGTTAGTCAAAGACTGAACCCATAATCTTTCAGCTTGAGATGCTGAGAAGGGTTCCTCCACAGTTGATTCCTCTATAACAGAATCAACCTCCTCCTGATCCCCTTCAGGCAGGTCGATCCCTGTATGGGACTGTTGCTCCGCTAACAGGTACTCTGAAGGAGGAGACGGAGATCGGGCGTGCTTTCCCTGTGACAGGGAGGCAGCGATTAATGTTGACAATCTCTCTTCTAATCCTCCCAGAGCTGAGGAAAAAACCTCCTCTGTTACATACACAGGAGCAGGTGAACTGAGGACAGCCACAGTACCAGGTACTCCTGCGGGGTCTCTACGGTCACTAACCTCTGAATTTTCAGGGGAGACTGGTGCAGCAGAAGCATGCCCAAGATCCTCAGAGCCCGATGGAGACCCCTTTCGCTTCCTGGAAGATTTAGTTCCGGAGCTTCTGGACGGCATATTCCTAAGCCCAAAGCTGAGGTATTCCAGCCGTAATACACCACTTTTACTGAGAATAGTCTAGCACAATTGCTGCTATATAACAGTTGGTGTCTACTAAAGTGCCTTTCTAGGGGATGCCTGCATCAACCGCCTCTGTGTGCCTTTTTACTGTTGCTAGCTCTGTCTGTGCACTTCAATAGCCAGCTGTGATTGCCTTTAAACATGCTGGACGCCCGCACATGCACAGTAGCGCCGCGGCACACACCGAGCGTCATCCACCCGCTCCGCCCCTTTTTCTAGATCGCCTCTATATAGAGAGGCGCGTTGCTCGCGCACGGGCACGTGCGCCTTCGGCGCCTTTTTTGAAAAAATAAGGAGCTAGATGGGAGCCAGGGTCCCTGCCGCAGGGCCCGGGGATGGATGAGCGCAGCAACAGGGCAGAGGAGACAGCTTCCCAAAGAGAACTTCCAACTGCCTGGATTTGACTTCGGAAGAAAAAAATCCACATTACAAGAAAAAGAACCATAGCGGCCTCTAGTGTTTAACACAGGAACCGCGGTCTTACATTTTTTTTTTTTCTTGCCTACTATTAAAATTTTTACATTTTCTCAGTAGTAACAGGCATGCACAGAATATTAGCGGGAATACCTTAGGTAACAGGCAGAAAGACAAAATAGGCTTGGGGGTCCCCCAATAGAACCAAGTTCCTGAGGGCCCCCACTTACCTTTTCCTCGCCGCAGGACTCTGTTTGGTCCACAGAAGCCCAAACTTCACCTATCACGGCAGGCATTGTAATTAAACCTTCAGGGACCGGGTTCCCAAGGATTCCACTCCCCTGGACCTGTATAGCACCCTGCACAGAAAACATCTTGGTCGTGGGTATGACCAGAGCTCTGGATCCCAGGGTCCAGCCCTCCTAAGAGAGGCATTACAGGCAAAACCTTGCTCTTCTCTTGCAAGGCCCGGGTACCGACCGTTTAGCTATGAAGCTTTTTTGGTCGGATCCGGAATAGCTTACTGAGGCCCAAAAGAACCTGTACGCAAGCTCAGTGAAAAACACATGTTACTTCTTGGCCAACACCTTAGACACTGGCAAAAAACGGAGGTACTCCCGGATGGGAGGGGCTTATATAGGGGAGGGTACTTCCGGTTTTGGAAGTTGCCAGTGCCAGCACCTGAAGGTATCTATATAACCCACATAGTAATGACTATGCCGCTCTGTGTCCCGTGATTAGTGATGAGCCGAACACCCCCGGGTTCGGTTCGCACCAGAACCCGCGAACGGACCGAAAGTTCGTACGAACATTAGAACCCTATTAAATACAATGGATGCGAACATTCGAATTCTAAAGTGCTAATTATAACGACTATTATGCATGTTATTGTCCTAAAAAGGGTTTGGGAACCCGGGTTCTGCACCAGGGGACATGTATCAATGCAAAAAGAAGTTTTAAAAACGGTCGTTTTTCGGGAGCAGTCATTTTAACCACTTAACGACCGCCCACTGTAAATATACGTCAGCAGAATGGCACCGACAGGCACAATCACGTATATATACGTGATTGCCTTTGTATAGTTGGGGGGTCCGATCGGACCCCCCTTCTTTACAGTGAGCGGTCGTTTTACCTTCGGGAGCGATCCGGCATGAGGGGACGGCCGTTCGATTCCGGCCACCCCCTCTCGATCGCTCCCGGCGAATGAGAGAGCTTCCCCTGCCTGCCAGGAAGGAGGAAGTGATGTCATCTCTCCTGGGGCGCTCACATATACCGAGCGCCGTACAGGAGAAGATGCCAGGTTAGTACACACAACACTACACTGACACCAGGACACATAGGCACATAAATCGCCCCCCCAGGCCCCCCCAGACACCCCCAGATCACCCCCCAGCCCCCAGTCACAGTGTCACTGATTGCAGTGACCATTTATTTAGTGATCACTGCAATCAGTGACATTTGTGACTGTAAAAAAGTGTCACCAAAGTTTAGTCTTAGGTCCAGTGTAGCCCCCTAACCCCCCCCTAATAAAGGTTTAACCCCCTGATCACCCCCCAGATAACCCTTTCACCCCCTATCACCACTGTCACTAAGCAATCATTTTTCTGATCGATGTCTTAGCGTCGGTGATGCTGATCGGTAGCCAGTAATTTTTTTTAGGTTCGCCGCAGGTTTTTATAGCGTCGGGTACCCCCATATATTACCTAATAAAGGTTTAACCCCCTTGATCGCCCCCCAGGTAACCCTTTAACCCCCTATCACCACTGTCACTAAGTTATAATTTTTCTGATCGATGTCTTAGCGTCAGCGATGCTGATCGGTAGCCAGTAATTTTTTTTAGGTTTGCTGCAGGTTTTTATAGCGTCGGGTACCCCCATATATTACCTAATAAAGGTTTAACCCCCTTGATCACCCCCCAGGTAACCCTTTCACCCCCTAGCACCGCCGTGGCTATGCGATCATTTTTCTGATCAATGTCTTAGCGTCGGTGATGCTGATCGGTAGCCAGTAATTTTTTTTAGGTTCGCCGCAGGTTTTTATAGCGTCGGGTACCCCCATATATTACCTAATAAAGGTTTAACCCCCTTGATCACCCCCCAGGTAACCCTTTCACCCCCTAGCACCGCCGTCACTATGCGATCATTTTTCTGATCGATGTCTTAGCGTCGGTGATGCTGATCGGTAGCCAGTAATTTTTTTTAGGTTCGCCGCAGGTTTTTATAGCGTCAGGTACCCCCATATATTATCTAATAAAGGTTTAACCCCCTGATCGCCCCCCAGGTAACCCTTTCACCCCCTATCACCACTGTCGCTAAGGAAACGTTTTTATGATCGTTGTCTTAGTGTCGGTGATGCCGATAGGTAGCCAGTAATTTTTTTTTAGGTTTGCCGTCAGGTTTTTATATAGCGTCAGGTACCCCCATATATTACCCTAATAAAGGTTTTAACCCCCTAATTGCCCCTAGTTAACCCTTTCACCAGTGATCATCATGTAAGTGTTACGGGTGACGCTGGTTAGTTAGTTTGCTTTTTATAGTGTCAGGGCACCCGCCGTATATAACCCAATAAAGGTTTAACCCCCTGATCGCCCGGCGGGTGATATCAGTTAGGTTTTAGCGTCAGAGAAGGTCTGCGTCACACCCCAGGCAGCGTCAGGTTAGTGCCAGTAGCGCTAACACCCACGCGTGAAGCATACACCCCCCTTAGTGGTATAGTATCTGATCAGCTCAATATCTGATCTGATCAGATCTATACTAGCGTCCCCAGCAGTTTAGGGTTCCCAAAAACGCAGTGTTAGCGGGATCAGCCCAGATACCTGCTAGCACCTGCGTTTTGCCCCTCCGTCCAGCCCAGGCCACCGAAGTGCAGTATCGATCGATCACTGTCACTTGCAAAACACAACACACATAACTGCAGCGTTCGCAGAGACAGGCCTGATCCCTGCGACTCCAGTGCTGTAGGAGGTAATTTCACCACCACAGTTAAAAAAAAAAAACATATATGCCGAAGCATTGGGGCAGCAGGAGCGGAGGAGCGATTTTGCTCCTAATGCCGCGTACATACGGTCGAAATTCCGACGGAGGCTTGCCCGTGGAAAAGTCTGACCATGTGTACGCGGCATAACTTTTGCGAGAAGATGCCCCCATGCTTCGGCATATATAAATGGTGCATGTATGCCCATCATTAGAAGTGGGTGGATGAAGGGCGGTATTCTAATGGTGGGCATACCCACCGATCAATCTTTTTTTTTCGTTCAGCCAACAGGCTGCATGAAAAAAAAGATTACAATACATGTCCAACAAGGACCAGCAACGTACTGGTATGTTGCTGGACTTTGAATGTTTATACCAGAATGATGCCTGCGGGTTTAGGTATCATCTTGGTATCATTCTTTTCAGCCAGCGGCCGGCTTTCATGTAAAAGCAATCCTAGTGGCTAATTAGCCTCTGGACTGCTTTTACAAGCAGTGGGAGGGAATGTCCCCCCCCCGGATATAAAAAGCGCCATTGGGAAATTGGGAAAGCATTTTATCACACCGATCTTGGTGTGGTCAGATGCTTTGAGGGCAGAGGAAAGATCTAGGGTCCAATAGACCCCAGTTTTTTCAAAAAAGAGTACCTGTCATTACCTATTGCTATCATAGGGGATATTTACATTCCCTGAGATAACAATAAAAGTGATAAAAATAAATAAATATGGAAGCAACAGTTTAAAAATAAAATAAAAATGCAAAATTAATAATAAAAAAAAAAAGCACCCCTGTCCTGCCCTGCTCTTGCCCAATGGCGAACGCAAGCGTCGGTCTGGCGTCATATGTAAACAGCAATTGCACCATGCATGTGAGGTATCACCGCGAAGGTCAGATCGAGGGCAGTAATTTTAGCAGTAGACCTCCTCTGTAAATCTAACGGGGTAACCTGTAAATGCTTTTAAAGGCTTTTAAAAATGTATGTAGTTTGTCGCCAATGCGCGTTTGTGCGAAATTTTAAAGCATGTCGTGTTTGGTATCTATGTACTCGGCCTAAGATCATCTTTTTTATTTCATCAAACATTTGGGCAATATAGTGTGTTTTAGTGCATTAAAATTAAAAAAAGTGTATTTTTTCCCCAAAAAATGCGTTTGAAAAATCGCTGCGCAAATACTGTGTAGAAAGAAAAATGCAACACCCACCATTTTATTCTGTAGGGCCTTTGCTTTAAAAATATATATAATGTTTGGGGGTTCAACATAATTTTCTTGCAAAAAAAATAAAATTTTCATGTAAACAAAAAGTGTCAAAAAGGGCTTTGTCTTCAAGTGGTTAGAAGAGTGGATGTAAGCTTCCTAATGTTGTGTATAAAATGCCAGAACAGTTCAAAACCCCCCCAAATGACCCCATTTTGGAAAGTAGACACCCCAAGCTATATACTGAGAGGCATGTCGAGTCCATGGAATATTTTATATGTTGACACAAGTTGCGGAAAAAATAATTTTTTTTTTTTTTTTTTGCACAAAGTTGTCACTAAATGATATATTGCTCAAACATGCCATGGGCATATGTGGAATTACACCCCAAAATACATTCTGTTGCTTCTCCTGAGTATGGGGATACCACATGTGTGAGACTTTTTGGGAGCCTAGCCGCGTACGGGACCCCAAAACCCAAGCACCGCCTTCAGGCTTTCTAAGGGTGTCAATTTTTGATTTCACTTCTCACTGCCTATCACAGTTTCGGAGGCCATGGAATGCCCAGATGGCACAAAACCCCCCCAAATGACCCCATTTTGGAAAGTAGACACCCCAAGCTATTTGCTGAGAGGTATTGTGAGTATTTTGCAGATCTCGCTTTTTGTCACAAAGTTTTGAAAATTGAAAAAAAAAAGAAAAAAGAAAAAAAAAAAATGTTCTTTCTTCATTGTCAAAAACAAATGAGAGCTGTAAAATACTCACCATGCCTCTCAGCAAACAGCTTGGGGTGTCTACTTTCCAAAATGGGGTCATTTGGGGGGGTTTTGTGCTATTTTGGCATTTTATGGCCTTCAAAACTGTGATAGGTAGTGAGGAGTGAAATCAAAAATTTGCGCCCTTAGAAATCCTGGAGGCGGTGCTTGGTTTCCGGGGTCCCGTACGTGGCTAGGCTCCTAAAAAGTCCCACACATGTGGTATCCCCGTACTCAGGAGAAGCAGCAGAATGTATTTTGGGGTGCAATTCCACATATAACCATGGCATGTGTGAGCAATATATCATTTAGTGACAACTTTTTGTAATTTTTTTTTTTTTTTTGTCATTATTCAATCACTTGGGACAAAAAAAAAAAATATTCAATGGGCTCAACAGGCCTCTCAGCAATTTCCTTGGGGTGTCTACTTTCTAAAATGGGGTCATTTGGGGGGGTTTTGTGCTATTTTGGCATTTTATGGCCTTCAAAACTGTGATAGGTAGTGAGGAGTGAAATCAAAAATTTGCGCCCTTAGAAATCCTGAAGGCGGTGCTTGGTTTCCGGGGTCCCGTACGTGGCTAGGCTCCTAAAAAGTCCCACACATGTGGTATCCCCGTACTCAGGAGAAGCAGCAGAATGTATTTTGGGGTGCAATTCCACATATAACCATGGCATGTGTGAGCAATATATCATTTAGTGACAACTTTTTGTAATTTTTTTTTTTTTTTTGTCATTATTCAATCACTTGGGACAAAAAAAAAATATTCAATGGGCTCAACATGCCTCTCAGCAATTTCCTTGGGGTGTCTACTTTCTAAAATGGGGTAATTTGGGGGGGTTTTGTACTGCCCTGTCATTTTAGCACCTCAAGAAATGAGATAGGCAGTCATAAATTAAAAGCTGTGTAAATTCCAGAAAATGTACCCTAGTTTGTAAACGCTATAACTTTTGCGCAAACCGATAAATATACGCTTATTGACATTTTTTTACTAAAGACATGTGGCTGAATACATTTTGGCCTAAATGTATGACTAAAATTGAGTTTATTTGATTTTTCTTATAGCAAAAAGTAGAAAATATCATTTTTTTTCAAAATTTTCGTTCTTTTTCCGTTTATATTGCAAAAAATAAAAATCGCAGAGGCAATCAAATACCATTAAAAGAAAGCTCTATTTGTGGGAAGAAAAGGACGCAAATTTCGTTTGGGTACAACATTGCATGTCCGCACAATTTACAGTTAAAGCAGCGCAGTGCAAAATTCTGAATTCACCTCTGGTCCTTTAGCTACCAAATGGTCCGGGGCTTAAGTGGTTAATGATGCATAAAGTGAAAAAAAAAAGTCAAATATTCCTTTAAATATCGTACCTGGGGGGTGTCTAAAGTATGCCTGTGAAGTGCCACGTGTTTCCCGTGTTTAGAACTGTCCCTGCACAAAATGACACTTCTAAAGGAAAAAAAAGCCATTTAAAACTGCTTGCGGCTTTAATGTAATGTCTGGTCCCGGTAATATGGATGAAAATCTTTAAGAAAAATGGCATAGCTACCCCATGACCCCCCCCCCCCCCACCCCAGCCCATTACCAGCCCCTTTGGGTCTTGTATGGATATTAAGGGGAACCCCGCACATAAAATAAAAAAGGCCCTATATACTCTGAACAGCCGTATACAGGCGGTGCATACAAGACAGGGACTGTAGGTTTGTTCTTATGTAGAATCTGTTTGTAATTTTGAACAGGTACATTGTTTAAGTGTAGCTCCAGCCCAAAAATCTATTTTTAAACTTTTTGGAAAACATAGGTAAGGGTTATCACCCCTGTAACATTTGTTTTGCTGTCTGTGCCCCTGTTCAGAACATTTCACCTCACTTTCCGTCCCAATGACAACGGTTTTTGAAATGTGGTGTTTTTATTGAAACAAGGATTGGTGATAAAGCATCAGTACAGAGGAGACACCTTTCTCCCATATTAATTCTTACAGGAGAGAATTTTCCTTCCTAGGGGTAGATTTCCTCTCACTTCCTGTTGTCTTCTTGCGTTTGCAAGTAGGAGTCGTTTGTAAGTTGGATGTTTGAAAGTAGGGACCTGCCGTATATACTCTGCAGAAATAGGCCCCTTAGTTGTTGGTGTTGGCACAACACTGTAAGCACTCACAGTTACTCTTGGTTGGTGCTGGAACGCCCTGCTGTCAACTATTATATCAGGAATTGTAATTACATATAATTGTTGAACAGTGGTAGTAAAAATTGGGCCTTTGATGGTGGTGCTGGTGCCACAACACTGTAAGCCCTGACAGTTACTCTTGGTGGGTGCAGCAATGGGCCCTGCTGTGAATTATTAGATCAAGAATTGTAATTGCATGCCCCTGTTGAACAGGGGCTGAAAAATTGGGCCTTTCGTGGTGGTGGTGGTGGTGGCGTTGCCACAACACTGTAAGCCCTCAGAGTTACTCTTGGTGGGTGCAGGAATGGGCCCTGCTGTGAATTATTAGATCAAGAATTGTAATTACATGCCCCTGTTGAACAGGGGCTGAAAAATTGGGCCTTAGGCACTGGTGGCACAACACTGCAACCCCTCACAGATACTGTACTTGGAGCACAGCAATGAGCCCTGTTGCAAAGTATTGCTTCAAAAATTGTAATTACACGCCCCTGTTAAACAGGGGCTGAAAAATTGGGCGTTAGGCACTGGTGGCGGCACCCATAAACAAAAATGATCTTCCAAGCTATCATCATCAATCGTATCATTGAGGACTCGGAGGAGGAGGATAGCCAGTCAACATAACAGCACAGGCACTCAGCATCAGCATCAGTCTTGAAGGGATGTGACATGTTAAAATCAATTAGTCTGTTATATCAGCATCAGGTGTGTGGTAGCTGGTGGTGATCCAAGACTGGTTCATCTTGATGAAAGTCAGTCGATCAACCGAGTCGGTGGACAGGCGCACCCTGTGATCCGTGACAAATCCTCCAGCAGCACTGAATGTGCGTTCCGAAAGAACGCTGGATGCAGGACAGGCCAGTAGCTCAATTGCATACTGTGCAAGCTCTGGCCAGTGATCCATCCTCAAGACCCAGTAAGCCAGAGGATTTTCGGTGGGGAAGGTGTCCAAGTCTGACCTTGCCCCTAGATATTCCTGCACCATGTTTATCAGACGCTGGCGATGGTTGCTGGAACCGATCATACTTTGGGGCTGCGGACTAAAGAATTGTCTGAACGCATCGGTCAGACGGCCACCTTCCCCACCGCTCCTTCTTTGACTGGCCGAAGCCTCAGCAACTCGTTGTCCAGGACCAGGAGTTTGTAACCTCCCAGTCTCTGGGAACGCGTTGCACAGACCTTTCTGCAAGGCCTCCCGGAGTTGTCTCATCCTCTGCTCCCTCTGCGACGGTAACATAAGTTCCGCAACCTTACCCTTGTACCGTGGATCAAGGAGAGTGGCCAGCCAGTAATGGTCCCTCTCCTTGATCCGAAGAATACGAGGATCCTTCCGCAGACTTTGCAGGATCAGGGAGGCCATGCAGCGTAGGTTAGCTGAGGCATTCGGTCCGGAGTCCTCTGGGTCACTAAGGACGACATGATCCGCAGCCACCTCCTCCCAGCCACGTACAAGTCCACGGGTTTCTTGGGACTGTAAATCATCCCTAAAAGACTGCTGCTGTTGATGCTGCTGAGTGCCAGGCTCCACCTCCATGCTGACACAATCCTCCTCCTCCTCCTCCTCGTCCTCTTCCTGTGCGATGGGTGGGACAGAAGGAACACTGTCTGGGTAAAGGGGGCCTTGAGAGGCAAGGAAGTCCTCCTCTTCCTGCCTCTGTTCTGCCTCAAGTGCCCTGTCCATTATTCCACGCAGCGTGTGCTCCAACAGGTGGACAAGAGGTACAGTTTCACTGATGCATGCACTGTCACTGCTCACCATCCTCGTGGCCTCCTCAAATGGTGCCAGGACAGTGCATGCATCCCTGATCATGCCCCACTGGCGTGGAGAAAAAAAACCAAGCTCCCCTGACCCTGTCCTGGTGCCGTAGTCGCACAGGTACTCATTGATGGCCCTCTGCTGCGTGTGCAGCCGCTGCAGCATGGCCAACGTTGAGTTCCACCTGGTGGGCATGTCACATATAAGGCGGTTCTTGGGTAGGTTCAACTCCTTTTGCAGCTCAGCCAGGCGAGCACTGGCATTATAAGATCTGCGGAAATGCACACAGACTTTCCTGGCCTGCCTCAGGACATCCTGTAAGCCCGGGTACCTGCCCAAGAACCGCTGCACCACCAGGTTAAGGACGTGAGCCACACAGGGCACATGGGTCAGTTGTCCCTGTCGGAGGGCGGAGAGGAGGTTGGTGCCATTGTCGCAAACCACCATTCCTGGCTTAAGCTGGCGTGGCGTCAACCACCTCTCGGCCTGGCCCTGCAGAGCAGACAGGACCTCTGCCCCAGTGTGGCTTCTGTCCCCCAAACACACCAGCGCAAGCACGGCATGGCATCTTTTTGCCTGCGTACTTGCGTAGCCCCTTGAACGCCTACGGAGCACCGCTGGTTCAGAGGACAAAGCACAGGAAGAGGCCATGGAGGAAGAAGAAGAGGAGGGGGTGGAGGAGAGAGGTGTGTCACAACCAGTAGTAGCATTTTGGAGGCGTGGCGGTGGAACAACCTCCAACACTACTGCACCTTGTCCTGCATCCTTCCCAGCTGCCAAAAGAGTGACCCAATGGGCCGTGAAAGAAAGGTAACGTCCCTGTCCATGCCTGCTGGACCTAGAGTCAGTGGTAATATGCACCTTACCGCTGACCGCCCTGTCCAGCGAGGCCAAGACATTGCCTTCCACATGTCGGTAGAGAGCCGGAATAGCCTTCCGTGAGAAAAAGTGGCGTTTGGGAACCTGCCACTGAGGAACCGCACATTGCACAAACTCACAGAAGGGGGCCGAGTCTACCAACTGAAAAGGCAGCAGTTGAAGCGCTAGCAATTTAGCCAAGCTAGCATTCAACCGCTGGCCATGTGGATGGCTGGGAGTGAACTTCTTTCGACGGTCCAGCAGCTGGGGCAGGGAAATTTGCCTGCTAGAATCGGACGTCGGTGTACTGCTAGCAGAGTGGCCGCAAGTACTTGGCTGTGACACACCTAATTCTACACCTTCATTCCTCTCAGTGCATGTTTCAGAGAGGACTGAAGTTATAGTGGGGTTGGAGATCCCAGCTGATGCGGTGCAAGGAGAGGTCAGCTTTGTTCTTTGGTGTGGGTCTTTGAGGTAGGCTTGCCGACGAGCTGCATGGCAGGTCAACATATGTCTGGTCAGGCATGTGGTACCCAAGCGGCTGATGTTTTGGCCACGCGATATACGCTTGAGACATATGTTGCAAACAGCAGCTGTGCGATCTGATGCACTAGCCTCAAAAAAGGCCCACACCAAAGAACTTTTTGAATGACGGGCAGAGGCAGCGCCCTGCACAGGCGGAGCTCTGCAGTGTGATTCCGTCGGTGTACTGCCCTTACGCTGGCCACCAAAGGGCATCCTGCCTCGTTGGAGATGTGCCTCCTCCTCATCCTCCTCCTCCTCCTCTCTCCTATTAGGCACCCACGTGGAGTCAGTGACCTCATCATCCCCTCCCTCCTCATCACTGGAGCCAATCTGGCAGTATGCTGCAGCTGCTGGAACATGACTGCCAGATTGGTGTCCTTCTTGAGCATCCCCTCTGTCTGCTCTCACGCTACTGCCTTCCTCTAGCTGGGTTTCATCATCAGACCCTTCGAAACGCTGGGCATCCTCCTGGAGCATGTACCCAACACTGTGCTCAAACAGTTCGGGGGACTCCTCAGGAGGAGGACATGGTGGGTCTAGGGAAGGAGTGACTGATGATGAGTCTGACATTGATACCAGGGAAGAGGACGCTTTGCCAGCTGCTTTGCCAGTACCCTGAGCCTGGGTGAGAGAGGATGAGGAGGAGGAGGGCTTGGTCATCCACTCTACCAAGTCTTCGGCATGATGTGGCTCAACATGTCCAGCTGCCGAAAAGAAGGACAAGCGTGTCCCATGGCCATGTGCTGATGACAATGCACCGCGTCCACGACCAGCACTGTTGCCCCCAGACACAGAGCCTGCTTGCCCTCTTTTATTGCCTCCTGACTGTCTGCCTCTCCTTGTTTGCCTTCCAGACATTGTAATGGATGGCCTGCAGGGAGATGGGAAAAAAAGCAATAAGGGCTACCTTCAGGTGTCCTTCTCTGTCCCTTTACTTAAGGATTTCTAAATGTGGTTGAGGATGATTGCTTTCGCACAGAATAGCACAATGACAATTTCCCTGACTGTCCAAAAAACAAGGATTTCAAAGATGGTTGATGAGGAATGCTTTAGTACAGTATAGCACAATCAGAATTTTCCTCACTGTCCTTCCCTGTCCCTACAAAAAAGGTTTAGCACAGTAAAACACACTGACACTCTCCCTACCTATAGTTTTCTGTCCCTATAAAAAAATGTTTTTTTAAAGATGGTTGATGAGGAATGCTTTAGCACAGTATAGCACAATGAGAATTTCCCTCACTGTCCTTCCCTGTCCCTACAAACAAGGTTTAGCACAGTAAAACACACTGACACTCTCCCTACCTATAGTTTTCTGTCCCTATAATTTTTTTTTTTTAAAGATGGTTGATGAGGAATGCTTTAGCACAGTATAGCACAATGAGAATTTCCCTCACTGTCCTTCCCTGTCCCTACAAACAAGGTTTAGCACAGTAAAACACACTGACACTCTCCCTACCTATAGTTTTCTGTCCCTATAATTTTTTTTTTTTAAAGATGGTTGATGAGGAATGCTTTAGCACAGTATAGCACAATGAGAATTTCCCTCACTGTCCTTCCCTGTCCCTACAAACAAGGTTTAGCACAGTAAAACACACTGACACTCTCCCTACCTATAGTTTTCTGTCCCTATAATTTTTTTTTTTTAAAGATGGTTGATGAGGAATGCTTTAGCACAGTATAGCACAATGAGAATTTCCCTCACTGTCCTTCCCTGTCCCTACAAACAAGGTTTAGCACAGTAAAACACACTGACACTCTCCCTACCTATAGTTTTCTGTCCCTATAAAAAAATGTTTTTTTAAAGATGGTTGATGAGGAATGCTTTAGCACAGTATAGCACAATGAGAATTTCCCTCACTGTCCTTCCCTGTCCCTACAAACAAGGTTTAGCACAGTAAAACACACTGACACTCTCCCTACCTATAGTTTTCTGTCCCTATAAAATTTTTTTTTTTAAAGATGGTTGATGAGGAATGCTTTAGCACAGTATAGCACAATGAGAATTTCCCTCACTGTCCTTCCCTGTCCCTTCAAACAAGGTTTAGCACAGTAAAACACACTGACACTCTCCCTACCTATAGTTTTCTGTCCCTATAAAAAAAATGTTTTTTTAAAGATGGTTGATGAGGAATGCTTTAGCACAGTATAGCACAATGAGAATTTCCCTCACTGTCCTTCCCTGTCCCTACAAACAAGGTTTAGCACAGTAAAACACACTGACACTCTCCCTACCTATCCTTCTCTTTCCCTAAACTAAAGGAATCCAGGTTAAGCAAGAAAAAAAAATGTCACTGTCCCTGCCTATGCTTCTCTTTCCCTGCTCCGGAACACACTACACTAGGCCGCCGTGCTGGCGGCCTTTTATAGTGTGGGGCGTGTACTAAACACCCTCAGCAATAATTGGCCACAGGCATCCTGCCTGTGGCCAATCATTGCTCTCCTCGCTGCCGGCGCTGTGATTGGCCAAGCATGCGGGGTCACAGTGCATGCTTGGCTAATCACAGCGCCTGGATGACACTGCGATGGCGTAGTGCATTGTGGGCCGTTCGCGTCACTCGAATTTGGCGCAAACGGCCCAAATTGTTCGATCTTCGTCGAACGATCGAACAGCCGATGTTCGAGTCGAATGTATGTTCGACTCGAACACGAAGCTCATCCCTACCCGTGATGTACGAGAAAGAAAATGACGACACCCTTTGTCTCCTGTCACACAGACCTAACTTATGTTACCTCTCTGTTGCTCTCTTCCAGTGCTCCCACAGTCTTCAGTGCCTAGCCTCACGCATGCACCAGAGCAAAAGGTGGCAGGCCGGGCACGAGTCTGGCCACACCCCCTCCTCCAGTTCCACCCAATAGAAATGCAAGTCTCGCAAGCTGCAGCCGGATATCGGCTGCTGGCAGAGCCATTGGGGAAGGGATCTTTCATTGCTCTCTGTCTCCTGTGGGTACCCTGCCTCCAGCAGCACACACACCTGAGCTCTTCATGTGTGCTCGAGTGTTTAACAGCTATTGTTAAATTGTGTGCTAGCACCCTCACGCTCGGCAACTATGAGTATGCGTGTTGAGGGCAGCAGGGTGGCCTTTTTACAGGGCAGTGAAGGAGCCGGGGGCCAGTTGTCACTCTGCCCCCTGGCCCTGTCCTCCACTGGATGACACACAAAACTGCTGAAAAAATGTGGGCGTCAAATTTGCCCCCCCCCCCTCAAAGTGCCACCTGGGTCCAACAGACCCAGCAGGACCCATGGTAGAGCCGGCCGTCCCTGCTCTATGCTGTGTGGTGTATTAAATGGGAGTAGACTGAGCTCAAGAATTCTCTTGGTATCAATGAAAAAAAAGACATTCAAATATCCAGTAACTCTTCCGTGTGTATCAAACATTGGGATAATGCAGAAAAAAAATTGAATAGATGGAATTTGCCTCCATATAAATTATCAAAAATATATCCTTCTACATCTGACATATATTGGAGATGTAATGGACAGGTAACCTTCTTCACATAAGGTAACTTGCAAAGCTTCTGGAATTCAATAGCTTTGTTTATAGCAGATCTTATGGGAAATCTAACCAAACTTACTCCGGCTAAAGCCTTACTCGGTCTAAATCTGGATATATACCCTATAAAACCTTTAGAACAATAGTAATCCACACATTATTAGCAACAAGGCTCACTATAACCATCCTCTGGAAATCCAGGGACGCACCCAACTTAGACTACTATCGCCAGACTAAATATTCAAGCACAGTACGAACTTATGCTAGCTTATAAAAAAAGACTCCACCATCACATTTAAAAATAAATGGAATACCTGGACATCTCATCCTAGAGCATCCAACTACAAAAGTGTGTAATTTGTAACTTATCCCTAACTAAGTTTGAAATATCCATGTGTATATTCTTTATCACCTTGGACCTGCCTTCTACTTCCTATCGTCTTAATCTGTTTTGCAAGTTTTGTTTTTATGGATGTAACCAGGGGCGGGCTGGGCCGGGAGGCAAGGTGGCAATTTCCCCCCAGGCCGTCCCAACTTATATGCAAAAAAAATTTTTTTCTGTGTTGAGCCAGGGGCATGGCCACGGCATCCGGCCGCATACTGTGGATTCTGGGAATTGTAGTCTACGCAAGTGCCCTGTGATTGGCCGACAAGGTTAAATTTTCGGCCACAAGCTGTGGCATTCTGGGATTTGGAGTTCACACGAGCGGTGCGCCCTGTGATTGGCCAATCAGGTTCAATTTTCGGCCACACGCTGTGGCATTCCGGGATTTGGAGTTTAGGCGAGCGGCGCGCCCTGCAATTGGCTCGGCGGAGCTGGTCATGTGTGGATGCGGCCAGACACAGAGGGTAAGGGACTGTCTAAATCAGGGATATGCAATTAGCGGACCTCCAGCTGTTGCAAAACTACAAATCCCATCATGCCTCTGCCTCTGGGTGTCATGCTTGCTGCTGTCAGAGTCTCGCTATGCCTCATGGGTAGGGATGAGCTTCGTGTTCGAGTCGAACATACGTTCGACTCGAACATCGGCTGTTCGATGAAGATCGAACGATTTGGGCCGTTCGCGCCAAATTCAAGTGACGCGAACGGCCCACAATGCACTACGCCATCGCAGTGTCATCCAGGTGCTGTGATTGGCCAAGCATGCACTGTGACCCCGCATGCTTGGCCAATCACAGCGCCGGCAGCGAGGAGAGCAATGATTGGCCACAGGCAGGATGCCTGTGGCCAATTATTGCTGAGGGGGTTTAGTACACGCCCCACACTATAAAAGGCCGCCAGCGCGGTGGCCTTGTGTAGTGTGTTCCGGAGCAGGGAAAGAGAAGCATAGGCAGGGACAGTGTCATTATTTTTCCTTTACTAATCCTGGATTCCTTGTGTTTAGGGACAAATAAGGATAGGTAGGGAGAGTGTCAGTGACAGTGTGCTATTCTGTGCTAATCCTTGTTTGTAGGGACAGAGAGGTACAGTGAGGGAAAGTGTCAGTGTGCTATTTTGTGCTAATCCTTGTTTGTAGGGACAGAGAGGTACAGTGAGGGAAAGTGTCAGTGTGTTCCATCTCTGTGCTAATCCTTGTTTGTAGGGACAGAGAGGTACAGTGAGGGAAAGTGTCAGTGTGCTATTCTGTGCTAATCCTTGTTTGTAGGGACAGAGAGGTACAGTGAGGGAAAGTGTCAGTGTGCTATTCTGTGCTAATCCTTGTTTGTAGGGACAGAGAGGGACAGTGAGGGAAAGTGTCAGTGTGTTCCATCTCTGTGCTAATCCTTGTTTGTGGGGACAGAGAGGTACAGTGAGTGAAAGTGTCATTGTGCTATTATGTGCTAATCCTTGTTTGTAGGGACAGAGAGGTACAGTGAGGGAAAGTGTCAGTGTGCTATTCTGTTCTAAAACTATTTTGCTGAACCATATTTTCAATCCTTGAGTTGAGGGACAGAGAGGTACAGTGAGTGAAACTGACAGTGTGCTATTCTGTTCTAAACCAATTTTGCTGTTCCATATTTTCAATCCTTGAGTTTAGGGACAGAGAAGGACACTCGTAGAAATTATCAGTGTGCTATTCTGTGCTAAATCTTGTTTGTAGGGAGGGACAGAGTAGGACAGTGAGAGAAAGTGTCAGTGTGCTATTCTGTTCTAAAACTATTTTGCTGAACCATATTTTCAATCCTTGAGTTTAGGGACAGAGAAGGATAGGCAGGGGACAGTGTCAGTGTCATTGTTGCTAAGCCTCCTGCACAGTATACACCTGAAGGTAGCCCTTATTGCTCTTTTTCCCATCTCCCTGCAGGCCATCCATTAAAATGTCTGGAAGGCAACCAAGGAGAGGCAGACAGTCAGGAGGCAAAAAAAGAGGGCAAGCAGGCTCTGTGTCTGGGGGCAACAGTGCTGGTCGTGGACGCGGTGCATTGTCATCAGCACATGGCCATGGGACACGCTTGTCCTTCTTTTCGGCAGCTGGACATGTTGAGCCACATCATGCCGAAGACTTGGTAGAGTGGATGACCAAGCCCACCTCATCCTCCTCATCCTCTCTCACCCAGGCTCAGGGTACTGGCAAAGCAGCTGCCAAAGCGTCCTCTTCTCTGGTATCATTATCTTCATTAGTCAATCCTTCCCTAGACCCACCATGTCCTCCTCCTGAGGAGTCCCCCGAACTGTTTGAGCACAGTGTTGGGTACATGCTCCAGGAGGATGCCCAGTGTTTGGAAGGATCTGATGATGATACCCAGCTAGAGGAAGGCAGCAGCGTGAGAGCAGAGAGAGGGGATGCTCAAGAAGGACACCAATCTGGCAGTCATGCTCCAGCAGCTGCAGCATACTGCCAGATTGGCTCCAGTGATGAGGAGGGAGGGGATGATGAGGTCACTGACTCCACGTGGGTGCCTAATAGGAGAGAGGAGGAGGAGGAGGATGAGGAGGAGGCACATCTCCAACGAGGCAGGATGCCCTTGAGTGGCCAGCGTATGGGCAGCACACCGACGGAATCACACCGCAGAGCTCCGCCTGTGCAGGGCGCTGCCTCTGCCCGTCATTCAAAAAGTTCTTTGGTGTGGGCCTTTTTTGAGGCGAGTGCATCAGATCGCACAGCTGCTGTTTGCAACATATGTCTCAAGCGTATATCGCGTGGCCAAAACATCAGCCGCTTGGGCACCACATGCTTGATCAGACATATGTTGACCTGCCATGCAGCTCGTTGGCAAGCCTACCTTAAAGACCCACACCAAAGAACAAAGCTGACCTCTTCTTGCACCGCATCAGCTGGGATCTCCAACCCCACTATACCTTCACTCCTCTCTGAAACCTGCTCTGAGAGGAATGAAGGTGTAGAATTAGGTGTGTCACAGGCAAGTACTTGCGGGCACTCTGCTAGCAGTACACCAACGTCCGATTCTAGCAGGCAAATTTCCCTGCCCCAGCTGCTGGACCGTCGAAAGAAGTTCACTCCCAGCCATCCACATGCCCAGCGGTTGAATGCTAGCTTGGCTAAATTGCTAGCGCTTCAACTGCTGCCTTTTCAGTTGGTAGACTTGGCCCCCTTCCGTGAGTTTGTGCAATGTGCGGTTCCTCAGTGGCAGGTTCCCAAACGCCACTTTTTCGCACGGAAGGCGATTCCGGCTCTCTACAGGCATGTGGAAGGCAATGTCTTGGCCTCGCTGGACAGGGCGGTCAGCGGTAAGGTGCATATTACCGCTGACTCATGGTCCAGCAGGCATGGACAGGGACGTTACCTTTCTTTCACGGCCCATTGGGTCACTCTTTTGGCAGCTGGGAAGGATGCAGGACAAGGTGCAGTAGTGTTGGAGGTTGTTCCACCGCCACGCCTCCAAAATGCTACTACTGGTTGTGACACACCTCTCTCCTCCACCCCCTCCTCTTCTTCTTCCTCCATGGCCTCTTCCTGTGGTTTGTCCTCGGAACCAGCGGTGCTCCGTAGGCGTTCAAGGGGCTGCGCAAGTACGCAGGCAAAAAGATGCCATGCCGTGCTTGCGCTGGTGTGTTTGGGGGACAGGAGCCACACTGGGGCAGAGGTCCTGTCTGCTCTGCAGGGGCAGGCCGAGAGGTGGTTGACGCCACGCCAGCTTAAGCCAGGAATGGTGGTTTGCGACAATGGCACCAACCTCCTCTCCGCCCTCCGACAGGGACAACTGACCCATGTGCCCTGTATGGCTCACGTCCTTAACCTGGTGGTGCAGCGGTTCTTGGACAGGTACCCGGGCTTACAGGATGTCCTGAGGCAGGCCAGGAAAGTCTGTGTGCATTTCCGCAGATTTATAATGCCAGTGCTCGCCTGGCTGAGCTTCAAAAGGAGTTGAACCTGCCCAAGAACCGCCTTATATGTGACATGCCCACCAGGTGGAACTCAACGTTGGCCATGCTGCAGCGGCTGCACACGCAGCAGAGGGCCATCAATGAGTACCTGTGCGACTACGGCACCAGGACAGGGTCAGGGGAGCTCGTTTTTTTTTCACCACGCCAGTGGGGCATGATCAGGGATGCATGCACTGTCCTGGCACCATTTGAGGAGGCCACGAGGATGGTGAGCAGTGACAGTGCATGCATCAGTGACACTGTACCTCTTGTCCACCTGTTGGAGCACACGCTGCGTGGAATAATGGACAGGGCACTTGAGGCAGAACAGAGGCAGGAAGAGGAAGACTTCCTTGCCTTTCAAGGCCCCCTTTACCCAGACAGTGTTCCTTCTGTCCCACCCATCGCACAGGAAGAGGAGGAGGAGGAGGAGGAGGATTGTGTCAGCATGGAGGTGGAGGCTGGCACTCAGCATCATCAGCAGCAGTCTTTTAGGGATGATTTACAGTCCCAAGAAACCAGTGGACTTGTACGTGGCTGGGAGGAGGTGGCTGCGGATCATGTCGTCAGTGACCCAGAGGACTCCGGACTGAATGCCTCAGCTAACCTACGCTGCATGGCCTCCCTGATCCTGCAAAGTCTGCGGAAGGATCCTCGTATTCTTCGGATCAAGGAGAGGGACCATTACTGGCTGGCCACTCTCCTTGATCCACGGTACAAGGGTAAGGTTGCGGACCTTATCGTACCGTCGCAGAGGGAGCAGAGGATGAGACAACTCCGGGAGGCCTTGCAGAAAGGTCTGTGCAACGCGTTCCCAGAGACTGGGAGGTTACAAACTCCTGGTCCTGGACAACGAGTTGCTGAG
Organism: Rana muscosa; assembly: GCA_029206835.1. Classification (NCBI taxonomy): domain Eukaryota; kingdom Metazoa; phylum Chordata; class Amphibia; order Anura; family Ranidae; genus Rana; species Rana muscosa. The sequence continues at coordinate 73,398,662 of CM055125.1, forward strand.
GCTTCGGGCAGTCAAAGAAGGAGCGGTGGGGAAGGTGGCCGTCTGACCGATGCGTTCAGACAATTCTTTAGTCTGCAGCCCCAAAGTATGATCGGTTCCAGCAACCATCGCCAGCGTCTGATATACATGGTGCAGGAATACCTAGGGGCAAGGTCAGACTTGGACACCTTCCCCACCGAAAATCCTCTGGCTTACTGGGTCTTGAGGATGGATCACTGGCCAGAGCTTGCACAGTATGCAATTGAGCTACTGGCCTGTCCTGCATCCAGCGTTCTTTCAGAACGCACATTCAGTGCTGCTGGAGGATTTGTCACGGATCACAGGGTGCGCCTGTCCACCGACTCGGTTGATCGACTGACTTTCATCAAGATGAACCAGTCTTGGATCACCACCAGCTACCACACACCAGATGCTGATATAACAGACTAATTGATTTTAAAATGTCACATCCCTTCAAGACTGATGCTGATGCTGAGTGCCTGTGCTGTTATGTTGACTGCCTATCCTCCTCCTCAATGATACGATTAACGATGATAGCTTGGAAGATCATTTTGGTTTATGGGTGACGCCACCAGTGGCTAAGGCCCAATTTTTCAGCCCCTGTTTAACAGGGGCGTGTAATTAAAATTTTTGATGCAATACTTTGCAACAGGCCTCATTGCTGTGCTCCAAGTACAGTATCTGTGAGGGGTTGCAGTGTTGTGCCACCACTGCCTAAGGCCCAATTTTTCAGCCCCTGTTCAACAGGGGCATGCAATTATAATTATTGATCTAATAATTCACAGCAGGGCCCATTGCTGCGCCCACCAAGAGAAACTGTCAGGCCTTACAGTGTTGTGGCACCATCACCACCACCACCATCACCACCACCACCAAAGGCCCTATTTTTAAGCCCCTGTTCAACAGGGGCATGCAATTATAATTATTGATCGAATAATTCACAGCAGGGCCCATTGCTGCGCCCACCAAGAGTAACTGTCAGGCCTTACAGTGTTGTGGCACCAGCACCACCACCACCACCAAAGGCCCAATTTTTCAGCCCCTGTTCAACAGGGGCATGCAATTATAATTATTGATCTAATAATTCACAGCAGGGACCATTGCTGCGCCCACCAAGAGTAACTGTCAGGCCTTACAGTGTTGTGGCACCAGCACCACCATCAAAGGCCCAATTTTTACTACCACTGATCAACAATTATATGTTATTACAATTCCTGATATTATAGTTGACAGCAGGGCGTTCCAGCACCCACCAAGAATAACTGTGAGTGCTTTCAGTGTTGTGCCAACACCAACACCTAAGGGGCCAATTTCTGCAGAGTATATACGGAAGGTCCCTACTTTCAAACATCCAACTTACAAACTACTACTACTTGCAAACGGAAGAAGACAACAGGAAGTGAGAGGAAATCTACCCCTTGGAAGGAAAATTCTCTCCTGTAAGAATTAATATGGGAGAAAGGTGTCTCCTCTCTACTGATGCTTTATCACCAATCCTTGTTTCAATAAAAACACCACATTTCAAAAACAGTTGTCATTGGGACGCAAAGTGAGGTGAAATGTTCTGAACAGGGGCACAGACAGCAAAAAAAATGTGACAGGGGTGATAACCGTTCCCTATGTTTTACAAAAAGCTAAAAAAAAGGAATTTGGCATGGAGCTCCACTTAAACAATGCAGCTGTTCAAAATTACAAACAGATTCTACATAAGAACAAACCTACAGTCCCTGTCTTTTATGCACCGCCTGTATACGGCTGTTCAGAGTATATAGGTCCTTTTTTATTTTGTGTGCGGGGTTCCCCTTAATATCCATACAAGACCCAAAGGGGCTGGTAATGGGCTGGGGTAGGGGGGGGGGGGTTGATGGGGTAGCTATGCCATTTTTCCTAAAGATTTTCATCCATATTACCGGGACCAGACATTGCATTAAAGCCGCAAGCAGTTTTAAATGGCTTTTTTCTCTTTAGAAATGTTATTTTGTGCAGGGACAGTTCTAAACACGGGAAACACGTGGCACTTCACAGGCATACTTTAGACACCCCCCAGGTACAATATTTAAAGGAATATTTGACTTTTTTTTTTTCACTTTATGCATCATTAAAATGACTGCTCCCGGAAAACGTCCGTTTTTAAAACTTCTTTTTGCATTGATACATGTCCCCTGGTGCAGAAGCCGGGTTCCCAAACTCTGTTTCGGACAATAACATGGATAATAGTCATTATAATTAGCACTTTAGAATCCGAACGTTCGCATCCATTGTATTTAATAGGGTTCTAATATTCGTGCGAACTTTCGGTCCGTTCGCGGGTTCTGGTGCGAACCGAACCCGGGGGTGTTCGGCTCATCACTACTCATGGGACTTGTAGTTTGGCAACAGCTGGAGGTCTGCTAATTGCATATCCCTGGTCTAAATGGAGAAGAGATAGACAAGGAAATTACATAGGAGGTGATGGGTAATCTGAACAGAGAGAAGATAGACAAAAGAGATGATGGAAAATATGAAAGGAGAATGGATAGATACACGCCTGTACCTCTGTCAGCCCATCCCTCTCTGTCCACCTGTCCCTCTGTCAGCCCATCCCTCTCTGTCCACCTGTCCCTCTGTCAGCCCATCCCTCTCTGGACGCCTGTCCCTCTGTCAGCCCATCCCTCTCTGTCTGCCTATCCCTCTCTGTCCACCTATCCCTCTCTGTCCGTCTGTCCCTCTGTCCACCTATCCCTCTGTCAGCCCATCTCTCTCTGTCTGCCTGTCCCTCTGTCCACCTATCCCTCTCTGTCCGCCTGTCCCTCTGTCAGCCCATCCCTCTCTGTCTGCCTGTCCCTCTGTCCACCTATCCCTCTCTGTCCACCTGTCCCTCTGTCAGCCCATCCCTTTCTGTCCACCTGTCCCTCTGTCCACCTGTCCCTCTGTCAGCCCATCCCTCTCTGGACGCCTGTCCCTCTGTCAGCCCATCCCTCTTTGTCTGCCTGTCCCTCTCTCTCCGCCTGTCCCTCTGTCCACCTATCCCTCTCTGTCCGCCTGTCCCTCTGTCAGCCCATCCCTCTCTGTCTGCCTGTCCCTCTATCCCTCTCTGTCCGCCTGTCCCTCTGTCAGCCCATCCCTCTCTGTCCGCTTGTCCCTCTGTCAGCCCATCCCTCTCTGTCCGCCTGTCAGGGTGTGGGTCCTGCTGGGAGCTGGCCACTGACCTGTGGGTCCTGCTGGCCACTAGCCTAAGGTGACCAGACGTCACCGTTTTTTCTGGGGACAGTCCCTAGACCAAGTCTGTCCCCGGTTTTGTCCCTTGCAGGGCCAATCGGGGGCTGGGGCAGTGGAACGGTGCCCAGGGCTGGCCCTACAATGGGTCCCGCTGTGCCCATTGGGCTGCCTCAGAGGGGAAGTGCCGCCACAGAGCGGGGATCTCTCACTTACCTGGCAGCCGCTGTCATATAAAGTCCCGCCACCTGGACTGGCTCCTATGATAGACAGCACACTGATGACGTCCATCATAGGAGCCGGTCCAGGAGGCGGGACTTCGTATTACATCGGCCACGCTGGGTAATTGGGAGATCTCCGCTCTGTGTAATCCGGCTGCTCTCCTCTCTAATCTCCATGCACTGGTGAGGCTGCGCTGATGGGCACTGGTGAGGTTGCGCTTATTCTGTGGTTCAATGGGCCACTTGACTGGACTTGCCCCCCAGGCCTAAGGCTGCGAGCCCTCCCCTGGATGTAACCATCTAGTTAAAGTGGTTGTAAACCCACTATTTGTTTTTTTTGTTTTTTTAGGCAACATGCAAGAGAAAGGCATAATGAGCTAGTATGACTAGCATACTAGGTCATTATGTACCACTTACCTTAGATCGGGGCCCCCGAAGCAGTCCGCGTCCCTCTCTCCAGATGCAGCCATCGCTGCGGTGATAGCCGGAATGTTACTTCCGGGTATCGCCGCTCCGGCGCTGTGATTGGCCAGAGCGGCAAAGACGTGACTCCGCGCATGCAAGCCGTCGAATTCGGCTGTCGTCGAATGCTACGACCTAGCCAAATTTGTGAATGGGATTAACCCCATGCGCATGCGCGTGACGTCAGCGGCGCCAGGGTTTAAATGCAAATAAGCCTTAATCTAGGCTTACCTGTAGGTGTTTGTTTACAAAGTGGGTTTACAACCACTTTAACTTGGTGGCCTGTCCATGCCTACAGTTTGAACCCATTAGGGGTAGACTGGAACAGGCTATCAAATGTTTATACGAAACAACCTTTCTGAATCACTAACTACTCTGGTTACTAATGACTAAACGTAAATGACAATCTGTATTGTTACTAAATAATTTTGAATCCAAAAAAAAAAATTTGATAAAAAAAAAAAAAAAAAAAATGTGTACTCATTTATGCTGAGCACTGTATGCCCAGATCAGTGTTTATCACTACAATTGTTTTTAACCACTTCCCGCCCGGCTTATAGCAAAATGACGGCTGGGCAGTGGTTCAGTTATCCTGACTGGACGTCATATGACGTCCAGCAGGATAACAGCCGCCGCACGCCTGTGATGGCACGCATTGTGGCGATCGGTGGTACGGTGTGTCATTCGGACACACCGATCTTGGTAAAGAGCCTCCGACGGAGGCTCTTTACCACGTGATCAGCCGTGTCCAATAACGGCTGATCACGATGTAAACAGGAAGAGACGTTGATCGACTTTTCCTCACTCGCGTCTGACAGGCGCGAGTAGAGGAGAGCCGATCGGCTGCTCTCCTGGCCAGGGGGGGGGCTGTGCTGATTGTTTACCCCGCTAGACCACCAGGGAAATGCCAATCAATGCCCAGGCAGCTGCCAATCAGTGCCCATCCACAATGCATACCAGTGCCAACTATAAGTACCCATCATTGCAGCCTTTCAGTGCCACACATGAGTGCCGCCTATCAATGCCCATCAGTGCCGCCTCGTCAGTGAAGGAGAAAAACTTATTTACTAAATTTTATAACAGAAGCAAAAGTTTTTTCCAAAATTTTCAGTCTTTTTTTTATTTGCTTAGCAAAAAATACCCAAAGAGGTGATCAAATACCAAACAAAATAAAGCTCTATTTGTGGGAACAAAATGATAAAAATTCTGTTTGGATACAGTGTAGCATGACCACGCAATTGTCATTTAAACAGCGACAGCGCATAAAGCTGAAAATTGGCTTGGGCAGGAAAGGGGTGTAAGTGCAGGTCTTGTTTCAGGATTTCTGCCCACCCTGGAACCATGGTGGGAGAGATGCAATACAGTGGAACCTCGGATTACAAGTAACGCGGTTAATGAGAGTTTCGCAATACGAGCATTTTTAAAAAAATCCGGACTCGGTTTGTGAGTGTTGTCTCGCAAAATGAGCAGTATTCAAGACTCTGCGGTGTGCAGTACCACATTTGGCCAGAGGTGTGGGGCGCCAGTGACACTCTGAGCCGTTCGAGTGGATAGAGTAGGATTCAGTATACCCCCCAGGGAAGCATCAACCACGGTTGGTGCTTCCCTGAGGGGGTATACTGAATCCTAAGCTATCCATGCCTGTCCTACAGATTCTTGGACTATATACAGCCGCACCTTTCTGTGACAGACGGGTCTGGCTGTTACCCATAGCAATAAGACCTATTTGTCTAAATGGGTGAATTTTCAAGTCTGATACTATGTACCAAACTGTTTTGAAAGGCCTTGGATATACCCCACCCCCCCCCCCCCCCCCATTTATTTTTTTAATCATCCGGGTGTTTATCATGTAATTTTGATATACATTACTCTGCAATAAACCCTATAGGAAGAAATATTTTCGTTCCTTTGCTACACAATATTTGTCCGCTAGAAACGGTAGAATACCTTTTTCTCTTTCCTCTTCATATCATGAGCCTTGAGGTCCAATCTGGAGTCTCCCATACGGGTTAATTGTGTGCTAATAAGATAGTGAGGCCTGTTTTTTGATCCGCAAGTGTGTCCTGACGAAGCGAAACACGTTGACTCACAAGGGCTCACTGCTGTCCATTTGGTGTCAATTTTCTGTTCACATCATAGTTTGTTTCTGTGTTCAATGTAGTTTTTTTTTAAACTCTTTCTATACTTGATCTGTTTGTGAGTGATTAGATATATATATATTTTTTTTTTTATTATGCTCTCGTCCATCTTGCCTACAAAGTCCGACCCAGAGTCTTTGACTGTTCATTTTTTCAGATGGAAACCCTGAGTGTTTCTTCATTTCCTGATGCATTGCCATAACAGCAAGTGAAGAGAAATCTTCCGAGAGACACAGGCAGCAAAAATAAGCTTTAAGGCATTTTAACCCCTTCCTTAAGTGTTTTGTTAAACAGATCCTGGTCCCTTAAAGCAGATTACACAGCACCGTGCTTGTGCGGTGTAATCTGCCCCCCTCTAAACTGTAAAAAACCTCCCTAAATCTGCCACTTCCGGTATCCCCTCTGCTCTGACCACGAAAATCAGGGCTGCTCAGCCCTGACCACCATTGTCAGAGTGCGTCCCTGCATCATACGCTGCTGTCCCCCTCCTTCCTGCCTGCCATCTCCCTCTGTCTCTCTGCCCCTATTCTAAAAAAAAAAAAAAAAAAAAAAAAAAAAAAAAAAAAAACACACAACATTCCAAATACCAAATTTGAGCCGTCTTCAGGCCGGTCACATGCATCGCGGTCGCTTTACAGCTACTAGACAGAGCTCCTGCGGAGGAGCGGCCACGTGATCTCCCCGGCTGACATCAGAGGGAGATCACGGCTCCTCCCGCAGAAGATATCCATCGGAGCTGTAAAGCATCCAGGAGTTATGTGACCAGCCTAAAGACAGCTCAAATTCTGTATTTTCAACGGTCGTTTAAAACTACTTACATTGTGTGCTATGCCAGCCTCTAATAGAGGGGCTGGCATAGTCTTATATAAATGGGTTAACAAACCCTTTAAAAAGCTTTAGATTTACATACACTAAATCGCCCCCCTGAGTTTAAAGTCCTGAGTAGAAAAAGCAACAGTACACTAAAGAAATAAGAGATAGTAAATGAGAAAACAAAATTAAAAAAAAAACTTTATTGAAAAGTGGAAGACATTTCAGCAGCTTGGTTGAGGAAGAATATAGCACAGGCACACAGCAATTGCAGTAAAAGCTCAGCTATACAGTAGGGATGAGCTTGGAGTTCGAGTCGAACTCATGTTCGACTCGAACATTGCCTGTTCGCCCGTTTGCCGAACAGCGAACAAATTGGGGTGTTCGCGGCAAATTCGAAAAATCTATGGGAGAAATCTAAAGTGTTAATTATAAAGGCTTATATGCAAGTTATTGTCCTAAAAAGTGTTTGGGGACCGGGGTCCTGCCCCAGGGGACATGTATCAATGCAAAAAGAAGTTTTAAAAACGGCCGTTTTTTCGGGAGCAGTGATTTTAATAATGCTTAAAATGAAACAATAAAAGTGAAATATTCCTTTAAATTTCGTACCTGGGGGGTGTGTATGATTTGCATGTAAAGTGGCGCATGTTTCCCGTGCTTAGAACTGTCCCTGCAAAAAATGTCATTTTTGAAAGAAAAAAAGTCTTTTAAAACTGACTCGCGGCTATTAATGAATTGTCGGCTCCCGGCAATACATACAAAAGTCATTGATAAAAAAAAAAAAAAAAAAAAAAAAAAAAGCGTGGGGGTTCCCCAGAATTCTATTACCAGGCCCTTCAGATCTGGCATGGATTTTAAGGGGAACTCCACCCCAATTTTTTTAAAAAAAATGGCGTGGAGTCCCCCTAAAAATCCATACCAGACCCCTTATCCGAGCACGCAACCTGGCCGGCCGCAGGGGAAAAGGGGGGGACGAGAGAGCGGCCCCCCCTCCCTCCTGAACCGTACCAAGCCACATGCCCTCAACATGGGGAGGATGTCCCCATGTTGATGGGGACAAGGGCCTCATCCCCACAACCCTTGTCCGGTGGTTGTGGGGGTCTGCGGGCGGGGGGCTTATCGGAATCTGGAAGACCCCTTCAACAAAGGGGACCCCCAGATCCCGCCCCCCCCCCCATGTGAATTGGTAAGGGGTACGTTGTACCCCTACCATTTCACGAAGAAAGCGTAAAAAAATGTTTAAAAAAAAAAACACAAACACCTTGAAAAAGTCCTTTATTAAAAAAAAAAAAAAAAAAAAAAAAACATTCCAGCGGTGAAATCCAGTGTCCCGCGGCGATCCCGATGTCCAGCGCTGTCCTTCATTGGTTGTGCCTGAGCGGACCTGATGGGGAACTCCCTCTCAGTATTTTAAATGTATAGACCCGCCCCTTCTAAAGTTCCCCATCAGGTCCGCTCCCTCGGTATGTCAGACCCGCCTACGTCATTGGCTTGAGCGGGGAACTTCCTTCACTGTGTAATTTAAATTTACATAGTGAAGGAAGTTCCCCGCTCAAGCCAATGACGTAGGCGGGTCCGACATACCGAGGGAGCGGACCTGATGGGGAACTGCTCTCACTTTGGTAATACATGTATAGACCCGCCCCTTCTCATGTTCCGCATCTCGTTCGCTGAGCGGACCTGATGGGGAACTTTAGAAGGGGCGGGTCTATACATTTAAAATACTGAGAGGGAGTTCCCCATCAGGTCCGCTCAGGCACAACCAATGAAGGACAGCGCTGGACATCGGGATCGCCGCGGGACACTGGATTTCACCGCTGGAATGTTTTTTTTTTTAATAAAGGACTTTTTCAAGGTGTTTGTGTGTTTTTTAAACATTTTTTTACGCTTTCTTCGTGAAATGGTAGAGGTACAATGTACCCCTTAACAATTCACATAGGGGGGGGGGGCCGGGATCTGGGGGTCCCCTTTGTTAAAGGGGTCTTCCAGATTCCGATAAGCCCCCTGCCCGCAGACCCCCACAACCACCGGGCAAGGGTTGTGGGGATGAGGTCCTTGTCCCCATCAACATGGGGACATCCTCCCCATGTTGAGGGCATGTGGCCTGGTACGGTTCAGGAGGGAGGGGGGGCCGCTCTCTCGTCCCCCCCTTTTCCCCTGCGGCCGGCCAGGTTGCGTGCTCGGATAAGGGGTCTGGTATGGATTTTTAGGGGGACTCCACGCCATTTTTTTAAAAAATTTGGGGTGGAGTTCCCCTTAAAATCCATGCCAGATCTGAAGGGCCTGGTAATAGAATTCTGGGGAACACCCACGCTTTTTTTTTTTTTTTATCAATGACTTTTGTATGTATTGCCGGGAGCCGACAATTCATTAATAGCCGCGAGTCAGTTTTAAATGCATTTTTTTCTTTCAAAAATGACATTTTTTGCAGGGACCGTTCTAAGCACGGGAAACATGCGCCACTTTACATGCATATCATACACACCCCCCAGGTACGAAATTTAAAAGGAATATTTCACTTTTATTTTTTCATTTTAAGCATTATTAAAATCACTTCTCCCGAAAAAACGGCCGTTTTTAAAACTTCTTTTTGCATTGATACATGTCCCCTGGGGCAGGACCCGGGTCCCCAAACACTTTTTAGGACAATAACTTGCATATTAGCCTTTATAATTAACACTTTAGATTTCGAACGTTCGAGTCCATTGTATTTAATAGGGTTCTAAAGTTTACACGAACATTTTGTCTGTTCGCAGGTTCTGGTGCGAACCGAACAGGGGGGTGTTCGGCTCATCCCTGCTATACAGGATTACAATTACAGGCTGTGGGAAAGACACACTTAGTACAGAGATTAGTTTAAGTATTAAGAATTTAGGACAGGCATCACTCTGAGCTGTGACTCCCATCTAGAACCAGAGGCTCCTATTGACTGGATGGGAGGCTTGGCCAACCCATGAAACCATCGTCCTGACATGATCCTTTCTAAAATAGGTCTTGTTGGATCAGGCTTAGAAAAACTTGGCAAAAAGGAGAGCAATCACAGCAGCTACCCCAGTGACTATGGACACTTTTGGGGTGGCAGCTGAATTGCAGAGGCTGGTAAAGCAGCAGGAGCATTTGGTAGTCACAGTGTAGCCCAGATAGGACACTGAGGATTCAGATAAGCAGTCTGTAAGGCTTGTACATCCCTTCTTCTTCAGGTTGACAAGACCTGCCAAAAATGAATGAAAAAGAAATGTTAATTTAACGATAGAGCCTGCGATATCTACCCAATACCCAACTTGGTCCTCTATGGTCTTGGTAACCGTTTTAAGTTATGCATTACACGTTCATACACTGTTTCTTCACATGCTTGTCTGAAGATGCCCATGCTGGGCAAACCATGGCATGCTATGATGATTCTTGAAACTTTAATAAAAATATTGAAACAGAAAAATTTAACTATAGGCAAAACTCCCCCATTTTGGATAGAGTGATGCCTCGTACACACGACCGTTTTTCCCGTTGGACGAACTGATGAGAGCTTTTGGCCAGGAATCCAGACCGTGTGTATGCTCCATCACAGTTTTTTCAGACGGGAAAAAACTGCAAAAATAAATAAAAAAAAAAAAAGCAGGATCTTTTTCCCTGTCAAGAAAAAAATCCTAGCAGGAAAACAGTTCGTCTGTATGCTTTTCCGTGCATGATCGGAAGCATAGAACTTCATTTTGTCGGCTTGTCGTAGTCTTTTACGTCACTGCGTTCTTGGCAGTCAAAAGTTCACCGGACTTGTGACGTGTGTATGCAAGGCAGGCTTAAGAGGAATTCAGTCGGGAAAACCGGTCGTGTGTATGGGGCATCAGGGTTATAAAAATCCTGCAATATAAGGGAATCCTGTGGGGCCCTTCAAGTCACCAGAACCAGTGTCCCCATTGGAAGATTTCTTCATTACGGTTCTGGGGACAACCCCAAATTCTGGATTTTTTTTACTTTCAATGATAACGGTAAACGGGACAAACCGCGAGTGAATCTTCCTATAGGGAGCATAGACAGCAATAAAAATCTGACGGGTGTTTTAATCCCTCTCCAAAAGGGCTTTTGCCTTTAGTTATACTTTAAGTTCATGTCATAAGTAGAACACGGAGTGTATCCATAAAACAAAAAAAAAACCCCACACCCATTTGTCCGTGAAACTATGTACAATCATTTTGTTAGACTGGGTGAAAAATCAAATGTTATTGGGCCATTTTCTTAACAGGTCAAATACTCTTCAATCATACAGAATAGAGGGAATCCAGAAAATGTTGCATTATGGCCACTAGATGGAGCCGATCATCATAGGAAATAAATACCCAGCTAATGGCTATATTATGGTATTTTCCTGATTTGCTTTATGAACATTTAACCAGGAGAGAAAATAGTCTAACATTTAATTTTGCCCCCTTCACAGAGAACAAAAAGGGTCTACAGTTTTACACAATAGCTCTGCATTTTTATTTATTTTTTATAAATACACATTCTATTGTGTTGAAGGCCTCATTCACATAGGCCTCCTATGTTTGATTTAATATGCTCTGGGAGGTATAGTGTTGGTTCCCACGACATACCATACAGTAAAACCTTGGATCGTGAGCACAATTCGTTCCGGAAGCATGATTGCAATTCAAAGCCGTCGTATATCAAAACGAATTTCCACATAATAGAAACTCAAATTATTCGCTCCACAACCATTTATTCATAAATCTCTGTTTATAGTCCATATAAAAAGATGATAGCAATGCTATAGGTTGTGTAACCATAAAATGTCTATCCACAAATGGAAGCCTCCATAAGGGGATTAGAAGCAAGGAGCTAGAGTATAAAAAGAGGGGAGGCGTCTCCAAGTGTAGCAATATGGTTACATTTAATGAAGGTACAACATTTAGAAACTCACATGGTTCACGATTAAAAGAGGCACATCCAAGTATGCAGGCATCCGGGGGGAAAGCTGTTCACATAGACCATCCCCCGCACTGCCGGTGTCTTGTTGGCCTAGTTCCCCTATCGATATGGTTCCGAGCGCGTCTGCGCATGCGCACTCGGAAATCTACAAACATCTACAGCTGTTCGTCAGCTGTAGACGCGCTCGCTCCCGATGATACACGCCGCACAGAAAGCGGCGGGGGCGGAGACTAGCAAGTTGATGGGACACGACACTATTTTTTAAAATGTTCATGAGCGACCGCAAGGGGCGGGGGCGGAGACTGACACGCCGCTCTACAGGGCGAGTGTTGTACATATAATTGTTATATGCTGCCCTATAGAGCGGCGTGTCCCAGTCTCCGCCCCTTGCGGCCGCTCATGAACATTTTAAAAAAATACAGAGCGGCGTGTCGTGTCCCATCAACTTGCTAGTCTCCGCCCCCGCCGCTTTGTCGAGCTGGTTCCCCTAGCATCGGGAGCGAGCGCGTCGACACCTGCCGAACAGCTGTTCACGCTCTGAGAATTCCGTTGCCTCGGATTGCGCCTGCGCAGTCGAGCTTGGAACCATATCGATAGGCGGAGCCAGCTTGGCAGAACACCGGCTCTCACCGCTGTCAGTCTGCAATCATGCCTGGGAAAACTACCCTGCAGTAAGAGTGATCTGAAAGGGAGGCTTGAACTGGTCGTGGAGCGCAGCGTTGAAGGGATGATGTTAGAATATTATTTCAAATTCATAATTCGGCACTTATAGGTGTTATATTAATTCATGGCAAGCTTGCAAAACATATTTGGTTTTGTGATTAATCATAGTAAATTAGGTATGAGTGAATGACCTTGATCAAGTGATGTGACATGATTCTTCAATCTAAAGCCGAGTATTGCTGGATATTTCTGGTGAAGCCAATTTGAGTATGACATATAAGGCATCTTGGTGTAGGGTGACAATAGATCTCCAGAATAGATCAGTATTTACGTAGTGAGATAAATATATTTCTTTATATCTCTTGTTAAGTTTGTTTAAGTGAAGTCTTAGTCATACTAGTATGTATTAGTATATAGTTACTTTATTTGTAGTTATAGTTGGTAATATATGTTCATATAGGAGATGTTTGGTTATGATATTACATCGTCAGCACACCACTCCAAGTATAGTGTGCCACATGTGTGCCTGTCAAACTCCATATGTCTGAGCCAATATCTTCTATTGGTATAACATATTGCTGAAGTTAGCAGAAATTAATGTGTGCCATACAAGGTTCTAAGTTTGTATGAGGTGACGACATATGTAAAGATATATATAAGCCTATAGTTGAGATGGGAAGAGAGCACACACTTACACGACACACTTGCACCACATACTGACACGAACACACATGAAGACTCACTCACACTTTAGAGATAACACTGACACATTTACACTAAGATTGACAAGAACAGCTGAATTACCAGAAGTCTAAGAACGCCATTTCCGGCTTCACTTTGGGAACACTCAAAGAACAGCATGGAAGATGGAGTCTGCAAATAGCACACATGCTTTCATAAGCTTGCTACAGCAATCTAATATATATATATATATATTAACCTACACTGAACTGATATACTATTTTTCCATTGTATTTATGATGCCACCTGTGAGAAAATAAACACTTTCTTTTTAAGTCAACCTGACTATGAATGCTACTCATTCAGAAACGCCCTTAAGATACAAGAATATTAGATATTAATCAATATTCTACAGATGACGTCGATGAGGAGGATGGTCTATGTGGACAGCTTTACCCCAGATGCCTGCATTCTTAGATGTGCCCGTTTTAATCACCCATGTGAGTTTCTAAATGTTGTACCTTCATTAAATGTAACTATTGCTACACTTAGTTGTGACATGACACTACTTGTATATCAAGGCTAAAAAATATAACTATATATTTTATTTACACACACACACACACACACACACACTATATATATATATATTTTTTATTATTATTTTTTTTTAAATATAGTTTGTCTTGCAAAACGCTCTCAAACCAAGTTGTACACCATCTCACAAAAGTGAGTACACCCCCTCACATTTTTGTAATTTTATTATATCTTTTCATGTGACAACGCTGAAGAAATTACACTTTGCTACAATGTAACGTAGTGAGTGTACAGCTTGTATAACAGTGTAAATTTGCTGTCCCCTCAAATTAACTTATTCACCAATGTCTAAACCTCTGGCAAAAAATAAAAAATACACCCTTAAGTGAAAATGTCCAAATTGGGCCCAAAGTGTCGATATTTTGTATGGCCACCATTACTTTCCAGCACTGCCTTTACCCTCTTGGGCATGGAGTTCAGAGCTTCACAGGTTGCCATTGAGTCCTCTTCCACTCCTCCATGACAACACGGAGCTGGTGGATGTAAGAGACCTTGCACTCCTCCACCTTCCGTTTATGGATGCCCCACAGATGCTCAATAGGGTTTAGGTCTGGAGACATGCTTGGCCAGTCCATCACCTTTAGCAAGGCAGTGGTCGTCCTGGAGGTGTGTTTGGGGTTGTCATGTTGAAATGCTGCCCGGCAGCCCAATCTCCAAAGGGAGGGGGATCATGCTCTGCTTCAGTATGTCACAGTACATGTTGGCATTCATGGTTCCCTCAATGAACTGTAGCTCCCCAGATTATGACACTCCCACCACCATGCTTGACTGTAGGCAAGACACACTTGTCTTTGTACTCCTCACCTGGTTGCCGCTGCACACGCTTGACACCATCTGAACCAAATACGTTTATTTTGGTCTCAGACCAAAAGACATGGTTCCAGTAATCATGTCCTTAGTCTGCTTGTCTTCAAAAAACTGTTTGCAGGCTCTTGTGCATCATCTTTAGTAGAGGCTTCCTTCTGGGACGACAGCCATGCAGACCAATTTGATGCAGTGTGTGGCGCAAGTTCTCAACACTGACAGGCTGACCCCCACCCCTTCAACCTCTGCAGCAATGCTGGCAGCACTCATATGTCCATTTCCCAAAGACAACCTCTGGATATGACGCTGAGCACGTGCACTCAACTTCTTTGGGCAACCATGGAGAGGCTTGTTCCGAGTGGAACCTGTCCTGTTAAACCGCTGTATGGTCTTGGCCACCATGCTGTAGCTCAGTTTCGGGGTCTTGGCAATCTTCTTATAGTCTAGGCCATCTTTATGTAGAGGAACTATTTTTTTTTTCAGATCCTCGAGGTGCCATGTTGAACGTCCAGTGACCAGAGCGAGAGCGATCACACCAAATTTAACATTCCTGCTCCCCATTCACACCTGAGACCTTGTAACACTAACGAGTCACATGACACGGGGGAGGAAAGATGGCTAATTGGGCCCAATTTGGACATTTTCACTTAGCAGTGTACTCACTTTTGTTGCCAGCGGTTTAGACATTAATGGCTGTGTTTTGAGGGGAAAGCAAATTTACACTGTTATACCAGCTGTACACTCACTACTTTATATTGTAGCAAAGTGTCATTTCTTCAGTGTTGCCACATGAAAAAGATCATTTACAGAAATGTGAGGGGTGTACTCACTTTTACGAGATACTGTATGTACACTTTTTTGCCATCGCAGGGGGTTAATAAACCATGTGATAGCATTAGGCAAGTGACCGGTATTTTTTGGACACATTAGGGGTCTAATAGACCCCAATGTCTCCTCTGCCCTTCACAACCTCTAACCAAGCAGATTTGCTCCGTTAGATGTGTCCCCTGGCTGTGCCAGCCAGGAAATAGTGGATCTGAAACCAAATTGACAAATATATTGTCACTTCCAGTTGGTTTACACGTGAGAACGAGGCATGGATATAGTTTGTCAGCACACCACAGATCTTCAAGTTGAGTCCAAATGCCTTCGACAGGCATGGGATCACTGAAAAGCAATTGTGCAACATATTTAAATAAACCATCCACCATTCAAGAACAAGTTACCAGCCACCCCTAGACGGGATGACACAAGTCACCAAAAAAAACACTAAACACAAACAGATCAAATGAATATGCATTAACATGCGAAGAAATCACATGCCAACATGGTCGCTTCTATATGCCCAACTTGGCATCACTAAATGGGACTTCGATTGAGTAGTACCAGACCTCTACACATTGTCAAACTCAATTGGGTACATCTGCTGGCACTGCGCTACCCGTTATGTGAAAGTGATTGGCGGCACCACTTTTACTTTCAAGTCAGGAGCTGAACACGCAGTAGCAGCCACCAAAACCACGGGACAATATAAGTTTATGGTAAAGTGCAGCACACAGGCCTCGGGTACACTGCGTTGTGGTTAAAGACCAGAAACTCAGCGTGAAGCCCTCCCTACTCTGCCATTGAAGAAAAGAGGTGGGACTAGGGACCACACCCGGTCCAATCAGTCATTAATCCAATTCCCCCCTAAATAAGGCAGACTTTGAAATCCAAATACCACCCAGATTATTACTTTGAAATTAGTTAAACGCTTGGCTAAAATATCTAACAGTGGGAGCTTTTTATGGACAAATTTTGGTTGATGGAGTAACAAAGGATGGCGTCCTTACTTACAATGCCAATCCTAATGTTTGCAGAGGCATCTGCTGGGGATACATTTAATACAAGGTTGCTCCTAACATGAACTTTTAGGATTACTGAACTGATTTTAAAGACCAGCCAGTGTGTGCCCTTATACAGTTTACGAGCAACATCTGCTTTATACACATTTAGGTTACACAATTATAACTACTTACCGGTGTTATCTTTTGCAGTTTCAGTGCCACAAACTTGTCCAAAACTGCAGGACTCCTTAGAAGGTAGTATGCAGATTCCATACTCACAGGAATAGCAATCTATGGCATGACCTGTCAGAGAACACAGAAGAGTGGTTAAAAGTCCATCAAAAAAAGTTGCCAAGCAACTGCTCTTATTTTGTCAATTCCATTATACTTTTGGACCCCCATTGAGGTATACAGTACCAGGTATGAGTCGGCCTTGCCATATGTCCAGAAGTAGGACTTAAAAAGGTGAACTCTCAACAGGAAGCCAGTCAAAAACAGCCGAGCCCTTGATAGACAAACTGTACAAAGAAAAAAAAAAAAAAAAAAAAAAAAAAAAAAAAAAAAGGGACAAAACACAAAAACCCAAAACTGGGAACCTGGCAAGTACCGGTATATAGAATGAGGGTGACTCCAATAATGGTAGGGTGTGTATAGAAGCCAAAACTCACACAAAAAAATCCCTGC
The DNA here is from genome assembly GCA_029206835.1 of Rana muscosa. Classification (NCBI taxonomy): domain Eukaryota; kingdom Metazoa; phylum Chordata; class Amphibia; order Anura; family Ranidae; genus Rana; species Rana muscosa. The sequence goes on from CM055125.1 coordinate 73,415,663, forward strand.
ACACTTATGGGTTATCTCCTCAAATTTTTATATATATATATATATATATATATATATATATATATATATATATCAAAAACCGCTCTGAATCACAATACTCCTCCCCCACATAAAATCCCACATCCCCCATAAAACCTTTCCCTATATAACCCTCCTAATCAATCCTTTGTAAAAAAAAAAAAAAATTCCCATCACCATATTCCCCTCAGTGAAAAAAAATGTGAGACCTCAATAGATCCCCTAGGTGGTGCTGGAACCAAGGACTGTGCCTGCCACCCCCCCCCCCCACTAGATGGTCCCCCTGAAATTAGCACCTGCATGCATAACTAGCCCATACATTACCAAACTACTGAAATAATTCACCAGCCTGAGTACAATGGGTGAATACAGTAAACCAATACCAGGGGAGGGGGGATCAATTAAACAGATATCGCTGAATGTGAGCTTCTAAATAGAGGAGTTAAAGACAATCCTGATCCCACCTCGATATACATTAAAAACGAATAGTCCTGTTTGTAAATGTGTGTACCAAGGGGGTCAGACCGTGAGGGCCGTTTGGATGGTAAATGTAACTAATAGTTCCATGCAGTGTCATATATAAACATGGATCCTGTCAGAAGGTCCCTCAGATGAATTTCTGTCAAACACCATTAGAAGCAGGGCCGGATTCCAGACAAGGCCATCAAGGCCAGGCCTTGGGGCGGCAGTGGGTGCAGGGGCGGCAACAGGGGTGAAAAAATCCTGTCGTCCCGGCCAGTGTCCTGCCGAAAAAAGTCCCCTGGCGGATAACGTCCCCCCTGTACTGCGCAGCGCTTGCGCAGTATGAACCACAACGGGGCCGACGAAAATAGCCGAACATTAATAGCTCAGAGTCAACTGAACACAGCGCCTGCGCAATGACGACCATCTTGTGACAGACGCTGCCGCACGCTCCCGATGCTCATGCTACTCTGCAAGGGGGCGGGTGCATTAACTGTTATATTGTCTAAGGGGTGGAGAGCTACAGAAGAGGCCGAGTTTTCTATTGATGTGCAGAGCTGATAACTTGGCGGGGCTTTTAGCAATATACTATACGTCTTAGCGGGGCGTGTTTAAACAAATGAAGGGCGGCTTTTGCAATGTTGTTGGGCGGCTTTGCACGAGTATATTGCCAATACCACCCCCAAGTTATCAGCTCTGCCCATCAATTGAAAACTCTGCCTCTTCAGTAGCTCTCCGCCCCTTAGACAATATAACAATAATGCACCCGCCCCCTTGCAGAGTACAATGAGCACCGGGAGCGTGCAGCAGCGTCTGTCACAATATCATCGTCATTGCGCAGGCGCCGTGTTCAGCTAACTGAGCGATTTATCTTCGGCTATTTCCGTCGGCTTGCTTTTGGTTCGGCCTGCGCAGTACAGGAGGGGGGGGGGGGAACATTATCCGCCGGGGGGACACTCATCGGCAGAACGGCAGCAAGTCCCCATGTTCCGACCTTGCGTCCCGACCGGCGACTACTACCAACAGTTCCTGAAGTTCTGTCACGGCGTCAGGCAAATGGGAGGGGTCTTTTACTTTTCCTGCTCATGGGCAAGAGGGAATTCCTGGAGTGAACCTAAGAAAACTGGCACCGGAGACATCCCTGCCCTCTCCTGACTGAGGACCTTCACATCCAGTCCAGTGTTCATCTGTCTCCACATCTTCCAGGCAGCTATATTCTCCCATCACCACTGCTCTGCCTCTGGGCCCCCTCCAGACGAGATTACAGTGCCAAGTAGAATATTTGACTCAAAAGGCATTTAATTCCTTTCTGGGTATGCTGCATACATTTAGAGCCCATTCACACAGGGGCGTCTTTGGATCCGACTCCAAATCGCCCCAGGTCGCCCCTAGTCGCCTCAGGTCGCGCTGGCTGAAGAAATCAATGTAAGTTAATGGAGCCGTCCTTATGCACACTACTGCAGTCGCTCCGACTTCAAAAAAGGTCCCTGTACTACTTCAATCCGACTCCTAGGCGACCTGTAACCATTCATTTCAATGGGAGTCGCCTCTCCCTGTCTTAATAGGAGCGACTCTCCAGGAAGATAACATACATTTCTCCTGCAAAACTCTCTCTCCCCCCTCCCTCCCACAGAGCTGATTCTTGTTTGATTGGCCACTGGAATGTCTCCTGTCCTGCAGGCAACTTGGAGTTGCCTTGTAAATAGCTCCAGGTCGTGCTGAGTTGCCTCATAAAATCGTGTCTGAGTTGCCTCATAAAATCACGCTGGAAGTCGTGTTGCCCCAGTGTGAATGGGCTCTTACAGTTATTGTATAAAAACAGTGCACAAATACACTAGGTATGTCTTCAATAACACAATATGCAAATCACAAGTACTTTCAGATTTTTTTGGTGGGGGGGTTTAATGCAATTTAATTTTTTTAGCCTCATTTCTATCACATAGGGGGGCTCAGAAAACCCCTATGCGAGTGTGTGTGTGTGTGTGGGGGGGGGGGGGGTGGCGGCATTGAAGGACCCGGCAAAGGGAGAAAATCTGGGCCCGATTAGAGGGGAGCATTTATACATATAGCCAATCCGGCTAGTGAGTGTATTACCGTATTTATCGGCGTATAACACGCACCGGCGTATAACACGCACCCCAAGTTTAGGAGGGAATTTTAAGGAAAAAAAACTTACATTTAAATGCAGCATGCAGCCTTGCCCAGTGTCCATCTGCAGCCGTGCCCAGTGTCCATCTGTCCATCTGCAGCCGTGCCCAGTGTCCATCTGTCCATCTGCAGCCGTGCCCAGTGTCCATCTGTCCATCTGCAGCCGTGCCCAGTGTCCATCTGTCCATCTGCAGCCGTGCCCAGTGTCCATCTGTAGCCTTGCCCAGTGTCCATCTGTCCATCTGCAGCCATGCCCAGTGTTCATCTGTCCATCTGCAGCCTTGCCCAGTGTCCATCTGTCCATCTGCAGCCGTGCCCAGTGTCCATCTGTAGCCTTGCCCAGTGTCCATCTGTCCATCTGCAGCCGTGCCCAGTGTCCATCTGTCCATCTGCAGCCGTGCCCAGTGTCCATCTGTAGCCTTGCCCAGTGTCCATCTGTCCATCTGCAGCCATGCCCAGTGTTCATCTGTCCATCTGCAGCCTTGCCCAGTGCCTTTGCGATCGTGTCAGTCCCGGCGGTTTTTAAAATTTGGCGCCGATTTCTGTGGAGAGGAGCGAGCAGGGCCGAGTGTACTTCGGCTGGACTCGGCTCCTCTCGCAGTTCCGCCCATCTCCACTGACTGCGCCGCTGACGGAGAAAGCCGAGTGTACTTCGGCTAGACTCGTGTCTGCTCACAGTCACAGGCAGGACTGCGAGAGGAGCCGAGACTAGGCGAAGTACACTCGGCTTTCTCTATGTCAGCGGCGCAGTCAGAGATGGGCGGGACTGCGAGAGGAGCCGAGTAAAGCCGAGTGTACTTCGGCTTCGGCTCCGCTCGCTCCTCTCGCTCGTTTTCAGCAGGGGAATTCGACGGAGTATCGGCGTATAACACGCACCCACGATTTTCCCCTGATTTTAAGGGGAAAAAAGTGCGTGTTATACGCCGATAAATACGGTAATCCCGCCGATCCAGGTATTTCACCAAGACTACCGATATGATCGGTATGTGTATGAGTGAACTCACAGATCAGCTTCCTCGTGTGCTTGCTGATGAGTTGAAAAACTAGAGTTAGACTTACCGGTAACTCTATTTCTAGGAGTCGTCCAGGACAGCACTAGAGAGATAGGCTCCACCTCCAGAGGCAGGAAACACATCATACCAATCTTTAAAGGGCGGCTTCCGTCCCTCGTCCTCAGTCTTTTAACCGAGAACTTCCCCGGAACGGCTTCTGAAACAAAAAACACTCGTCCACCATTATAACAGCATATAGGGAGGGAATCCCTGCTGTCCTGGACGACTCCTAGAAATAGAGTTTCCGGTAAGTCTAACTCTAGTTTTCTCTAGTCGTCTGTCCAGGACAGCACTAGAGAGGATCAGCGAGAACTTACCAGATTAGGGGGGGGGACTACCGCTTGGAGGACTTTCCTCCCAAACGCTTGGTCTTGCGCTGAGAGAAGGTCCAATCTATAATGCTTCATGAACGTCGAGTAATTTGACCATGTTGCTGCTCGACAAATTTGTTCTGGTGTTGCTCCAGCTCGCTCTGCCCAAGAGGCCGATAGTGCCCGAGTGAAGTGAGCCATGGGGGGGAAAAAGGGCATTCCTTTCCTAAGATTTTGTAAGCTTCCACAACAGCCTGCCTGATCCATCTTGCGATTGTGCCTTTTGAAGCTTGAAACCCCAATTTTTTTCCCGAATGCAAAATAGAGCATTGGATTTCCTAATGTTTTTGGACAACTCCAGATATTGTAAGACACAGGCTCTCACGTCCAGATTGTGGAATTCGTCTCCCTTAGACTGGTTGGGGACCCAAAAAAGGAAGGTAAAACCATTTCTTGAGCCCTATGGAACTTTGACACCACTTTGGGCAAAAAACCTGGGTCTGTCCGTAATACCAGCCTGTCTTCAAAAACTTGTAGAAAAGGCTCCTTAATGGAAAGTGCCTGCAGCTCACTAATGCGTCTCGCAGTGGTTATGGCCACTAGAAAGACAGCTTTGAGCGTGACCCATTTTAGGGACAGCTCTCTCTCTTGTGACCATTTAGCCCAACTCTGCAACACTGTCGTCAGGTCCCATTTTGGCAGGACTTTAAATGGAATGGGTCTAATTCTGGCTAACCCCTTGAAGAACCTGCTCACTAGCGGGTCTATAGCCAGGGGTCGCTCTAAAAAAACTGACAAGGCCGGTACCTGTACTTTTAGTGTACTAATGGCCAGTCCTTTATCCGCACCATCTTGTAAAAACTCCAAGATGGCTGGGATACTTGCAGACACCTTTTTGGTATCCAACCAAGAACAAAATTTTTTCCAAACTTTAACATAAATCGCTTGGGTAACCTTCTTTCTACTAGAAAGAATGGTGTTTACTACCCTATCCGAGAGCCCCTTAGACTTCAGGAGACTCTCTTCAGACACCAGGCTGACAGCTTCAGGGTCTGAACCTTGGATAATAGGACTGGGCCCTGGGATAGCAGATCCTTCCTTACGGGCAACATGAGGGGGGGGGGGGTTCCGCTGTCAGGCGTAACAGTATGGAAAACCAAGGCCTCTTTGGCCAATACGGGACCACTAGGATCATTGTGGTGCGTTCCTGCACAAATTTCCTCAGAACCAGAGGAATAAGTTTGAACGGGGGAAAGGCGTAACAGATGAAACGGCCACTTCTGGGCTAGGGCATCTATCCCTTTGGCCCCTATTTCTCTTTCTATCGAAAAGTAAGCTGGAACTTTGGCATTCGACCTGTTGGCAAACAAGTCCACTTCGGGAATGCCCCATTTCTCTATTAGTTGGAAGACCTCCCTGTTTAGCGACCACTCTGATTCGCACACTTGGTGTCGGCTCAGAAAGTCCGCCAGGCAAGTGTCCACTCCCTTCAGATGGACCGCGGATATGGACTTCAGATTTTTTTCTGCCCAGGCCAAGATAGCGCTCGCTATCTTGATTAAGGATGGACACCTTGTTCCTCCTTGCTTGTTTAAATACGAGACTGCTACCACACTGTCTGAGAGGACCTGTACGTGGTGATTTTTCAGCTCCGCGACAAATGCCCTTAGGGCTTCCCAGATTGCTTGCAACTCCCTCCAATTGGCTGACCTTTGGGACTGCACTTTTTCCCAGCGCCCTTGGGCTACCTTTGATCCCCAATGGGCCCCCCAGCCCCAGGCACTGGCGTCCGTGGTTTTTCGGACTGACACCGGAAGAGACCAAAACAGACCCTGCACTAGGTTCTCTTCGTCCCTCCACCACCAAAGAGACCTTTTGGTCTTTGGGGATAGGTGGAAGGTCGCGTCCAACGATTCCTTCGTTCCGTCCCAGTTGTTCAGAATATTTGCCTGAAGACACCTGAAATGGGCTCTTGCCCATGGTACCGCAGGGATTGTTGCCGTCAGGACACCCAAACCCGACATGGCTGAGCGGATAGAAATTGCCAGATTGTTTTGAAGGAAGGCTGCCGTAGCCTTTACCTTTTTTACTTTCTCCGCTGCAAGATAAATTTTCTGCGTCACTGAGTTTACTAGGAAGCCCAAGTACTGCAGGACCTGAGTCGGGGTTAGGTTTGACTTCTCCCAATTTATTAACCACCCCAGTTTTTCCAAAAAGGATATGGCCACCCGTAGATCCTCTTGCAGTTGGAGCGCGGAGGGTGCAAAAAATAAAAGGTCGTCCAGGTAAGGGATCACTGATATCCCTTCCAGTCTCAGGGGGGCCAGTGCCTCCGCCAAAATTTTTGTAAATATTCTGGGGGATGAAGACAGGCCGAATGGCAGGGCCCTGAATTGAAAATGTCGGACCTGCTTTCCCCATCTGATTGCTACCCTTAAAAACTTTTGAGATTCCGGATGGATAGGGACGTGTAAGTAGGCATCCCTCAAATCGAGGGAGGCCAAGAAACAATCCGGGGGAAGAATTGACTTCACCGAAAGGATTGTCTCCATCCGAAATTTTCTGTAAGCCACCCACTTGTTTAGTGATTTCAGATTTAATATTAGGCGGAAATTGCCCGACGGTTTTCTCACTATGAAAACATGCGAGTAGAAACCTAGGTTTATCTCCTGCTGTGGCACTGGGATAAGAACCCCCTGGTCTACCAAGTCGCCTATTGGTGACAGCAAGGCTGTCTTTTTCTTAAAATCCCTGGGCGGAGAGGTTACGAACGTTCTTGTGGGCGGAGTGCCCCTGAACTGAATTCGATAGCCTTCCCTGATTATCCTCCGAATAAATGTATTTGGGGTAGTCTTTTCCCACTGTGGGAGGAACTGCCCCAATCTCCCTCCCACTGGAACTAAGTCACTGGGATTTGGTGGTCTTTTTAGGGAGAGGAAAACAGGACACCTTTCTGTTTACCCTTTCCCCACTGCTTCCCAGAGGACAACCCCTTAGGAGCCTGCCCCTGAATCGGCCTTTGCCCTTGGGGACGAAAAAAAAGTTTCCCCTGAACCCCTTTTATTTTTGACCGGGAAGGCCTTTTTCTTGTTGGCAGTACGGTCTAGCACTTTCTCTAGATCTTGCCCGAACAAAAGGTCTCCTTCAAATGGGATGCCACAGTCTGATTTTTGATGCCGGGTCTCCCGACCAGGACTTTAGCCATAAAGCCCTGCGTGAGGAATTGATTAAGGCAGCGGTCTTTGCCGATAGCTTGACCGACTCCGCGGATGCGTCCGCCATATAGCCCGCCGCCTTGTGTAGCAAAGGCAGGGAATCAAGAATCTCCTTCCTGGAGGTCCCACTTTCCAGATGGTCCAGCCAGACCTCCAAGTTACGAGCCACTATAGTTGTAGCCATTGCTGGCTTTAAACTTGTCATGGCTACTTCCCATGACCTTTTCAGCAGTACCTCCATCCTTTTGTCCATAGGTTCCTTAAGGACACCCATGTCCTCAAAGGCGAGGTCTGTAGACTTGGAACACTGGGAAAAGGCCGCATCCACTTTGGGCACTTTGTTCCAGATACAGGAGAAATCCTCACTGAAGGGAAATCTCCTCTTCAGACTTTTGGGAAAAAACAATTTTTTCTCTGGTTCCCGCCATTCCTTTTTAATAGAATCTGCCAGTGTACTATGTACCGGAAATACCCTGTTCTGATCCTCTTTCAGGGTTTGGTACATCTGGTCATGCAAGGACAAGGAAGCCTGCTCTTCTTTGATATCGAGAGTCTCATATATCACCCCTAATAAGGCATCCACCTCCTCGAGTGAGAGCCTGTATCTGGGTGAGCTTGTCCCCTGGCTCGGAATATCTCTGGATGAAGCCGCCTCACTTAGCTCGTCCAAGGAATCTGGTTCCCCTCCGTCTGATGCGTCACCCACCTCTGGGGCCAAATCAGGGGGGGCTGCAGCTGGTGGTTTTGGGGTTTCAAGGCTTGCCAGCATTGATTTAATGGTCTTCATTTCTTCCTGCACCCCAGCAATTAGTTCTTTACATGCCCCTGTTGCCTTCCTGTAAACCAATTTGTCAATACAAGGTTTACAAAGGGGCTTGCTCCATCCCTCCTTTAGTTTGTTCGTACATGACGGACACCTCTTCTTCCCCCCTGACCTCGGGAAAAAGGAGAGAAGAAACCAGGGCAAGTAGTCAGAAACCTTTTAGACAAGACAAATCGGGGATTGTACCTTCACCACACCGAAGTGCACCCCCACCAGCCGCTGACAGGATTCACATGGCTCTTTAGCCCGGATCCTGTCGCTGAAGGAGGGGGGGTATTTCCCCTTTTTCCCCCCTCCTTCCCCAGCCCTGTAGGTCCAGGGCACCCCAGTGTCTGCCTACCTGAGCTGGGCCGGCACCACTGCCACCTGGTTCCATTGTCTCCATGCTGTCTCCTACCTCTGTAGTCAGCTGCTGGATCATCTTCAAGGAACCGTCTATCTTGTGGCCGGTGTTTTTTTTTAAATTTCCCGCCATGGCCCCAGCGTCCACGCTCGCCGCGCGACCCGGAACCGGAAGTGTTGCGCCGGAAGTCCCCGCCCTCCTCCTGCGTCCACAGGCCAGAACTCGAGGCCTACGCCCGCCCCCCCCGCTGAACACCCACGCCAGAGACCACAGTAACTGGCCGGCAGATGCCAGGATGTCCTGCGGGGAACGTCAGCCCTCCTCGGGCTATACCGGAGGATTGCGCCGGTACCAGCTTCATTGCAGCCTGACCGGGGGACCCAACAAAGCCTGCCACCTTCCAGGCATCGCAGACCTCCTTCCCCCTTCCTCGAGCAGTCTGCCTCGGCTTAGGGGAAGGAGAGCTCCATCCAGCCTCCTCCTCCGGTGGAGGAAACACAAAGACTGAGGACGAGGGACGGAAGCCGCCCTTTAAAGATTGGTATGATGCGTTTCCTGCCTCTGGAGGTGGAGCCTATCTCTCTAGTGCTGTCCTGGACAGACGACTAGAGAAATAGAGATCCTCCAAGTACTGTAGTTACAGTCAGTGATGTGGAGAAGACAACGAGGTAGTTGTTACATGGATCAGACAGAGAAGTGCAGGGAAACACTGGCAAAATAGCAATGCTGCAAAACAAGGCCTACAAATATTTCATTTCCACGGTACGCTCCAAATTGAGCTTTTGTTGCTACTTCACCTGTGCAATCTATGCAGTCTGTTGCCAGCACAGGTAGTCTTATAACCTCCAAACAACCAACATTCTGGTAATAGTGATGATAGCAGTTCATGCGATATCCATGAATATCATAATAGGTCGTTTGTGGGGTTCTATTCAAATAGGCCAAGGATGCTGTACATCGGGGGATTGAAGGGGGGTGGGGGTCTGTTCCTGTGTAGAAGCTGTCTACATAGATTTCGGTCCTCATGGAACTTCTCCAGGACATAAGGATTCCCTTGTAGTTGTATTTAAAGGCATTTTGGACACCGTCTTTCAGCTGGTAAGTCAAGGGTCAGGCCTCATTTAAATTCCTAACACAGGATGTGCATATAGTAAAGAGATCACCCACTAAAATTCAATAAAACTGATTTATAATAGCATAACCAAGGTGCAGCTCGCACCAATACATGGCCATATTGTGTTGATAGAACAAATCTAATCCATCGTAATTCTTAACCAAGAGACATACCTATGTCCCACGAGGGTATGGAAGTAGTGGTAAATTATGGTAATCAACGCAACAAGATAATTACTCAGAAACAAGTAATTGTATTATGTGCCAAAATATTTGATTCCACTGTTTAACAACCTGCAAAACCACCAGGGAAGAGCTCAGGCACATCTGAATTTTAGTTTAAACCCACCTGAGCTGTTCTGCCAGGGAGCTGTCACTGAATGACCAAAGAGCCAAGGCATGCTCCACCCCGCAGCTGCACTTGTCTCTTGTATATATGCAGTTGCAGAGCAGGAAATTACTTGACCACTTATGATTGGTGGTCCACCGTGACAGCTTCCCAGCAGGATAGCCTAGGTGGGTTCAGACTGGTATCTGAACATGCCTGAGCTCATCCAACAACTTTATTACAATATATTGCTGTCACACTCCCACATCAATATGCTGTCTAAACAAAGTAACACCAATACTTGATTTTGCTGACTCTGTACCTTTGTTTTTTTAAAAGATAACAAAATAAGTCAGCAGAGTCAAATACTGTAGCTTCTGACTTTTACTATTCGGGTACTTACCTGTCCAGGCATCCACCAGTGTCCTCGCCCAAGCAGATTCTTGAATCTTCTATCTGGTGCTGCCACAGCCATCTTGGCTAATGGAAACCAGAAGGGATAGTGAAGCCTTGCGACTTCACAGCCAGTTTCCTACTGCACCTTTCTCAATGGGCTGGCTGCAGGGTGTGGCAAGGCGGAGGCTCACTTTACCTTGGTGAACTGAGCGAGAGGTGGAAGCGGGTTCAACACAATAAATTTCTGAAATAAGGGTGTATAAAAAAAGGCCTATAATACACCACTCGGCGCCTGTGGAACACAAGTTTTAGCAAATACAAAAAAATTTGGGACAACACTCAGTGATCGTCCACAAATGGGCAGTAGTTTTGTCAGAAAAATAATCTCTCAGAACATAAAGAGATAATTAAGCAGCTATTTAAAACATGGCAAAGTATATAAAAAATAGTAAAGAATGGAAACACAGTCATCTGAATCAATACTACAAACAGCGCTAATGTTGAATTATAACAGTGGTCAACACCACATATAAAGTCTTTAGATAGATGACAGCTAATTTCAGTGCTTCATAAAAAGTGTCCATAGGTGATCCTAAAGAGATTGTAGAATGCACCTTCGACCGACCCTTCAGATCCACCACGTGAATACACACACCCCTTAGGGGTTAACACTCACCAGAACGATATGAATAAAAGGCATTGAACGGATAGTACTGCATCCAAACCAAACACTAAAAAACTGCATCGATCAGGGGGATGTCAGTGTAGTGGGCTGTGTTGGATGTGACCAGAAGCCCCAATAAGAGGAGTATTCTCTGCTCCATGAACCCAGGTGTGTGCAGGATACAAAGTATAATCCCAGCTCTGCAAGGTCCTGGATCAGATAATCCGAATCAAACAGCCTAGTCCCGGGCTCAGTACCATTCCTGGCACAATGAGAGCTCCTTGCTGAATGCAGGACTCTGTTTGGCCAACAGTCGGCTGGGCAGACAGCTTGCTGCGCCCACACTGACTTGTCATTGAAGTGTACAGGGCTCAGTGGCCACAGCTAGCTTCCCACAGGTGGCTGAAACAGCAGATTTCTGCAGCCCCCATTCAAACTAGTGCTAGTCGTCCGTGTGAATGTAGCCTTAGGCCCCTTTCACACGTGGACAGTCAAAACAGATGAAGAATTCATAAGTTGCTCATCAGCTGCTTTTACATCCACTACCAATACAAAATGGACGGTTTATCAGTTTACGTCGAATATGTTTTAACAGAAGAAAAAAAACGGTTGCCGGAAGCAGGTCTAAATGGATGATCATACATTTATATCTGTTTTTCCATAAAAATGCATTGAGGTCTGTTTTTCATCCGTTAAAGGATGGATGAAAAAAAACGAACAAACGTTCTGCATCTGGGAAGGGGGCCTTATGGTTTTATTACAGTCCAGAAGAAAATCAGTATGAGTTTTTTATAAAGGATGGCATAAAAACAGCCGATACCATCTTAGGAAAACAAGCCTGCTTTTTCTGACCACAATATACCACAGACACACGTGCAGCTCATCCACTTAAAGTTATTGATTAGGATTTGCACCTCACTCAACTAATTATTCAAATGCTGACATACAGCACACAAATGCTGGCTCATATAGACACCCGACGTGTGTAACCCATTTCCCATGCAATGAGACAAGATGATACGCACTTTTAGGTTTTATTCTGTAATGTCAGTTTATGGTCTATTGGGAGCCTTTAGTAACTAGGTCAGATTTAGACACTAGCTGCATGCTCTGAATTCACAATTGTTCTGGCATACCAGCAATGCAGCCTAGCCCCTCTCTCAAGGACTGCTGCCATGTCACCGTATCAATTTACTTAACAGCTGCTAGGAGACGTCTGCTACAATTCCTTCCCATTCCTTACAGTTTCCTCATTTTTAAAGAATACAACAGAACTGTATTGGGTGATTGAAACATCACAATAAACACTGTTAAATAGATAAAATAAAAAAAAGTATTCAATACAACTGTGGCCATTAAATTGTGTGCGTTACCAATTTAGCCTGTGCTGGCATAACTATGTCTGAACCTAGAGTGTTGAAGGGTGGAGGAGTGTACATGGTCAGGGCAGCATCAGAGGACAAGTATCATCCAACAGCTCTTGTGGGGGTAGCACTATACATACACAGGTTACAATGGTATTTTAAACAGATCAGAAAGTAGCAAATAAGTGGAGCAAAGTCTCTGGCCTTGTCCAGTCTAATGAGAACTTTCCAAGCCAAAGATAGAGGACATCCTCCTGTATGTGGTGGGTTGTGAGGCATAGTGGGTGCAAGGTGGATAAAGTTATTGGGCGCCAGACACTTGGATGTAAAAGGGGTTTTATTTCTCTCAACAGTCCTTTTTGTAGGAAAGAATTAGGGCCAGGACACACTTTGGTAGTTGCAAATTCAATTGGCAGACTCAGACTTCAATAAGAGAAAGGCCCCAGCAAGAAGCCACATTTGCACTTGCAGGAGTGCTGTCTCCTATGGTAACAGTCTTTAACAGTTCTTTCAACTCCACTACAACTTCCTCTTGTAATTGATCACAGAGCTCCCGGTCTCTCACTAGACCCCACCGATTCACTGCCTGAATTCCTTGAGCTACAAAATTTGCGGTGGTATCCCCTCAAGCGTCACCCCTGCTTTTCTGCTGGGTCCCTAGCTTGGCACTCCAGATACTTCTCAAGCTTCACCCCCGCTAACCGGCAAGGTCCCTGGCTTGACTCACAAGGCTGCTCTGCAAGAGTCTCCTCCGTGGGTTGGGTCCCTGACTTGATGACCGCCTGAAGATCCCAATTCTCCACAATGCCCTTTGGTGAGAATGTGGTTCCGGTACTTGCTTCAATTACTCACTGTGGTCCCTGGTAAGGGTTGTTGGTCCCTTTGTGGTGACAGCTTCCCTTCTACCTCCGATCACTGACAGGTTCTCCGGCCGTCAGAATCATCACTTCTGGTTGGACTGCAAGCTGCAATCCCAACCCTGCGCTGCTCTTTACTTCTGGATAGGCCCTCACAGCCTAGCAGCCAGATGCCCCCGGGATAGACCCAATCTCTGGCCTAGCAGCCCAGGGCGTACAACACTTCCAGACAGCCGTCCTAGGTTCTGTGCCACCTGATCTCACCCGAATATATAAGCTCTCCCAGCAGGCCAAGGGGATTCAAGAAAACCCCTGCCCACTGGCTGAGATATCCCATATACCTATAACCTGACCTTGGGTTGCCGTTATCTCTAGTGATACCTAGAGGTAGAAGGGAAAAGTGCAATAAGGCCAAACTTAGGGAGAAATCAATAGATCTCTATCAATCGACCAAGATAAACTACTCCTAGCAAGTACATTTGTGAGGAGCTCCCTGACTAAACCCCAGGGTGCTACATAAGTTTGCACACACTTTAGAGTAGAACAAAAAAAAAAAACTTCTAATTTTGGAAAGAGTAAGAGGGTTATAGCCACTAACTAAAAAAAGGAAGAAGGATAAATATCCCTAATTGGGGGCACGGGCAGCAACACAAGGGTTTCTAACCCCTCTCCTCAAAACCAAAGTTTTGCTTTTAGCAAAGTTTTAGTAGTTTCTCTGAATCCTGTCCTCATGGACCACCAAGTCACATTTTGTAAATGTATTTATTACAGGTACTTATACAGCACCAACAATTTTATGCAGCGATTTACATATACAGTACTGTGCAAAAGTTTTAGACAGGTGCGAAGAAATGCTGTAAAGCAAGAATGCTTTAAAAAATATATTTTGTTTCCCAAAGCCATCTTCCAGGGCAGCTTACAGAGAGATAGGCTCCTCCCACCCAGCACAGGAAACACATGATCCACATTAAAAGACAGCCCACAGGCTGTGCCCTGGCCAGACAGGAACTCTAAAGAAATTTGTTATTTTTCTCTGGCCTTCGTGCTAGGTGGCAGGGGCCTCCTGGCTACAGCATCCCAGAACAGGGGCAGTGAACCTGAGAAGGCCGATAGCTCGGGCTGCCCTAAAAGGGAGTCTTGAATTTTTACTCCGGTGGGCCCCCTCTCTCCACAGGAGTCTGGTCGGCAGCAAGCCTGTAGATTCAGGTACACTAGCAGTGTGGTATTTTTTCCCGGGGGACAGTGCGGACTTATGGTGTCCTGAAGTTTGGTGCTCAGCTCAAGAGCTTAGTGGTCTGCACTCCTAAAATTGGGGTGTGTATACTGCGCTGTCTAGAAAATAGATAGGTATATAAATACCTGTGCTGCAACTAAATATGTGAGACACGCACAAAAATGCAAATAAAAAAAAAAAATTAAAAATAAATCAAGCTGCGCAATACTATAGTGAAAATTAATACAAATGTATGATGAATATATGAACAGAACATCCAATTTCTGATGCCAGTATGATCCTGCATCAGAGATGGGAAAATTATGTCCAAAATATATAATAGCTCCAAGATAAAGTTCTCCTATTATGCTACACCCTTTTGAGTAACTGGTGTAGACAGCATGAAGATCTTATAATAGTTCATACACGAACAGGGCAGCCATCAGGAATTTTGGGGCCCCTTACACAGCTTCAGGCATGGGCCCCCTGGAGCCAAGGAGAACTGGGGGGGGGGTGCTGCCGCCGCAAATTGAGAAGCGGGGTTGGCTGCCACAAATTCAATTCAGAAGCGGGGGGGGGGGGGGTGCCACGAATTGAGAAGTAGGGGGTTTGGGTGCTGGCGAACACAAAAAAAAAAAAAAAGGGGGGTTGCCATCCAGGGCCCTGGGGACCTCTGGGCCCCTTATATAAAATTTTTTGTATATATAAGGGGGGCTTCCGGGCCCCTTACAGGTGTAATGCCTGTACCCCCCTGATGGCGGCCCTGTACATGAAGTTCAATCAGGGTAACAATTTTAGTAATTAAATCTTCTTAGCATGCATTCGTGACATCAAATGTGAACACCTTAGAACAGTGTTGTTTCAGAATAGTAAAGAATCCACCACCTCCATTCAAACAGCCGCTTACCAGAAGTACTGATCCCTGAGAAAGATCAGTCAACACATGCGGCTGTTATCCCTGCCAGGGGCTCTTTAACCACTTCTCCACCAAGGACGTCATATGATGTCCTTGACTTTGAGGTGGGATATCTGAATGATGCCTGCAGCTACAGGCATCATTCAGATATGGGTATAGAAAGTATTTACGCGCTACTATATATAAAAACAAAGGGATTGTTACAACTGCTGCAAGGCACTGAAGGGTACTAAAACCATAACCTGAATAGAATGTGTATAAAAAAAAAAAAAAAAAAAAGTAATGCCGAGCTGTTGAAAATTGCCTATCTGGTCCCCTATATCAAAAGGGTGATCCTGAGGGATGCTAAAAGCAACATTTGTATCCTTGACATAAATATATAAAAACCACAATACCTAAAACAAATAATAAAATGCAAAGAAAGTGTGTAAAATTGTGCATAATAGAAAATCCGTTAAACCATATATTAATATCCAGTATATGTGCTGCAATAAAATAAGTCTGTCCGTGACTTATATTGTGCAATGGTTAAACTCATAGGTATTAGTCCTTGGTTGGTGCAAACTAGAGCAAAAGTAGTGCCAACAAAACGTATTGTTTTGCGATAAAACACGGGTAAGGTGCTGGGTGATGTGACTTCCACACTGTGCTTGTTTTAATGAGCGACTTCTTAGTGTGTTTTCTTGTGACTTCCACGCTGTGCTTTTAAAGAAGGGTGGCCCCTTACCTCACTGCTGTGAGGTTACAGCATATAATAAAGCCCTCTGTTGTTCCTACTTCCTGTTGTCCGGGTGGTATCTGGGAACATGGGGGTGTATAGATGCCTGGTGGGGGTTAATCCTCTGGCCGTGGAGTCTCCGGGATGATGTGCATATGTGGGGGTTTAAAAATAGAGGCGAAGAAGGCCCAATATGGTGTAGTATTTTGATATAAGGTTTATTTACAGTAGATAAATGTATAAGGTACTCACATTAAAAAGTATCGAAAGGGTGTGTAAAATACGAGCGCCGAGCTCGTCCGCGTCACCTCCGGTGCGTGCTACGTCCCTACGCGCATCGTCAACCACGTGACTTCCATCAGCTCGGCATTACTTTTTTATACACATTCAGATATTCTGTCGGGCCGGCAATTCTGCGCACCATAAGAATGATCATAGCGGCGGTTCCTTGCAATAGGAATAAAAGTAAAAAAAGTAGTGTCAAAATAAAAAGAATAGTAAAATAAAAAATTTAAATGCCCCTGTCCCCGGATAGCTCACGCTCAGAAGCGAACACGCATGCAAGTCCTGCCCACATATGTAAACGCCATTTAAACCCCACATGTGAGGTATTGACACGTGCGGTAGAGTTCGAGCAACAATTCTAGCACTAGACCTCCAACTCGAAAATAGTAACCTGTAAAAAAAATTAAAGCGTCGCCTATGGAGATTTTTTAAGTACCGAAGTTTGGCGCCATTCCATGAGTGTGCGCGCAATTTCAAAGCGTGACATGTTAGGTACGGTATCCATTTACGCGGCGTAACATCATCTTTCACATTATACAAAAAAATTGGGCTTACTTTACTGTTTTGTTATTTTTTTATTCGTAAAACCGTTTTTTTTTTCCCCCAAAAGAAAAGGACGTTTGAAAAATTATTGTGCAAATACTGTGCAAGATAAAAAGTTGCAATGACTGCCATTTTATTCCCTAGGGTGTCTGCTAAACATTTATTATATATATATATATATATATATATATATATATATATATATATATATATATATATTTGGGGGTTCTGAATTTTCTAGCAAAAAAAGGATTACTACATGAAAGGAGAGAAGTGCCAGAATAGGCTCGGTGGAGAAGTGGTTAAGGATCAATCCTGGTTCCTCATCTCCCAGTGTCACAACGGACCATATTAAGATGAGAAAGAAAATCCCATAGCATAATCCAGTAAATGAATGTTTAATGTAAAGTATAAAAATTGCACTTACAGTGTAAAACGGGTAAAATAGCAGTTGTGTATTGTAATAAGCCGGCCAGTCCGCTGTTCCCGTGGGGACGGTCACGGAGAAGAGGACCGGGCCGCCAGTGGTGCGCTCGCGACCCATGGCTGGGCTCTTAAAGGGGACGTACCTGTACGCCCTTGTGCCCAGCCGTGCCATTCTGCCGACGTACGGCGGTCCTTAAGTGGTTAAACCAGTGGGGTCTGCTGTAGTTTAACCAGGAATTTTTTTGAACTGGGATTTGGGCAAAAACCCACCCCTAGGCAGGACTAGAAACAGATTATGGATCCTGCAACAGTCAATTGACAGTCTCCTGGGTGTAACCTCCATGCAAGGATTGCATGGACAAAGCCGTGTTTAATGATTGCTCGTTAATACCTGCAGGTGTTGGCCTTCTGATTGCTCCTGTTGCACACTTCAGGGCTTATCCAAAAGGTGTCAGAAGCTTTCATTTATCACTAGATGTAGACATGTCTCCCACCTTAGAGTGCTTTAACACTACGGCGCTTTTCGTCCGCTAGCAGGGCACTTTTAATCCCCGCTAGCGGCCCAAAAAAAGTGTTAATAGCGCCCGCAAATCGGCGCTTTGCCAGCGCTGCCTATTGATTTAAATGGGCAGGGGCGCTTAAGGAGTGGTGTATACACTGCTCCTAAAGCGCTGCAAAGAAGCTGCTTGCAGGACTTTGACGCCCTGCCAGCGTAGCGCCCCAGTGAGAGCACTCGAGCTGTCACACTGGGATTGCAGCTGGGGCTTTCAGGCGCTCTCTTTAGTGCTAAAGCGCCTGAAAAACGCCTCCAGTGTGAAAGGGGTCTTAGTGTGTGCTATATAGAGCAAGTTAAGTGTACAGCAATCTGTTAACATACATTCCCAACATGTTTGGCCCACCCCTGGGGCTTAACCACTTAAGGACCGCCACCTGTAATTAATTATATATATATATATATATATATATATATATATATATATATATATATATATATATATATACACATACATACATACATACATACACACACACACACACACACGTCGGCAGAATGGCACGAGCACGTACAGGTATGTCCTCTTTATGATGCCCAGCCGTGGGTCGTGCGCCAGCGCCCTTCGTGACCCCGGTCCTGAGCTCCGTGACCTGATCGCCGCCGGTGAACCACTGAAGAACGGGGAAATGCAAGTAAACAAACCTCTCCCCGTGCCTTCTAGTGAGACTCACTAATTGTCTGTTCCCTGTCATAGGGGACGATCAGTGATGTCACACGCCAAGCCACGCCCACACAGTAAGAAGCACACATTAGGTCACACTTAACCCCTTCAGCACCCTACAGGTTAACCCCTTCACTGCCAGTGTCATTTTCACAGTAACCAGTGCATTTTTATAGCACTGATCGCTGTAAAAATGACAATGGTCCCAAAATAGTGTCAAAAGTTTCCGCCATAATGTCGCAGTCACGATAAAAATTGCTGATCGCTGCCATTACTAGTAAAAAAATAAAATAAAAATGCCATAAAACTATCCCCCATTTTGTAGACGCTATAACTTTTGCGCAAACCAATCAATAAACGCCTATTGCGATTTTTTTACCAAAAATATGTAGAAGAATACGTATCGGCCTAAACTAAGGAAATTTTTTTTTTTGTATATGTAGCACACAAACCCTTTACCTGCTTTTGGCTCCTTGGCAGGAAAAAGCACACTGTGCTATGTGCCCGTACCCTCTTGTGTGAAGAGGTTGAGCGGTGTTATGAAATGGGTCTCCACAGCGAGGTTGGATCTCATCTCCATGCACTATAAAGACAAGTCTATTTCCCCCCCCCAATAACCCCAAGGTCCACACCAGTTGCAACTCCAACGTAGAGTTATTTTATCAAAGCACAGTCTCTAGATAGGAAAGGTTGGATGGAGAACAGGACAGCAGAAAGTGTGGAGGAGGTCCAGGCACAAACAGAATAGGTCTCACTACTTAGCTACTCAAGTAGACTTAGCCCATCCGGATAGGCTCCCATAGAGTGGATCCTAGCAGCCGGAATGATGCTCGAACTAAATACACAGTCTCTGTATAACTGACACAGAACTGGTGAACTTGGGTCTCTGCCACAGACCTGGTGAACTTGGGTTCAAGATCAAGCCTCTTTTAAGGAGATGACATCCCTCCAGAGAGTTACCGGGCCCCTTCCTTCACCGAGTTCCTCGGAACGGTCCTCCCCCGGCCTCCTCATCTAAGATACGGGCCTCCTCGATCCTTGGTGGGCCCCAGCTAAAAAAGGTGCTGAGCCCAAGGCCTTTTAGTTGCAGCCCCAGGGCTAAAAAAAAAAAAAAAAAAAAAAAAAAGTCTGGGACTGACACCCCCCCCCCCCCCCCCCGAGACAGGACACGGAACCCGAAGACGAACAACAAACAGGCGTCTGCCCTTTTATATTCTCTCCCGGCATGCACAGCAGGCCGACCACACCCACTGCACTACTGCCGAGAGGGGACATCCAAGGCACAGCACTATACCAGCGATTCAACCCTGGCCTCAGATGACAGCGCCACCCACAGGGAACTATACACTAGTACTCCGCCTGCGGTACAAAATTGCCCAGCAAAGCCCTAACAAAGTGTTTGAGTATAACTACCACTCAAAACATTCCCCTAGATTTAAAAGCCCCGCTACATATATTTTTTGGGGATATTTATTATAGCAAAAAGTAAAAAATATTGAATTTCTCAAAATTGTCCCTCTATTTTTGTTTATAGCGCCAAAAATAACTGCAGAGGTGAGCAAATACTACCAAAAGAAAGCTCTATTTGTGGGGGGGGGGGGGGACTTCCAAAAAAACGCCAATTTTGTTTGGAAGCCACGTCGCACAATTGTCAGTTAAAGCGACAGTGCAGAATCACAAAAAGTGGCCTGGTCGTTTAGCTGCAAAATGGTCCGGGGCTTAAGTGGTTTATCAAGGAGGTGGACCTCCATAATTAAGCCCTGGCGGCAAGGTAAAACATGTTGGAGGCGTGGCCTGGATGAACCAAACTTAGGCTGCTTTTACTTACCAACTACTCTTCCCATTTCTGCAGCGTAAACTGGGTCTGAATGGACCTCTACCTAGCCTGCACCCTCATTAGTCAGTGCCATCCAACTCATTGACCTTTACAGCCTGACCCATAGGCATTTATCACAAGGCACGAGGTAGTTATACTGCATCAGCAGGATCTCTCCCTGGCAAAGATTTCAGAGCAGACTGAGTTTTCAAAATGTGCTGTTCAAGCTCTTTTGAAGAAGCAGAGAGAAACGTGCAACGTCGAGAACTGTGGTCAGCCAAGAAAACAATGCAGCAGATGAGACATTCTTACTTCCTTTCGACAACAGAAGCACCATCCAGCAGCACAGAACTGTCTGAAACCAGTGAGACCCAGGTACACCCATCTACTGTCTGGAGGAGACTGGCCAAAAGTGGTCTTCATGAAAGAGTTGCAGCCAAAAAAATACCTCCAATGTGGAAACATGGGTAAGCGACTTAATGAAGCACTAGAACTGGGGTGCAGAAAAATGCCAGCAGGTGCTCTGGACTGAGGAGTCAAAAATAAATGTAGCACACAGGTGGTTCTTTTACCTGCCTTTGGCTCACTGGCAGAAAAGACTCACCATACTAAACTTGTGCACAACGGAAAAATTAGGTTTGTTTCTTTTCGGTCCTGTTGATTCGTAATCGTTCGTAATTTTGCTAGACGGGATTTTTCGTGTTCGGACTAATTCGTATTTTCGCAAGCGTAATTTTTTGTTGAATCGGAATGATTCGTATTAATGTAAGCCTTGTTTTTAGCTGATTTATAATTCGTACTTTCGGTAGAGTACATTGTTTTTCGTTGATTCTGGACACAACTCCTACTTTCGTAACTTTTTTGGGTCCGTTGATTCGTAAATTTTCCGTGTCTCTCTCACAACGACACTGCCTATTATGCCTAATGTGCTTCAAATGGATTTGTACTTTTCTAAATACATAGCGGTTATTTGTAACGATTTGAAATCTTGTATTTTACTTTCGCTTTTTACATGCGGCTATAGCCTCCGCCCCTGTACACCATTTTGAGAGGGAGTAGCAGAGAGCAGAGCAGAGTGTTATTGTGCTTCAAATGGATTCGTACATTCGTAACTTTTTTCATAACGAATTATGCCGAAAGACATTCGTGCATTCGCTATTTGCGATATAATTTATTTCGGATTCGGTTTTATTCGTAATTGCTTTGTTCGGAAATTCGAATGCTTCCGAATGTTGCTAAATTCGTACGAATTTCGATTCGTTACGAAACAAATTGGACAAGCCTACACCATACCACCATGCCCGTACCCTCCTGTGTGAAGAGGTTAAGCATACCTTTTAACTTATGGGTCCTGCAGCTAGGTTCTCCATGAAGTTGGTTCTCGTCTTTATATTCCCAAATAACTCCAACGTAGAGTTTATTTTCTTTATATGCAAAAGTCAATGAATAGAAAAGGGTAGATTGAGGACAGGACAGCAGGAGTTTGGGTATAAGTCCAGGCACAAGACAGATTAGGTATTTACTACTTGTTCCTCAAGTAGGTTTACCTCACCCGGATAGTTCCCTATGAAAGCGGATCCTAGCAGCCGAAGTGATACTCGGACGTTTCTTTAGCTTTCCCCCCCCCCTTTAGATACGATTGGGAGATTCTCTGCCACAGAACCGTTGTTCCCAATCCTCTAGTGTTGAATGGATCGAATCCCTCCAGAGTTACCAGGCCCTTCTTTCTCCGTAAACTATTCACCGGTCCTTCAGAAGGGTGCTCCCCCGGCCTACTCATCTTAGAAACGGGTCCCCATGCCAGAGGCACCCTGGGATTTCTCCTTCCAGGACATGGGCCCCAGCTAAAGGTGCTGGGCCCAAGGCGGATTCCGCAGCCCCAGGGCTAAAGGTGCCTGGGACTGGTGTGGACGTGGGCCCCTGGCCAGGTACCACACTCCACAGTGGCCCCCTGGGCTCGAACCGGACCTCAAGACTCAGAACCGCCCAGACAGACAGCGTCTGCCCCTTTTATATCCTCTCCCGGCATGCACAGCAGGCCGACCACGCCCACTGTACCGCCGCCGAGAGAGAGAGAGGACACCCAAGGCACAGCACTAAACCAGCGGTTCAACCCTGGCCCATTATGGCAGTGCCACCTAGAGGCCACAGGGAACTATACACCAGTATACTACCTGCGGTTTGAATAGAATGCCCTCACAATTAAAGTGGTTTGAGCCCAACTACAGCTCAAACCTTCCCCTAAATTTGGGTACATAGCGCCCCTAAAATGGAATGGGCGCTACATAAAATTTTAATATTTAGCTGTAGCAGGAGGCAGTTTGTTGTCGGAAAGCGGTAAAATAATGTGTCTGCAGGCAGCAGTGAAACATGGAGGTTCCTTGCACGTTTGCGGCTGCATTTCTGCAAATGGAGTTGGAGATTTGGTCAGGATCAATGGTGTCCTCAATGCTGAGGAAAGGAAGCATGTGATTGGCCCCAAATTCTGAGGCAAATTTATTCTGCAGCAGGACAACAATGCAGCCAATGTCATTAAGAATTCTCTTCAGGGTAAACAAGGAGTCCTGGAAAGGATGGAGTGGCTCCCTCAAAGTAGAGTTGCCACCTGTCTGGTTTTTGAATCCAGTGTCCAGTTTTTAGTCCATCTGAAAACCAGACATATTAAAACTGGATTGCTGACCAATGAGCAGGGGATGCGGCACCCCCAGTGAAGAGCAGGGGCAGGGCTGTCTCTGACAGGAGGGGGGGGGCAGGGGGGCCGTGGCCCCGGGCGCGACATTTAGGGGGGGGGGGGCGACATTCCGTGCCTCCTCCTAATTTTCATTTTCTGTGTCCCGATCTCCGGCCCCCACGTTTAGTGTCCGGCGCCCTGTGATTGGGCGTATGGGAGTCATGTGCGGCATGTGGCTGGCCTATCTGCGATCGCTCTAGAAGTCTTGCCTCCGCACATGACCACCATACGCCCAATCACAGTGCGCCGGGAAACACTAAACATGGCGGCGGGAGACAAGCACTGTGTAAGCCACCTGGGCCGCTATCTTCCCCTCCGCCTGTCCCTCTGCTCTGGTACGGCGCTGTGTGTCGAGCGGAGGGCGAGGCTCGGTGGAGATGGGAGCATAGAGCGGAGGTGCAGAGTCTGACCCATGGAGCGGAGGTGCAGAGTCTGACCCATGGAGCGGAGGTGCAGGTGGATGGCGCTGGCGGGGAGTCGGGACTCCGAAGCAATTCTGCACATCCAGATCCAGTGCTGAGGTCATGAGGAGAGAGTCCTGGCGAAGAGCAGACAGAGGTAAGGAGGATGGATTTGCACCGAGCTGTGTGGAGGGGGGAGGGGGGTGTGAGTAGTGCAGGAAGTGGGGTCTGTGAAGTAGGTCAGTGTAGGTGTAAGGTCGGTGGGTTAGTGTATGTGTCAGGTAGGTGTGTCAGGGGGTCAGTGTAGGGGTCAGATAGGTCACATGTGTTAAAAAAATAAAATAATGGAAAGAGTGCAGTGCTCTGGTTAAAACCATGTGTGAAATAAATGTTAACCTTGAATTGTAAACAAATGATATGTGAAAAATATGAAAAATGAATTGAAAAGAAAACTAATGCAGAGTCCAAAAAGAACACAACATAGTCCGTGAAGAATTAATTCCAAAAGCAAATCCATGAAGGGTTAACTCCCAAAAGACAAATTGCTTGCCAAGAAAGTGAAGATAAAGTTTGGTGAATAATAAGTCCCAAAATAAACCAGGGTATTGCCAGAGATGTAGTGAGTAATACAAATCTTCCCAAGAGCAGCGTGATTTTTCAAGTGAATATCTTGCTTACCAGATAGCCGTGACTGATGCACAATCTGGTAAGCAAGATATTAATCACTTGGGTGTCACCTGAAAAATCACGCTGCTCTTGGGAAGATTTGTATCAAGTTTTTTGTACTGAACTTAAAGTGGAGCTCCCCCGAAAAATATATTAAAAGCCAGCATCTACAAATACTGCAGCTGCTGACTTAATATTAGGACACTTACATGTCCTGGAGTCCAGCGACGTCCGCAGCAGAGGACGAGCAATCGCTCGTCACTCTGCTGCCTCCACTGCCATCCTCCGTGAGGGAACCAGGAAGTGAAGCCTTGCGGCTTCACTGCCCGGTTCCCTACGGCGCATGCGCGAGTCGTGCTGCGCCGTTCTGACTGGTCCCCGTGTGTTCTTGGAGCCGAGTGTCTCCCAGAACACTGAGTATTCTGCGGGAAGTGAAATACTTCCCACAGAGAGGACTCCCGGAAGTGGATGCAAATACCTTATATCTTAGACAGGTAGCTGCACCCCCTCCCCCCTGAAAGGGGTCAATTGTGAAACCGGAGGGGGGGGGGGGAGGGTTCCGATGAGCGGAAGTTCCACTTTAGGGTGGAGCTCCGCTTAAGGTTTATAAGAAAGCAGCTGGCACTTAATCATAATTTTTTTATTATCTTCTTAAATTAGCGCAGCGTTAGCCTTAGGGCTTCTTTTTTTCTAAGGTCACATGTGTTGCAGGGTAAAGTGGAGTCAGGGCGCAGCCAAGGGAAGGGCAGCAAAAATCCTTGCACCAGCCCTGGTGGTCAGTGTAGGAATCGGGTAGGTCAGTGCAGTGGACAGGTAGGCAAGTGTAATGGTCAGTCTAGGAATCATGTAGGTCAGTGTAGAGGTTAGTGTAGGGTGACCAGACATCCCCAGTTTCAGGGGACAGTCCCTGGATTGAGGACACTGTCCCTGGACCAAATCTGTCCCCGGATTGGATTTGAACAGGGGCTGGGGCAATTTCAAAGACAGTCAGTGCAGAATAAAAAAATAAAAAAAATCTGAATTACACACCATTTCCCCCCCATTATCTGTGCCCCTTTCTGATGATGATGTGCTGATCGGAGCGGAGTGAATATTTCTTACGTTTCGGATGCATGCCTATTCAGCTCCGCTCACATGTTCTTCTGCCTTGGCTCAAGTCCTGGCCAGCCGCCTGCCTGCTTATCTCCTTGCCTTCCCTGGTGGAGTGATCTTCCTCAGCTCCCCACCCAGTAGTAGCCGAGGACCGGAAATGTCCCCGGATTTCATTTTAAAAATCTGGTCACCTTAGGTTAGTGTAGTGGTCAGTATAGGAATCAGGCTGGTCAGTACTATTGTAGGAAGGGAAGGGACTCAGGGAGTGCAAAAAGTCTGCAGGTTAGGGGGCGCAAATTTCTTGCCTTGCCCTGGGCGCTGACAACCCATGCACCTTGTACCCTTCATCCAGATTACAATGGGTTGCAATCTGTGCACTTTTGAGAGAGAGGAGTATTGCCAACTGCTGTATGAAGTTCCGAGGCGAGTGGCTGCTATGGGCTGGAAACATCTGAACAAGGTCCAGAGGACTGCACATTTAAAGCCACACAGTACACTTGTATTAGATTGCTTTGGGAGTGTCAGGATTAATTACTAAATCCAGTAGCCATGTGTTATCCATAGCAGTCAAACTGTACCTTGAATTGTCTTCAGCTACATCTGATGGGCTTTTCTGTACTTGTGCATTTCCTCATTGCTTATTATATTTTATATTGCTGTTTATTATACAAGTCATTTTGGTGTTTGTAACTTTGCCAGGCTATGTGACAACTGAATGCATTCTAAATGTTACAATAAATGCCTACAATTGTTGTAATATGGTTGCTTGCTGCTAAAGAGGAGGGTGGGGCCAGCATGTCTTTGACACACACACAAAAGTGATGAGGATTTAGTCACTTCCTGTTTGATGTCACGAGCCATTACTGGCTTGCAAAGCATCTGATCAAACCGATCTCTTTAAAGTGCCCCCACCTCCATACTCACATGCAAATGCAAGGCTTGCACATTGTGATGGGTTTGGGCAAGTTCAGATCAACCCACCAGGAAGCCGTCACTGCACACCGCCAATCAAAGGCAGTGAGGCATTTCCCAACCTGCAGCTGCACATACACACGCTGCCTAGGTATGGCGGTGTACAGTGCCGGCTTCGAACACGCCCGAGCCCATTACTACTCACACGTATATAGTGATCGCACCACATATGTGAGGCATTGCCATAAAATGTCAGAGCAAGGGCGATATTTCTAACTCTAAAATGGTAACCTGCAAAGGCTTTTGAAGCATTGCCTATGGAGATTTTAAGTCAGCTTGTCACCATTTCACAGGTTTATTTTAACCCCTTCAATACAGGGCACTTTCACCCCTTTCCTGCCCAATTTTCAGCGCTGTGACATTTTGAATGCCAATTGCGCGGTCATGCAACACTGTACCTATATGAAAATTTTATAATTTATTTTCCCACAAATAGAGCTTTCTTTTGGTGGTATTTGATCACCTCTGCAGTTTTAATTTTTTGTGCTATAAACAAAAAAGAGCGACAATTTTGTAAAAAAAACAAATTTTCGGACTCCTCTCACCTGACAGGACACACACACACACACTGTTAGGCATTTGCAGGTGCCCGGCGGACATCGCCACCGGGCACGCGCATCGGCTCCCGAGTGACGCGGCGGGTGCGCGCCCCCTAGAGGCTCGGGAAGCCAAAGACGTCATGACGGCGGCCCGGGAGGGACAAAGGGTTCCTTGCCGCCGTCATATGACAATGGGGTGGTAGGGAAGTAGTTAAAAGCATGACATGTTAGGTATCCATTTACTCGACATAACACGTATGCAATAAAATTCATTATAATGTGGGGGTTCCAATTCATTTTAAATGCTGATCTCTTATACATATCCCCCCCCCTGCAAATTAAAAGCATAATGGGCTAGTACCATCCATCTTCCCCCCCCCCCCTCTCTTCCTTCTGGGGCCACGGACTCAGGCTCTGTGACTGACCGTCACGCATGGGAGCCGTCAGTCACAGCACAGAGGGCTGTTTCTTCATAGCGCATGTGCGATGGCATTATTGGCGCAGTGTACAGCAAATATCTCCTAAACATCGCACGTTTAGGACATATTTACAGCATCTCTAGGGAAGCTTTATTATAGGCTTATCTAGAACTACAAGTGACAAAGAGGTTTACAACCACTTGATGAGACGTCAGATTGGGGGTTCCCCCCCGTTTGTCGTTTTTTTTTACTTTTGATTAAACAAATGTGCATGATGTACAAGAGTGTTGAAAACAAGAACAATTTGTGGTCCCCAAGCAAAAAATAAATAAATACGAAACAGCCCGGTAAATCTCTTTTACTCATTCTGTTGCCCATCATCTCAAGGTCAGCACATTTTCAGCCAACAGTTAACTCCCTCAGTACATAGGTTTAATTACCAATGTAGCCCTAGCATTACTATTGCAGGACAAGCATTTTCTAGCTGGCATGTGGCCAAATTCATATCTCTAGGCAGAAAAAAAAAAAAATTATGATAAAAGCCAAAAGGAAGAGGAATCTAATTAGGAAAATCCTTAATTTAAAGCCAAGCATCACATATCTAATTATGAGAACTAATAAATAGTCTATAGTCTGTCTCTTGAGAGTCAATATGGGAAAGAAAAAAAAAAAAAAAAACACCCCACACAAAGGATCAACGGCTGTGTGACTTTTACAATGTTAAAACGGCAATCATTTTTTTTATTAACATAGAGCTAAAATAAACCCTTCGAGATACATTTTTTTTTCTGAATTTCTTGCATTAATTTTTAGAATCTCTAAGCGGTACAACTACACATCAATCAGGATTCTTAGTGATTCTGCAACCTATCAGCAAGGTCTTCCCAGATCTCATACCTGTCCCCTGCACCAGTGAATTCCTCTGCAGTGGGGGGTCCATTCATCTCTCTGCATTCTCCCACTTACCTAAGTGACAGCCCAGCAGCACTAGAAGCACCATTGTCATCACACCGTACATCTTCATATCTGCCTCTCTCCTCTATGACCTCCTCACTGCCTCTCTTTGTCTCCTTTTTATAGAGGGTCCCTCCCTGCAGCAGCTGATGTAAGAAATGGGAAGAGGTGGAGCAGTGGTTTCATTAATGAGGAAAGAGAAACTAAAATCAGCATACTGGGTTCAGGTTCTCACCCAGAGATACACTATATCACCAAAAGTATTGGGACGCCTGCCTTTACACGCACATGAACTTTAATGGCATCCCATTTTTATTCCTTGTACACACGGTCGGATTTTCCGTTTGAAAAAAATCGGATTGGTTTTTCCGACGGAATTCCGCTTGCCTACAGACGGTCACACCAAATTCTGACCGTCAAGAGCGCGGTGACATACAACACTACGACGAGCCGAGAAAAATGAAGTTCAATGCTTCCGAGCATGCGTCGACTTTATTCTGAGTATGCGTGTTTTTTTTCCGTCGGAATTGCATACGGACGATTCCGTCGGAAAAAAAGAGAACATGTTCTCTATCTAAGTCTGTCGGAATTTCCGACGGAAAAAGTCCGATGGGGCATACACACGGTCGGAATATCCGATGAAAAATCCCGTCGGAACCGCCGTGTGTACGCGGCATTAGTCCGTAGGGTTCAATATTGAGTTGGCCCACCCTTTGCAGCTATAACAGCTTCAACTCTTCTGGGAAGGCACCCCACAAGGTTTAGGAGTGTGTCTATGGAAATGTTTGACCATTCTTAAAGAAGCGAATTTGTGAGGTCAGGCACTGATGTTGGACGAGAAGGCCTGGCTCGCAGTCTCCGCTCTAATTCATCCCAAAGGCGTTCTATTGGGTTAGGGTCAGGACTCTGTGCAGGCCAGTCAAGTTCCTCTGCCCCAAACTCGCTCACCCATGTCTTTATGGACCTTGCTTTGTGCACTGGTGCGCAGTCATGTTGGAACAGGAAGGGGCCATCCCCAAACTGTTCCCACAAAGTTGAAAGCATGATATGATATTAAAGCCCTGTACACACGATCGGATTTCCTATGGTTTTTAAAACAATGGATTTTTCCATCGGAAAACCAATGAAGCTGACTTCTATCAGTCTTGCCTACACACCATCAGTCAAAAAACTGACCGTTACTAACGCGGTGACGTAAAACACTCCGATGAGCCGAGAAAATTAAACTCAATGCTTCTGAGCATGCGCGACTTGATTCTGAGCATGCGTGGGTTTTTTATCCGATGGAGTTCCCCACAGACGATAGTAATTTGCTATCGGTTTTTTAACCATCGGATAAATTTAAAACATGTCCTATTTTTAAACACTGATGGGAAAAAAGACCGATGGGGCCCACACACGATCGGTAAAACCTATCGTGTGTACACGGCTTAAGAGTTCCCTTGACTGGAACAAAGGGTACAAGCCCAACACTTGAAAAACAACCCTACACCATAATCCCCCCTCCACCAAATGATTCGGACCAGTGCACAAAGCAAGTTCCATAAAGACATGGATGAGCGAGTTTGGGGTGGAGGAACTTAAGTGGCCTGCACAGAGTCCTGACCTCAAGTTGATTGAACACCTTTGGGATGAATTAGAACGGAGACTGCGAGCCAGACCTTCTCATCCGACATCAGTGCCTGACCTCACTTCTGGAAGAATGGTCAAACATTCCCATAGACACACTCCTATACCTTGTGGACAGCCTTCCTAGAAGAGTTAAAGCTGTTATAACTGCAAAGGGTGGGCCAACTCAATATTGACTAAAGCCCCGTACACACGGTCGGACTTTTGCCCAACAAACTTCGTTTTAAGCAAGTTGGACCAACAATCCGACCGTGTGTACGCTCCATCGGACAAACTTTTTTTTCGTTTGGTTTTGTTTTCATCGGACAAAAGTTGGGTCTGTAAACGGACAAACTTTTGCCCAACAAAAGTCCGATGGAGCAAAGTCCTACCGTGTGTACAGAAAACCATCGGACTTTTGTCCGATGGACAAAACAACTAATGTTAAAATCAACCAACAATAGCAGAAGTTGACCAAAGGGTGGCGGTAAAGAGCAGAAAAGAGCAGAAAAACCACGTGATGTTGCAAAAAGTTTTGGGAAAGTTTGCAGAAAAGTCCTGTGGTGTGTATGCTATGGGTGTGCCCGGCCAACTCGTTCGGACAAAAATCCACGGAAAAGTCCGATGGAAGTCTGACCGTGTGTACGAGGCTTAAGACTGGGATGCCATTAGAGTTCATGTGCGTGCAAAGGCAGGTGTCCCAATACTTTTGACAATATAGTGTAAGATTAGCACCAGGTCACGTCTCTTGTGGCACCCAGGACTAGGATGCTAAAGTGCAACCCCTCTCCAGCTCTTTATTTCGGCACCAGAAAAAAGCTATGGGAAGTTTATAAACCATACTTGTGCGACTTGTCATGTGACTTCGGACCCCAAAGTCGCATGACAAGTCGGCCCCCATGTTTCCGAATGAGTACTGCTCGTATCTGTGCGACTTAAAAGTAGTTCCTGCACTACTTTGGTCTTTTGTGCGACTTGAGGGCCATAGACTTCAATGTAAATCCTCAAAAGTCGCATGAAGGTCCCACCTGCATGATTATATAGGCCGTTGCACTCAGCAGGTAGGAGCTTCCATCAAACGTGGCCCATTCCCCATGCAGTTGTGGCACGGTGGTGCAGGTATTGAGGGGTTAAAAAAGGCAGTAAAGAGAACATTAGTGCCTCCTCACAGAAGCATAAATGCAAACAGAATAAAGACAGAGCTAACACTTTGTCTGAGCCTACCGTGAAGATGGTGGTGAGCAGCACAGTGGCTACGTGGTTAACACTTTCGCATGGCAGCACTTGGGTCATGGTTTTGAATCCCAACCACGGTGCTACCTGTCTGGAGTTTGCATGTTCTCCCTGTACCTGTGTAGGTTTCCTTCAGGTGATCCGGTTTCCTCTCACCCACCAAAGACATGCTGGTAGGTTAATTGGCTCCTGTCTAAATTTCCCCCAGTATGTTAATGCATGAATGTGAATTAGAGACCTTCGATTGTAAGCCCCTTGAGGGTAGGGATTGAAGTGAATGTGCAATATATATGTAAAGCTCTGCGTAAATTGACGGCACTATATAAGTACCTGTAATACATAAATAAATAAATATACATGTGACTTGTGTACGATTTTGTAGAGCACAAACAATCACATTGGTCAAAGTCGCAATGGATATCACACAACTTTGAAGTCGCAAAAGTGTGAATGAACTCTAAAGAGTTAAGCCTCGTACACACGATCGGATATCCTATGGATTCTAATCCGATGGTTTCTTCCATCGGAAATCCGATGAAGCTGACTTCCATCAGTCTTGCCTACACACCATCAGTCAAAAAACCGACCGTTACAAACGCTGTGACGTAAAACACTCCGATGAGCCGAGAAAAATGAAGTTTAATGCTTCTGAGCATGCGTCAACTTGATTCTGAGCATGCGTGGGTTTTTTATCCGATGGACTTGCCCATAGACGATCGGAATTTGCTATCGGTTTTTGATCCATCGGAAAAATTTAAAACATGTTCTATTTTTTAAAACCGATGGGAAAAAGACTAATGGGTCCCATACACGATCGGCTTGTAAGATGAAAAAAGTTCATTGGACTGTTTTCATTGGTAAAACCGATTGTGTGTACAGGGCTTTAGTTCACCTTTTCAGAAATAACGAAACTAACGCTGTACACCCTCCCCACCCCCCTCGGTCCCGCTGTATTTACATCCATGGGTAATGAGCTGTCAGTGACCAGGAAAAGGTGCAGCGTGTTAGTTCACGCTTTCTTTTTTTTTTTTGTCTCAAAAGATACACTTATGCCGCGTACACACGATCGGAAATTCCGACAATTAAAACGTGGATTTTTTAGGACGGAATGTTGGCTCAAACTTGTGTTATATACACACGGTCACACAAATCTTGTCGGAAATTCCGAACGTCAAGAACGCGGTGACGTACGAGATGTACGTTGAGCCGAGATCATTGAAGTTCAATAGGCAGACGAGCGGATTTTCCGATAGAAACTTTTTCCGTTGCAAAAATAGAGAACCTGCTCTCAATCTTTTGTTGGTGGAAATTTCGACAGAAAAAGTCAGAAAGGGGCCCACACACGGTCGGAATTTCCGACAAAAAGCTCACATCGGACTTTTCTTGTCGGAATTTCCGATCGTGTGTACGCGGCACTAAAATTTTGATTACAAATTCTCAGGTTAAAAAAAACGAATTCGGGCTAGCTACAAATTTTATTCTTTGGTTGTCTCATTTATAAAAGGAACTAGAATCATGTTTCTGAGGCAAAACATATTTTTTTTCTTAATTTGGTGCCACAATTAAGAAATGCAAATTTAAAAAGTTTATATACAGGAAAAAAAAAATGCTAAGAAAAGAAAGGAAAGAAGGGGTAATAAAAAGTAAGTGGGATTCACTTAAGGGTTAATAAGGGGCTAATATGTATTTTTTTTTTTATTTACACATAAAACTTTATGAATGAAAGGTATAATAGTTATGCTAGCCATACACCAGTCGAAAAATCGTTCAAACTCGTTTCCGAAAAACAAACACACGGTCGTGAGAGCAAACGATTTTGCTATCATGTAATGTCCGAATTTCGAATGATAAATCGTTTAATGGACATAAAAGAATCAGTTTCTTGTTGGGTGACATGTGTGCAGTACCAACAATTCACTTTTTAACGGGGTAGAAACACATTAACCTTTCAATTTATCGTCCATTCGGCAAAGATTTTCCAAACCTTTCCTTCGATTTTATGGATCTAAAACGTCTCAATCGATTGTTGGTTTTCACCCATTAAAGAGGAAGTAAACCCCCCTCAAGAAAAAAAATAAATAAGACCCTGCAAGACAAAGGCATAATGAGCTAGTATGCATAGCATACTAGCTCATTATGTAGTACTTACCTAAGATCGAAGCCCTCGCAGTGGCCGTCTTTCCTCTCCTCCACCGCCGCCATCTCACTTGCTTGTGTAGCGCACCCCCAGCTAAGAGAGCCGCTGAATTTGGTCTCAGGCCCTGCACACAGCACCGCCAACCCTCGGCAATTTACTTGACCCACTCTGGCACAGTTAGTCTAGGGTAATATCTCTTATACTCTATGGTAAAATTCAGACACCAATGCAGAATAGTAAAGTATAACAGATTGTCTCATGAACATGAATCACGCACATGAAACATATACATATTCGTTTACTAAATGAAGGAGGAAATTGGCTGCACACCGACATGATTGAAGTCCATTTATTGAATATTCCATGCAAACAATGACACACACCACGGTTGCAGTAGCCAGGACAGAGGTGGACTAATTTCGCACAGCTACACTGTGCTTACTCATCACCTTGAGGTGTGCCACTGACATTCCTTAAATAGCCCCCCCCCACACCTGTGTCCACAGGTGTGGGTGGGTATTAGTAGACACACCAACTGTCCCAATTACATCATTCAGTCTTCTACGGGAGGCGAGCCGAGGCTTGCACCTGTGTGAGGAATCTTAAGCCCTATACACACAATCAGAAAATCGTATGAAAAATGCTCATTTCGGAGCAATCGTACAATAATCTGATCATTAGTACAGAGCTATCGAGAGCCGATCAGGACAATTCATCCGATATTATTTGATCGGACGTGAACAATTTATTTTTTCGTACAATGCCAGATTGTACGATTTTCTTTTAATCAGTACAGCGGTCGTTCGAAAATGCAATACAAATCCATTACAACACATTACAAATTTTTATTCTGTCGTACAAGAATTTTCCTGATTTTAGTATACTCATCAGATTCGATCTGAGATTAGCATGTAAAAAAAAAAAAAGGAGGATCATTCGTCCATTAGTCTCATTGTGTGTACCAGGCATTACACCATTCATTGTGCCTGGAGTTTCTCACCTGGAGCCAGAGGCGGCTCTAGGCTTTGTGAGGCCTTAGGCATAACTTAGACATGAGGCCCTCTCACGTCCATAAGGGAAAAAATAATTCAAGCAATAAAATTGATTTGCATATGTAGCACTACCCCCGGAGGAGCTGCTGGTTTAATTTGGGTCAGTACTCTGTTTGCAACCCCCTTAACTGGCTCAGATCCTCCCTTGGCACAACTGGTGTAACTGGCAATTGTGAGTCCCACTGAATGCTGGGAACACAATTTGGCATATATATATATATATATATATATATATATATATATATATATATCACAATATCATGTGTAGCAGGGGTCTCAATTTAGGGGTGATTCGAGTGGTAGTTGGCTCGGATCTTCCAATTCTTACTGGACTCTGCCCTGCTGCTGTTTCACCTGGCGTGCAGTTCCCCTTAGAAGTATGGGTGGCGCTGTCACTTGTGCTCGGGGTTGAACCACAGATGATGGAGTGACGATTGGGTGTCCTCTCTCGGCAGCCGTGTAGTGGGCGTGGTCTACCCGCTGTGCATGCCGGGAGAGGGTACAAAAGGGGCGGACGCCATTAGAGAGCGAGCAATTCCTGGGGCCCATGCCCAGAGAGAGAGAGTGATTCACGGGGCCCACGCCCGGAGGGAGAACCTATGGTCCAAGTTCAAGTGCATGGCCCTCCAGGCCATGGGGCCACATGCGCCTCAGTCCCAGGCACCTTTAGTCCTGGGACTGCAACTTCAGCCCTAGGCCCAGCACCTTTAGCTGGAGCCCATTTCAGAAAGGAAGAATCCCAGGGTGCCACCTTGCAAGGGGACCCGTATCTGGAAGAGGAGGCTGGGGGAGGACCGTTCCGAAGGACTGGTGAGAGATCACAGTGAAGGAAGGGGCCCAATATCTCTCTGGAGGGATGTCATCTATCCGAAAAGGGATTTAAACAACGGGGCCATTAGGAGGTTTGGAACACTATATATTCTGTGGCAGGGGATCTCCCGATCGCATCCATTAAGGGAATCTGACTGTTCAAGCTACATGCCGGCTGCTAGTGCCCTTGGGTGACTATACGGTGAGCTATATCCGCTCTGGATCGAGTGGCGAGGAAGCCAGGAGTGTCTGAATCTGATCTGCTCTTCTAACACCTTTCTCTCTTCTCAACTTTGTGGTTATTCATGCATAAGTAAAATAAACTCTACGTTGGAGTTGATACTGGTGTGGACCTTGGAGTTACTTGGGGATATAGAGACTTGTCCTTTACATTCAAAGGCAGTAGTTCTCAACTCCTGTCCTCAGGACCCACTAACAGGCCAGATTTTAAGTATTACCTTGGGGAGATGCAGACTAGAATACTACACTCACTGAGCAGCAAATGATATCACCTGTAATGTATTTCAGTTATCTTGCAAACCTGGCCTGCTAGTGGGTCCTGAGGACAGGAGTTGAGAACCACTGTTCTAATGGGTGAGAACCAACTTTGAGGAGAACCTTGCTGCAAGACCCTTAAGTTATAAGTGTGCCTAACCTCTGCAAACCAGAGGGTATGGGCATGGTGGCATTGGCCGCCTTTTCCTCCTGTGAGTGAGCTGCACTATGTCCTAATATGCGTGTGGCGTACTATTCTGCTGCTGGTGGGCCTTCAAGAGTCAATGGGCCTAGAACAGTTATGCCTCGTTTCCACTGCGCGGATCGGTTCGGTACGGTTCGGTACGGTACGCTATTTTGGGTGTTTCCATTATGAAAGCGTGCCATTAAACCGAACCGTACCGCACCATTCAGGGTCCTGCTTCAGACGTGGGGCCATAGAAAATGGAACGGTACGGTTAGGGCGGAGCTACTGGCGTCACACGATACATTCCACTGATTGGTGGACAGAAAATCGTCAATGCTGACGTCAAAGCAAAGCGCCAAACAAGCACCTTGTCGCCCTCAATATAAAGGAGAAGGATGCCTGCAAACAACAGCAGGGTCTGGTCATCTGAGGAACAATCTACTTTCCTAAGGATTATTGGTGATAGCGTTATTCAGAGTGAGCTTGATGGATCAGTGAGAAACGAAAAGGTGTACAAAGATATTTCTCAACGAATGGCAGCCGAGGGATTTGAACGGACATCGGGGCAGTGCAGGGCAAAGCTTAAGAAGCTTAAAGGACAATATAAAAAAATTAAGGACGACAACAGCCGTACTGGAAACAGTCGGAGTACTTGGAGGTGGTACGATGACATGGACGCCATTTACGGACATAGGCCGGCAAACCAAGGCAGGGAGGGTGGTCTGGACTCTTCAACTGCAATTCTCGAATCCATGGTAGACCCCTTTGGTAAGTTTTAATTTTTTTTAAACCATAGGATTTCGCTTTGCTAACCTTTAAAAAAAAATATATATAACCAAATGTTTTTTCAGAAACAGCTGATGGACTCTCCAATGATGCGTCAAACTTGTCAGATGATGGACCTTCAACGTCTTTCAGCAGCACCAGTAGTATCTCATCAAGCCAACCACAGAGTACCCAACCACAGATTAGCCTACTACAGAGTACCCAACCACAGAGTACGCCCAATGCACCCCGGCACAATGGTAAGACATGATGATAATAGTGAAATGTGTGCATTTTCTTAAAATAACTAATCAGTGGGGTAGAAGAGCAGTGGGTACAGAGGTGTAAGAGGTGAGAAGGGGGTTCAGCAGTGGGGCAGATGTGCAGGGGGTACAGAGGTGTAAGAGGTGAGAAGGGGGTTCAGCAGTGGGGCAGATGTGCAGGGGGTACAGAGGTGTAAGAGGTGAGAAGGGGGTTCAGCAGTGGGGCAGATGTGCAGGGGGTACAGAGGTGTAAGAGGTGAGAAGGGGGTTCAGCAGTGGGGCAGAAGAGCAGTAGGGCAGATGTGCAGGGGTTACAGTTGTGGGGCAGTAGATAAATGTGATGCAGTCTGGTGTGGCAGATGAGAAAGGGGGTTACAGTATTGTTTTGACAGATGTTACCAAAAACACTAGTTTGATATTTTGTATATTATAGGTCATAGGAGACGTTTGCAGTTGGATCTGCGCACAGTCATGGAGGATATGAGGGCAGCAGAAGAAAGGCAGCTGGAAAGAATTGAGAACGAATCTGAAAGGCGGTTTCAGGCACTGCGTCAGGATGCACAGGAAGCTATGCGCCAGGAGGCAGAAATCGCCCGTCAGCAGATGGAGCAGCTGTCTACCTTCAACCAGTCCTTCCTCGGTGTCCTAGGTCAGCTTGTTCAAGTCCTTTCAGCCAGTCGTGAACCCAGGTCACCACCCAGACCGTAGTGCCTTTCATGTAGCAAAGGACCTGTACCCATTTTTTTTTATTCATTTTTTATAAAAAAAAAATCTTAGTTTTCTTTAACAGAATATATGGAACGATGAGTTTTTTGTCAAATAAAAACCATGAGCGAATTTTTTGAGTATGTATTTTTTATTATAAAACATTATTAACAATATAGCAAAAAGGTATTAAAATTTTTAATAAATCATGGTAAAAATTTAAACATTGAGGTGCAGCATCAGAGCCTGGCGTATTTCACTGCACTCTTCTTCCATATCATGGGGTGCTATTACTGGTACTGGCTCTTCTGGAGATGTATTCCAATCCTGGTCAAAGTCTTCTCCATGACTTTCACAAAGATTGTGAAGAGCACAGCAGGTAAGCACCATGGATTTGGCAAGTTTAATGTCACTGTCATTCCTCTTCATAAGACACCTCCATCTACCCTTAAGTCTTCCAAAAGCATTTTCCACTAAGACACGTGCCCTGGATGTTTTTTTGTTGTAGGTTTGCTGTTCTGTTGTCAGGCGGCCATTGTCAGGAAATGGTTTCAGGAGCCAATTTTGTAAAGGGTAGGCAGATTCCCCAAGAACATAATACCCAACATTAACCCCACAAATGTTCTTAGTGGAACCAGGGTACAGTCCTCCCTGGCCAACCCAGTCCCAAAATGTGGACAATCGTAG
Organism: Rana muscosa; assembly: GCA_029206835.1. NCBI lineage: Eukaryota > Metazoa > Chordata > Amphibia > Anura > Ranidae > Rana > Rana muscosa. The sequence continues at coordinate 73,453,607 of CM055125.1, forward strand.
AACACGAGCATCATGCAAACTCCCAGGCTTTCCTACATTCACATTCCAGAATAGTCCCTTGCCATCCACTACTCCCTGGAGGATGATAGAATGCCAGCCTTTCCGGTTGAAATAGTCAGTGTGGTATTCTTGTGGTGCTATTATTGGTATGTGTGAGCCATCAATAGCACCAACACACTGTGGAAGGCCCCACCTGTTCTCAAAGTACTCAGCCATGTCTTTAAGCTTTTCCCTGTCCGGAAAATGCACAATTTCAGGAGCTAGCAATGTGCAGACAGCCTTACAGAAGTCCTGCACACACCGGCACACTGAAGATTTACTGACACCGAAAAGATGACCAATACTTCTATATTCACTGTTGGTAGCCAGCTTCCACAGTGCAATGGCAACTCTTTTCCTCACTGGCAAACTGGCTCTGAAGTTGGTGCTTTGCTTCTCCGTCGCTGGACGTAGCTTGGTACAAAGGTATGAGAAGGTTTCCTCAGACATTCTAAAATTCTGCACCCACTGTGTGTGTGTGAATCCCGGGACGGTCACATCCCACCACTCATTGGCACGGGGGAAAGCCCAAATGACTGGTCGGCGGCGCTGATTTGCCAAAAGCAGAAGCATCTAAAAAAAAAAAACACAGATGGTAACATATCACAAAAAAAAAAAAAAACATTATACCTATATAACATATGTGTCTGGTGGGTCATTGTGTGTGTGTGCATGTCAGGTAGGTGGGTCAGTGTGTATGTGTAAGTCAGGTAGGTGGGTCAGTGTGTGTATGTGTATGTCAGGTAGGTGGGTCAGTGTGTGTTTGCATGTCAGGTAGGTGGGTCAGTGTGTGTGTATGTCAGGTAGGTGGGTCAGTGTGTGTGTGTATTTAAGGTAGGTAGTGTGTATGTCAGGTAGGTCTGAGTTAAGTCGGTCAGTTGTGCTTACCCTATAGCGCTGCCGTCTTTGTCTTTGCCGCACAAAGGTGTACTTCTTCTCCCGGCTAAACATCCAAGCTAGCAAATTTCTTTTCTTGAATGCTGTGTTTCTCATTGCCGCTCGCAACCTTCTCTCATACAGTGCGGCATGTATTTGGACTACAAAGAACCAAAAGGCCAGTAGAGAAAACACAAGCTGCTGGATAACCTCCATTATTGTTTTTGTTGTGTAGCTGGCGCTGACTGACGCTGCGTCACGTTTCTCGTCGCACTAGTGTGACATCACGCAAGGCATTTTTTCTAAAATCTGTATGGCCCCTGGCGGTCCGACTTGCAGTGGAAACGCTCACGAGAATAGACCGGACCATTCTAACCGTTCCAAACCGTACCGACCCGAACCGTTCCGCTCAGTGGAAACGTAGCATCTGAGAATATAGGCAGGTGCCCTCTAACCAGAACAGGCTTAGTCCACCTGATTTGCTCCGCTGCTGGTGACTCGATCCGTGGCCTCTCTGCAACGTGTAGTCTCCCTTGGCAGCAGTAGATGTCAGCCGATGGACGACTCCGGTCTCTAGGAAGCGCAAGCTGGACACACAGAAAGAGATCACCCTCCTGGCTTGGTGATCCTCCGCAAGGTTGTAGGCCCAGGATTCAGGCCTAGTACCTTTGGCAGCAGGCCTCACACACACGTCCTGCAGGGAGGGGGTGAAGATCCCAAGAGACCAAACAAAGCTCCTCCCCTCCTTTAATTAACCTCTCCCACAAAGCTCTGCAGGGATGCAATGCATTTTGGGAGGACAACTGCATTGTGGGTACCATAGTCTATTACCTACTCATATCAATGGAGTCCCATTCTCCTGGTACCGTAAATTCCACAATGCATTGCTTCACAATGTTAAATGACAGTTTTATATTACATTACAAACCGCCACCCCGCTACACGCTCCCCCCACTTTAACTCTTTGGTTCCCAAAGACATCTAAAATCTTAGTTATGTAACACATCCTAGACTCTAAGCGGTTGCATAAAACTGACAGAGGAGCCTCCCACCAATTATCATATGATGGGGAGCTGTCCTGTCCACAGGCTACCTCAACTGGAGTAGCCTGATCAGTTGTGCCAGGGGGTGAGCTAGGGTTGTCTTCCACCAAACACGCAATGGAAGGACCAGGTACATTGGATGCTCTCCTAGCAGTGGAAAAGACCTCTTCAGAACATTCACCCATTTGATTATACGTCAGTCTCTTAGGAGGGTGAATGACTCTTTTCTACCTCTGTTTCTGAGGTGTTGGTACATCTGGGTCATTAAGCACCCCTGTTTCTCTGAATTCTTCTTCTGGTTCAGGCGTGCTTAACCCTCTTACTACAGAAGTGTCCAGCTCCGTTTCAGAAAACAAGGGAGTCTCTTCGGGATCCCTCAATGGTGAAGAATACAGATCATCCCATGCATCCTCAGTGGACACACTGCGTGGCATAAATTCAGGAGCCTCTGGACGAAGAACTTCACTACTGACTGCTTCAGGAGGTGATGATGAACCAACCATAGACTCTGGCTCTTGAGAGGGCCATAACCATTCAGATCCCATATCTTCCTCCTCAGAGTCTTCTCCTTCCAGATCTTGGTCTTCTGTATCAGTAAGAGTCGACTGAGACCTGGTAACTGGTCCAGATACTCTCGAGGATGCAGAGGGTTCCTGTGTCTCTGACATGGGAGGAAGGCGAACAGCTTCCGAAAGGGGCAACAGGTGGTTTCTATGCCAAGTCTTTACTGGGCCTACACTCCCCTCTGGCCTGATCTGGTATACCGGAAGATCTGGGAGTTTCTTGCAAACAACATACAGCTGGGGTCTCCAATGGTCAGATAATTTGTGTTTTCCTGGAATTCCTAAGTTCCTCAGGCGTACCTTATCACCTGGCTGTATCCGAACCTTGAGGTCAAAGTTTCTCTTATTCCTCTGGCCTCTTTGGTCAGAGGTGGCTTGGGCCTGCTCATAGGCCAACTTCAAACTCTTCCTTAGTCGATCCACATACCCCTTGTGGGATGTTGCTGAGGTGTGATCCGATGAAGTGCCAAAGGCCAAATCCACGGGTAGCCGAGCTTCTCTCCCAAACATCAGGCGATATGGGGAGTATCCAGTCATATCACTAGTAGTGCTGTTGTAAGCATGTATAGCAGCCACATGCTTGCTCCAGTATGACTTCTGTTCTGAGCTCAAAGTTCCCAGCATATCCAAAAGAGTCCGGTTGAAGCGCTCAGGTTGAGCATCCCCTTGTGGGTGGTATGGGGTTGTTCTGGTCTTTTGGATGCCCAGTAGATCTAACAACTTCCTTATCAATCTGCTCTCAAAGTCTCTTCCCTGGTCTGAGTGAAGGCATTGTGGTAGACCATAATGCACAAAGAATCTTTCTACTAACACTTTGGCTACTGTTGAGGCCTTCTGATCCTTAGTGGGGAAAGCCTGAGCATATCTAGTAAAGTGATCTGTCACCACCAGGACATTCCCCTTTCCAGTCAAATCGAGCTCTATTCAGAGGAAATCAATGCACACCAGATCCATGGGTCCTTGACTTTGTAGGTGGCCCATTGGGGCGGATTGACGTGACAAGGTTTTCCTCTGGATACATCGGGCACAAGAGCGGCAGTACCCCTCAACTTCAGCCCGCATGCAGGGCCAGTAGAATCTGTCTCTCACAAGATGTAAAGTTCTTTCGGGCCCCAAATGGCCATGATTGTCATGGAGGGCATTTAAGACCGCTTCCCTGTGCTTGGCGGGTAGAAACAGCTGCCATTTTCCTTCCAGATCACCAGAAGAGGGGCCCCTTTGGTAGACCACCCCTTGGCGTATCTGCAACTGGTCCCATTCCTTGTGCAGTAGCCGGGCGTCTCTTGGAGAGTCTCCTAGAAGTGACTCAGGGCATTGGTCCTCCAAAGCCCCCAGTAATATTTTCCCCAAAGGGTCTTCTAACTGATCCCTCAAGTCCTTCTTGGATAACTTGAGCAAAACCTCTTCTGCAACCTGGGTCACATTACAGTAGCATCTGGGTACTCCGACAGCGGAGACCCCAATTTCTTTGGCCCTTGATCCTCCCCTGGACTGGAGCTCTGTTCCTTGGTTCTTTGCTGGTGTCAGTGCTCTGTCTCTCTCGGTGCTGGTGTCAGTGCTCTGTCTCTTTCTCTCTTTGCTGGTGTCAGTGCTCTGTCTCTCTCTCTTTGCTGGTGTCAGTGCTCTGTCTCTCTAGGTGCTGGTGTCAGTGCTCTGTCTCTCTAGGTGCTGGTGTCAGTGCTCTGTCTCTCTAGGTGCTGGTGTCAGTGCTCTGTCTCTCTAGGTGCTGGTATCAGTGCTCTGTGCTCTTTAATTGGTTAAATGCTTCTTCACACTTGAAGGTCCACTGATCCTGTATTGACTCTCTGGATTTCCTAGGGCCCTGGGAAGGCTTTAATGGCCGGGCTGGCTCTACTTAATCCTCTTCTCCCTCATTCTTCAGAAGCTCATTTAAGGGTCTGGCTATCTTGGCAAACCCCTCCACGAACCTCCTGTGATAGGAGCAGAATCCCAGGAATGACCAAAGCTTGGTCACATTGGTAGGCCTTGGCCAGGAAGTGACAGCATCTAGCTTCTCCGGGTCTGTGGCTACTCCTTCCACCGATACAATGTGACCCAAGTAATGCACTGAGGACTGGTAAAACTGGCACTTCTCAGGGGAAAGTTTCAGGCCCTCTCCATGTAGCCTCTTCAGAACCTTCTCCAGCCTTTCTTCATGTTCCTCCAGAGTCTTCCCGAACAAGATGACATCATCCAAGTACACCAGCACTAGGGATGAGCTTCGTGTTCGAGTCGAACATACGTTCGACTCGAACATCGGCTGTTCGATCGTTCGATGAAGATCGAACGATTTGGGCCGTTCGCGCCAAATTCGAGTGACGCGAACGGCCCACAATGCACTACGCCATCGCAGTGTCATCCAGGCGCTGTGATTGGCCAAGCATGCACTGTGACCCCGCATGCTTGGCCAATCACAGCGCCGGCAGCGAGGAGAGCAATGATTGGCCACAGGCAGGATGCCTGTGGCCAATTATTGCTGAGGGTGTTTAGTACACGCCCCACACTATAAAAGGCCGCCAGCACGGCGGCCTAGTGTAGTGTGTTCCGGAGCAGGGAAAGAGCAGCATAGGCAGGGACAGTGACTTTTATTTCTTTCTTGCTTAACCTGGATTCCTTTAGTTTAGGGAAAGAGAAGGATAGGTAGGGAGAGTGTCAGTGTGTTTTGTGCTTGTGCTATATTGTGCTTAAAAAAAACATTTTTTCTAGGGACAGAAAACTGTAGGTAGGGAGAGTGTGTCAGTTTCTTTCACTGTCAAAGTCCTTGTTTCCAGGGACCTGGAAGGACAGTGAGTGAATTCTCCTTGTGCTAAATTGTGCTTAAAAAAAACATTTTTTCTAGGGACAGAAAACTGTAGGTAGGGAGAGTGTGTCAGTTTCTTTCACTGTCAAAGTCCTTGTTTCCAGGGACCTGGAAGGACAGTGAGTGAATTCTCCTTGTGCTAAATTGTGCTTAAAAAAAACATTTTTTCTAGGGACAGAAAACTGTAGGTAGGGAGAGTGTCAGTTTCTTTCACTGTCAAAGTCCTTGTTTCCAGGGACCTGGAAGGACAGTGAGTGAATTCTCCTTGTGCTAAATTGTGCTTAAAAAAAACATTTTTTCTAGGGACAGAAAACTGTAGGTAGGGAGAGTGTGTCAGTTTCTTTCACTGTCAAAGTCCTTGTTTCCAGGGACCTGGAAGGACAGTGAGTGAATTCTCCTTGTGCTAAATTGTGCTTAAAAAAAACATTTTTTCTAGGGACAGAAAACTGTAGGTAGGGAGAGTGTGTCAGTTTCTTTCACTGTCAAAGTCCTTGTTTCCAGGGACCTGGAAGGACAGTGAGTGAATTCTCCTTGTGCTAAATTGTGCTTAAAAAAAACATTTTTTCTAGGGACAGAAAACTGTAGGTAGGGAGAGTGTGTCAGTTTCTTTCACTGTCAAAGTCCTTGTTTCCAGGGACCTGGAAGGACAGTGAGTGAATTCTCCTTGTGCTAAATTGTGCTTAAAAAAAACATTTTTTCTAGGGACAGAAAACTGTAGGTAGGGAGAGTGTGTCAGTTTCTTTCACTGTCAAAGTCCTTGTTTCCAGGGACCTGGAAGGACAGTGAGTGAATTCTCCTTGTGCTAAATTGTGCTTAAAAAAAACATTTTTTCTAGGGACAGAAAACTGTAGGTAGGGAGAGTGTGTCAGTTTCTTTCACTGTCAAAGTCCTTGTTTCCAGGGACCTGGAAGGACAGTGAGTGAATTCTCCTTGTGCTAAATTGTGCTTAAAAAAAACATTTTTTCTAGGGACAGAAAACTGTAGGTAGGGAGAGTGTGTCAGTTTCTTTCACTGTCAAAGTCCTTGTTTCCAGGGACCTGGAAGGACAGTGAGTGAATTCTCCTTGTGCTAAATTGTGCTTAAAAAAAACTTTTTTTCTAGGGACAGAAAACTGTAGGTAGGGAGAGTGTGTCAGTTTCTTTCACTGTCAAAGTCCTTGTTTCCAGGGACCTGGAAGGACAGTGAGTGAATTCTCCTTGTGCTAAATTGTGCTTAAAAAAAACATTTTTTCTAGGGACAGAAAACTGTAGGTAGGGAGAGTGTGTCAGTTTCTTTCACTGTCAAAGTCCTTGTTTCCAGGGACCTGGAAGGACAGTGAGTGAATTCTCCTTGTGCTAAATTGTGCTTAAAAAAAACATTTTTTCTAGGGACAGAAAACTGTAGGTAGGGAGAGTGTGTCAGTTTCTTTCACTGTCAAAGTCCTTGTTTCCAGGGACCTGGAAGGACAGTGAGTGAATTCTCCTTGTGCTAAATTGTGCTTAAAAAAAAAAATTTTTCTAGGGACAGAAAACTGTAGGTAGGGAGAGTGTGTCAGTTTCTTTTACTGTCAAAGTCCTTGTTTCCAGGGACCTGGAAGGACAGTGAGTGAATTCTCCTTGTGCTAAATTGTGCTTAAAAAAAACATTTTTTCTAGGGACAGAAAACTGTAGGTAGGGAGAGTGTGTCAGTTTCTTTCACTGTCAAAGTCCTTGTTTCCAGGGACCTGGAAGGACAGTGAGTGAATTCTCCTTGTGCTAAATTGTGCTTAAAAAAAACATTTTTTCTAGGGACAGAAAACTGTAGGTAGGGAGAGTGTGTCAGTTTCTTTCACTGTCAAAGTCCTTGTTTCCAGGGACCTGGAAGGACAGTGAGTGAATTCTCCTTGTGCTAAATTGTGCTTAAAAAAAACATTTTTTCTAGGGACAGAAAACTGTAGGTAGGGAGAGTGTGTCAGTTTCTTTCACTGTCAAAGTCCTTGTTTCCAGGGACCTGGAAGGACAGTGAGTGAATTCTCCTTGTGCTAAATTGTGCTTAAAAAAACCATTTTTTCTAGGGACAGAAAACTGTAGGTAGGGAGAGTGTGTCAGTTTCTTTCACTGTCAAAGTCCTTGTTTCCAGGGACCTGGAAGGACAGTGAGTGAATTCTCCTTGTGCTAAATTGTGCTTAAAAAAAACATTTTTTCTAGGGACAGAAAACTGTAGGTAGGGAGAGTGTGTCAGTTTCTTTCACTGTCAAAGTCCTTGTTTCCAGGGACCTGGAAGGACAGTGAGTGAATTCTCCTTGTGCTAAATTGTGCTTAAAAAAAACATTTTTTCTAGGGACAGAAAACTGTAGGTAGGGAGAGTGTGTCAGTTTCTTTCACTGTCAAAGTCCTTGTTTCAAGGGACAGAGAAGGACACCTGAAGGTAGCCCTTATTGCTTTTTTCCCATCTCCCTGCAGGCCATCTATTAGAATGTCTGGAAGGCAAACAAGGAGAGGCAGACAGTCAGGAGGCAATAAAAGAGGGCAAGCAGGCTCTGTGTCTGGGGGCAACAGTGCTGGTCGTGGACGCGGTGCATTGTCATCAGCACATGGCCATGGGACACGCTTGTCCTTCTTTTCGGCAGCTGGACATGTTGAGCCACATCATGCCGAAGACTTGGTAGAGTGGATGACCAAGCCCTCCTCCTCCTCCTCATCCTCTCTCACCCAGGCTCAGGGTACTGGAAAAGCAGCTGCCAAAGCGTCCTCTTCCCTGGTATCAATGTCAGACTCATCATCAGTCACTCCTTCCCTAGACCCACCATGTCCTCCTCCTGAGGAGTCCCCCGAACTGTTTCAGCACAGTGTTGGGTACATGCTCCAGGAGGATGCCCAGCGTTTCGAAGGGTCTGATGATGAAACCCAGCTAGAGGAAGGCAGTAGCGTGAGAGCAGACAGAGGGGATGCTCAAGAAGGACACCAATCTGGCAGGCATGTTCCAGCAGCTGCAGCATACTGCCAGATTGGCTCCAGTGATGAGGAGGGAGGTGATGATGAGGTCACTGACTCCACGTGGGTGCCTAATAGGAGAGAGGAGGAGGAGGAGGATGAGGAGGAGGCACATCTCCAACGAGGCAGGATGCCCTTTGGTGGCCAGCGTAAGGGCAGTACACCGACGGAATCACACCGCAGAGCTCCGCCTGTGCAGGGCGCTGCCTCTGCCCGTCATTCAAAAAGTTCTTTGGTGTGGGCCTTTTTTGAGGCTAGTGCATCAGATCGCACAGCTGCTGTTTGCAACATATGTCTCAAGCGTATATCGCGTGGCCAAAACATCAGCCGCTTGGGTACCACATGCCTGACCAGACATATGTTGACCTGCCATGCAGCTCGTTGGCAAGCCTACCTGAAAGACCCACACCAAAGAACAAAGCGGACCTCTCCTTGCACCGCATCAGCTGGGATCTCCAACCCCACTATAACTTCAGTCCTCTCTGAAACATGCACTGAGAGGAATGAAGGTGTAGAATTAGGTGTGTCACAGCCAAGTACTTGCGGCCACTCTGCTAGCAGTACACCGACGTCTGATTCTAGCAGGCAAATTTCCCTGCCCCAGCTGCTGGACCGTCGAAAGAAGTTCACTCCCAGCCATCCACATGCCCAGCGGTTGAATGCTAGCTTGGCTAAATTGCTAGCGCTTCAACTGCTGCCTTTTCAGTTGGTAGACTCGGCCCCCTTCCGTGAGTTTGTGCAATGTGCGGTTCCTCAGTGGCAGGTTCCCAAACGCCACTTTTTCTCACGGAAGGCTATTCCGGCTCTCTACCGGCATGTGGAAGGCAATGTCTTGGCCTCGCTGGACAGGGCGGTCAGCGGTAAGGTGCATATTACCGCTGACTCATGGTCCAGCAGGCATGGACAGGGACGTTACCTTTCTTTCACGGCCCATTGGGTCACTCTTTTGGCAGCTGGGAAGGATGCAGGACAAGGTGCAGTAGTGTTGGAGGTTGTCCCACCGCCACGCCTCCAAAATGCTACTACTGGTTGTGACACACCTCTCTCCTCCACCCCCTCCTCTTCTTCTTCCTCCATGGCCTCTTCCTGTGGTTTGTCCTATGAACCAGCGGTGCTCCGTAGCCGTTCACGGGGCTACGCAAGTACGCAGGCAAAAAGATGCCATGCCGTGCTTGCGCTGGTGTGTTTGGGGGACAGAAGCCACACTGGGGCAGAGGTCCTGTCTGCTCTGCAGGGCCAGGCCGAGAGGTGGTTGACGCCACGCCAGCTTAAGCCAGGAATGGTGGTTTGCGACAATGGCACCAACCTCCTCTCCGCCCTCCGACAGGGACAACTGACCCATGTGCCCTGTGTGGCTCACGTCCTTAACCTGGTGGTGCAGCGGTTCTTGGGCAGGTACCCGGGCTTACAGGATGTCCTGAGGCAGGCCAGGAAAGTCTGTGTGCATTTCTGCAGATCTTATAATGCCAGTGCTCGCCTGGCTGAGCTGCAAAAGGAGTTGAACCTGCCCAAGAACCGCCTTATATGTGACATGCCCACCAGGTGGAACTCAACGTTGGCCATGCTGCAGCGGCTGCACACGCAGCAGAGGGCCATCAATGAGTACCTGTGCGACTACGGCACCAGGACAGGGTCAGGGGAGCTTGGTTTTTTTTCTCCACGCCAGTGGGGCATGATCAGGGATGCATGCACTGTCCTGGCACCATTTGAGGAGGCCACGAGGATGGTGAGCAGTGACAGTGCATGCATCAGTGACACTGTACCTCTTGTCCACCTGTTGGAGCACACGCTGCGTGGAATAATGGACAGGGCACTTGAGGCAGAACAGAGGCAGGAAGAGGAGGACTTCCTTGCCTCTCAAGGCCCCCTTTACCCAGACAGTGTTCCTTCTGTCCCACCCATCGCACAGGAAGAGGAGGAGGAGGAGGAGGAGGAGGAGGAGGATTGTGTCAGCATGGAGGTGGAGGCTGGCACTCAGCATCATCAGCAGCAGTCTTTTAGGGATGATTTACAGTCCCAAGAAACCAGTGGACTTGTACGTGGCTGGGAGGAGGTGGCTGCGGATCATGTCGTCCTTAGTGACCCAGAGGACTCCGGAGCGAATGCCTCAGCAAACCTACGCTGCATGGCCTCCCTGATCCTGCAAAGTCTGCGGAAGGATCCTCGTATTCTTCGGATCAAGGAGAGGGACCATTACTGGCTGGCCACTCTCCTTGATCCACGGTACAAGGGTAAGGTTGCGGACCTTATGTTACCGTCGCAGAGGGAGCAGAGGATGAGACAACTCCGGGAGGCCTTGCAGAAAGGTCTGTGCAACGCGTTCCCAGAGACTGGGAGGTTACAAACTCCTGGTCCTGGACAACGAGTTGCTGAGGCTTCGGCCAGTCAAAGAAGGAGCGGTGGGGAAGGTGGCCGTCTGACCGATGCGTTCAGACAATTCTTTAGTCCGCAGCCCCAAAGTATGATCGGTTCCAGCAACCATCGCCAGCGTCTGATAAACATGGTGCAGGAATATCTAGGGGCAAGGTCAGACTTGGACACCTTCCCCACCGAAAATCCTCTGGCTTACTGGGTCTTGAGGATGGATCACTGGCCAGAGCTTGCACAGTATGCAATTGAGCTACTGGCCTGTCCTGCATCCAGCGTTCTTTCGGAACGCACATTCAGTGCTGCTGGAGGATTTGTCACGGATCACAGGGTGCGCCTGTCCACCGACTCGGTTGATCGACTGACTTTCATCAAGATGAACCAGTCTTGGATCACCACCAGCTACCACACACCTGATGCTGATATAACAGACTAATTGATTTTAACATGTCACATCCCTTCAAGACTGATGCTGATGCTGAGTGCCTGTGCTGTTATGTTGACTGGCTATCCTCCTCCTCCGAGTCCTCAATGATACGATTGATGATGATAGCTTGGAAGATCATTTTTGTTTATGGGTGCCGCCACCAGTGGCTAAGGCCCAATTTTTCAGCCCCTGTTTTACAGGGGTGTGTAATTACAATTTTTTTAGCAATAATTTGCCATAGGGCTCATTGCTGTGCTCCAAGTACAGTATCTGTGAGGGGTTGGAGTGTTGTGGCACCAGTGCCTAAGGCCCAATTTTTCAGCCCCTGTTTAACAGGGGCGTGTCATTACAATTTTTGAAGCAATACTTTGCAACAGGGCTCATTGCTGTGCTCCAAGTACAGTATCTGTGAGGGGTTGTAGTGTTGTGCCACCAGTGCCTAAGGCCCAATTTTTCAGCCCCTGTTCAACAGGGGCATGCAATTACAATTCTTGATCTAATAATTCACAGCAGGGTCCATTGCTGCACCCACCAAGAGTAACTCTGAGGGCTTACAGTCTTGTGGCAACGCCACCACCACCACCACCACGAAAGGCCCAATTTTTCAGCCCCTGTTCAAAAGGGGCATGTAATTACAATTCTTGATCTAATAATTCACAGCAGGGCCCATTGCTGCACCCACCAAGAGTAACTGTCAGGGCTTACAGTGTTGTGGCACCAGCACCACCATCAAAGCCCCAATTTTTACTACCACTGTTCAACAATTATATGTAATTAAAATTCCTGATATAATAGTTGACAGCAGGGCGTTCCAGCACCAACCAAGAGTAACTGAGTGCTTACAGTGTTGTGCCAACACCAACAACTAAGGGGCCTATTTCTGCAGAGTATATACGGCAGGTCCCTACTTTCAAACATCCAACTTACAAACGACTCCTACTTGCAAACGAAAGAAGACAACAGGAAGTGAGAGGAAATCTACCCCTAGAAAGGAAAATTCTCTCCTGTAAGAATAAATATGGGAGAAAGGGGTCTCATCTGTACTGATGCTTTATCACCAATCCTTGTTTCAAGAAAAACACCACATTTCAAAAACAGTTGTCATTGGGACGGAAAGTGAGGTGAAATGTTCTGAACAGGGGCACAGACAGCAAAACAAATGTTACAGGGGTGATAACCCTTACCTATGTTTCCCAAAAAGTTTAAAAATAGATTTTTGGGCTGGAGCTACACTTCAACAATGTACCTGTTCAAAATTACAAACAGATTCTACATAAGAACAAACCTACAGTCCCTGTCTTGTATGCACCGCCTGTATACGGCTGTTCAGAGTATATAGGGCCTTTTTTATTTTATGTGCGGGGTTCCCCTTAATATCCATACAAGACCCAAAGGGGCTGGTAATGGGCTGGGGTAGGGGGGGGGGTCATGGGGTAGCTATGCCATTTTTCTTAAAGAATTTCATCCATATTACCGGGACCAGACATTACATTAAAGCCGCAAGCAGTTTTAAATGGCTTTTTTTTCCTTTAGAAGTGTCATTTTGTGCAGGGACAGTTCTAAACACGGGAAACACGTGGCACTTCACAGGCATACTTTAGACACCCCCCAGGTACGATATTTAAAGGAATATTTGACTTTTTTTTTTTCACTTTATGCATCATTAAAATGACTGCTCCCGAAAAACGACCGTTTTTAAAACTTCTTTTTGCATTGATACATGTCCCCTGGTGCAGAACCCGGGTTCCCAAACCCTATTTATGACAATAACATGCATAATAGTTGTTATAATTAGCACTTTAGAATTCGAACGTTCGCATCCATTGTATTTAATAGGGTTCTAATGTTCGTTCAAACTTTCGGTCCGTTCGCGGGTTCTGGTGCGAACCGAACCCGGGGGTGTTCGGCTCATCACTAACCAGCACCTCTATTAGGTTCATGTCTCCTACCGTCCTCTACATCAACCTTTGGAAAGTGGCAGGGCCTCCTGATAACTGCTGAGGCATCCGGTCGAACTCAAAGAATTCCAGGGGGGTGATGAAGGCTGTCTTTTCCTTGTCCTCCGGGTGCATGGGAATTTGGTATTAGCCACTCTTCAAATCCATCACGCTGAACCACTTGGCTCCAGACAGGCTCTGCAACGCATCATCTATGCGGGGGGTGGTATACTGATCTGGTATAGTTCTTCCATTCAATGTTCGGTAATCTATACACAGCCTCAGAAAGCCATTTTTCTTTCGGACCACCACTATGGGAGAAGCGTAGGGGTTTCGAGACTCCCAGATTATGCCTGTTCATTTCAACTCAGATAGTTGCTCACGTATGTCTTCCAGATCTCCTAAGGGAATTCGTTGCCCCCCCCCCCCCCCTGAACGGCTTATCCTCTTGCAAGCGAATCTTATGGGTGGCACTCTTCCCACATTCCACATCGAATTCGTCCTTCGAGAAGATCTTCTGCCATCGAGTCAGTTGGTCCCTAGCCCTCTTCCTCCAGGCCGATGGGACACTGGTGTCCTCTGCACAGAGCTTCTCCACTATGTCCCCCCCTTTAACCTTTTCCCGGTCTGAAGGGCACACCAGAGTGGCTTGGTTCACCTGGCCCAACAGCACATCCTGGCTGGCATTCTCACTGGAGTGGTGGTAGCGTTCCTGATGCTCACTGACACCTTCCCATGGTTCCTCTGTAAGGCCTTCAACGAGACCACTTCGGGAATCACTTCTATTCCCCTCTCCTTCTCCCTTGGGTCCGGTTAAAGGAGGACAAAGGGGCCTGGTTGTTCCCAGGTGAGCTTAACAGCAACTCTCAAGCAGGTCACCTCCCCTGGTTGTAACACTTTTCCCATTTTGTCCAGCTTCCAGATTTTCCCAACACCCTCTTCTGGGGCTTTCTGCTCCAGTACTAGGCGCTGGCAGACTTGCTGTAACAAAGGGTGGACTCTGGTTGTCCAAGAACCCCCGCTCTTCAACCAGGGGGGTTAACAGTCTTCTCACAAGATCTGTATTAGTCCCTATGATCAGTGAGCTCTTGTTGGCCCCAGGAGGTCGGGGGCAGACCACTGCCAAAGTGTCAAACGTCTCAGTTTCTCCCGCCACTGAAGGATCAAAGGTGAGTCTGATCGGGATATATCCGTCATAGGGGAAGCTCTGGGTGCCAATGCCCCATATCTGTCAGTCTTCCAGCTTCTTTAACGGTAGATGCCTAACATGCTTATTATAGAAGTCCCGGTATAGGAGAGTCACTTGAGCTCCGGTGTCACGGAGGGCCTTCGTGTAGATTTCCTCTACTTGGATGGAGATTATGGGAGAGGGTCCGACTAATTTGTCAGGTACCTTCCTGGGAGAGGCCTTCTTGTTGGGCTTAGTAACTTGCACTTTTATTTCTGTCCTCTTCCGGCTTCTCTTGGACTTCAACCCTGGTGAAGTCTGATGTGCATTGACTTCCCGCTCTCGGCATTTTTAAATTTTGGGTGGGAGCTGCCATATCGAAAAGGGGTGGCACCAGGGGCGTGCGGCAAAGGCCTGGGCTCCTGACATTGCCTCTTTTTTTTTTTGTTTGGAGTTAGCTGGTACTGATGGGCACCCGGTTGACTCCTTCACCGGGGCCCTCTGAAGTTCTCCCCAGGCTTGCGGGAAAGTGTAGCAAACTTCCTTGGGCTGGGACACAATTTTGCATGGTGTCCAGTTCCTCCGCAGTTATAGCAGACACCCTCACTCCTTGTGGTCTTAGGTGGGGAAGCTGGTATCTCTTGGGCCACCTTGGCTTCAGTTCCTCCTTCTTTCTTTAAGTCTGCAATACTGGTCATCATAGAGGATAGCATCCCCATCACCTGTGTCATCTGAGACTTCAAAGTGTCAACCTCCGAGTCCCTTTCTTGAACCATGGCTGACCTAACCCCAACACATGGGATGGAGTTGGGTGAAGTTCCTGATATCTGATCATCCAACAGGGCTTTTTCATTCCTCACTACATTAATGAGGTCGGAGTAGCTTAGAGACATAACATCCTTCGAGGTCTTCAAATGGTCGCTGTCTCTCTCTCTTTGCTGGTGTCAGCGCTCTGTCTCTCTCGGTGCTGGTGTCAGTGCTCTGTCTCTGTCTCTCTCGGTGCTGGTGTCAGTGCTCTGTCTCTCTCGGTGCTGGTGTCAGTGCTCTGTCTCTTTCTCTCTTTACTGGTGTCAGTGCTCTGTCTCTCTAGGTGCTGGTGTCAGTGCTCTGTCTCTCTCTCTTTGCTGGTGTCAGTGCTCTGTCTCTCTCTCTTTGCTGGTGTCAGTGCTCTGTCTCTCTCGGTGCTGGTGTCAGTGCTCTGTCTCTCTAGGTGATGGTGTCAGTGCTCTGTCTCTCTAGGTGCTGGTGTCAGTGCTCTGTCTCTCTCAGTGGTGGTGTCAGTGCTCTGTCTCTCTCGGTGCTGGTGTCAGTGCTCTGTCTCTCTCAGTGCTGGTGTCAGTGCTCTGTCTCTCTCGGTGCTGGTGTCAGTGCTCTGTCTCTTTCTCTCTTTGCTGGTGTCAGTGCTCTGTCTCTCTCTCTTTGCTGGTGTCAGTGCTCTGTCTCTCTAGGTGCTAGTGTCAGTGCTCTGTCTCTCTCTCTTTGCTGGTGTCAGTGCTCTGTCTCTCTAGGTGCTAGTGTCAGTGCTCTGTCTCTCTCTCTCTCTTTGCTGGTGTCAGCGCTCTGTCTATCTCTGTGCTGATGTCAGTGCTCTGCCTCTCTCGGTGCTGGTGTCAGTGCTCTGTCTCTCTCGGTGCTGGTGTCAGTGCTCTGTCTCTCTCGGTGCTGGTGTCAGTGCTCTGTCTCTCTCGGTGCTGGTGTCAGTGCTCTGTCTCTCTCGGTGCTGGTGTCAGTGCTCTGTCTCTATCAGTGCTGGGGTCAGTGCTCTGTCTCTCTCGGTGCTGGTGTCAGTGCTCTGTCTCTCTCGGTGCTGGTGTCAGTGCTCTGTCTCTCTCGGTGCTGGTGTCAGTGTTCTGTCTCTCTCGGTGCTGGTGTCAGTGTTCTGTCTCTCTTGGTGCTGGTGTCAGTGTTCTGTCTCTCTCGGTGCTGGTGTCAGTGTTCTGTCTCTCTCGGTGCTGCTGTCAGTGTTCTGTCTCTCTCGGTGCTGGTGTCAGTGTTCTGTCTCTCTCGGTGCTGGTGTCAGTGTTCTGTCTCTCTCTGTGCTGGTGTCAGTGCTCTGTCTCTCTCGGTGCTGGTGTCAGTGCTCTGTCTTTCTCTGTGCTGGTGTCAGTGCTCTGTCTCTCTCTGTGCTGTACTCACATAGAGCTTCTTGAACTCGGCCTCATAGAAGAGAAGGGGGTGTGCGAAATTTCACCACCTCTGAGGTCTCATCATCTCTGTTGTGCAGCAGTAGGTCCCCTCGGACTCCTTATAGTGGTAGAGCTCCTGGTGGGAGATAGCCGCAGAGAAGCCAATCATGAGCAGTGCCAGCGCAGAATGAAGAGCGCCTTGCCCACCATGGCTGAGGATCGGCACTGGACTGAGCTGGGACCTCCCGACCACCACAGTGGAGCCCTGGGTGGCTGGGGTCTGGGGATGAGGGTGGGGTGGAGTCAGGTCAGGGGGATCCGGGTTGTCAATCACAGGCCTGCACACTGGGACACTGGCAGAGGACTGAGCAGACCTGACTGTAAACCCCAGTCGCATGTACCCCCCAGTCACATTCGCACCCCCCACGTTGCATGCACACCTCCCTAGTCACATGCACACACACCCCCAGTCACATTCGCACCCCCGTCGCATGCCCACACCCCCCAGTCACATGCACACACCCCCCCTGGTGACATGCCCACCCACCCCCAGTCACATGCCCACACACCCCCAGTCACATGCCCACACCCCCCAGTCACATGCCCATACCCCCCCAGTCACATGCACATCCCCCCAGCCACATGCCCACACCCCCCAGTCACATGCCCACACCGCCCAGTCACTTGCACACACCCCCCCAGTCACATGCACACACCCCCCCAGTCACATGCACACACCTCCCCAGTCACATGCACACCCCCCTAGTGACCTGCACACCCCCCCAGTCACATGCACACACCCCAATCACATGTACACCCCCTGGTGTGATGCACACAACCCCAATCACATGTACACCCCCTGGTGACATGCCCACACCCCCCAGTCACATGCCCACACCCCCCCAGTCACATGCACACACCCCCCTAGTCACATGAACACACCCCCCCAGTCACATGCACACACCCCCCTAGTCACATGAACACACCCCCCTAGTGACATGCAAACACCCCCCCAATCACATGTACACCCCCCTGGTGACATGCACACCCCCTCCAGTCACATGCACACACCCCCAATCACATGTGCACCCCCCTGGTGACATGCATGTGTAGCGGGTATACACTTTTCTGTGTATTTAAAACTGACAGAGACACCAGTGATGTGCAGTTCCCTGCAGCCCCGCGGGTGGCGCTGTCGCCTGGGGCTGGGGTTGAACCATTGCTGTGTGCTGTGCTCCCTTTTTGTCCTCCCTCGGCAGCGGTATGGTGGGGAACCCGCCGTGCTTGCTGGGAGAGGGTATAAAGGGGCGGGCTATCTTTGTCACAGGGTCGAGTCCCAGGCACCTTCAGCCTGTGGGCGGTGGTTCGTGTCAGTCCTCTAGGCGGCCTAGGCCTAGAGGACGTTCGGAGGTCGTGTTCCATCTCAGGCACCTTTAGCCTGGGGTTAGGTACTCGGATGGAGGTCTGGAGCTCAGTGCCCAACACTGAGTTCCGCGAGGGAAGGAGATCCTAGGGGACCCTGGGAGAGGGTACCCGAATCCGGAGGGCGTAATGGACCGGTGGGGGACACTTGCTTGAAGACCCGGTGCAGCATATTGCCGGTGACAGGTGAGCCTTCCATCGGAGACCGCCTGGAAGGAAATCCCCCTTCGCTGGGAGACCGCAACCCACTTTCAGGAAGGAAAGTGGAGAGTTCATTGTGTCTGGGCCTACTCGCATCCACACCTCCTTGTCTGTTCTGTTCTCTAAGGAGTCCAACTGATTGTGTTCACTTTGCATTGAGAAGAATAAAGGAGTGTTGGTTGGACTTTAATGGTGTGGGGCTCGTTTTCTGGCAGACATTGTTCAAGGTAATTCTCTTTGGAGGTTCCAGGTGCAGAACACCGACCCGAAGGTAGAACAAGAACTTTGCTTACACCACACAAACATCTGTGGTGAAGGCTTGGCCTGGTGACCCTGCACTCTCTCCTCTAAGGTACCCCTAGACAAGAGACAGACGAGCTGGTGAGAAAGAGGGGAGAGTGGAGGCCGCTACACATACACACCACCCAATCTAGGGTGCCCATGTGTCCCAGATTGCCCGGGACTGTCCCTCAATTGACATGTCTGTCCCGGGTCCCGGGCACCTTCATTATGGGACAATACAATGTCCCGGAATGAAATAGAGGACACAGCCACCCCCTACTAACTAATAGCTACATTTCCAGAACTGGTTGCTAGGGCCAGCGCGGCCTGGCATCTTGGTCCCAGTGACAATTTACTCTCATATAGTGAGACCGGGAGCGAGGCCTGCGCCTAGTGCAGCACTGCTGTCCCCACCCACCTCGGCACCTCCTCCTTCCCCGGCACCCAGCGGCAAGCAGCAGGGACTGGTGTGATCTTCACTCTCTAGATAGTGAGTGACAGCAGCACTGCATCTGGTGGCAGGCTATGGGTGGCAAGCGGCACTGCATCTGGTGGCAAGTGGCCCATTCACCTGATAAAAAATCAGCCGCCAAATTCCCCATCAACCCCGAGACTACATTTCCCCCCGCCCCCCCATCTTTTTTTTGAGGAAGGTGAGAGAGGTGTCCCTGAATGGCAGTTTGGAAATATGGTCACCCTACCCCAATCACATGTACACCCCCCTGGTGACATGCACACCCCCCCCCCAGTCATATGCACACACACCCCCAGTCACATACACACTCCCAATTACATGTACACCCCCCCTGGTGACATGCACACACACCCCCAGTCACATGCACACACCCCCCCAATCACATGTACACCCCCTCTGGTGACATGCACACACACCCCCAGTCACATGTACCTCACACATAGAGGTTCTGTCCCTTTACAGCTCAGTCAGCCTATCCTCAGCTCAGCAGTCAGTCGGCTGCAGACAGACAGGCTACAGCGAGTGAACTGGAATTGGCTCCGCCCCACCACAGAAGCCCCGCCCTGCTTGAAGGAGGGTGGACTCGCGATCCTGCTGAGGTGCTAGCTGCACCCGGCCCTTTCACTGTTCACAAGATATGGCTCAAGGGACGGACAGGCAGGACAGCATTTGCTGGCGGGGCGGGGCGGTGAGGGGCGGGGCAGTTGTCGGTCTCTGTGTGTGTCTCTGCCGGCTGTTCCAATTGAGTTTTATTGACAGGAGTGGAGACTGGGCACTGATCTGATGGGGCGTGGTGTTACAGAGCAGAGAGGAGGAGGAGGACTGATTGTAAACTGAAGGGGGCGGGCACGAAGCTCCCCGGCGCTGACTGGACTAGGATAATAGGATTGATGCAGGAGGATAGCAGAGGCAGCTCTTTAGGCAAACTAGGTGGCGAGGCCTTTAAAAGTGGCGAGGCCTTAGGCAATCGCCTAATTTGCCTAATTGGAAAGCCGCCTCTGCCTGGAGCGGCGATTTTCCTTTACTGTCTATATTAGTTTACTATCCCATTAAAAAAAAAAAAAACCTTGATAAATAAAAAAAAAAAACTTAAAGTGATTATAAAGCTTTGTTTTTTTTTTTAATAACAAGCATGTCATATTTACCTCCACTGTGCAGTTCGTTTTGCACAGTGTTGACCCGATCATCCTCTTCTGGGGACCCTCGGTGGCGATATCAGCTCCTCCCCGCATCGTATAACCCCCTAGGAGACGCGCTCTCCTGGGGGGTTACCTTGCAGGCGCGCTCCATTTTCGTCCATAGACACAGAATGTAGGATATCAATCTATCTAATCAAGAGCTGAGAACCCCGGGCAGAGGAAAAGCGCATCTCCGCCGTGGGAATAACAGGGCGTCAGGTGAGTAAAACTGAGGGGGGGCTGGGGGGCCAGTCACTCTCAGAAGTTTTTTCACCTTAATGTATAGGATGCATTAAGGTGAAAAAACACAAGGGTTTACAACCCCTTTAAAGTGGTTGTAAACCCACATTTTTTTTTTTTTTTTCCCCCCACCTGTAAGAGAAAGGCATAATGAGCTAGTATGACTAGCATATTAGCTCATTATGTACCACTTACCTTAGATCGGGGCCCCCGAAGCCGTCCGCGTCCCTCCATCTAGCCGCATCCATCGCTGCGGCAATAGCCGGAAGGTTACTTCCGGGTATCGCCGCTGCAGCCAATCACAGCGCCGCTCCGGCGCTGTGATTGGCCGGAGCGGCGGTGACGTCACTCTGCGCATGCGCGCAAGAGCCGTCACAATCGGCTACGCCCAGCTATTGCTGGGAAGTAGCCGATTTTGTGAATGGGATTAACCCCATGAATGCGCCGTTCTCTACGGCGCGCATGCGCCGTAGACACGGAGCAATGTCATTTTTACTAAATATCTCCTAAACCGTGTAGGTTTAGGAGATATTTCTTGCACCTACAGGTAAGCCTTAATCTAGGCTTACCTGTAGGTGCAAGTTGAAAAAGTGGGTTTACAACCACTTTAAGTGAAACAGTAGCAGTTCAAAGCATATAAGCTAGTAATGCAAACTTCAAAAATACACTCAAGAGAGACTAGAGTTTGGCAAACGGTTTGGGCCAAGCAAAAGTTCGGCCCAAACATCACCTTGTTCGCCCATTTGGCGAATACCCAAATTTGCATGGCGCTCCACAAGCACCGAGCGCCCCAAAATACACTGCGCACTTCACAGTGCACTCTAGGGCCCTAATTGGAGGAAGCTTTGCCAATTAGGGCACAGAGCACTATCAGAGCCCTGATTGGACAAAGTGACGATCAGCTCAGTGCTCAAAGTCCCACCCCACACTATAAAAGGTTCATTCCTATAGGAAGCTTTTGCAGTGTTTTTTTTGGAGTGGAGATAGAGCAGGGCTCAGGTTGGCAACTAGCGAGTTAGTGTGTTCACTTATTGTGACTGCATACCTCCCAACCAGCACGGATTCTGCGGGTTTTTCCCGCAGTGACACAACTTTCCAGCGGTCCCGCGATACCATCTGTATTCCCGCAAATCCACAGCAGGACACAGGAGGCAGAGGAAGGAGGAGGAGGTAAGATCTGACGGACGTCCCTGTGTAGTGTGTAGTGAAGTCCGACCCCCCCTCTCATTAACAAATGAGCTATTTAAAAAAAAAAACATCCGTCCCGCAGCAGCCCCCCGCAGCCCCCCCCCCCCCAACAACTTTAATGATAGGGAAAAAAATCTGAATGAATGTCCCGCAGAGGACATTTGAAAAGTTGAGAGGTATGTGACTGTGAGTGTAGAGTGTAGGTATAGTGTGTCAGTATAGTGTGAGTATAGTATAGTGTATAGTATAGTGTGTCAGTATACTGTAGTGTGAGTATAGGGTAGTGTCAATGTAGTGTGTTAGTGTAGTTCAGTTTTTAACACAGTATTACATAACATTTAGTGCTGTACACCTTTTTTTTTTTTTTTGGTTGCTGCATGTTTTGTTTTTTTTGGTCCCCAGCCTCCCCCTTTTTTTTCTATTGTCAACCACAGTTTTTCTGACTGCGATTTTGCATTTTTTTAAAAGTTTTTACATTTCTGTTAATGTTAGCAGTGGCATAGCGTGAGTTGTCAGCACCTGGGGCAGGGCAAGAGATTTGCGCCCCCTAACCCGCGGATTTTTAGCACTCTGAGTCCCTTCTGCTAGTACAGTAGTACTGACCAACCTGATTCCTACACCGACCTACCTGACCACTATACTAACCTACCTGATTCCTATACTGACCTGCCTGCTTCCTACGCTGACCACTAAACTGACCTATCTGATTGCTATACTGACCAGTACACTGACCTACCTGATTCCTATACTGACCACTACACTGACCTACATGATTCCTATACTGACCACTACACTGATCCACCTGATTCCTACACTGTCCACTACACACATTATTATTGCTCACTGATTGGTTGCTAGACGATATTGCACATAATTACCACTTACCCATTGTTGGCTAGAGGTTACTGCACATCATTACTACAAACTGATTGGTTGCTAAGGGTTACTGCGAGTTACTATTGCTCACTGATTGCCAACTAGAGATTACAGCAGATCATTACTGTTCACTGATTGGTTGCTGAAGGTTACTGCACATCATTACCACTCACTGGTTGCTAGAGGTTACTGCATATTATTAATGCTCCCTAATTGGTTGCTAGACCTTGCAGCACATCATTACGGCTCACTGATTTGTTGCTTAAGGTTACAGCACATCATCTCACTGCCTGCACACCACAGACTGCAGAAGTGATGGGACCCACCAATAGACAGAAAAGAAGAAATAGAACAAATTATTAGTGTAGCACCCCCCTATTCTCTTAGGGGAAAGGAGAGGCACCCATGCCACAAGCCCGTGTCCTCTAGTTTAGAGGTCAGGCAGTGCATATGTACCTGGGTCCCGCAGCGAGTTACCTCCTTCCACTGGTTTTCATCTCCAGGGTGTAGAGACTAGGGATGAGCTCGGTGTTCGAATCGAACATACGTTCAAATCGAACATCGGCTGTTCGATCGTTCGACGAAGATCAAACTATTTGGGCCGTTCGCGACAAATTCGAGTGACGCGAACGGCCCACAATACACTGCGCCATCGCAGTGCAATCCCGGCGCTGTGATTGGCCAAGCATGCACTGTGACCCCGCATGCTTGGCCAATCACAGCGCCGGCAGCTAGGAGAGCCATAATTGGCCACAGGCAGGTTGCCTGTGGCCAATTATAGCTCAGGGGGTTTAGCACACGCCCCACACTATAAAAGGCCGCCAGCACGGCGGCCTTGTGTAGTGTGTTCCGGCCCAGGGAAAGAAAAGGATAGGCAGGGACAGTGTCATTGTGCTATTCTTTGTGCTATTCTTGTGTGTAGGGAAAGAGAAGGATAGGCAGGGAGAGTGTCAGTGTCATATTCTTTGCTAAACCTTGTGTGCAGGGAGAGAGAAGGATAGGCAGGGGACAGTGTCAGTGTCAAATTCTTTGCTAAACCTTGTGTGCAGGGAGAGAGAAGGATAGGCAGGGAGAGTGTCAGTGTCATATTCTTTGCTAAACCTTGTGTGCATGGAGAGAGAAGGATAGGCAGGGAGAGTGTCAGTGTCATATTCTTTGCTAAACCTTGTGTGCAGGGGAGAGAAGGATAGGCAGGGAGAGTGTCAGTGTCATATTCTTTGCTAAACCTTGTGTGCAGGGAGAGAGAAGGATAGGCAGGGGACAGTGTCAGTGTCATATTCTTTGCTAAACCTTGTGTGCAGGGAGAGAGAAGGATAGGCAGGGAGAGTGTCAGTGTCATATTCTTTGCTAAACCTTGTGTGCAGGGAGAGAGAATGATAGGCAGGGGACAGTGTCAGTGTCATATTCTTTGCTAAATCTTGTGTGCAGGAAGAGAGAAGGATAAGCAGGGGACAGTGTCAGTGTCATATTCTTTGCTAAACCTTGTGTGCAGGGAGAGAGAAGGATAGGCAGGGAGAGTGTCAGTGTCATATTCTTTGCTAAACCTTGTGTGCAGGGAGAGAGAAGGATAGGCAGGGGACAGTGTCAGTGTCATATTCTTTGCTAAACCTTGTGTGCAGGGAGAGAGAAGGATAGGCAGGGGACAGTGTCAGTGTCATATTCTTTGCTAAACCTTGTGTGCAGGGAGAGAGAAGGATAGGCAGGGAGAGTGTCAGTATCATATTCTTTGCTAAACCTTGTGTGCAGGGAGAGAGAAGGATAGGCAGGGAGAGTGTCAGTGTCATATTCTTTGATAAACCTTGTGTGCAGGAAGAGAGAAGGATAGGCAGGGGACAGTGTCAGTGTCATTGTTGCTAAGCCTCCTGCACAGTATACACCTGAAGCTAGCCCGTATTGCTGTGTTTTCCTGGTGTGTTACACTAACAGGCATTTGCAGCACTTACAGCGGGCGGAGTGTGCTTCCTGCTAAATATACACCTGAAGCTAGCTCGTATTGCTGTGTTTTCCTGTTGTGTTACACTAACAGGCATTTGCAGCACTTACAGCTGGCGGAGTGTGCCTCCTGCACATTATACACCTGAAGCTAGCCCGTATTGCTGTGTTTTCCTGTTGTGTTACACTAACAGGCATTTGCAGCACTTACAGCAGGCGGAGTGTGCTTCCTGCTAAATATACACCTGAAGCTAGCCCGAATTGCTGTGTTTTCCTGGTGTGTTACACTAACAAGCATTTGCAGCACTTACAGCGGGTGGAGTGTGCCTCCTGCACATTATACACCTGAAGCTAGCCCTTATTGCTGGAGCTTTTTTTCTTTCGTGTTACACTAACAGGCATTTGCAGCACTTACAGCGGGCGGAGTGTGCTTCCTGCAAAATAAACACCTGAAGCTAGCACTTATTGCTGTTTTTTCCTGTTGTGTAACACCGGCAGTCATCTGCAGCACTTACAGCGGGCGTAGTGTGCTTCCTGCTAAATATACACCTGAAGCTACCCCTTATTGCTGGTTTTCCCATCTCCCTGCAGGCCATTAGAATGTCTGGAAGGCAAACAAGGAGAGGCAGACAGTCAGGAGACAATAAAAGAGGGCAAGCAGGCTCTGTGTCTAGAGACAACAGTGCTGGTCGTGGACGCGGTGCATCGTCATCAGCACGTGGCCATGGGACACACTTGTCCTTATTTTCGGCAGCTGGACGTGTTGAGCCGCATCATGCCGAATACTTGGTAGAGTGGATGACCAAGCCCTCCTCATCCTCTCTCACCCAGGCTCAGGGTACTGGCAAAGCAGCTGCCAAAGCGTCCTCTTCCCTGGTATCAATGTCATCATCAGTCACTCCTTCCCTAGACCCACCATGTCCTCCTGAGGAGTCCCCCGAACTGTTTTAACACAGTGTTGGGTACATGCTCCAGGAGGATGCCCAGGGTTTCGAAGGGTCTGATGATGATACCCAGCTAGAGGAAGGCAGTAGCGTGAGAGCAGAGAGAGGGGATGCTCAAGAAGGACACCAATCTGGCAGTCATGTTCCAGCAGCTGCAGCATACTGCCAGATTTGCTCCAGTGATGAGGAGGGAGGGGATGATGAGGTCACTGACTCCACGTGGGTGCCTAATAGGAGAGAGGAGGAGGAGGAGAATGAGGAGGAGGCACATCTCCAACGAGGCAGGATTCCCTCGGGGGGGCCAGCGTAAGGGCAGCACACCGACTGAATCACACCGCAGAGCTCCGCCTGTGCAGGGCGCTGCCTCTGCCCGTTATTCAAAAAGTTCTTTGGTGTGGGCCTTTTTTGAGTCGAGTGCATCAGATCGCACAGCTGCTGTTTGCAACATATGTCTCAAGCGTATATCGCGTGGCCAAAACATCAGCTGCTTGGGCACCACATGCTTGACCAGACATATGTTGACCTGCCATGCAGCTCGTTGGCAAGCCTACCTTAAAGACCCACACCAAAGAACAAAGCGGACCTCTCCTTGCACCGCATCAGCTGGGATCTCCAATCCCACTATACCTTCAGTCCTCTCTGAAACCTGCACTGAGAGGAATGAAGGTGTAGAATTAGGTGTGTTACAGCCAAGTACTTGCGGGCACTCTGCTAGCAGTACACCGACGTCCGATTCTAGCAGGCAAATTTCCCTGCCCCAGCTGCTGGACCGTCGAAAGAAGTTCACTCCCAGCTATCCACATGCCCAGCGGTTGAATGCTAGCTTGGCTAAATTGCTAGCGCTTCAACTGCTGCCTTTTCAGTTGGTAGACTTGGCCCCCTTCCGTGAGTTTGTGCAATGTGCGGTTCCTCAGTGGCAGGTTCTCAAACGCCACTTTTTCTCACGGAAGGCGATTCCGGCTCTCTACCGGCATGTGGAAGGCAATGTCTTGGCCTCGCTGGACAGGGCGGTCAGCGGTAAGGTGCATATTACCGCTGACTCATGGTCCAGCAGGCATGGACAGGGACGTTGCCTTTCTTTCACGGCCCATTGGGTCACTCTTTTGGCAGCTGGGAAGGATGCAGGACAAGGTGCAGTAGTGTTGGAGATTGTTCCGCCGCCACGCCTCCAAAATGCTACTACTGGTTGTGACACACCTCTCTCCTCCACCCCCTCCTCTTCTTCTTCCTCCATGGCCTCTTCCTGTGCTTTGTCCTCGGAACCAGCGGTGCTCCGTAGGCGTTCAAGGGGCTACGCAAGTACGCAGGCAAAAAGATGCCATGCCGTGCTTGCGCTGGTGTGTTTGGGGGACAGGAGCCACACTGGGGCAGAGGTTCTGTCTGCTCTGCAGGGGCAGGCCGAGAGGTGGTTGACGCCACGCCAGCTTAAGCCAGGAATGGTGGTTTGCGACAATGGCACCAACCTCCTCTCTGCCCTCCGACAGGGACAACTGACCCATGTGCCCTGTGTGGCTCACGTCCTTAACCTGGTGGTGCAGCAGTTCTTGGGCAGGTACCCGGGCTTACAGGATGTCCTGAGGCAGGCCAGGAAAGTCTGTGTGCATTTCCACAGATCTTATAATGCCAGTGCTCGCCTGGCTGAGCTGCAAAAGGAGTTGAACCTGCCCAAGAACCGCCTTATATGTGACATGCCCACCAGATGGAACTCAGCGTTGGCCATGCTGCAGCGGCTGCACACGCAGCAGAGGGCCATCAATGAGTACCTGTGCGACTACGGCACCAGGACAGGGTCAGGGGAGCTCGGGTTTTTTTCACCACGCCAGTGGGGCATGATCAGGGATGCATGCACTGTCCTGGCACCATTTGAGGAGGCCACGAGGATGGTGAGCAGTGACAGTGCATGCATCAGTGACACTGTACCTCTTGTCCACCTGTTGGAACATACGCTGCGTGGAATAATGGACAGGGCACTTAAGGCAGAACAGAGGCAGGAAGAGGAGGACTTCCTTGCCTCTCAAGGCCCCCTTTACCCAGACAGTGTTCCTTCTGTCCCACCCATCGCACAGGAAGAGGAGGAGGAGGAGGATTGTGTCAGCATTGAGGTGGAGCCTGGCACTCAGCATCATCAGCAGCAGTCTTTTAGGGATGATTTACAGTCCCAAGAAACCCGTGGACTTGTACGTGGCTGGGAGGAGGTGGCTGCGGATCATGTCGTCCTTAGTGACCCAGAGGACTCCGGACCGAATGCCTCAGCTAACCTACGCTGCATGGCCTCCCTGATCCTGCAAAGTCTGCGGAAGGATCCTCGTATTCTTCGGATCAAGGAGAGGGACCTGTCATGGATATGCAGTAGTGTTTGTCTGCCATCTTACCTTCCTCCTCATGTGTTCATCTAGAGACCAGACCTCCTTCACCTGGCTTCCTTTATAATCTCCTCCCAGCCTGACTCCACCCCAGGCCCTATCACTGAACACTATATTAACCTGTGCACTGCAAGCCTGCTTGGCTGATCAACGTGTTTGTTAGGCATTGTGTGTTTGGGTTCCTGCCTGCCGTGTGCTACGTCTGTCTCTCTGTTACGTTATTGGCTTGTCCCCGACCATCCCTGTCTGCTCGTGACCCTTGACCTTCGGCTCGTTCTTCGTTATCCTTGTCTGCTTGTGGCCCCTGACCTTCGGCTTGTTATTCGGTTCTCTCTATCGTGTGCTGCTGCTTCCCCTTATCCTACGGGGCGTGAGCTAGGAAACTCCAGGGGCCGCGACCTGGTCCCAGCCTGCAGCGTAACATCCTCACCACTAGAGGCCCTGGAGAAGACCAGCTGGGTCTTAGACTCCGCGCCCTGGGGAATCTTGGCTCTCGCTTCCGTTGGGATCCCGGTTGTGCTCCTCTGGTCCCGCTTTCCACAACCACCCAGTTTCCTATCCACAGAAGCCAGCCATAGGGTTCACTACCTCGCGGTGCACTCCTGTCCCCCTACGGTGTGCATCTGTCACCTGGCCACAGGTGACCCTGACAGTTTGATCAGCCATGAACCCGGCTGACATCCCGCTTCCCGCGGATGATCCATTGCAGGACATAGTTCGCAGACTTGAGACCCAGGAATCAAATCAGACCCAGGTGATGCGATTCCTCCAGGATCTGGCTTCTCGATTCGAGCAGCTTCAGGTCTCCTTGGGAACCCCGAATCCGCAACCCCAAGTACAACCAGCGGCTGTACCTATCGCACCAGTCGCAGCCTCACACTCACTAAGATTGCCAGCTCCGTTCCGTTTCTCTGGGGACTCCAAGGCCTGCAGGGGGTTTCTCAGCCAATGCACTATTCATTTTGAGCTTCAGCCTCAAAGCTTCCTGTCTGACCGGGCTAAGGTAGCCTATATCATTTCCCTCCTCTCCGGTGAAGCTTTGGCCTGGGCTGCCCCCCTGTGGGAGAGGAACGATCCGGTGGTTTCCAGTCTGTCCGAATTCTTGAAACTTTTTCGGAATATCTTTGAAGAACCGGCTCGTGTCTCTTCAGCGGCCAGCGCCCTTCTACGTCTCCGCCAAGAGTCTGCTTCAGTGGGACAGTACGCCCTTAATTTCCGCATACTGTCGGCTGAGTTGAGCTGGAACAATGAGGCCTTAGTCGCAACCTTTTTGCATGGCCTTTCTGATAGAGTGAAGGATGAATTAGCAGGAAGAACCATCCCCACTGATCTGGCCGGCGTTATCTCCTTGTGTAACCAGATCGATATTCGCTTTCAGGAGAGGACCTTAGAAAAGCAACGCCAGCACTCCTTGGTTCTTATTCAGCCTGAGCTCCCCTCTCTTCGACCCGTAGAGCATCTCCTACCAGCTGAGGAACCCATGCAGCTGGGTCGGACCAGGCTATCCCCCGAGGAACGTGCTAGGCGCAGAACTCTTGGTCTGTGTCTCTACTGTGGGGGCAAAGGTCATTTTCGTGACACTTGCTCTCTTTGTCCAGAAAAACGTTTGGGTCCACTTCATCTGGAAAGTGGAGTATTGGACCCAGAAATATCACCTTCCCCTTCTCGTCTTCTGCTTTCTGTGTTCCTTCATGTTGGTGCTTCTTCTCATTCGGTCTCAGCATATCTGGATTCCGGAGCCGCTGGTAATTTCATGGACTGGGAAATCGCATCGTCCATGAGACTTACTCTTTTGCCCCTCACCACGCCATTGGTGGTCTTGGCGATTGATGGTACTGTTCTCCCAGGGGGACCTATCCGCTTCCAGACCCTCCCTGTTAAGATGTCGGTGGGTACACTCCACCAGGAGTGGATATCCTTCCTTATCTTACCCAAGGCCTCAACGCCTATAATTTTGGGTCTCCCATGGTTACAGCTCCATTCTCCTCATGTGGACTGGACTACTGGACAGATCCTGGCTTGGGGTCCCTCCTGTTCCTCGTCCTGCCTACCCAAGGTTGCCCCCTGTGAATCTGAGCCGGTCATTCATTCCAGGTTGCATAACCATTTACATTTCTCTGTCCCTAACCACCCTTGGACGCACAGCCAGGCTAGCTTGTCTACAAGTCCTGCAGTCGCTACGTCTTGCGATGCGATTCAGGTAGTCGCTACACCTGACTCAGCTATTCACTCTGCCTCTGTACTAGTTATGCCAGTCCAGCCCAAGCCCAGTGAGCCTCTCACTTTTTCTTGTTCGGGACATTCTGCTTGTCCTTCAGCTATTCAGCTTGACTCCGGCGACATGTCACCTTCTAACCAACCTGACTTCAGGGTTCCACTGACATCTGCCCAGTCTGATGGTCCTGTGCAAGATGACCAGTTCCCCTTTAAGGGTCTAGGGGACCCTCCTCAGATTCCTGTTGATCGTCTCATGCCCTTGTTTATTCCTAGAGAGCCTTTGGTCCTCAATAGATCTTCTTGTCATCTCCCTACCTCGTTTTCAGTCTCTGAGGATAATCTTAAGTACGAGGTTAGACAAGTTCTGGATTCTCGGCTCTGCAGAGGCATTCTTCAGTACCTTGTGCATTGGAGAGGTTTTGGTCCTGAGGAGGCGTCTTGGATCGCTGCATCTGATGTCGCTGCACCTCATCTGTTGAGAAGGTTTCATCAGAGATTTCCCTTTAAGCCTGGGTCCAGGCGGGGGAGGGCCCATAAGAGGGAGGGTACTGTCATGGATATGCAGTAGTGTTTGTCTGCCATCTTACCTTCCTCCTCATGTGTTCATCTAGAGACCAGACCTCCTTCACCTGGCTTCCTTTATAATCTCCTCCCAGCCTGACTCCACCCCAGGCCCTATCACTGAACACTATATTAACCTGTGCACTGCAAGCCTGCTTGGCTGATCAACGTGTTTGTTAGGCATTGTGTGTTTGGGTTCCTGCCTGCCGTGTGCTACGTCTGTCTCTCTGTTACGTTATTGGCTTGTCCCCGACCATCCCTGTCTGCTCGTGACCCTTGACCTTCGGCTCGTTCTTCGTTATCCTTGTCTGCTTGTGGCCCCTGACCTTCGGCTTGTTATTCGGTTCTCTCTATCGTGTGCTGCTGCTTCCCCTTATCCTACGGGGCGTGAGCTAGGAAACTCCAGGGGCCGCGACCTGGTCCCAGCCTGCAGCGTAACATCCTCACCACTAGAGGCCCTGGAGAAGACCAGCTGGGTCTTAGACTCCGCGCCCTGGGGAATCTTGGCTCTCGCTTCCGTTGGGATCCCGGTTGTGCTCCTCTGGTCCCGCTTTCCACAACCACCCAGTTTCCTATCCACAGAAGCCAGCCATAGGGTTCACTACCTCGCGGTGCACTCCTGTCCCCCTACGGTGTGCATCTGTCACCTGGCCACAGGTGACCCTGACAGGACCATTACTGGCTGGCCACTCTCCTTGATCCACGGTACAAGGGTAAGGTTGCGGACCTTATCTTACCGTCGCAGAGGGAGCAGAGGATGAGACAACTCGGAGGCCTTGCAGAAAGGTCTGTGCAACGCGTTCCCAGAGACTGGGAGGTTACAAACTCCTTGTCCTGGACAATGAGTTGCTGAGGCTTCGGTCAGTCAAAGAAGGAGCGGTGGGGAAGGTGGCCGTCTGACCGATGCGTTCAGACAATTCTTTAGTCCGCAGCCCCAAGGTATGATCGGTTCCAGCAACCATCGCCAGCGTCTGATATACATGGTGCAGGAATACCTAGGGGCAAGGTCAGACTTGGACACCTTCCCCACCGAAAATCCTCTGGCTTACTGGGTCTTGAGGATGGATCACTGGCCAGAGCTTGCACAGTATGCAATTGAGCTACTGGCCTGTCCTGCATCCAGCGTTCTTTCAGAACGCGCATTCAGTGCTGCTGGAGGATTTGTCACGGATGACAGGGTGCGCCTGTCCACCGACTCGGTTGATCGACTGACCTTCATAAAGATGAACCAGTCTTCGATCACCACCAGCTACCAAACACCTGAAGCTGATATAACAGACTAATTTATTTTCAAATGTCACATCCCTTCAAGACTGATGCTGATGCTGAGTGACTGTCCTGTTATGTTGACTGACTATCCTCCTCCTCCTCAATGATCCGATTGATGATGATAGCTTGGAAGAACATTTTTGTTTCTGGGTGCCGCCACCAGTGGCTAAGGCCCAATTTTTCAGCCCCTGTTTAACAGGGGCATGTATATACATTTTTTTATGCAATGCTTTGCAGCAGGGCTCATTCCTGCACTCCAACTAGAGTATCTGGGAGAGGTTGCAGTTTCGTGGCACCAGTGCCTAAGGCCCAATTTTTCAGCCCCTGTTTAACAGGGGCGTGTAATTACAATTTTTGATACAATACTTTGCAACAGGGCTCATTGCTGTGCTCCAAGTACAGTATCTGTGAGGGGTTGCAGTGTTGTGGCACCAGTGCCTAAGGCCCAATTTTTCTGCCCCTGTTTAACAGGGGCATGTAATTACAATTCTTGATCTAATAATTCACAGCAGGGCCCATTCCTGCACACACCAAGAGTAACTGTGAGGCCTTACAGTGTTGTGTCAACACCACCACCACCACCACCAAAGGCCCAATTTTTCAGCCCCTGTTCAACAGGGGCATGCAATTACAATTCTTGATCTAATAATTCACAGCAGGGCCCATTCATGCGCCCACCAGGAGTAACTGTGAGGGCTTACAGTGTTGTGGCAACACCAACATGTAAGGGGCAAATTTCAGCAGAGTATATACAGCAGGCCCCTACTTTCCAACATCCAACTTACAAACGACTCCTACTTGCAAACGAAAGGAGACAACAGGAAGTGAGAGGAAATCTACCCCTAGGAAGGGAAATTCTCTCCTGTAAGAGTTAATATGGGAAAAGGGTGTCTCCTCTCTACTGATGCTTTATCACCAATCCTTGTTTCAATAAAAACCCCACTTTTCAAAAACATTTGTCATTGGGACGGAAAGTGAGGTGAAATGTTCTGAACAGGGGCACAGACAGCAAAACAAATGTTACAGGGGTGATAACCCTTCCCTATGTTTTCCAAAAAGCTTAAAAATAGATTTTTTGGCTGGAGCTACACTTAAACAATGTACCTGTTCAAAATTACAAACAGATTCTACATAAGAACAAACCTACAGTCCCTGTCTTGTATGCACCGCCTGTATACGGCTGTTCAGAGTATAAAGGGCCTTTTTTATTTTGTGTGTGGGGTTCCCCTTAATATCCATACAAGACACAAAGGGGCTGGTAATGGGCTGGGGTGGGGGGGTGATGGGGTAGCTATGCCATTTTTCTCAAAGATTTTCATCCATATTACGGGGACCAGACATTACATTAAAGCCGCAAGCAGTTTTAAATGACTTTTTTTTCCTTTAGAAATGTCATTTTGTGCAGGGACAGTTCTAAACACGGGAAACACGTGGCACTTCACAGGCATACTTTAGACACCCCCCAGGTATGATATTTAAAGGAATATTTTACTCTTTTTTTTTTCACTTTATGCATCATTAAAATGACTGCTCCCGAAAAACGGCCGTTTTTAAAACTTCTTTTTGCATTGATACATGTCCCCTGGTGCAGAACCCGGGTTCCCAAACCCTTTTTAGGACAATAACGTGCATATTAGTCGTTATAATTAGCACTTTAGATTTCGAACGTTCGCATCCATTGTATTTAATAGGGTTCTAACGTTCGTGCGAACTTTCGGTCCGTTCGCGGGTTCTGGTGCGAACCGAACCCGGGGGTGTTCGGCTCATCCCTAGTAGAGACGAGTCTGTACTTTTACCTGTTCAATAAAGTCAATGTCCTTAAACACTTAAACTCCAACGTTGAGTTTATTTTGTATCTTTGCTTGATAGGTAAGAGAGAGTAGATGAGAGAGATAATAGTTGAACTAAAAGCTGATTCAGGCACAGAACTCCCAGATTTATCACCACATAGCCCCGAGTGGGTATAGCTCATCCAGACAGTCCCTCAATGGTCCTAGCAGCCTATGTGAAGCTTGAACAAACAATTTAAATCCTCCAAGGACAAGTTCAGTATGTCCTCGAAGAGCAGCAGCACTCCGCAGGGTCAGTTCTGCGGAGCATAGGATCCTTCCCTCCGACAGGTCACCAGGCCTTTCCCGAGACCGCAATCTAACTATCACTCATCTCCTGTTATGGGACCGATCCTCCCCTGGCTTCCTCTTGGTCGGAGCGGATACCCTCACCTGGGCATCCTAGGACTCCCAAAGTTCTGCCTGTAGACCCAGTTGAAGGTACTGGGCCTACCCGGAACGTTGCGGTCTCGGGCTGAAGGTGTCCGAGACTCTTCAGTCGGTGTACGCACCCCCCTCCTTAGGGGGCGCACTCCTCCGGGTACTTGTCCCCGGGTCTCTCTCTGAACAAATGGCGTCTGCCTCTTTTAAATCCTCTCCCGGCATGCACAGCAGGCAGAACCAGCCCACTGCATGGTAGCCGAGAGAGGACATCCAATTGCGCCAATGCAACCTATGGTTCAACCTTGACCCAACATGGCAGCGCCACCTGCAGGCCACAGGGAACTTCACATAGGTACACAGCAACAAAGCAGAGTCCAGCACAATTAGAAGGCCCGAGCCATACTAGTGCTCGGGTCATCCCCCTAAATTTGGACCTAGAGACCCCACTAAATTTGGAGTACTCGCTACATTAGCATTGAGGGTTGAGGGGTGCACTGTGTATGGAGTGCAAGGCTGAGGGATGTGCTTTGTACGGAATACAGGGTTCAGAGGTGAGCTTTGTACAGAGTGCAGGGTTGAGGGGGTGCACTGTGTGCAGCGTTGAGGGGAGTGCGCTGTGTGAAGTATGCAGGGTTTTGAGGGGTCTGCGCTGTGTGTGGCATGCAGGGTTAAGGGGGTGCGCTGTGTGTGGCGTGCAGGGTTGGGGGTGCACTGTGTGTGGCGTGCAGGGCTGGGGGGGTGCGCTAAGTGTGGCTTGCAGGGTTGAGGGCAGTGCGCTGTGTGTGGCTTGCAGGGTTGAGGGGGGTGCGCTGTGTGTGGCTTGCAGGGTTGAGGGGGGTGCACTGTGTGCAACGTGCAGCGTTGAGGGGGGTGCCCTGTGTGCAACGTGAAGGGTTGAGGGAGGTGTGCTGTGTACATCTCCCCCCCAAAAACAAAGCTCTCTTTCCCACAGATTCCAGTTCAGAGCTCAGCCCAAGCCCCCCCTCTGGCTGCCATCATCCTGTACAGAGCTTTCCTCGGTAGAGACGTACTCACCATGTCCGTGAAGCTGTCGGTAAGGAGGGGCTTCTGTCTTCGTGGATGATACCTCATCCTCTTCCTCCTGGCTCTGGTTTCCTCCTGTCCTGTGGTGCCCGGTGCAGGGTCAGAGTGCCGGGGCCGCGTAGCAGCACACTGACAGGCACACGCAGGACTCAGGAGAAGCGGCGGTGGTCGAAAGTCCGGGCTGTGGGGCGGGCTAAGTGGACGGACAGCATGTCGCACGTGGACCTCGTGTGTGAGGAGTGGCGTGTAATGGAGAGGATGCCTTGTGAGTCACCTGCCCTCCTCCTTCCCCCCAGTCTCCACACAGTCACCATCCCTGGGATCATCATGGATGGTCTTCAGTGTTCATTTACTCACTGCTGTGTCAGTGTCACTGCTGGAGCCTAAGCCGGGACTGCACCACAACTTCTTCCTCGTAGCGAAGCGGAAGAGCTCACAGTCTCCTAGACTGCACAGTGCAGGAGAAGAGCTGCAGGTAACCTGCCGCTGCGCCCCTCTAAATTTTGCGCCCAGGGCCACCGCCCTCCTGGCCCCCCCCCCACGCTACGCCACTGAGTGTTAGTCCTCATTGTAAGATGCACCAAACACAACTTTTCATTCAATAAAGTGCATCCAATCACACATTTCCCAGTTTCTAGTCAATTTGGGTAATAACCCCCCGCCCCCCCAACCAATCATGTCTGGGAGGCCAACACGGCGAGGCACACGCTCCCATGCCACTATGAGGGGGCCAGCAGAGTTTGGATCCACAGGCAAAGGTGGACGTGGTCCGTCCTCGTGCCTCTGTTTAGTGATGTTGCCCATACTATTCAGCCACAGCATGCAGAGGAAGTGGTGGACTGGCTTACTAAACCATCCTCATCCTCTATGACCCAAGCTGACACTAGTGTGCAGTCCACTGCAGCTGCCAGAGTGGCTTGTTCTGCCTCCTTGTCCACAGCTATTCCTGCCATAGCCCCAGCATCATGAATGGAGGAGTCAGCAGAATTATTTGAACACAGCGTCAGCCACTTGCTTCTTGAGGATGCACAGATATTTGATTCTGATGTTGGTTCTGAGGTAGAGGAAAAGAATAACATGAGCCTATAAAAGAGGGGAGAAAACTGATAAACAACAAATTCACAGTCATATTCCCAGCTACAGCGTATTAAAAATTGGCTCCAGTGATGATGAGGATGGAGGAGATGATGATGATGAGGTCACTGATGCAACTTGGATCCCGGATAGAGCAGAGGAGCAAAGTGAGGGGGAGAAACAGCCCCAACGAGGCAGGGTGTCCTCCAGAGGCAGCCCTCATGGAAGAATAAAGAGCAGCCACCCTATACCATCAGATTATGGAGCGGTTAACTCCTGGCCCACTTCCCACAGTTCAGCTGTGTGGGTCTTTTTTAGCACATGTGTAGCCAATCGCACTGTTTCAATTTTCAATGTCTGCTGCAAACAAATCAAGGGTGGCAAAAACATCAGCCACTTGGGTACCACATGCTTCACATGGCATTTAACCTTCCACCACCCATTGGCAAGAGCACCTGAAAGCCATACACAAGGGACATAATTCTTCTCCTCCCCACATTTCATGTCTACCCCCTGTATATCCCTTGACCTCTCAGCAGTCTCCACTGACAGGGATGAATGATGGTATAGCAAAGGGTGTCACAGGTCCTTGCAACACATCTGCCAGCAGCACACCACCAGCTTTAGAGTATAGCAGGCACATTTCTCTGCCCCAGCTGCTGCATAAAAAAAAAAAAAAAACATTCTCTGCCACCCACAATTCCAGCTTGTTCAAATTTCTGACTTTACAACTCCTGGTGGATTCTGCCCCTTTCATACATTTTTAGAATGTGCTGTACCACAATGGCAGGTTCCAAGTCGCTATTTCTTTTCAAGTAAGGCCATTGCAGCTCTGTACCATCACATGGAAGGCAATATTTTGGCATTGTTGGGCAAGGCCGTCAGCAGCAAGGGCCATATTATTGCTGACACATGGTCCAGATAAATTTAGTTCACAGCACACTGGGTAACTCTGCTTGCAGCTAAGAAGGATGGAGGACAGGGCTCAGTGCTGGTGCTTGTTTTGCCACCACATCTCCATACAGTTGGTGGTGATGATACAAAATCTCATGTCCCTAACTTGGTGGTGCAGCATTTCTTAAACAGATACCCAGGGTTGCAAGATCCTTTAAGGCAGGCCAGAAGAGGCTGTAGCCATTTCAGGCGGACATACACAGCCAGTGTTTGGTTGGATGAAATTCAGCGGGAATTCCACCTACTTTTAAACCGCCTGATGTGTGACATGCCCACCAGGTGGACCTCAACTTTGGCAATGCTGCAGTGGCTGCACATGCAGCAGAGGGCCGTCAACGAGTACCTGTGTGAGTATGGCACAAGGACAGTCTCAGGGAAGCTCTGCTTTTTTTCCCCACTCCAATGGCTGCTGATAAAAGGATTCCACGCACTGTACTGTCACCATTTTAGGAGGCTACAAGGATGGTGAGCCATGACAATACATGCATTAGTGACACAATGCCTCTTGTGTTCCTGCTGGAGCTTACTCTGAGTGACATTATGGACAGGGCCCTCGAGGCAGAGCAGCGGAGGAAAAGGAGGACTTCCTTTCCTCTTAAGGCCCACTTTATGCAGACACCATTCTTGCAATGCCACAGAGCACACAAGAGAAGAGCGAGGAAGAGGAGGCATATTCTGGCAGTTTTGGAGGCATTGAAGCAGAGTAAGACATACGTCCAACCTTAAGAGATGGTTTTCAGTCCCCAGAAACCTTGGTAGTAGTACCTGGCTGAGAGGAGGCAGTTCCTGATACTGTGATCCTCAGTGACCCCAAGGATTCTGCTTCTCATGCCTCTGCAAACTTGCATTGGCTCCCTTATTCTTTAAGGCCTGCGAAAGGACCTGAGAATTTGTGGCATCAAGGAAAAGGATCATTATTGGTTGGCAACCCTCCTTGACCACCATTACAAGGGGAAAGTCTTGGAACTCATCTTGCCCTCTCAGAGGGAGAACAGGACGAAATATCTTGAGGACACCTTAAAGAGGAGTTTATATAACGCCTTTCCAGATTCTGGTAGGTTACCCCCTAGTTTTGAGGCTTCTGTTGGTCAAAAGAGGAGCGGTGGAGAAAGGGGCCGCCTCAGTGACGCATTTCAAAAAAATTTCAGTCCTCGGTGCCCAGGGTTGTCATCTTTAAGATCCCATTGGCTGCATCTGCATCATATGGTGGAAGATTATCTAGGGGAACAGACATGGAGAGCTTTCCAGTAGACAATCCAATGGGTTTCTGAGTCATGAGAATAGACCACTGGCCAGAACTTGCCCAGTATGCAATTGAGCCTTGCCCTGCAATTATCGTGCTTTCTGAAAGTGCTGCTGGAGTTTTTGTGACAGGTAAGTGAGCGCATCTGTCCACAGACTTTGTTGACTGGCTGACAAATGACTCCTGGTCCTGGATTAGCAGCAGCGGGTGTTGATTTTATCTTGAAGTAATTTTTGGGTATAGGGCACAATTAACACCCTAGGACCAATTTGTACACACCTGTTTGACAGGTGCATCAAATCTCAATTTTTTACAGCAAGGTGAATTCTTGCTTTCGTCAAGAGTACCTCTAAAAGGTTACGGTACCTCTAAAAGGTTACAGGGTGAAGGCACCACCAACACCCAAAGACCAATTTTTTCCGCAACTGTGTGACAGGGGCATCTAATTTTAAAATTTTTACAGCAAGGCTAATTACCTCTAGGGTGTTATAGGGTGAAGGCCTCACCAACACCCAAAAACCAATTTTTCTGCAACTGTTTGACAGGGGTGTCAAATTTCATTTTTTTACCATGAGAACAATTCTTGCTTTCATCAAGAGTACAGCTATAGGGTTATGGTGTAAAGGCAACACCAACACCCAAAGACCATCTTGTTACGGCCTCGGCTCCTCCGGCCACTGGGGGGGGGGCGAGCGCCCCGCCGGCGGCGCATCACTGAGATGCCGATGCGCGTGCCTGGAGGCCACGATGTCCACCAGGTACCCGCGATCGGCCGTTACACAGCCAAGGACGTGGATCTTTGTGTGTAAACACAGAGATCCACGTCCTGTCAGGGAGAGGAGACCAATGCTGTGTCCCTTGTACATAGGGACACAAATCGGTCACCTCTCCCAGTCAGTCCCCTCCCCCCACAGTAAGGCCACTTTCACACTGAGGCGTTTTTACCGCATTTTCGCGGTAAAAATAGCGCTGTAAAAACGCCTGAAATAATCCTGCCCCAGCATTCTCAATGTGAAAGCCCTGAGGGCTTTCACACTGAGGCGTTGTGCTGGCTGTGAGTTGGAAAAAATCCTGCAAACAGCTTTTTTGGAGCATCTCTGGAGCGCATAAAATAGCCCTGTAAAAACGCCTATGAAATGAATGAGTACCGCGGTAAAAACGCAGTAAAACGCATAGGCGCTAGCACTATTTTTGCCGCAAATGTGGTAAAAACGTGGTAAAACCGCGGTAAAATCGCGGGAAAAGATCTCATAATTTTTTTGCATTTTTTTCAACGCCTCAGTGTGAAAGGGGCCTAAGAATTACTCCCAGGGAACACATTTAACCCCTTCCTCGCCCCCTAGTGTTAACCCCTTCCTTGTCAGTCACATTTATACAGTAATCAGTGCATATTTATAGCACTAATCGCTGTATAAATGTGAATGGTTCCAAAAATGTGTCAAAAGTGTCCAATGTGTCTGCCATAATATCGCAGTCCTGACAAAAATTGCAGATAACCGCCATTACTAGTAAAAAAATAAAATAAAATAAAATTTCATAAATCTATCCCCTATTTTGTAGGCGTTATAACTTTTGCGCAAACCAATCACTATACGCTTATTACGATTTTTTTTTACCAAAAATATGTAGAAGAATACCTCAACTGAGAAAAAAAATGTTTTAAAAAAAAAAATTGGGATATTTATTATAGCAAAAAGTAAAAAATATTGTTTTTTTTCAAAATTGTTGTTCTTTTTTTGTTTATAGCGCAAAAAATAAAAACCGCAGAGGTGATCAAATACCACCAAAAGAAAGCTCTATTTGTGGGAAAAAAGGATGTCAATTTTGTTTGGGAGCCACGTCGCACGACTGCGCAATTTTCATTCAAAGCGTGACAGTGCCGGAAATTTTGCCTGGGCAGGAAGGGGGTATATGTGCCCACTAAGCAACTGGTTAAAAACAATCTTTTTTAAAAGTTGTTTTTTTTTTGCATTGGTACATGTGTCCCAGGGCAGTACCCGGGCCCCCCTTTTTTTTTTTCTTCTTTCGAAAACAGTGAGGCTCTTCCAGATACCTCCCAGAAACTGGATCTTCACAGACGCCCACCCAGGATGGGAGATCCCATCTGTGGGCGTCATATGACTATGGCTGGGTATTGAAGTGGTTAAAGGAGCAGTGATTTTAACCAGTTGCTTACTGGGCACATAAACCCCCTTCCTGCCCAGGCGAAATTTCAGCTTTCGGCACTGTCACGCTTTGAATGAAAACTGCACGGTCGTGCGACGTGGCTCCCAAACAAAATTGATGTCCTTTTTTCCCACAAATAGAGCTTTCTTTTGGTGGTATTTTATCATCTCTGCGGTTTTTATTTTTTGCGCTATAAACAAAAAAAGAGCGACAATTTTGAACTTTTTTCTATAATAAATATCCCAATTTTAAAAAAAAAAAAACAATTTTTTTCTCAGTTTAGGCCGATATGTATTCTTCTACATTTGGTATATAAAATAAAAAATCTCAATAAGCGTATAGTGATTGGTTTGCGCAAAAGTTATAGCGGCTACAAAATAGGGGATAGAATTATGATTTTTTTTTTATTATTTTTTTTTTACTAGTAATGGCGGTTATCTGCGATTTTTGTCAGGACTGCGATATTGCGGCGGACAGATCGGACACTTTCAACACATTTTTGTGACCATTCACATTTATACAGTGTGACAGCAGGAAGGTAAAGTCACCTGGTTGCATCCAGGGGGGTAGATATATTTCGCCCAGATTCAGGCTTTACGCCGACTTATACAACTAGGTGGAGAGTTGTATAAGCCCAGCTGAGGCTAGTGGGCTCATGGATGACTCATACCTCTAGGGAGAGTGTGGGGCGTCGTGCAGACAGGGAGTTGATGAGACCAGCTGAAGCTTGTCAGCTCATTTAGGCCTCTATAAGAACTCCCAGCTTCATTAAATGTTAGCTCATGCCTGGAACCAGACCTGTGTGGACTGTCTAGGGAGAGTGAACCCCTGTGCGGTGAGAAAAAGCCTGTGTGGCTATTTGTTTGGACATTGACTAAACCAGGGACTTAGGGACTAGGACAGCACTAGGCTGATCCCAGTTGTTAGTTAGGAAACCTGTATGTTTAGTCAGAGGTCAAGTTGACCAGGATTTATTTTGTTTATGTTTCTTTTGGCTTTGCTGTGTTTTGTCACTGTAAATAGAAAATAAACCACACCTTTTTTGATTTTGAAAACCACAACCTCCGTTTGCTGGGCCTGTTTTTGTGTGGGGAGCCCATCCCGGGGGTCACACACACCCGCTGCCGAGCTAACCCCCCACAGTTGGTGGAGAATGCGGGCAGTTTTTTTTTAAGCCAGCATGGAGGAGATACTGAAGCAGCTGGCTCTAGCAAATGCCAATCAACAGCAGACAAATGCAGGTTTGCAAAAGAGCCTTGCAGCTCATCAACAGAGCCTTGCAGCTCAACAACAGAACTTCGCAGCCCAGCAGCAAGCTCATCAACAGAGCCTTGCAGCCCAGCAGCAAGCTCACCAACAGAGTCTGGAAGCTCAGCAACAAGCCCAGCAGCAATCTGAGGCCCGCTTCATAGACCTGTTACAGAAGCAAGAGCAGAGACTACAACAAATGGAAGCAGTAATGCAGCAACGTCCGCAGACCAGTGAGGAAAGCCGTCCCACTAATACCGCGTCCTTTGGGGTGAGTCGTTTATTGACAAAAATGACTGGAGAGGATGATCCAGAGGTATTTTTGACCACATTTGAAAGGACTGCTGAAAGAGAAAAGTGGCCTGAGGAGCAGTGGGCTGGACTGGTGGCTCCTCTGTTAACTGGTGAATCGCAGAAGGCTTACTATGACCTAGAGCCTGACCAAGCAAAAGACTATGTGATGCTAAAAGCTGAAATATTGGCAAGGCTGGGTGTCACCCAGGCTGTCCGGGCTCAGCGTGTGCATAACTGGACTTTCCAGCTTGGAAAACCCCCCAGGTCTCAAATGTATGATCTCATTCACCTGAGCAGAAAGTGGCTACAGCCAGAGACTTTGTCCGCACCAAAGATTGTGGAACGTGTTGTAATGGATCGGTTTTTGAGAGCTCTTCCTACTGCCATCCAAAAGTGGGTAAGCCATGGAGACCCAGAGACGGCCGATGGTCTTGTGGATCGTGTGGAGAAATACTTGGCTACAGAGAACCTGACGGCCTCTTCCAGAGACACTCGGACTTTCCACCCTAAGACCAGACCATCCCCAGGGGCGGATAAGAGGATTCCAAGGGGTGAGGGTGGAGAGAGTGAGAGGGTGGGAGCTCTACCCCAAGTTTGGCGAGAACAGCCTGGGAAATCAGCAGCTCAAGAGGCGGCAAGAAGGATCGTTTGCTACCGCTGCCGGCAAGCGGGACATATTGCAGCCAATTGCCCGGTTGTGGACGAACCCATGCAGTGTGACTTTCTGACGGGCAGACGTCAGTCGCTGTGTGCGACAGTCGCATGCACTGCCATTCGAGGAACTGAGAAACATTTATGCAAAATGTGTGTTAATGGTAGAAATGTTGTGGTATTGCTGGATTCAGGTAGCCTTGTGACCCTGATTAAGGCTGAGTTAGTTAAAACAGAGGTCTCTGGGAATAGCAAGGTAGCTGTTATTTGTGTGCATGGGGACACCCGAGAGTATCCAGTGACTACAGTGTGTTTCGAGACCCCCAAAGGTACCCTCTCTCATCCAGTGGGCTTAGTATCTCAGTTACCGCATGACGCCATTGTGGGAAGGGATTTTCCGAAGTTCTGGGAACTGTGGGATGATCCTGAGCCCCCCACTGGTGCCCCTATGTACCAGGAATGTGATAGCCAGAACTCCCCTGAGAGTGGTGAGGACTCTCCGGAATTTCCCTTATCAGTATTGGCAGGGGAGACTCAAGAAACTGGAGAGGAGCCCACCTCCTCAGACGAAAACCTACCGTCTGTGGAGTTTTCTGATCTTGAGGTTCACAGGGAAAACTTTGCCACAGAACAGTTGAAAGACCCCGCCCTAATAAAGGCACGGGAAAACGTAGTGAAAATAGATGGCGAGTTAGTGAACCCAGATAATACCTGCACTTACCCATACTTCAGCGTAGAGAAGGACCTACTGTATCGGGTGGCAAAAAGGGCAGAAGAAACCGTTGAGCAGCTTGTGGTGCCCAAACCTTACAGGAAGTTGGTGTTGGAGTTGGCCCATGGGCACATTCTTGGAGGTCATCTGGGGACAGAGAAAACCCGAGAGAGGGTATTACAGAGATTCTATTGGCCGGGGGTGATGAAGGACATAGAAAATTATTGTTCCTCCTGCCCTGTGTGTCAGAGGTCGGCCCCGATGCCACATTTCCGTAGCCCGCTGGTCCCTCTACCCATCATTGAGGTCCCGTTTGAGAGGATCGCCATGGATTTGGTAGGTCCTATAATCAAGTCCGCTAGGGGGCACCAGTACATATTAGTTATAATGGACTATGCCACCCGTTATCCAGAAGCGATCCCTCTCCGAAATACCTCGGCCAAAACCATAGCCAAAGAGCTATCTCTTGTGTTTAGCCGGGTGGGTATTTGTAAAGAACTGCTTACGGACCAAGGTACACCCTTTATGTCCCGGGTTATGAAGGAGCTGTGTAAATTGTTCAAAGTGACGCAATTACGTACATCTGTGTATCACCCCCAAACCGATGGGCTGGTTGAAAGATTCAACAAAACCCTAAAACAAATGTTGAAGAAAGTGGTGGATAGAGATGGAAAGGATTGGGACTGTCTACTTCCTTATCTGATGTTTGCTATTAGGGAGGTGCCCCAATCCTCTACGGGATTCTCCCCCTTTGAGTTACTGTATGGGAGACACCCAAGAGGGCTGTTGGATGTTGCCAAGGAAACTTGGGAAAGTGAGAGTTCTCCCCACAGGAGTGTGATTGAGCATGTCGCCCTGATGCAAGACCGAATTGCACAGGTAATGCCCATCGTGAAGGAACATTTGGCCCAAGCGCAGTTAGCACAGCAGAGAGTGTACAACCGTGGAGCCAAGACCCGTACCTTTTCCCCGGGGGATAGGATACTGGTACTTGTCCCTACGGTTGAAAGTAAATTCCTTGCCAAATGGCAAGGCCCCTACGAGATAATAGAAAAAGTGAGCGAAGTGAATTACAAGGTCAGACAACCAGGAAGGCGAAAGCCCGAACAGATCTATCACGTTAATCTGTTGAAAGCCTGGAGGGATAGAGAGTCCCTAGTCGCAGACACTTGGTCACCAGCTCAAACTGGTTGCGTGATTCCTGAGGTTGGAATAGCAGCCACCTTGTCACAACCCCAACAACAGGAGGTTAAGGAGTTTGTGCTTCGCAACAAGGAGGTATTCTCTGAGCTGCCGGGACAAACATCTGGGGTAGAGCATGACATCATTACCCCGCCCGGTGAAAGGGTGAAGTTAAAACCCTATCGGATCCCAGAGGCCCGACGGGAGGCAATACGGGAGGAAGTACAGAAAATGCTGAACTTAGGGGTGATAGAGGAGTCCCAAAGTGATTGGTCTAGTCCCATTGTGTTGGTGCCTAAACCGGATGGGAGCTGGCGATTTTGTAACGATTTTCGTCAGTTGAACAAAGTTACAAAATTTGACACCTACCCCATGCCACGTATAGATGAGTTGATCGACCGGCTGGGAACAGCCCGATACATGACGACTCTTGACCTCACAAAAGGGTATTGGCAAATCACCCTGGCCAAATTGGCCAAAGAGAAAACCGCATTTGTAACCCCAGACGGGGCGTTCCAATATAAAAGAATGCCGTTCGGGTTACAGAATGCGCCGGCCACATTCCAGCGGAAAATGGACCAGATGCTGAGGCCCCATCGGAAGTATGCTGCGGCTTACCTGGATGACGTAATTGTCCATAGCACAGATTGGGCCTCACATCTGCCAAAAGTGCAAGCAGTCCTGGACTCTGTTCGGGAAGCGGGGTTTACGGCTAACCCCAAGAAGTGTACCATTGGGCA
The DNA here is from genome assembly GCA_029206835.1 of Rana muscosa. Lineage (NCBI taxonomy): Eukaryota > Metazoa > Chordata > Amphibia > Anura > Ranidae > Rana > Rana muscosa. Next base: position 73,498,573 of record CM055125.1, read on the forward strand.
GGAGGAGGCCAAATATCTTGGGTACACCATTGGGAGGGGAGTAATAAAACCCCAACTCAACAAAGTCGAGGCCATCCAGAGTTGGCCACGTCCCAACAGCAAGAAGCAGGTACGAGCCTTTCTGGGAATCGCTGGGTATTATCGGCGATTCATTCCCCACTTTGCTTCTAAGGCTGTGCCCCTAACCAACCTAACGAAGGGGAAAGGGTCGGTCATGATTAAATGGACCCCCGAGGCTGAGGCAGCATTCCAATTCTTGAAACAAGCCTTATGTAGCCAGCCAGTGTTGTACTCACCCGACTTCTCTAAAGACTTTGTCGTACAAAGTGATGCGTCAGATGTGGGGTTAGGAGCAGTATTGTCCCAGGTCTGGAACGGGGAAGAGCACCCAGTCATTTACCTCAGCAGGAAGTTGAAGTCCCATGAGGTAAATTACGCCACCATTGAAAAGGAGTGTTTAGCGGTGAAGTGGGCTCTAGATTCCCTTCGGTACTACCTGCTAGGTAGGCACTTTGACATGGTTACGGATCACGCTCCGTTAAAGTGGATGGCTCAAAACAAGGAAACAAATAGAAGAGTGAATAGGTGGTTCCTGGCCCTCCAGGAATTCAACTTCACAGTAAAGCATCGCCCTGGCGTTCAAATGGGGAATGTGGATGCTTTGTCTCGAGTACATGAATGCCTGATTGCTGGTGTTCCAACCCCGAGGTTAAAACAAGAGGGGGGGTATGTGACAGCAGGAAGGTAAAGTCACCTGGTTGCATCCAGGGGGTAGATATATTTCGCCCAGATTCAGGCTTTACGCCGACTTATACAACTAGGTGGAGAGTTGTATAAGCCCAGCTGAGGCTAGTGGGCTCATGGATGACTCAAACCTCTAGGGAGAGTGTGGGGCGTCGTGCAGACAGGGAGTTGATGAGACCAGCTGAAGCTTGTCAGCTCATTTAGGCCTCTATAAGAACTCCCAGCTTCATTAGATGTTAGCTCATGCCTGGAACCAGACCTGTGTGGACTGTCTAGGGAGAGTGAACCCCTGTGCGGTGAGAAAAAGCCTGTGTGGCTATTTGTTTGGACATTGACTAAACCAGGGACTTAGGGACTAGGACAGCACTAGGCTGATCCCAGTTGTTAGTTAGGAAACCTGTATGTTTAGTCAGAGGTCAAGTTGACCAGGATTTATTTTGTTTGTTTCTTTTGGCTTTGCTGTGTTTTGTCACTGTAAATAGAAAATAAACCGCACCTTTTTTGATTTTGAAAACCACAACCTCCGTTTGCTGGGCCTGTTTTTGTGTGGGGAGCCCATCCCGGGGGTCACACACCCGCTGCCGAGCTAACCCCCCCACAACAGCGATTAGTGCTATAAATATGCACTGATTACTGTTTAAATGTGACTGGCAGGGAAGGGGTTGACACTAGGTGTCGAGGAAGGGGTTAAATGTGTTCCCTAGGAGTGATTCTTACTGTGGGGGGAGGGGACTGACTGGGGGAGGTGACCGATCTGTGTCCCTATGTACAAGGGACACAGCATCGTTCTCCTCTCCATGACAGTACGTGGATCTCTGTGTTTACACACAGAGATCCACGTCCTTGGCTATGTAACGGCCGATCGCGGGTAGCTGGCGGAAATCGCGGCCGCCAGGCACGTGCATCGGCACTTCAGTGACGCGGCGGGCACGCGCGCCCCCCCAGTGGCCGGAGGAGCAGAGGCCGTCAATAGACGGCCTCCCGGACCTGAAGAGCCACCTTGTGGCCGTCATTTGACAATGACCCGGGCTCCAAGAAGTTAATAATGCTTAAAGGGAGATGTTTTAAACACTACAGTTTTTTTTGATATTCAAAGCGATTGCTTGTATTGAGAAGCTCCTGAAGATGCGTTATCTCGTGAAACAGCTGTAACTCGAACCTTCAGCTCCCTCCACATATTTTCTAAGGGATTAACTGCTTAATTTACGTTGACAGAATGGCACGGACAGGCCTAAGGGCGTACAGGTACGTCCCCTTTAGGATTCCGCTGCCAGTGTCATTTTCACAGTAATCAGTGCATTTTTATAGCACTGATCGCTGTAAAAATGACAATGGTCCCAAAAATTTGTCACAAAAAGTGTCCGATATAATGTCGCAGTCATGATAAAAATCGCTGATCGCCGCCATTACTAGTAAAAAATATTTATTAATAAAAATGCCATAAAACTATCCCCTATTTTGTAGACGCTAAAACTTTTGCACAAAACTGATCAATAAACGCTTATTGCGATTTGTTTTACCAAAAATATGTAGAAGAATACGTATCGGTCTAAACTGAGGAAAAAAAATGTTTTTTTATATATTTTTGGGGGATATTTATTATAACAAAAAGTAAAAAATATTGCTTTTTTTTCAAAATTGTCACTCTATTTTTGTTTATAGCGCAAAAAAATAAAAACCAAAGAGGTGATCAAATACCACCAAAAGAAAGCTCTATTTGTGGGGAAAAAAGGACGTCAATTTTGTTTGGGAGCCACGTCGCACGACCACGCAATTGTCAGTTAAAGTGACACAGTGCCAAATTGTAAAAAGACCTCCGGTCTTTAAAACTGGTCCGGGGCTGAAGTGGTTAAGGTCTGGAGACTGGCTAGGCCACTCCAGGACCTTAATGTGCTTCTTCTTCAGCCACTCCTTTGTTGCCTTGGACGTGTGTTTTGGGTCATTGTCATGCTGGAATACCCATCCACGACCCATTTTCAGTTCCCTGGCTGAGAGAAGGAGGTTCTCACCCAAGATTTGAGGGTACAAGGTCCCGTCCAGCGTCTCTTTAATGCAGTGATGTTGTCCTGTCCCCTTAGCAGAAACCCCTCCCCCAAAGCATAATGTTTCCACCTCCATGTTTGACGGTGGGGATGGTGTTCTTGGGGTCATAGGCAGCATTCCTCCTTCTCCAAACACAGCGAGTTGGGTTGATGCAAAGAGCTCGATTTTGGTCTCATCTGATCACAACACTTCCATCCAATTCTCCTCTGAATCATTTAGATGTTCATTAGCAAAGTTCAGACGGGCCTCTACTTGTGCTTTCTTGAGCAGGGGGACCTTGCAGGATTATAGTCCTTCACGGTGTAGTGTGTTTTCAATTATTTTCTTGGTGACTATGGTCCCAGCTGCCTTGAGATCATTGACAAGATTCTCCCGTGTAGTTCTGGGCTGATTCCTCACCGTTCTCATGATCATTGAAACTGCAAGAGGTGAGATCTTGCATGGAGCCCCAGACCGAGGGAGATTGACAATTATTTTGTGTTTCTTCCATTTACGAATAATCGCACCAACTGTTGTCACCCTCTCACCAAGCTGCTTGGTGATGGTCTTTTAGTCCATTCCAGCCTTGTGTAGGTCTACAATCTTGTCCCGGACATCCTTGGACAGCTCTTTGTTCTTGGCCATGGTCCAGAGATTGCAGTTCCCCCCCCCCCAAATCCACACAAGACCCTTATACATGCGTGTAGGCCGAAAGGCAAGGAAAAGTGGGGGGACAAGCAAGTGCCCCCCCTTTTGAATCATGTCAGGCCACATGCCCTCAGCATGGGTGGCCACTTTACTGGAGGGGGGGGGGCTTGCTGATGAGGACAATGGTCTCTTCCCCACAACCCTGGCCTAGTGGTTTCAGGGGGTAGCTTACTGAAATCTGTAAGCCCTCTTTAAGAAGGCCCCCCCCCCCAGATCCAGGCTCCCCACAAGTTAATGAGTAGGGTAGTAGTATGTATCCCTACTCATTAACCACAAAAGTAGTATGTATCTTTATTCATTAACCAAAAAAAGTCAAATGTTGCCGCCCACCGAACACGACCGTCTTTAGATGCAAGCCAAATGACAATAATGCTTCCCCTCGCCCCTAAGTTTAAAAAGGGGCGGGTCACCCAGTTAAGAGACTCCACCCCTAAGACATCTCAGGGGCAGGGTCGCAGGGGTGGCATGTGTCATCATAGAAAGCGGAGCCACCTGGTGATATCACCGGATGACCCCGCTTCATGACATAATGGGACGGAGTCTCAGGTTGCTTTCATGGGGACGCCACTGGGTGACCTTGCCCCGGTGTTTAATTGGGGGGGGGGGCAGCACTGTTATTTGTCAAGTGTCTAACAACTGGATGGTTGTGTTTGGCAGGCGGCAAGTTTTTTTTTGTCCGTGTGGGTTGGCGGCCGGCGTTTATTGTGATTGATGATAGACCTAAAACAGGGGGCATGTTTACTTTTTTTTTAACAAAAGACTTGTCAAAAACTGTTTGTTTTTATTTACTTTTGACTTTTTGTTTAATGAGTAGGGGTGCTATGTAACCCATACTCATTTATATAGGAGGAACAGGATCTGGGGTCTCCCTTCCTAAAGGAGCTTTCAGATTCCGATAACTACTGACCAGGGTTGTAAGAAAGAGGCCCTTGTCCTCATCAACATGGGGACAAAGTTCCCCCCCATGTAGAGGGTCTTGTATGGTTCGAGAGGGGGGTGCTTGCTTGTCCCCCCCCCTCTTTCCTGATCTGCTGCATGCTCGGATAAGGGCCTGGAATAATTTTGTTGGTGGAAATCATGCCATTTTTTTGGGTGTGGGGTTCCCCTTAAAATCCAAACCAGACTTTGGAGCCCCGTATGGATATATATATTTTTTTTGCATGGGGTCCCCCTTAAAACCCATACTAGATCTGAAGGTCCTGGTATGGATAGAGGGGGACCCCTGCGCTGTTTTTTTCAGTTCTTTTGTTTACATTCTGCTGTCAGAACATTCTGCTGTTAAAGTGGTTGTAAACCCTGAAGCCTCATACACACGACCGAGCTTCTCGTCAAAAAATTACAAGAAAACTCCTGAGAGAGCTTTCTTGCCGAGAAAACCGTTCGTGTGTATGGTTTTTCGTCGAGAAAACTGCCGGGAATCTCGACGAGAAAAATAGAGAACCTGCTCTCTATTTTCTCGTCAGGATTCTCGATTTTCTCGTCGGGTTTCTCGTCGGCCTGTTTTGCGACGAGAAAAACGTTTGTGTGTATGCTTTTCCGAGTCTTCAAAAATCGCGCATGCTCAGAATCAAGTATGAGACGGGAGCGCTTCTTCTGGTAAAACAAGCCTTCGTAAAGGAGATAGCACATTCATCACGCTGTAAATTATTGCATTGTTTAAATGTTGCGCATTTAAATCTTCTTTAGAATGGTACAATAATGAAAAATAAATAACTTGTTTTGCTGCTGATAATCACACAGAGTTCTGACTAACTATTTTAAACATTTTTCATGCTGATCTCATGAATATTTAGCTGTATTATATAGAGCAAGATCTCCTTAATGTTTATATTTTTTACATTTTGAATACAGATCTTCATTTTATATGATTCTTTATTTTATAGTTATCTCCATGATTTTTTTTTTTGTTGTGTCAAGTTTACCCCTTAATTTTTTTTTTTCTTGTTTTTTTTCGACCTTCAAGGAGATTGTTTTGTGTTATCTGTCCCTTTTATTTTATTTGTTAAAATGTATCTGCCTACTCCAAAGCTAAATTTATAATTATTATTATAAAAACACATAGTCAAGTATTACCTGTAAAAAAAACAACCATTTATTCTTGTATATAACAAAATAAATAGAAGGCAGCGCTGGAGAACCTGCTGCCATTTATGCATCCATGGGACCCCAGAGCACACATCAACCCTGTGTGGACAATAAAATTGGGAGCTTGACAAGCACATCAGTTGTGAGCACAATCTGATGCTGGACTCCCAGAGGTCAGGAACAGCAGCAGGTGATATATGTGTCCAAAGTCATTGAAGCAAGGCCATCACTTCCTGGTCTTCTTGGCAGCCTTCCCTGCAGCCTTCCTTTTGCGTGTGGCTGGAGGCTGTGCCACTGGAGGTGTACTCGTGTCAGGAGGAGGAGAAGGAGGTGGAGGAGAAGAAGAAGGTGGAGGAGGAGGAGGAGGTTGAGGTTGTGAAAGCTGGGTGACCTCACATATGGCCGTATTGTGGGTAATTCTCCCCATCACCCCCTTGTTCAATAAGGTGATCAGCAGGGGCTCGCATAGGAGGCGTTGTTCCATGCTCATCACATTGAATTTGGCCCCAACTAGGCCGGCAATGGCCTCTTCAGTGGATGTTGGCTCCTGGAGGGTGGCATGTGCCTCTCTAATCAGGGCCATTGCTGCCTCACTTGTGCTCCTGTCCCTCCTGGTTCTTTTTGAGAGGCGGATGGGAGGCATCTGAGATCTGGTCCTGCTACTTGGCCCGGCCACCTCCTGTCTGCCACTGGGCCCAGCCACCTCCTGTCTGCCACTGGGCCCAGCCACCTCCTGTGTGCCACTGGGCCCAGCCACCTCCTGTGTGCCACTGGGCCCTGCCACCTCCTGGCTCACAGTGGGCCCTGCCACCTCCTGGCTCACAGTGGGCCCTGCCACCTCCTGGCTCACAGTGGGCCCTGCCTCCTCCTGGCTCACAGTAGGCCCTGCCTCCTGGCTCACAGTGGGCCCTGCCTCCTCCTGCCTGACACTTTCCAGACCCTCATCCTGGCTGATGTCTTACACACAAATTATAGCTCGTGACTGTTGCAAATTGAATGTAAATCAATAGAAAAGACTATTATTATGACCTCATCATTTTTCATTCTTCTCCCCCAATTTTGGGCCCACTACTGTCTATTGATATTTAGATCACTCTTTGGTCCCAATTTTTGGGGGTATTTACATATTATCTTATTTTTCATGCATTAATTTTCTCACAATACATTTTTTGAAAATACTATACCTGGCTCCAGATGTCCAAATCAGGTTCTTCCAGGATGGCTGCCTCCTCTTGCTCCAGATAAGGCTCAGGTTGGCTGCAAGGAAGTCTGGGGGAAGACTGGACAGTGATGGCCTTGGCTCAATGTGGTCATCCAGAAAGGACATCCTGCTGTAGTACCACAAAATCGGGACATATACATCTTTTGCTGCTGCTCCTGACCTCTGAGAAGCCAGGACTCTAAAGTGCTCAGTCCTGTATGTGCCTCTCAAGCTCCCAATTTTACTGTCCACCTGTTGTGTAGTTGCTGTGGGTACCCTGGTATGCACAAATGGGAGCAGCCTCTCCAGCGCTGTTTTCCTCACTCCTTTTTTTCAGTGAATGGGGTTTTTGGTCTCCCACAGAGCGGGCAGCTCCCTTACCCAGGTCAATAAATTCCCCCAGAAATTCTTTGTCGCTGAAAGCATTCATTTTTGGTCTGCAAGCCAAAACACAAGACAAAAAAAGGAATGTCAGTCACACAGTCTAAACTCCTGTAAATCTGATTCCCCATATATATCCTCAAACAATCTCTAGGCAGTATAGGCCACCGGTTTCACAAAGTATAAAAATCACAGACCATCGTTCTCACGTCCGTCACTTTTCCTCCTCTCTCCGCACACAGAACGTAGTACACTACGCATGCGTGAAACTCCACACACGTCGCTCCGCACACGTCGCCCGCCCATGACGTTCACATTATCAACTTTTCCCCGCCCCTTCTCTTTCGGCGTGCAGACAGATATGGCGGAGTCACAGCAGGTGTCTGCTAATTCATCAAATAACGATAATAAGACCAGCCCGGACCGTGAAACGTCACGATCAAGGAGGAGATTCAAGGCATCTAATATGTCTTACGCGGAGATGGCGGAGATGGTGGACATATTGCTAAAGTCAGATTACAATGCAAAGCATCGGCCGTATACACAACCTAATCTAAGGAAGTCCAAAATAATGAAGAAAGTAGTGAAAAGTCTGAAGAAGAATTTCGGGGTGAAACGATCAAAGGAGCAGCTTAGAAAGAGGTGGTCTGACCTCAAACTAAGGGAGCCGGAGCAGTTAAGGAGCATTAAGAGAATGCTTGAAAAAAGTAAGTACTTTTCCTGTGTTCCTATTATTGTATTTCAGAACTTGCATGTTGCTCCATGTTGTTGCATTTTACTATTGTACCTTAGAAAATGTCATCGCTAAAACTTTGGTGGGCCCAGTAATCGTTCGTTACAGACACATCGATCGCCCACTATATACGATGTTTTGCGAAGATACAGGGTTCCAATAATTTAGAGAGATGCCTATTTTTATTCCATAAATGTTATTACAGTGTTGGCTAGATGATGTGTTTGGAAAGAGAATGAAATGCAAACTTTAATCAGTGTAAATGAGAGGGCACTCAGCAGCTGTTTTCACATCTGGACTCTGGAGCACTATAGTGTGGGCCACCAGAACAACCTTTTTAGGGTGCCCCACACAGGTGCATCAGTGCATTTTTGGGGTGCCTCCATGTGTAAAAATTGTCATCAAAAGGTGAATAGTCAAGATTTGTATATTTAGAAATAATGTCTTCAGCTTGTAACTCGGCCCAAACAGACACTTGTACCCCACTTCCAAGCAATGTAGCATGTTCCTATTTTTTTGCTAAAATATCTGTGTGCTAAGTATACCTTTTGTTTCATTCTCATAGGGGAGAGAAGACTGGGAGGACACCACTCCAGGGAGCACAGGAACCTCACGCCTTCTAAAGAACCCCAACCTCACCAAGAACACCAACCTGAGGATGTTGAGGAAGTTGAAAAAGTGGAGGAAGGAGAAGTGGAGGAAGGAGAAGTGGATGACGTGGTGGAACTGGTCAACACAACAGGTCAGTATCTGTCACCACAGCTTCAGGTAAGAGATGTAGGCCTGCAGAATTATAATACCCTTTGTATTTTTTTATAGGGGATGAAAATGTTGTTGTGAAAGAAAGTACACGTTTCTCTGGTGAGAGTGCCCTACGACTCATCCAGCAAGTGATGGAGTGTAGTACAGAACTGGACAGAATTAAGCAAAGAATGAATGTGATGGAGCAAACCTTTAAAGGACATCATAGATGTTTTGGGGCGAATTGAATAAGGCACAAAACACCTCTTTTTCTATTTTTCTACTGTTATTCCCCCAATTTTTCACTTTTAGACAATCAATCAAGCCAAAATTTGAAAATGCACACAGTGTGTCAACATGTGCCATCTGCCATCGGGGGATATCCATGTACGGGTTTTGGGGGTGCAACCCCTTCCTCGCATCCCAAGTAGGTAAAAGGAAGAAGAGGTTGCACCCCCAAAACACGTCCATTGATCACCCATGATGGCAGATAGCACATGTTGACAATAGGGATCAGGAGGGAAAAAAAACTTTTTAAAAACACTCTAAATTGTGTGCATCTTCAAATTTTGGCTTGGTCAGGGGTGCCAACACCCCATATTATGACGGGCAGATAGAGACATTTTTCATTAAATAGAATGTCTGATATTGCCAAGAGGTATACAATGTTGTAGTTTGTTGGATGGTAATGATGGTTTTGTATTTTCTTACACCAAAAAAAAGGCCTGTTTCTGGCCAAACCTAAAAAAAAAAAAAAAATGTTATATTTACCATGTGTGTGAATGTGCACAGAGTAAAATGTTTGAACAACAAAGTGTAGCTTCTTTATCAAATACACTCTAACCTTATTTGTGTATATTTTTGGTGTTAATAGTGAAATGGTTGGTATTTACTAAAGGAAAATACACTTGTCACTACAAATGCACTATGACAAACTAGGAGACAGCAAAAAAAAAAACACCAGCAATACATCAAAAATAAGATTAAACCAGATATTTATTTTGTTCTTTCTGCCAAATTATTTAGACATGGCCTGGCCTAGGAATTGCCCCCCTACCCGTGAAATATTAAACATATTTCTGGTGAACCTCACGGGCATTTTGGGGGGGCAAGCCAGGACGGCCAGATTCTAGGCACGGCAGGGTATTGCCAGTTGAAAGTCCTGCCTTAGGCCCAATTGAGGCCATATAATTTGTTGATAAAATAGGTAAATGTAGGGGTGATTGGCGCTGCTTCTCCGCTGTAATGTGTTAATAGGCCCAAAGTCCTGTCCTCAGTGATGTGACCCTTAATTAGGGTTGGTTCTCCTTAATCCAGCTAACTGAGATTGATGTTTGTGGTTAATGTTGTGAGCAGATGTGCATATGTTGATAGTCATTTTCACCCGATAGGAAACTAGTTGCTAAGTGTTTCAATCAACAGTGAAAAAATTGGTGAATAAATATAAATATGTGATATCCTACAAAGTGATTTCTACTCTTCTTAACGTGATAGCCTCATGCATACAGTATGCTCAAAATAATAATAAATTGCTTGTGCCACCAATGGAGTTATGTGTCACTACTTCAGGTGGGAGCTGCCACGTAACTGTTCAACTTGCAAGCAAAGTAGCAGTGGTTTTAAAACCTTAAAGTGAAAAATACCCCAGTCATGGAGGTAATCTGAAACGTGACACTCAAATTAATGCAAAAATTAATAAGAAATGCAGGCGGACATTTACTGTGACTTTGGTGCTCCCCTCTCCTTTGGGACCCCGCTCACCAGATTGAAGCACCCCTGCAGGGGTATAAGGCACGTCTGGTGATGTCCTCTATGCGATCTGTGCACTCCTCTGTGTGGTTATGTTGCTCCTCCGGGGTGTACGGTCTTTTGCTACTCCCCACTTCCTCCCAGCTTGGGGAAGATCCGTATGATTCCTGTAGGAGAAAAACCCAGATGGCGCTCTCATAGCGTAATTAGTTTTATTTAAAAAATGGTTGTGAACTTATAAAATTATTAAAAACAAAAAACTATCGCTGCTCCTGTAGTTATCAAAACTCAGGGCAGTAACAGGACGTTACAAACAGGTCAGACCCTCACAGCTAGGTCACGCTAGCGGGTAAGGCTCTCCACAGCCTGGGCGTGCGTTCCACTGCACGGGTCCAGCAAACCGGACGTGACGCGGACGTGTCTAGAAGGCCAATCAGCTGACGCGTTTCAACGTAAAGTCTTTTTCAAAGGTGATGTCATTCCGTCGTGTCCGGTATCTATACGTAACCCATGGCCTCCGTGTACCGCCCTTTCTGGGCGTTGCTTTGAATGCTGTTTAACTCAAATTAGGTCAGATTAAGTCACGGCAAATGCCGCTGAAGTATTATTGCTCCATCTTGCGGCAAAATCCTGAATTGTTCTTCCCGGTGCCGTGTTTACTTGTCCTAGTTATAGGCCTAGTTAGTACATACTTTGATACAATCATTGTAAGCTGCTGGCCATCATTACTATTCATACCTTGTATATTCTGTCCAGACCCTTTTGTATGATAATTTAATGCATACTCTCATATTGGTGGGAATTAATATGTAAGAGGGGGTATTTTTATTAAACCTTATCTCATAATTTTATTTTTATTGTAAAAGGGTTAAGCCTTAGATGAGAATTATGTTTATATTGAGGTCAAACTGAGGGCTGCATGCTGTGAAATATGCAGAAAACCATACAGAGAAAGATTTTTTTTTTTTTTAATGCAGAAATTCAGAGGAAATGAGAGAGATTTGCGTATACAGGAGATAATGGGAGTCCTCTATCTTGGGCATAAGGGGTGCTAGACCATCCAGTTCCCCATAGGTGTCCATTCACCAGTGTGGAGCTGTTTTCCCTTTACCATTGAGAAACTTAATTCCCTTTATTAGGGTGTCATAGGGATATTTTAAGATTTAGTTATTATGCATATTATTGGGTCCCTCCAGCCTCAGCTGGTGCTTATCCTATTACCTGTTACCAACCCTTGGGATATGTGTGTGTTCCACCTTATGCCCTTGATCCTTTTATTCAAACATATGTAAGATTGGTGTTGGCATAATAAGTGCCACATCTATGTATTAATTCACTATGTCTTCTTTATACCTTCATATAAGTTGTGATGTTCATGTATATCCTTATTAAACTTTCGTGGGTGTCTGTAGCCATTAGGCCTATATCTTCTGTCTAAAGGAAAGGTCCCACGTTTAAATCCTATCTCAACTTTGTTGTAATGGGTAATACGTCATACGTGGAGATCTCAGTTTAAATACTGGTGGTTAAATCCCTTGTGCCAGATAATATGTCAAGTGGTCAGAAATTTGATAGAAAACAGTTAAGGTCGATGCCCAGGTTGAGGCCCTTGGGGGCAAGGGACCCCAACCTGTGAATCCACCTGGTCTCGTTCTGAGATACTAGTGTTTTCTTATTGCCCCCCCTCCAGTGGTCTCTGATAATGTCTACCCCATAGAATATCATTCCTGAAGGGTCTCTGTGATGTACCTCATCAAAGTGTCTCGATACACTGTGCTTAGGGAACCCCTTCCTTATGTTCGCGATGTGTTCCCTGATTCTAACTTTTAGTGGTCTGGTAGTCCTTCCCACGTATTGCAGATGGCAGGGGCATTCAATCACATAGGTGACATGCGTACTGTTGCATGTTATGAGTTCCCGGATGGTGTATTCTTTATTGTACACATTAGATTTAAATGTCAGCTTCCTTCTTGGCTGTGGCTTGCTTTTTTTGCACGGTAAGCACCTCTGGCATTTATAAAACCCTTTAAGGTCTGGGCAGATTTGTATATTCCTTGGTGGGTCTATTACATTGTGAACAATATGGTTTCTTAGGGTGGGAGCTTTTCTGTAGATGAATTTTGGTCTGTTTGGTATTATTTTGGAGAGTGTTCTGTCTTCCATAAGTATGGGCCAATACTTTTTTATAATCCGTTCAAATTGGGGGTATTGACTGTTGTAACCCGTGATAAAGGCTAGATCTGAGTGGTTAGCTTGCTGCTTAGTTGTTTTTGCTAAAAGGGTTCTTCTGTCCACCTTTTTAACCGTTTCTTTGAGTTTGTTCAGATGGTAATCTTGGTATCCTTTCTCCTTGAATCTCTTGATCAAAGTTTCCGCTTGCCTATCAAAGTCCCCCTCTTTGTGACAATTGCGTCTGATCCTTAGCAGCTGCCCCTTGGGTATGTTGGCCTTCCATTTAGGATGGTGGCAGCTTGTGGTTGGTATGTACCCATTTCTATCCGTCTTTTTGAAATGGGTTTGTGTGTATAGTTTGTCCCCTTCTTTGAATATTTCCAGGTCTAGATATTCCAATGCTTCTTCGTGGCATTTTCCTGTAAAGGTGAGTCCATATTTGTTGTTCTTCAAGTTAGACAGAAAGATTTTGAATGTTGCTTCAGTCCCTCTCCACAGAATAATCAAATCATCAATATACCTTTTAAAAAATTGTATCTCTGGTATGTTTTTGTTATGGATATACTCCTCCTCCCACATGTCCATAAAAAGGTTTGCCACGCTTGGGGCATAGCGTGCCCCCATTGCCACACCCTTAGTTTGGATATAGTACTGTTTATTGTACCAAAAGTAGTTGTTACTCATGGCTAGTTGTAGCCCCTCAAAGATAAAATTAATCTGCTCTTGTGTTAGTTCCGTGCGTTCATGTAGAGCCTTTTCCACCCCCTTAAGTCCGTCCTCCTGCACTATACTTGTATAAAGAGAATCCACATCTATTGTGGCTATCAGGCAATCCCCAACATCTATTTGGTCCTGAAGTTCCACCACCAGTAGATGTGAACTATCCCTTAGGTGGGACTTTCCTATACTGACCAATGGGTTCAGGAACTTGTCCAAATATTCACTTAGTCTGGAAAAGATGGAATTGATCCCACTTATAATGGGTCTCCCAGGGGGGTTCACTGTACGCTTATGTATTTTGGGGACGTGATATATGACAGGAGTCTTGCTTGACTCTGATATCAGGTACTCTGCCTCTTTCTTGTTAAGGATACCCAGGTCTCGTCCCTTAGCTACATAGGCTTTTATTTTGAAAAGGGTTGCTAAGTTATGCATCCCCACAGGGTGTCACTGTGGATGCACTGGTATAAATGTGCCAACGTCCGGATAATCGATGGAGAAATATTGGTCTAACTAAAGATGGACTTTAAACGGCACATGAGTAGGTATTGTAAAAATTCTAAAGGTTTTATTGTTGGTAGAAAGATATATTTAAATTTTTGTAAAAATACATGGATACATTTCAGAAAAATTACACTTTATGATAATTATCAATAATCAATATAGGATCCCAAATGCAAAACTAAAGGCACCTCCCAAAAATGACATTAGCATGTAAATAAAGTAACATATATCCAACAAACACAGAGCCGGGTTGGACGGTGTACACAGGGGGTGACTAGTCTTATTGGTAGATCCGGTAAGTTCAGAGAATGATATCTTGCTTTGCTCGACTAGTTTCGCATTCCAAGACGCTTCGTCGGGAGCATAGTATTAGACAAGGCCGTGTTGAATAGTAAAACAGGCCTGGGTATTTTATTACTGGCGGTCCGTATATAACAGAGAGCCAGTGGTGTGTAGACGCAGTCTGCTTAAAGCTCACCGTGAGAGACCGTGACCGGTAATTGGGTGGGAGGGTGAACAGCACAGGAGAGGTTCCATCCAGGTCTATCACCAAACGGCTTTTTTGAAGCTTTAAGCTGGGCTATTTCACCGTTTGGGGGCCCCTCTTGACAGATTATCCCTGTCCGGCCCTAGCAATTGGTCTTGACTGACATATATTACCTTATGCTTTCTGGCCCACTATACCTGGAGGACCGCTCTCATTTTACTTACCAGTAACCTGTGCTGTTCACCCTCCTACCCAATTACCGGTCACGGTCTCTCACGGTGAGCTTTAAGCAGACTGCGTCTACACACCACTGGCTCTCTGTTATATACGGACCGCCAGTAATAAAATACCCAGGCCTGTTTTACTATTCAACACGGCCTTGTCTAATACTATGCTCCCGACGAAGCGTCTTGGAACGCGAAACTAGTCGAGCAAAGCAAGATATCATTCTCTGAACTTACCGGATCTACCAATAAGACTAGTCACCCCCTGTGTACACCGTCCAACCTGGCTCTGTGTTTGTTGGATATATGTTACTTTATTTACATGCTAATGTAATTTTTGGGAGGTGCCTTTAGTTTTGCATTTGGGATCCTATATTGATTATTGATAATTATCAGAAAGTGTCATTTTTCTGAAATGTATCCATGTATTTTTACTAAAATTTAAATATATCTTTCTACCAACAATAAAACCTTTAGAATGTTTACAATACCTACTCATGTGCCGTTTAAAGTCCATGTTTAGTTAGACCAATATTTCTACATAGGCTTTTAGTTTACCTTCCAGTGATGACTTGGGATTCCCCTTCAGTTTTTTGTATGTGTTCTCTACCTCCAGTAAATTATTCATTTCCTTTTCGTAATCTGATTTATTGAGTATCACCAGCCCTCCCCCTTATCGGCTGGTCGTATTACCACTTCCTTCTTCTCTCCAATTTGTTTAATGGTTTTCCACATTTTCCCATTATTTCTGTGTGACTTCTTTTCCAGTTTTCTGATATCCTCCTCTACCATCTTCTTAAATGCCCCTAGGCATTGGTTTCCTGGAGTTTGTGGGTTGAAGAGTGAGTTGTTTCTTAGTGAGGTGTGTTTATAAGTGGTAGGTTCAGTGGCTTTTGTGTCCTGTTTTAATGCATAGTGTTTTTTTTAAATTGAGTTTTCTCATAAACTTTTGAAGGTCAATATAGACTTCAAACTTGTCTAATTGTTTTTCTGGGGCAAATTTTAGGGCCTTATCCAGGACTTCAAGTTCTTCTTTTGTGAATGTGGCACTACTAAGATTGTATATGCCTTCCCCTAGTACTCTCTTTGACGTTTTCTTCTTCCCCCCCTCTCTTTCCTCGTCTCCGTCGATCCGTTCGTTGTTCCTCTGGGGGATTTAGTTGTGTCTTTCCCATTCCTGTGTTTGTCCTCCTCTTCCCCATTGGTCTTGGTTGTAATGATACGTGCGCTGTTCCGTGGGCTCCTGTCCTCTCTGTATGTCCCTGATAGTATTTCCTCCTGGTCCTCCCCTGTTCAGTGTTGGGCCTCGCCACCTTGGGTTCCTGTAAGGTACCCTGGCCTGCCACCTCGTTGGAGGTCTGTTGCGGGGTCCTCCTCTGGGAAAATCCCTCGCTTCATGGTAGTCATATCCCCTATCCCGTCCCGCTGGCGTGCGGCCTCTCCTGCTTCTATATGGCGGAGAACCTCTATTTCTTGGGTATGTATTACGCCTAGGGGTGGTAGGGGCTCTGGGTTTGTTTCTATAATCTCCCTGACGGTCTTGCATGTGGTTATATAAAGACAAGGAACTAGAACTGCAGGAAACCATTAAAAAATATGACACTGAAATCCAAGCCAAAAAACAGAAAAAAAAAAACAGAAAAAGTATAGAAGAGATGCCTTAGACTATAGCAATGGGAGAGTGTACTAATGGCAAATGGAAGAGGGAGAGGAATTACTGGACTTTAAGAATCCATCAATAGAGGAGAGTTCGAGTGAAGATGAGGGGGACATTAGTGAAAATGAACACCCAGTACAACATTTAAGATTCGAAAGAACTCCAGAACCACCCACAATGAATCAAACTAGGAACAGAAATCAAGGAAGACAAAGACCTAATAACCACATGCAAGACCGTCAGGGAGATTATAGAAACAAACCCAGAGCCCCTACCACCCCTGGGCGTAATACATACCCAAGAAATAGAGGTTCTCCGCCATATAGAAGCAGGAGAGGCCGCACGCCAGCGGGACGAGATAGGGGATATGACTACCATGAAGCAAGGGATTTTCCCAGAGGAGGACCCCGCAAAAGACCTCCAACGAGGTGGCAGGCCAGGGTACCTTACAGGAACCCAAGGTGGCGAGGCCCAACACTGAACAGGGGAGGACCAGGAGGAAATACTATCAGGGACATACAGAGAGGACAGGAGCCCACGGAACAGCGCACGTATCATTATAACCAAGACCCATGGGGAAGAGGAGGATGAACACAGGAATGGGAAAGACACAACGAAATCCCCCAGAGGAACAACGAATGGATCGACGGAGACGAGGAAAGAGAGGGGGGAAGAAGAAAACGTCAAAGAGAGTACTAGGGGAAGGCATATACAATCTTAGTAGTGCCACATTCACAAAAGAAGAACTTGAAGTCCTGGATAAGGCCCTAAAATTTGCCCCAGAAAAACAATTAGACAAGTTTGAAGTCTATATTGACCTTCAAAAGTTTATGAGAAAACTCAATTTAACAAAACACTATGCATTAAACCAGGACACAAGGGCCACTGAACCTACCACTTATAAACACACCTCACTAAGAAACAACTCACTCTTCAACCCACAAACTCCAGGAAACCAATGCCTAGGGGCATTTAAGAAGATGGTAGAGGAGGATATCAGAAAACTGGAAAATAAGTCACACAGAAATAATGGGAAAATGTGGAAAACCTATAAAACAAATTGGAGAGAAGGAAGTGGTAATACGACCAGCCGATAAGGGGGGAGGGCTGGTGATACTCAATAAATCAGATTACGAAAAGGAAATTAATAATTTACTGGAGGTAGAGAACACATACAAAAAACTGAAGGGGAATCCCAAGTCATCACTGGAAGATAAACTAAAAGCCTATGTAGCTAAGGGACGAGACCTGGGTATCCTTAACAAGAAAGAGGCAGAGTACCTGATATCAGAGTTAAGCAAGTCTCCTGTCATATATCACGTCCCCAAAATACATAAGCGTACAGTGAACCCCCCTGGGAGACCCATTATAAGTGGGATCAATTCCATCTTTTCCAGACTAAGCGAATATTTGGACAAGTTCCTGAACCCATTGGTCAGTATAGGAAAGTCCCACCTAAGGGATAGTTCACATCTACTGGTGGAACTTCAGGACCAAATAGATGTTGGGGATTGCCTGATAGCCACAATAGATGTGGATTCTCTTTATACAAGTATAGTGCAGGAGGACGGACTTAAGGGGGTGGAAAAGGCTCTACATGAACGCACGGAACTAACACAAGAGCAGATTAATTTTATCCTTGAGGGGCTACAACTAGCCATGAGTAACAACTACTTTTGGTACAATAAACAGTACTATATTCAAACTAAGGGTGTGGAAATGGGGGCACGCTATGCCCCAAGCGTGGCAAACCTTTTTATGGACATGTGGGAGGAGGAGTATATCCATAACAAAAACATACCAGAGATACAATTTTTTAAAGGTATATTGATGATTTGATTATTCTGTGGAGAGGGACTGAAGCAACATTCAAAAATTTTCTGTCTAACTTGAAGAACAACAAATATGGACTCACCTTTACAGGAAAATGCCACGAAGAAGCATTGGAATATCTAGACCTCGAAATATTCAAAGAAGGGGACAAACTATACACACAAACCCATTTCAAAAAGACGGATAGAAATGGGTACATACCAACCACAAGCTGCCACCATCCTAAATGGAAGGCCAACATACCCAAGGGGCAGCTGCTAAGGATCAGACGCAATTGTCACAAAGAGGGGGACTTTGATAGGCAAGCGGAAACTTTGATCAAGAGATTCAAGGAGAAAGGATACCAAGATTACCGTCTGAACAAACTCAAAGAAACGGTTAAAAAGGTGGACAGAAGAACCCTATTAGCAAAAACAACTAAACAGCAAGCTAACCACTCAGATCTAGCCTTTATCACAGGTTACAACAGTCAATACCCCCAATTTTAACGGATTATAAAAAAGTATTGGCCCATACTTATGGAAGACAGAACACTCTTCAAAATAATACCAAACAGACCAAAATTCATCTACAGAAAAGCTCCCACCCTAAGAAACCATATTGTTCACAATGTAATAGACCCACCAAGGAATATATAAATCTGCCCAGACCTTAAAGGGTTTTATAAATGCCAGAGGTGCTTACCGTGCAAAAAAAGCAAGCCACAGCCAAGAAGGAAGCTGACATTTAAATCTAATGTGTGCAATAAAGAATACACATCCGGGAACTCATAACATGCAACAGTACGCATGTCACCTATGTGATTGAATGCCCCTGCCATCTGCAATACGTGGGAAGGACTACCAGACCACTAAAAGTTAGAATCAGGGAACACATAGCGAACATAAGGAAGGGGTTCCCTAAGCACAGTGTATCGAGACACTTTGATGAGGTACATCACAGAGACCCCTCAGGAATTATATTCTATGGGGTAGACATCATCAGAGATCACTGGAGGGGGGGCAATAAGAAAACACTAGTATCTCAGAACGAGACCAGGTGGATTCACAGGTTGGGGTCCCTTGCCCCCAAGGGCCTCAACCTGGACATCGACCTTAACTGTTTTCTATCAAATTTCTGACCACTTGACATATTATCTGGCACAAGGGATTTAACCACCAGTATTTAAACTGAGATCTCCACGTATGACGTATTACCCATTACAACAAAGTTGAGATAGGATTTAAACGTGGGACCTTTCCTTTTGACGGAAGATATAGGCCTAATGGCTACAGACACCTACGAAAATTTAATAAGGATATACATGAACATCACAACTTATATGAAGGTATAAAGAAGACATAGTGAATTAATACATAGATGTGGCACTTATTATGCCAACACCAATCTTACATATGTTTGAATAAAAGGATCAAGGGCATAAGGTGGAACATACACATATCCCAAGGGTTGGTAACAGGTTATAGGATAAGCACCAGCTGAGGCTGGAGGGACCCAATAATATGTGTAGCGGCCTCACCCTCTCTCCAACTTCTTCATCTGTTACACACCAACTCATGTCTAGGGGTTCCTGGGTTGTGAGAGTGAGATGCGCCACGGCCCATGTCCTCCCCATTGCAGTAGGGAGGTGAAGGCCACTTACTGATGTTTCCTCGGGCCGGTGTGTTCTGTGAATGCACTGAGTCTGTAATTGCAAGCTCACCAGCCTCCCCTTTGCTTCCAGTAACTGGAGTTCACACACCGGAGAAAGGTCCAACACTTGTTTATTTGACACTCCAATACGCAAAGCACAATAAACAGTTCTTTTGCAGCAAACTGGTTGGGACCTATAACCTTGCCAACGGTGGGCCGAGCAGATCAAGGCACTTCCTAAAGTTTCAGTTCTATGCCACTGTACTATGACCAGCGGCGCCTAAGCCAATCCGGCTGTTACAGAACCGGAAGGATGGGGTCTCTTCCAGCAACCCCTATGAACAGCAATGGAGCCCTCTTCGATGCGCTGTGGCCCCTATCAGGGGGATGTGTCCCCCCAAGAGAGTTCCCAGAGGCCCACTGTCACCGGGTTGGTGCTGCTCCGGGTCTCCAGTGGGTAACCTCTCTGGCCTCCTCACCTCAGGTACGAGTCCCTCCGCACTCAGGAACCCTCGGACAGTCCACCCTAGCGGGACCCAGTCGAAGGTACTGGGCCCCAGGCCTCCTCGATAGTACCTCACCCCAGGCTGAAGGTGCCTGGGATGGACGCCAACGTGACTCCGGACCAGGCCATGGGCACCTGGACCAGACTCCTGGATCTTCAGCACCCAGGCCTAAGGGCCCTGGGTGCGGACCGCAACCCTCCTCCTCCGAGGACCTCCTTCTCCGCCAGCTCGTGGCAAGGGCGTCTCCCCCTTTTATCTCCTCCCATCAACGGCCCGGCGGGTTCCCCGCCCCAGCCATACCATCTCCAGGAAGGGACAAACCAGGGAGCACTCCGAAGATGATTCTACCTGAAGCCTGTGGGTACCTCGCCACCCACAGGCAAAGGAGAATATTACATCCTCCAATCCTCCACGAAACAAAAAGGGGTCTGAATCCTAACACAATTATACACCTGGGTCACACTATTGCCCAGGTGTATCCCATCAATTTGAGGACCCCGCTACACACTCCCCCCTGTAATTTGACGCTGGTCCCCAGCGTCAGGTGCACACCCATACCTCCCATAAAGTGGTGGCATGGAGTGAAACCCCTGAAGCAATTCCTCTAAATTTTTTTCCCAAGTGCCAAGACCTGCTCAGGGAATGGGGAACATATAAAACAACTTATGTCATAAAACATTTTTAACATCTGCATAATCACAACCCCTCTCCCACACTGTCTAAGAGCCACCCACTCTCAATGATCTTGACTGACGATTCTCCTGCAGGGGAAAGAAAAACAACATCCTAACATAATTTCGTGTCATTTGGGATGAGTGGGCCCGTCAGCCGAGAGACCCACTCACTCCAACAAGCAAGGTGATGTGTGGGTGAAATATTTTCAAACATTTGTTGCGCAACACTGCCACCTGGTGACAGCGCCGCGGTCATGACACTCAACGAATCTTCGTTCTTCCAGCTTTTCCCTACTCTGCCACTATTCCCAAATGTCCTTGCCTTTGGCACATGAAGAAAAGGGGAAACACGAAAACACAACAGTCCCCAAGTCTCCAACGAGAAAAAGAAAAGCCCAAACAAAAACAAAAACAGGGCACAGTCCTGCGTGTCTGGGAATGGCTCTTCCAGAAAGTTCAAGTGCACAAAAGAAATAAACAGGAGTTCTTTTCTCCTATAAGTAAAACTTTGGATCCGGCAGGTACAGGGGTTTCAGGTGTTTGTCAAATGCCTCTATCGAATACTCGACATCTTCTCCTTCTCTTCTGCAAATGACTATCTTGTCAGCATGGATATGGCGCCCCAATTTCCATTCAGCCTTGCAGTCCTCAAACCTCTTAGACACTGCCGTCACACATTCCAGGTACCTGCGAGCATGGGGCACCTTCAACTTGTCCCACACAAACTCGTCATACCATCTTGTTCTCCAGACTTCCACCTCATACAGCAAGTCCCGGGGTAGATACGGGTACTCCCACCCATATTCCCGAGCTACTTTATGGCAAAACAGTCTCTGCAAGCGGGCCAAAGGTGGCATAGTGGCTTTCTCTCCAGTTCCAGGCAGCACAATAGCTTCCGGATGCCGAGGTACCTTTACCAGCTCCCTGGAAATGACTTTCGGCGCTCTCAGAGAAGCGCGGGGTGTCCCCACAACCAAAGTAGGTGAGGTAACAGTAGCTGAGGACACAGGTGGAGGGGTAGGTTCCCTCGTAAGCTGCGGGTCTTCCACCCGAGGCGTGCTGTCTCCTGTGTACATAGGCGAATCCCGTACCGCACGGGAAGCAAGAAGTGGCACTCTATCCCAGCCCTTGCGGCTGAACAGTTCGTCTATCTCGCCATCATCTCCGCAATCAGACAGCGACTCTAGGTCGGAGGTGTCATACATCTCCGCAGGCAGATATCTTCCGGTGGACACAGAATCAACCTCCCTGGGGGGCTCCACCTCCAATGGGCCCCCGACACCTCCAACCACCACCACAGTCCCAGCCCCTGGCTCACCTGACCCTTGTAGACTGGGATGTCCGGGACTTCCTTCTCGACCGGCGCCATCCAGGCCAGGCAAGCAGCGGGGTGAAGCTCGACCACGTCCATAGGATGCCTGTACTAGGCCAACTTTCCTCTTCGGGGGTGGGAGCAGAGAACTTGTGGCGACCGAGGCAGCATCCTCGGATTTTTCTCTGTTGGGCAGTCCATCGCCCTGGTCAGCGCGCACGGGAACCTCGACAGAGGCCTTGACCTCCCCTTCTGGAGTAGCAGTACCCGTGAGGTGGTTGAGGCGAAGGGCCCGGGGCCTTGCTGTGGACGACTCAACCTCAAAAAGGAATTCTCTGCACTCCTCACATCGCCCGAATGGCTTCAGGGTGACCACCAGTCCCGAGCAGCCGGGACAGATCACACCGAGGGCCTCCGTGTCTCTGCAAGTGTACAGAGCCAACCGCCCTCGGGGCCTAAGTCTTATCCCCGTGTCTGTGATGGGGGCAGCAAAGGAAGTCATTCTCGTGGGGTGAGGAACCATAATCCACGGGGCACTTGAGGTCATCCCGACTGTCTGCTGCTCCATCATGCACTGACCCCGCGCCGGAGTCTCCATGTGTATCCCCACACTTGGCCAGACTCCTCCCATGAGCTGTACATTTTCGCGGGCTTCTTCTTGACTCCGCCCACGAACGATGTCGCCATGGGGTGCCTCGTGGCGCAGTGCGTTAACAGTCCCCACGTGCAGTACGTCACACGGCTGGACCTCTCCCTTTTTCCGCTCCTCCGCATGGGCCTTTCCCTTGTTAGGGTCATTTCCACAACTCCGAGCAGGGACGCACTTTGGCCAGTAATATGGCCGATCTGCTCGGAACTCCTCTGGGCAGCAAAGTTCAAATGTAGACATTCTCAAGTCCATCTTTAGAACACACTCTATCCCGGACGAGCCCCCACGTGTAGCGGCCTCACCCTCTCTCCAACTTCTTCATCTGTTACACACCAACTCATGTCTAGGGGTTCCTGGGTTGTGAGAGTGAGATGCGCCACGGCCCATGTCCTCCCCATTGCAGTAGGGAGGTGAAGGCCACTTACTGATGTTTCCTCGGGCCGGTGTGTTCTGTGAATGCACTGAGTCTGTAATTGCAAGCTCACCAGCCTCCCCTTTGCTTCCAGTAACTGGAGTTCACACACCGGAGAAAGGTCCAACACTTGTTTATTTGACACTCCAATACGCAAAGCACAATAAACAGTTCTTTTGCAGCAAACTGGTTGGGACCTATAACCTTGCCAACGGTGGGCCGAGCAGATCAAGGCACTTCCTAAAGTTTCAGTTCTATGCCACTGTACTATGACCAGCGGCGCCTAAGCCAATCCGGCTGTTACAGAACCGGAAGGATGGGGTCTCTTCCAGCAACCCCTATGAACAGCAATGGAGCCCTCTTCGATGCGCTGTGGCCCCTATCAGGGGGATGTGTCCCCCCAAGAGAGTTCCCAGAGGCCCACTGTCACCGGGTTGGTGCTGCTCCGGGTCTCCAGTGGGTAACCTCTCTGGCCTCCTCACCTCAGGTACGAGTCCCTCCGCACTCAGGGACCCTCGGACAGTCCACCCTAGCGGGACCCAGTCGAAGGTACTGGGCCCCAGGCCTCCTCGATAGTACCTCACCCCAGGCTGAAGGTGCCTGGGATGGACGCCAACGTGACTCCGGACCAGGCCATGGGCACCTGGACCAGACTCCTGGATCTTCAGCACCCAGGCCTAAGGGCCCTGGGTGCGGACCGCAACCCTCCTCCTCCGAGGACCTCCTTCTCCGCCAGCTCGTGGCAAGGGCGTCTCCCCCTTTTATCTCCTCCCATCAACGGCCTGGCGGGTTCCCCGCCCCAGCCATACCATCTCCAGGAAGGGACAAACCAGGGAGCACTCCGAAGATGATTCTACCTGAAGCCTGTGGGTACCTCGCCACCCACAGGCAAAGGAGAATATTACATCCTCCAATCCTCCACGAAACAAAAAGGGGTCTGAATCCTAACACAATTATACACCTGGGTCACACTATTGCCCAGGTGTATCCCATCAATTTGAGGACCCCGCTACACATGCATAATAACTAAATCTTAAAATATCCCTATGACACCCTAATAAAGGGAATTAAGGTTCTCAATGGTAAAGGGAAAACAGCTCCACACTGGTGAAAGGACACCTATGGGGAACTGGATGGTCTAGCACCCCTTATGCCCAAGATAGAGGATTCCCATTATCTCCTGTATACGCAAATCTCTCTCATTTCCTCTGAATTTCTGCATTTTTTACAAAAAATGTCTTTCTCTGTATGGTTTTCTGCATATTTCACAGCATGCAGCCCTCAGTTTGACCTCAATATAAACATAATTCTCATCTAAGGTGTGAGGGGGTTAGCTCGGCAGCGGGTGTGTGTGATCCCCTGGATGGGCTCCCCACACAAAAACAGGCCCAGCAGACGGAGGTTGTGGTTTTCAAGATCAAAAAGGTGCGGTTTATTTCTCTATTTACAGTGACAAAAAACACAGCAAAGCAAAAAGAAACATAAACAAAATAAACCCTGGTCAGCTTGACCTCTGACTAAACATGCAGGTTTCCTAACTAACAACTGGGATCAGCCTGGTGCTGTCCTAGTCCCTAAGTCCCTGGTTTAGTAAATGTCCAAACAAATAGCCACACAGGCTTTGTCTCACCGCACAGGGGTTCACTCTCCCTAGACAGTCCACACAGGTCTGGTTCCAGGCATGAGCAAACACCTAATGAAGCTGGGAGTTTTTATAGAGGCCTTAAACGAGCTGACAAGCTTCAGCTGGTCTCATCAACTCCCTGCCTGCACGACGCCCAGCACTCTCCCTAGAGGTATGAATCATCCATGAGCCCACTAGCCTCAGCTGGGCTTCATCAACTCTCTCCCTAGTTGTATAAGTCGGCATAAAGCCTGAATCTGGGAGAAATATACCTACCCCCTGGATGCAACCAGGTGACTTTACCTTCCTGCTGTCACATACCCCCCCCCTCTTGTTTTAACCTTGGGGTTGGAACACCAGCAATCAGGCATTCATGTACTCGAGACAAAGCATCCACATTCCCCATTTGAACGCCAGGGCGATGCTTTACTGTGAAGTTGAATTCCTGTAGGGCCAGGAACCACCTATTTACTCTTCTATTTGTCTCCTTGTTTTGAGCCATCCACTTTAACGGAGCGTGATCCGTAACCATGTCAAAGTGCCTACCTAGCAGATAGTACCGAAGGGAATCTAGAGCCCACTTGTCAGGGAACCAACAGCAGGCGAAGGACTTTAGGACCCAGCATCTCTGGCAGGAGAAGGGCTCTAGGACCCAGTATCTCTACAAGCAGGTCACATGGGCCTATATAAAGGAAGGCTGCTAGTGTCTGCATTTGCTGGATTATCGTCAGCTTCTCCTGTGTTCCTGTGTCTTGCATCTCCTGCCTGTCTGATCTCCTGTGTACCAAACCCGGCTTGCCTGACCTGCTCCTGTTGACTTCCTAGCGTATACCTGACCCCGGCCTGGCTAACGGACTCCGCTTACCTTGTCTTCTGTGCTAAGACTCAGCTCTGCTGTGTTCTCGGACTGTCTTGCTGTGTTTGACCCTCTGGCCTGGCTTTGACCCTGTTATCGGAACATTCCATTGGTCCTTACCCTTTGGACCTCCTAAGCACGCCTGCTGTCCTGCAGTCTGCCTGTCCTACCAAGTTCCTGGCAACCAGCACTACCTACCAGGCAACCCGTGCTTCTGTGGGCACCACATCCCCTGTGTCATCTTCAGGGCTGTGCTGCACTCGGCCGCAAGGGGCGCCCTCTCTGCTACTCGACCTCACATCAGAGACTTGACAGTATAATCCAGCCATGTCTGAGGCCGGCAGAGGTGCGTCCCCGTTAGAGGCATTATGTCAACAGGCCGCTACTCTGACCCAAGCAATCCAGACACTGCAAGAAGGATACCTCCAGCTAGAGGAGAGATTGCAACACCTGTCAGAGTCATCTGCTTCTGCGGACCCGGTCCCAGCTTCTCCCAGTTCCACCCACGTACGTTCCTCTGTGGCTCCTACGATGGTGTTCCCTCCTCCAGAACCCCGTGTTCCTGTCCCTGAACGGTTTTCCGGGGATCGAAGAAAGTTTAGATCCTTCAGGAATGCCTGCCTATTGTACCTATCCTTGCAGCCCCGGACTTTTGCTTTAGAAACTGTTAAGGTCGGGTTCCTCATCTCCCTGCTATCTAATGAACCCCAGACCTGGGCCCACAGTTTATGGGAACAAAGAAGCCCAGTCATTAACACAGTGGACACATTCCTGGCAGCCATGTCACAACTCTACGAGGACCCCCAGCGTACAGCCACCGCCGAAGCCACTCTGCATTCACTACAGCAGGGTAGTCGACCAGTGGAGGACTATACCGTGGACTTCCGTCGGTGGTCTGCAGACACAGGCTGGAACGAGGCTGCCCTCAAGCACCAGTTCCGCTTAGGACTTTCTGAGTCTCTCAAAGATGAGCTGGCCAGGATTGGGGTCCCCACTACACTTGAGGATCTCATCCAGTCATCCATCCAGCTGGATCGACGTTTACGTGAGAGACAGTCCGAACGAGCTCAGTCCTCCAGGCCCGCCATGATGCCGCCTAAGGTTTCCACTTCATCAGTGCCTGCTCCCACTGGTACTTCTATCCCAGTTCCTAGACAAATCGGCCTGCTACGTTCCGCATTATCCCCTGATGAAAGGCGTCATCGTATGCAATCAAGGCTCTGCCTCTATTGTGGAGGAAGCGGACATTTCTTGTATAACTGCCCCAGAAGGCCCAAGAAGCCACCTTCCTACCCTCCGGTGTATTTCCAGGTTTCCGGAGCTTCTCCTTCACACCTAGTGCTACCCATTACGCTGCAATTTGGAAAAGAAGAGATCCGGCTGCAGGCCGTTATTGATTCTGGAGCATGCAGCTGCTTTGTGGACTTGAACCTGGTGAGAAACCTGAAGCTGCCCCTCCTCCAAAAGAAACAGGGACTTGAAGTCCGCCTGGCCGATGGCACATTGCCTAGTTCTGGCCCTGTTACCCAGGAGACTGTCCCTCTGCTTATCACCACTCCTGATGGCCATCAGGAATTCATACGCTTTGACGCTCTAAGCTCGCCTATGTCTCCAGTTATCCTAGGAATTCCATGGCTCCAAGCCCACAACCCTCAGATCAATTGGATCAAGAAGGAGGTCCTGTTCACCTCTCCCTATTGCCAGCAGCATTGCTTTATTCCTGAACCCAGAGACATTACCAGTTGCTTGACAGTCCACCCTGTATCTACCACTAACCAGAATATACCCCAGGCATACCAAGAATTCCTGGATGTCTTTGATAAGAAAAAAGCTGACGTTCTACCACCACATCGGCCATATGACTGTCCAATAGAATTACTTCCAGGGGCCGAGATTCCATTTGGACGAATATTCCCTCTCTCTGAAATGGAATTGGGAACTCTGCGACAATATATCGATGAAAATTTGGCTAAGGGCTTCATCCGAGCTTCCTCCTCTCCTGCCGGTGCCGGAATCTTTTTTGTCGAGAAGAAAGACAAGTCTTTAAGACCATGCGTGGATTATAGGGAGCTCAATAAAATCACAATAAAGAACCGCTACCCACTGCCATTAGTTCCTGAACTTTTCCAGAGATTCCGTACGGCCCAAGTATTTACCAAGCTCGACCTCCGGGGTGCCTATAACCTTGTTCGGATCCGTGAGGGCGATGAATGGAAGACAGCATTCAGAACGAGGTTCGGACACTTCGAGTATCTTGTAATGCCCTTTGGGCTCTGTAATGCCCCGGCGACGTTTCAGCACTTCGTCAACGATATTTTCCGGGAATATCTTGACTACTTCGTCATCTATCTGGATGACATTCTCATATTTTCGGCTACTCTGGAGCTCCACCGGACCCATGTAAAGACAGTGCTGCTCACACTAAGAAAACATGGACTTTATGTGAAAGCGGAAAAGTGTGACTTCGAGAAGAAATTAATACAATTCCTAGGACTGATCATCTCCACGGGCGGTGTAGCTATGGATCCACAGAAAGTGCAGGCAATCCTGGATTGGCCAACTCCATCAGATAAGAAAGGGGTGCAAAGGTTTGTGGGCTTTGCGAACTTCTATAGGAGGTTTATAAGAAACTTCTCCTCCATCATCTCACCCATTACCCAGTTGACCCGCTTACATACCCGTTTCCAGTGGTCCTCCGAAGCCCAAACTGCTTTCGAGAGACTAAAGTTATTGTTTACCTCTGCACCAATCCTTCAACACCCTGAGCCTGCCCTGCCATACATCTTGGAGGTCGATGCCTCAGAAGTAGCTACAGGGGCAGTCCTTTCACAACGCCAGGGACCCAAGTCCTTGCTTCACCCCGTGGCCTTCTCCTCGCGGAAAATGAGCCAGCCCGAGAGGAACTATGATGTAGGAGACCGCGAGCTCTTGGCCATTAAAACAGCCTTAGAGGAGTGGATATACCTTCTTGAGGGGTCTGCTCACCCCATAATGATATTTACAGATCATCGGAACCTCGAATACCTCCGTACTGCCAAACGTCTGAGACCCCGTCAAGCCCGCTGGGCTCTGTTCTTTTCAAGGTTCAACTTCCACATCACCTACCGTCCCGGCTCCAAGAACGGAAAGGCCGATGCTTTATCCCGAATGTTTCCCGATACTCCGGAGGAGACAATATCTAGTACAATCCTGTCACCTCAGAACTTTCTTCTGATCCAACCCGATCTAAGATCTTCTCTTGAACAGGCTTCCCTCCAATGCCAGGAACCAGAAGCATCCTCTCTAAGAAACCAGGAAGGGTACCTCTGGCATCAGGACAAGATCTTCGTTCCGCAACAAACCCGAATACAGGTACTGAAGACCTTGCATGACCACCAACTCGCTGGCCACTTCGGAGTGCGGAAAACTACGGATCTTATCCAACGATCCTTCTGGTGGCCTACCTTGAAATCTGATTGCAGGGAGTTTGTTAGCTCCTGCACTACCTGCCAGCGAAATAAAGGGTCCAATGTCAAGTCGTGGGGTCTGTTACGTCCTCTGCCAGTGCCAGAACTACCATGGAGAAATATATCTATGGACTTTATAGTAGAGTTGCCCCCATCCGAAGAATCTACAACAATCCTGGTAGTTGTGGACCGTCTATCCAAAATGGCGCACTTCTTGCCCATGGCAGGAACTCCTTCTGCTGCAGAAACAGCAAAAATTTTCATAAGGGAGATAGTCAGGCTCCATGGCCTTCCTGACAGCATTGTGTCTGATAGAGGGGTACAATTCACCTCCCGGTTCTGGAGAGAGCTCTGCAAAGCACTATCAATCAAGGTGTGCCTGTCCTCAGCCTATCACCCCCAAAGCAACGGTCAAACTGAAAGGACCAACCAGACCTTAGAACAATATTTGCGTTGCTTCTGCTCCTTCTCCCAGGACGACTGGATCTCTCTACTCCCTTGTGCGGAGTTTGCTTACAACAATGCAGTACACTCAACCACCAATCAATCTCCGTTTTGGGCCAACTACGGTTTCCATCCTTCATTTCTACCTAATGTCATTCCGGAAGCCTCAGTTCCAGCAGTTCAAGACAGGATAAGCTCCATTCAGGCTAATTATCAAACCCTCCGGCTAACCATGCAGAAAGCGCAAGAGGACTACAAGAAACAATATGACAAGAGGAGAGGAGAGAGTCCTAGCTTTGAGGTTGGAGATAAGGTCTGGCTCTCTTCAGCAAATCTCAGGCTCCCTTGCCCCTCCCGGAAATTGGGTCCAAGATTTATCGGTCCATTCGAAATTAAACGAAAAATTAACCCAGTAGCTTTTGAACTGTTACTACCAAGTTCGTATAAAGTGCATCCTGTGTTTCACGTTTCTCTTCTTAAATCTGTTGTCTCTAGTCCTTTTCCAGGAAGAGAAGAAGACCCTCCGCCTCCAGTCTCAGTGGGAGATGAAGCCGAATTCGAGGTAGAATCCATCCTGGACTGTCGCAAAAGAGGTAGGACTATTCAATTTCTTATTAAATGGAAGGGTTATCCAGCAGAAGAGAATTCTTGGGAACCTGCAGGCAACATACATGCTCCTAGACTTCTCCAGAGATTCCGTGCCAGATACCCTGAAAGATGGGCCCGGGTGGGCATCCGGAGGCTGCCCCTTGGGGGGGGGGCACTGTCAGGGAACCAACAGCAGGCGAAGGACTTTAGGACCCAGCATCTCTGGCAGGAGAAGGGCTCTAGGACCCAGTATCTCTACAAGCAGGTCACATGGGCCTATATAAAGGAAGTCTGCTAGTGTCTGCATTTGCTGGATTATCGTCAGCTTCTCCTGTGTTCCTGTGTCTTGCATCTCCTGCCTGTCTGATCTCCTGTGTACCAAACCCGGCTTGCCTGACCTGCTCCTGTTGACTTCCTAGCGTATACCTGACCCCGGCCTGGCTAACGGACTCCGCTTACCTTGTCTTCTGTGCTAAGACTCAGCTCTGCTGTGTTCTCGGACTGTCTTGCTGTGTTTGACCCTCTGGCCTGGCTTTGACCCTGTTATCGGAACATTCCATTGGTCCTTACCCTTTGGACCTCCTAAGCACGCCTGCTGTCCTGCAGTCTGCCTGTCCTACCAAGTTCCTGGCAACCAGCACTACCTACCAGGCAACCCGTGCTTCTGTGGGCACCACATCCCCTGTGTCATCTTCAGGGCTGTGCTGCACTCGGCCGCAAGGGGCGCCCTCTCTGCTACTCGACCTCACATCAGAGACTTGACACCACTTCACCGCTAAACACTCCTTTTCAACCGTGGCGTAATTTACCTCATGGGACTTCAACTTCCTGCTGAGGTAAATGACTGGGTGCTCTTCCCCGTTCCAGACCTGGGACAATACTGCTCCTAACCCCACATCTGACGCATCACTTTGTACGACAAAGTCTTTAGAGAAGTCGGGTGAGTACAACACTGGCTGGCTACATAAGGCTTGTTTCAAGAATTGGAACGCTGCCTCAGCCTCGGGGGTCCATTTAATCATGACCGACCCTTTCCCTTTCGTCAGGTTGGTTAGGGGCACAGCCTTAGAAGCAAAGTGGGGAATGAAGCGCCGATAATAACCCGCGATTCCCAGAAAGGCTCGTACCTGCTTCTTGCTGTTGGGACGTGGCCAACTCTGGATGGCCTCGACTTTGTTGAGTTGGGGTTTTATTACTCCCCTGCCAATGGTGTACCCAAGATATTTGGCCTCCTCCTGCCCAATGGTACACTTCTTGGGGTTAGCCGTAAACCCCGCTTCCCGGATAGAGTCTAGGACTGCTTGCACTTTTGGCAGATGTGAGGCCCAATCTGTGCTATGGACAATTACGTCATCCAGGTAAGCCGCAGCATACTTCCGATGGGGCCTCAGTATCTGGTCCATTTTCCGCTGGAATGTGGCCGGCGCATTCTGTAACCCGAACGGCATTCTCTTATATTGGAACGCCCCGTCTGGGGTTACAAATGCGGTTTTCTCTTTGGCCGACTTGGCCAGGGTGATTTGCCAATACCCTTTTGTGAGGTCAAGAGTCGTCATGTATCGGGCTGTTCCCAGCCGGTCGATCAACTCATCTATACGTGGCATGGGGTAGGTGTCAAATTTTGTAACTTTGTTCAACTGACGAAAATCGTTACAAAATCGCCAGCTCCCATCCGGTTTAGGCACCAACACAATGGGACTAGACCAATCACTTTGGGACTCCTCTATCACCCCTAAGTTCAGCATTTTCTGTACTTCCTCCCGTTTTGCCTCCCGTCGGGCCTCTGGGATCCGATAGGGTTTTAACTTCACCCTTTCACCGGGCGGGGTAATAATATCATGCTCTACCCCAGATGTTTGTCCCGGCAGCTCAGAGAACACCTCCTTGTTGCGAAGCACAAACTCCTTAACCTCCTGTTGTTGGGGTTGTGACAAGGTGGCTGCTATTCCAACCTCCGGAATCACGCAACCAGTTTGAGCTGGTGACCAAGTTTCTGCGACTAGGGACTCTCTATCCCTCCAGGCTTTCAACAGATTAACGTGATAGATCTGTTCGGGCTTTCGCCTTCCTGGTTGTCTGACCTTGTAATTCACTTCGCTCACTTTTTCCATTATCTCGTAGGGGCCTTGCCATTTGGCAAGGAATTTACTTTCAACCGTAGGGACAAGTACCAATATCCTATCCCCCGGGGAAAAGGTACGGGTCTTGGCTCCACGGTTGTACACTCTCTGCTGTGCCAACTGCGCTTGGGCCAAATGTTCCTTCACAATGGGCATTACCTGTGCAATTCGATCTTGCATCAGGGCGACATGCTCAATCACACTCCTGTGGGGAGAACTCTCACTTTCCCAAGTTTCCTTGGCAATATCCAACAGCCCTCTTGGGTGTCTCCCATACAGTAACTCAAAGGGGGAGAATCCCGTAGAGGATTGGGGCACCTCCCTAATAGCAAACATCAAATAAGGAAGTAGACAGTCCCAATCCTTTCCATCTCTATCCACCACTTTCTTCAACATTTGTTTTAGGGTTTTGTTGAATCTTTCAACCAGCCCATCGGTTTGGGGGTGATACACAGACGTACGCAATTGCGTCACTTTGAACAATTTACACAGCTCTTTCATAACCCGGGACATAAAGGGTGTACCTTGGTCCGTAAGCAGTTCTTTACAAATACCCACCCGGCTAAAAACAAGAGATAGCTCTTTGGCTATGGTTTTGGCCGAGGTATTTCGGAGAGGGATCGCTTCTGGATAACGGGTGGCATAGTCCATTATAACTAATATGTACTGGTGCCCCCTAGCGGACTTGATTATAGGACCTACCAAATCCATGGCGATCCTCTCAAACGGGACCTCAATGATGGGTAGAGGGACCAGCGGGCTACGGAAATGTGGCATCGGGGCCGACCTCTGACACACAGGGCAGGAGGAACAATAATTTTCTATGTCCTTCATCACCCCAGGCCAATAGAATCTCTGTAATACCCTCTCTCGGGTTTTCTCTGTCCCCAGATGACCTCCAAGAATGTGCCCATGGGCCAACTCCAACACCAACTTCCTGTAAGGTTTGGGCACCACAAGCTGCTCAACGGGTTCTTCTGCCCTTTTTGCCACCCGATACAGTAGGTCCTTCTCTACGCTGAAGTATGGGTAAGTGCAGGTATTATCTGGGTTCACTAACTCGCCATCTATTTCCACTACGTTTTCCCGTGCCTTTATTAGGGCGGGGTCTTTTAACTGTTCTGTGGCAAAATTTTCCCTGTGAACCTCAAGATCAGAAAACTCCACAGACGGTAGGTTTTCGTCTGAGGAGGTGGGCTCCTCTCCAGTTTCTTGAGTCTCGCCTGCCAATACTGACAAGGGAAATTCTGGAGAGTCCTCACCACTCTCAGAGGAGTTCTGGCTATCACCTTCCTGGTACATAGGGGCACCAGTGGGGGGCTCAGGATCATCCCACAGTTCCCAGAACTTCGGAAAATCCCTTCCCACAATGGTATCATGCGGTAATTGAGATACTAACCCCACTGGATGAGAGAGGGTACCTTTGGGGGTCTTGAAACACACTGTAGTCACTGGATACTCTCGGGTGTCCCCATGCACACAAATAACAGCTACCTTGCTATTCCCAGAGACCTCTGTTTTAACTAATTCAGCCTTTATCAGGGTCACAAGGCTACCTGAATCCAGTAATACCACAACATTTCTACCATTAATACACATTTTGCATAAATGTTTCTCAGTTCCCCGAATGGCAGTGCATGCGACTGTCGCACACAGCGACTGACGTCTGCCCGTCAAAGTCACATTGCATGGGTTCCTCCACAACCGGGCAATTTGCTGCAATATGTCCCGCTTGCCGGCAGCGGTAGCAAACAATCCATTTGGCTGCCTCTTGAGCCCCTGACTTCCCAGGCTGTTCTCGCCAAACTTTGGGTAGAGCTCCCACCCTCTCACTCTCTCCACCCTCACCCCTTGGAATCCTCTTATCCGCCCCTGGGGATGGTCTGGTCTTAGGGTGGAAAGTCCGAGAGTCTCTGGAAGAGGCCGTCAGGTTCTCTGTAGCCAAGTATTTCTCTACACGATCCACAAGGCCACCGGCCGTCTCTGGGTCTCCATGGCTTACCCACTTTTGGATGGCAGTAGGAAGAGCTCTCAAAAACCGATCCATTACAACACGTTCCACAATCTCTGGTGCGGACAAAGTCTCTGGCTGTAGCCACTTCCTGCTCAGGTGAATGAGATCATACATTTGAGACCTGGGGGGTTTTCCAAGCTGGAAAGTCCAGTTATGCACACGCTGAGCCCGGACAGCCAGGGTGACACCCAGCCTTGCCAATATTTCAGCTTTTAGCATCACATAGTCTTTTGCTTGGTCAGGCTCTAGGTCATAGTAAGCCTTCTGCGATTCACCAGTTAACAGAGGAGCCACCAGTCCAGCCCACTGCTCCTCAGGCCACTTTTCTCTTTCAGCAGTCCTTTCAAATGTGGTCAAAAATACCTCTGGATCATCCTCTCCAGTCATTTTTGTCAATAAACGACTCACCCCAAAGGACGCGGTATTAGTGGGACGGCTTTCCTCACTGGTCTGCGGACGTTGCTGCATTACTGCTTCCATTTGTTGTAGTCTCTGCTCTTGCTTCTGTAACAGGTCTATGAAGCGGGCCTCAGATTGCTGCTGGGCTGCAAGGCTCTGTTGATGAGCTTGCTGCTGGGCTGCGAAGCTCTGTTGTTGAGCTGCAAGGCTCTTTTGCAAACTTGCATTTGTCTGCTGTTGATTGGCATTTGCTAGAGCCAGCTGTTTCAGTATCTCCTCCATGCTGGCTTAAAAAAAAACTGCCACTGGTTCTCCACCAACTGTGAGGGGGTTAGCTCGGCAGCGGGTGTGTGTGATCCCCTGGATGGGCTCCCCACACAAAAACAGGCCCAGCAGACGGAGGTTGTGGTTTTCAAGATCAAAAAGGTGCGGTTTATTTCTCTATTTACAGTGACAAAAAACACAGCAAAGCAAAAAGAAACATAAACAAAATAAACCCTGGTCAGCTTGACCTCTGACTAAACATGCAGGTTTCCTAACTAACAACTGGGATCAGCCTGGTGCTGTCCTAGTCCCTAAGTCCCTGGTTTAGTAAATGTCCAAACAAATAGCCACACAGGCTTTGTCTCACCGCACAGGGGTTCACTCTCCCTAGACAGTCCACACAGGTCTGGTTCCAGGCATGAGCAAACACCTAATGAAGCTGGGAGTTTTTATAGAGGCCTTAAACGAGCTGACAAGCTTCAGCTGGTCTCAACTCCCTGCCTGCACGACGCCCAGCACTCTCCCTAGAGGTATGAATCATCCATGAGCCCACTAGCCTCAGCTGGGCTTCATCAACTCTCTCCCTAGTTGTATAAGTCGGCATAAAGCCTGAATCTGGGAGAAATATACCTACCCCCCTGGATGCAACCAGGTGACTTTACCTTCCTGCTGTCACAAAGGGTTAACCCTTTTACAATAAAATTAAAATTATGAGATAAGGTTTAATAAAAATACCCCCTCTTACATA
Source organism: Rana muscosa (assembly GCA_029206835.1). NCBI lineage: Eukaryota > Metazoa > Chordata > Amphibia > Anura > Ranidae > Rana > Rana muscosa. The sequence continues at coordinate 73,534,222 of CM055125.1, forward strand.
TTAATTCCCACCAATATGAGAGTATGCATTAAATTATCATACAAAAGGGTCTGGACAGAATATACAAGGTATGAAAAGTAATGATGGCCAGCAGCTTACAATGATTGTATCAAAGTATGTACTAACTAGGCCTATAACTAGGACAAGTAAACACGGCACCGGGAAGAACAATTCAGGATTTAGCCACAAGATGGAGCAATAATACTTCAGCAGCATTTGCCGTGACTTAATCTGACTTAATTTGAGTTAAACAGCATTCAAAGCAATGCCCAGAAAGGGCAGTACACAGAGGCCGTGGGTTACTTATAGATACCGGACACGACGGAATGACATCACCTTTGAAAAATACTTTACGTTGAAACGCGTCAGCTGATTGGCCTTCTAGACACGTCCACGTCACGTCCGGTTTGCTGGACCCGTGCAGTGGAACGCACGCCCAGACTGTGGAGAGCCTTACCCACTAGCGTGACCTAGCCGTAAGGGTCTGACCTGTTTGTAACGTCCTGTTACTGCCCTGAGTTTTGATAACTACAGGAGCAGCGATAGTTTTTTGTTTTTAATAATTTTATAAGTTCACAACCATTTTTTAAATAAAACGAATTACGCTATGAGAGCGTCTTCTGGGTTTTTCTCCTGAGGAATCATACGGATCTTCCCCAAGCTGGGAGGAAGTGGGGAGTAGCAAAAGACCGGACACCCAGGAGGAGCAACATAACCACACAGAGGAGTGCACAGATCGCATAGAGGACATCACCAGACGTGCCTTATACCCCTGCAGGGGTGCTTCAATCTGGTGAGTGGGGTCCCAAAGGAGAGGGGAGCACCAAAGTCACAGTAAATGTCCGCCTGAGGGTAAACAGGCATCACAGAAGTCACAGAGTCACGTGAACTGTCACCATAGACTGTGCTATTGGAAACACAGTCTCCTCACATTTATCATCTTTTTTAGAGACACATTGCCAAGGCATAATGAACACTATATATTTTTAATTTTGTATTAATTTTTATTAATTTTTGCATTTCTTATTAATTTTTGCATTCATTTGAGTGTCATGTTTCAGATTACCTCTATGACTGGGGTATTTTTCACTTTAAGGTTTTAAAACCACTGCTACTTTGCTTGCAAGTTGAACAGTTACGTGGCAGCTCCCACCTGGAGTAGTGACACATAACTCCATTGGTGGCACAAGCAATTTATTATTATTTTGAGCATACTGTATGCATGAGGCTATCACGTTAAGAAGAGTAGAAATCACTTTGTAGGATATCACATATTTATATTTTTTCACCAATTTTTTTACTGTTGATTGAAACACTTAGTCATTTTCACCCGATAGGAAACTAGTTGCTATCAACATATGCACATCTGCTCACAACATTAACCACAAACATCAATCTCAGTTAGCTGGATTAAGGAGAACCAACCCTAATTAAGGGTCACATCACTGAGGACAGGACTTTGGGCCTATTAACACATTACAGCGGAGAAGCAGTGCCAATCACCCCTACATTTACCTATTTTATTTATTTGACTTGTCTAGTACAGATCATTATAGGGGGGCAGCAGCCTACGCACTCCAATTTGCGCGGATAATTAGTATCTACATATACTGTAATTTGTTGACTTCCTTCGAAGAAAATTGTGTAGTACACAGCAACAGAAGACTACATAGTTCAGTTTGTACTCCGCCAAGTTAATTGGTGTCATGAAAAGGCGGAACCGGCTGGCCATTATCCCGAAGGCATTCTCCACGACTCTTCGGGCCCTGGCCAGCCGGTAGTTGAACACCCTCTTCTCCAGGGTGAGGGTCCTTAGGGGAAATGGCCTCATGAGATGCGGTCCCAGTCCAAAGGCTTTATCAGCCAAAAACACAAAGGGGAGTCCTTCAACATTCCCTGCATCCGGTGGCAATGCAAGGTCGTCACTCTGGAGACGGAGGGCAAACTCCGTCTGGCTGAAGGATCCCCCATCGGACATCCGGCCATTCTTCCCCACATCCACATATAGGAATTCATACTGTGCTGACACCACCGCCATCAGCACAATACTATGAAACCCCTTATAATTGTAGAAGTAGGACCCAGAATGGGGTGGCGGCACGATGCGGACGTGCTTCCCGTCAATGGCTCCACCGCAGTTGGGGAAGTCCCAACGCATGGAAAACTCAGATGCCACAGTCTGCCATTCCTGTAGCGTGGAAGGAAGCTGTGGAGTCAAACAAGATAAACAAATATTAGTACTTTTGCACATAACATTGCAAGCAGATTATACTAAAATACATTCTTGACCAACATCATTATAAGTTTCCGTTTAATGTGTTTTTAAATACTAAAATAGAATGCTCAAGTATCATATTCATCACCCCCTCTGATGGTCCATTGTAAAAAATATTTGGGGGGGGGCTAGATGAGTTTGGGAATGCACAAAAATAAGGTCAATTAACATTTGGAAACATTTTAGGGGGTGATTAGGGGGGGGGAGGGTAAAGCACTACAATGGAGCTGACAAAATACATTGGGAAGTGACTCGGCTAGGTGTGTTTGGGCCCAGGATAGCATTGCAGTGGCGGTGCGTCCGTAGTGGGCACAGGAGTGCTGCCCCCTCTCTCTCCTGCGCCCGTCACTCAGAACAATACATAGGTTCATGCCTTGCATGAACCTATGTATTGTTGATGCTGCCCACTATTCAGGTGGATGGCCCCCTGTTGAGCGCCGGCCATCTGAATAACAGTGGCTGGTTGGTTTTTGGAAGTGCCTATCAGAGCCAGCGGCTATGATAGGCTTCCCGATTACAGCCTGAGGGCTGTAATTGGCTTCCAAAAAGTTAACCAGGGGACGCAGGGGGGGTGCGTTCCTTAGTTAAACACTGACAGGCTCCTCAGCCAATCATGTTCACCGGGTCTGGTTACCGGTAACCTGATTGGCTGATGCACCATCGAGAGCGGGAGAAGACATCAAGAAGAGAAGAAGGACGGCGCAGACCAGAGGAAGGTAAGTGCAGGTCTGGGGGGGAACTGCCTGTATTTGTGGACAAACTGGCTGCATTTGAGGGGACAACTGGTGGCGTTTGATCGGCACAGTGGCTGCGTTTAATGGGCACAGTGGCGGCAATGGATGTTTTTTATTTTAACATTTTTTGTCCGCCCCCCCAAACATTTTGAGCACCAGCCGCCACTGTTGGAGAGGTTAGTGAAGGGAAATATGCAAGGAGGAAAAAAAAGTGGCATTTAAAAGCTTACAGCATGCATGAGAACAAAGGGGACATTCTCAGCATATTACAATCATGGTAATTAGGGAAGGATGAAAGAAATACAAAACATTAGCATGCATAGAATGTGATGTTAAAGGAGAAAACTTACCCTAATATAGTCCTCCTGCAGGACTTGGATAATGGCAGAACAGGTCTCTGGTATTATGACGTCCAGAGCCTGGGGGGAGATGCTTGTCGTGAACTTCAGGTCCTGCAGACTTCTCCCTGTCGCCAGGTAGCGTAACGTGGCGATGAGCCTCTGCTCAGCACTGATGGCTTCCCACATAACGGTGTCCTCCCTGGTAATATAGGGGGACACCAAAGCCAACAGATGCTGAAAAACAGGGTCAGACATCCGATGAAGATTCCTGTAGTCCTCAGGATTATTCTCCACGATCTCCCGCAGCAGAGGCATATGACAGAATTGGTCCCGCTGGAGCAACCAATTCTTGGTCCATGAACTCCTCCTCACCCTGTTCATGGACTCGTCTTGGTCCAAGACAAGCAGACCAACACCAAGCGCACGCACAGCACGAACTCTATGACGAGAACGTACCCGCGACATGGCTAGAAGACGGTCGTCTGATCAGAACGTACTAAACAGAACGCACTTAAGAACAGCAAGGCCTATGAACGACCTGAAAATTAGAAACGAGCGGGCAAGAACGCACTGTAAAACAGATACGACCTGCCTACATGCCCTGAAAGACAAGATACGAACCCACAAGCACAAACTGAACCGCAGAAAACAAACTGAAAGCACGAAGACTGAAAAGCGCGAATCGTCTCTTCCCAAACTTTTACTTCACACGCGGTAACACGAGATCAGCAAAAGCCGCCCAAGTGGTGGTGCCATTGAAATCGAACTTCCCCTTTATACTGCCGTTGTACGTGCTGTACGTGACCACGCAGAACAACAACGAGATTTGGAATTGACAGTGTGTATGCAAGGAAAGCTTGACAAGATGCTTGTCAAGCTTGACAAGAATCTCGTCGAGAAAAACGACGGGTAATTTACGACGAGAAACTCGGTCGTGTGTACGAGGCTTGACAGACCACTTGGCCCTACAGGTAAGCCTAGATTAAGGCTTACCTGTAGGTGCAAGAAATATCTCCTTAACCTACACGGTTAAGGAGATATTTGCAGAAAAGACTGCACCGATGTCTACGGCGAAAGCGCGCCATAGACAATGGCGCAGGCGCGCTGAGCAGGCCGTTAGTGAAAGCGATCGTGCCTTCACTAGCGGCTCCCGCGTCATCGCTGCTCCGGCCACTCACAGCGCCCGAGCAGCGATACAAGTGTAGCGGGGTCTCCTTTAAGACTCTCTGGACTACCTTACCTAGAACCCCGTTTGGCACCCAGGGTGCATTGTTGCCACCGCAGAGACTTATGGGTGGGGCTATAAAGGGAAGGGGCGAGGCTGAGCTCGCTCTCTTTGGACACGAGACTTCGATCGAGAGGTCCTCCTGTGCGGATCTGCTGGAGTGCAAGGCCTGAAGCCTGGGGCCTTGCGCAGCTGCCAAAGAGCCTTCCACCCCACTGTGAGCCTGGGTGGCATCTGACTTTGTTTATCCTCAACTTCTGTTGGATCGGAGACCCGACCGCTGCAGAAGGTGTGTGTGTGTGGAGACACAGCAGGTGGAAGTCCCGGACTGGGATCGCGTCCGGAGGGTTGAGCGAGCACATGCTCAATCCAAGCACGTTGTACTGTCATTAGGCCTACAGACTGCCTTGGCCTATCGGCCTTTATTTGATGTTGCACCAGAGACCTATAGTGGAACTGAGTTAAACGGTCTCCAGTGAAGTGTTCCTTGTTGCTGATTAACCTGTGGATTATAAATTGTTCCTGAATGTGCACCTCCAGTCAAGATTTTTCATGCAAAGAAATCATCTCTTGAGAGACTGAGTATAGATCCTGCATCAGGCCTGACCAGTTAGATAGTTCTCTTTAGTTGCTGCGCCACAGGGCGCCTGGTGAACTACTATCATAAATAGTCCATGCGTAGTGTGTTATTCAGTGCAGGGCTCTGCAAGTAATTCATGTGGTTTGTTATAACTGTTCTTTTACCTATAGAAAAGTAAACTTGTGGATGTTCTCTTTAACGGTTGGATTTGGTAATCCTCAACCTTTTGTGATGTAGCACTACCCCCCATCTTCAGGGGACATCTAGTTACGGGAAAGCACGTGTAATCTCTTCACCAAAAAAATTTGTGTGACATCCCACTGTTTGATGGTTCTTTGCATTTTTGGATTATGGTCTTTAGTTCCCTTTTCTCTCTTTGTTTCCGTTCTCCTTTTTTTACCATCTCTTTCTTCCCATCCTCTTCCTGGTCTCGATACAAGTACTTGCTCAAAAGAAGGATTCCTGCATTCTTCTGGTAACTGTCAACCTGATCTTGTACAATGTAAGAGGTTTAAATTCTCTAGATAAGAGACATCAAGTTCATAGACACTTAAACACCTCTCGTATGACAATGATTTTCTTTAGGATAAAAGCATTTTTATCACATTCCACTAACAACATGTTCCATTCCTTACATTTTCCAACGTGGTATTATAGTCTATGTGTTAGCAATACGGTTAAGGAGTCGTCATAGGATTCCACAGGGATTGATACCTCTTTTCAGCTTGCTGATATGTTAGCCAATGTATGTGGAAGATTCTTGTTTCTTAAAGGAGAAGTAGGGTCAAAGCTCTTTTGCTTGCTTGTGTCCTCAACCAAACTGTCCAACCATCAAATGACTGGTATCGTAACTGATCACATGTGCAGCACCATGGCAGTTGCAGATCAAACAGAAGCAGCTTCCTTGGCTGTAAAGGATAGGAGGGTTTATTTCTGCTTTAGGGCAGTCAGCAGATCAGCCTCTACAAACCCAGCAGTGCCTTAAAATGCCTAAAATTGGAGAGCAAATGAACATGTGCGACAGTGTATTATTGAATGAACAGGGTGAGACAGTGTATAATTGGGTTTTAAACAGTATAGGCACTTATTTTTAATATTTACATAGCTATACCTGCAAAAAGTACCAGCCTGAGGTCATCTAGCAGAACTTAATTTTCTGACTAAAGTTCCACTTTAACTACTTAGGATTGAGCCATATGTATCTACATTAGTGATGAGCCGAACACCCCCGGGTTCGGTTCGCACCAGAACCCGCGAACGGACCGAAAGTTCGCACGAACTTTAGAACCCTATTAAATACAATGGATGCGAACGTTCGAAATCTAAAGTGCTAATTATAACGACTATTATGAATGTTATTGTCCTAAAAAGGATTTGGGAACCCGGGTTCTGCACCAGGGGACATGTATCAATCCCAAAAAAAGTTTTAAAAACGGCCGTTTTTCGGGAGCAGTCATTTTAACCACTTAACGACCGCCCACCGCCGATTTACGTCGGCAGAATGGCACCGACAGGCAGAATCACGTAGATCTACGTGATCGCCTTTGTGCAGTTGGGGGGTCCATCCGGACCCCCCTTCACTGCAGTGAGCGGCCGTTAAGTGTTCGGGAGCGATCAGGCATGAGGGGGCGGCCGCTCGATTCCGCCCCCCCCTCGCGATCGCTCCCGGCCAATGAAAATGCTTCCTCCGCCATGTGATGTAAACACAGGCAGGAGGAAGTGATGTCATCTCCCTCGCCGCGGTCTTTTCGTTCCCTGCGCCGAGCAGAGAAGAAGCAGGTTAGTGCACCAACAGTCCACTGACACGTAGGTACACATAGGCACACAAATCACCCCCCAGTCACCCCCAGATCACCCCCCAGGTCACCCCAAAGCCCCCAATCACAGTGTCACTGATTGCAGTGATCATTTATTTTACTGATCACTGCATTTAGTGTCATCTGTGATTGTAAAAAGTTGCAGGGCAGTTAGGATTAGGCCCCTTTAGGTCCAGGGTAGCCCCCTAACCCCCCCTAATAAAGGTTTAACCCCTTGATCACCCCCCAGGTAACCCTTTCACCCCCTAACTTCAGCGTCACTAAGCGATTGTTTTTCCGATCGCTGTATTCGTGTCGCTGGTGTTTTAGATAGGCAGTTATTTTTTTTTTAGGTTCGCCGCAGGTTTTTATTAGTGTCAGGTACCCCCATATATTATTTTAACCCCCTGATTGCCCCTAGAGTTAACCCTTTCACCAGTGATCGCCGTATAAGCGTCACTGGTGTCACTGGTTAGCCAGTAAGTTATTTAGTTATTTAGGTTACCCGTCAGGTTTTTATATAGTGTCAGGTACCCCCATATTTAACCTAATAAAGGTTTTAACCCCCTGATTGCCCCTAGTTAACCCTTTCACCAGTGATCACCATATAAAGGTTACGGGTGACGCTGGTTGATTAGTTTGCTTTTTATAGCATCAGGGCACCCGCCGTATATAACCCAATAAAGGTTTAACCCCCCTGATCGACCGGCGGGTGAGATCAATTAGGTTTTAGCGCCAGAGAGGGTCTGCGTCGCCCCAGGCAGTGTTAGGTTAGTGACAGTAACGCTAACACCCACGCGCAAAGCATACACCCCCCTTAGTGGTATAGTATCTGATCAGATCTGATCAGATCTATACTAGCATCCCCAGCGGTTTAGGGTTCCCAAAAACGCAGTGTTAGCGGGATCAGCCCAGATACCTGCTAGCGCCTGCGTTTAGCCCCTCCGCCCAGCCCACCCAAGTGCAGTATCGATCGATCACTGTCACTTACCAAACACAACACACATAACTGCAGCGTTCGCAGTGCTTGGTTTTTGGGGCCCTGTACGCGGCTAGGCTCCCAAAAAGTCCCACACATGTGGTATCCCCGTACTCAGGAAAAGCAGCAGAATGTATTTTGGGGTGCAATTCCACATATAACCATGGCATGTGTGAGCAATATATCATTTAGTGACAACTTTTTGTACATTTTTTTTTCTTTTTGTCATTATTCAATCATTTGGGACAAAAAAAAAAATATTCAATGGGGTCAACATGCCTCTCAGCAAATAGCTTGGGGTGTCTACTTTCCAAAATGGGGTCATTTGGGGGGGTTTTGTGCCATCTTGGCATTTTATGGCCTTCAAAACTGTGATAGGTAGTGAGGAGTGAAATCAAAAATTTATGCCCTTAGAAACCTTGAAGGCGGTGCTTGGTTTTTGGGGTCCCGTACGCGGCTAGGCTCCCAAAAAGTCCCACACATGTGGTATCCCCGTACTCAGGAAAATCAGCAGAATGTATTTTGGGGTGTAATTTCACATATGCCCATGGCATGTGTGAGCAATATATCATTTAGTGACAACTTTGTGCAAAAAAAAAAAAGTTTGTCATATTCCCGCAACTTGTGGCAAAATATAAAATATTCCATGGACTGAACATGCCTCTCAGTAAATAGCTTGGGGTGTCTACTTTCCAAAATGGGGTCATTTGGGGGGGGTTTTGTGCTATTTTGGCATTTTATGGCCTTCGAAACTGTGATAGGTAGTGAGGAGTGAAATCAAAAATTTGCGCCCTTAGAAATCCTGAAGGCGGTGCTTGGATTCCGGGGTCCCGTACGTGGCTAGGCTCCTAAAAAGTCCCACACATGTGGTATCCCCGTACTCAGGAGAAGCAGCAGAATGTATTTTGGGGTGCAATTCCACATATAACCATGGCATGTGTGAGCAATATATCATTTAGTGACAACTTTTTGTAATTTTTTTTTTTTTTTTGTCATTATTCAATCACTTGGGACAAAAAAAAAAATATTCAATGGGCTCAACATGCCTCTCAGCAATTTCCTTGGGGTGTCTACTTTCCAAAATGGGGTCATTTGGGGGGGTTTTGTACTGCCCTGCCATTTTAGCACCTCAAGAAATGAGATAGGCAGTCATAAATTTAAAGCTGTGTAAATTTCAGAAAATGTACCCTAGTTTGTAAACGCTATAACTTTTGCGCAAACCAATAAATATACGCTTATTGACATTTTTTTTACTAAAGACATGTGGCTGAATACATTTTGGCCTAAATGTATGACTAAAATTGAGTTTATTTGATTTTTCTTATAACAAAAAGTAGAAAATATCATTTTTTTTCAAAATTTTCGGTCTTTTTCTGTTTATATCGCAAAAAATAAAAATCGCAGAGGCAATCAAATACCATTAAAAGAAAGCTCTATTTGTGGGAAGAAAAGGACGCAAATTTCATTTGGGTACAACATTGCATGTCCGCACAATTTACAGTTAAAGCAGCGCAGTGCCGAATCCCAAAAACAGGCCTGGTCCTAATGGCCCGAAATGGTCCGGGGCTTAAGTGGTTAATGATGCATAAAGTGAAAAAAAAAAGTCAAATATTACTTTAAATATCGTACCTGGGGGGTGTCTAAAGTATGCCTGTGAAGTGCCAGGTGTTTCCCGTGTTTAGAACTGTCCCTGCACAAAATTACATTTCTAAAGGAAAAAAAGCCATTTAAAACTCCTTGCGGCTTTAATGTAATGTCTGGTCCCGGTAATATGGATGAAAATCTTTAAGAAAAATGGCATAGCTACCCCATTACAGCCCCCCCCTACCCCAGCCCATTACCAGCCCCTTTGGGTCTTGTATGGATATTAAGGGGAACCCCGCACACAAAATAAAAAAGGCCCTATATACTCTGAACAGCCGTATACAGGCGGTGCATACAAGACAGGGACTGTAGGTTTGTTCTTATGTAGAATCTGTTTGTAATTTTGAACAGGTACATTGTTTAAGTGTAGCTCCAGCCAAAAAATCTATTTTTAAGCTTTTTGGAAAACATAGGGAAGGGTTATCACCCCTGTAACAATTGTTTTGCTGTCTGTGCAGTGTGCACCTGTTCAGAACAGTTCACCTCACTTTCCGTCCTAATGACAAATGTTTTTTGAAAATTTGGGGTTTTTATTGAAACAAGAATTGGTGATAAAGCATCAGTGGAGAGGAGACACTTTTTTTCCCATATTAACTCTTACAGGAGAGAATTTGCCTTCCTAGGGGTAGATTTCCTCTCACTTCCTGTTGTATCCTTCCGTTTGCAAGGAGGAGTCGTTTGTAAGTTGGATGCTTGAAAGTAGGGGCCTGCCGTATATACTCAGCTGAAATTTGCCCCTTACATGTTGGTGTTGCCACAACACTGTGAGCCCTCACAGTTACTCTTGGTGGGCGCATGAATGGGCCCTGCTGTGAATTATTAGATCAAGAATTGTAATTGCATGCCCCTGTTGAATAGGGGCTGAAAAATTGGGCCTTTGGTGGTGGTGGTGGTGGTGTTGACACAACACTGTAAGGCCTCACAGTTACTCTTGGTGGGCGCAGGAATGGGCCCTGCTGTGAATTATTAGATCAAGAATTGTAATTGCATGCCCCTGTTGAACAGGGGCTGAAAATTTGGGCCTTTGGTGGTGGTGGTGGTGGTGGTGGTGGTGTTGACACAACACTGTAAGGCCTCACAGTTACTCTTGGTGGGCGCAGGAATGGGCCCTGCTGTGAATTATTAGATCAAGAAACGTAATTGCATGCCCCTGTTAAACAGGGGCAGAAAAATTGGGCCTTAGGCACTGGTGCCACAACACTGCAACCCCTCACAGATACTGTACTTGGAGCACAGCAATGAGCCCTGTTGCAAAGTATTGCATCAAAAATTGTAATTACACGCCCCTGTTAAACAGGGGCTGAAAAATTGGGCCTTAGCCACTGGTGCTGGTGCCACGACACTGCAACATCTCCCAGATACTCTAGTTGGAGTGCAGAAATGAGCCCTGCTGCAAAGCATTGCATAAAAAATTGTAATAACACACCCCTGTTAAACAGGGGCTGAAAAATTGGGCCTTAGCCACTGGTGGCGGCACCCAGAAACAAAAATGTTCTTCCAAGCTATCATCGTCAATCGGATCATTGAGGAGGAGGAGGATAGTCAGTCAACATCAACATAACAGGACAGTCTCTCAGCATCAGCATCAGTCTTGAAGGGATGTGACATTTGAAAATAAATTAGTCTGTTATATCAGCTTCAGGTGTTTGGTAGCTGGTGGTGATCCAAGACTGGTTCATCTTTATGAAGGTCAGTCGATCAACAGAGTCGGTGGACAGGCGCACCCTGTGATCCGTGAAAAATCCTCCAGCAGCACTGAATGTGCGTTCTGAAAGAACGCTGGATGCAGGACAGGCCAGTAGCTCAATTGCATACTGTGCAAGCTCTGGCCAGTGATCCATCCTCAAGACCCAGTAAGCCAGAGGATTTTCGGTGGGGAAGGTGTCCAAGTCTGACCTTGCCCCTAGGTATTCCTGCACCATGTATATCAGACGCTGGCCATGGTTGCTGGAACCGATCATACCTTGGGGCTGCGGACTAAAGAATTGTCTGAACGCTTCGGTCAGACGGCGACCTTCCCCACCGCTCCTTCTTTGATTGACCGAAGCCTCAGCAACTCGTTGTCCAGGACCAGGAGTTTGTAACCTCCCAGTCTCTGGGAACGCGTTGCACAGACCTTTCTGCAAGGCCTCCCGGAGTTGTCTCATCCTCTGCTCCCTCTGCGACGGTAAGATAAGGTCCGCAACCTTACCCTTGTACCGTGGATCAAGGAGAGTGGCCAGCCAGTAATGGTCCCTCTCCTTGATCCGAAGAATACGAGGATCCTTCCGCAGACTTTGCAGGATCAGGGAGGCCATGCAGCGTAGGTTAGCTGAGGCATTCGGTCTGGAGTCCTCTGGGTCACTAAGGACGACATGATCCGCAGCCACCTCCTCCCAGCCACGTACAAGTCCACGGGTTTCTTGGGACTGTAAATCATCCCTAAAAGACTGCTGCTGATGATGCTGAGTGCCAGGCTCCACCTCCATGCTGACACAATCCTCCTCCTCCTCTTCTTCCTGTGCGATGGGTGGGACAGAAGGAACACTGTCTGGGTAAAGGGGGCCTTGAGAGGCAAGGAAGTCCTCCTCTTCCTGCCTCTGTCCTGCCTCAAGTGCCCTGTCCATTATTCCACGCAGCGTATGTTCCAACAGGTGGACAAGAGGTACAGTGTCACTGATGCATGCACTGTCACTGCTCACCATCCTCGTGGCATCCTCAAATGGTGCCAGGACAGTGCATGCATCCCTGATCATGCCCCACTGGCGTGGTGAAAAAAACCCGAGCTCCCCTAACCCTGTCCTGGTGCCGTAGTCGCACAGGTACTCATTGATGGCCCTCTGCTGCGTGTGCAGCCGCTGCAGCATGGCCAACGTTGAGTTCCACCTGGTGGGCATGTCACATATAAGGCGGTTCTTGGGCAGGTTAAACTCCTTTTGCAGCTCAGCCAGGCGAGCACTGGCATTATAAGATCTGCGGAAATGCACACAGACTTTCCTGGCCTGCCTCAGGACATCCTGTAAGCCCGGGTACCTGCCCAAGAACCGCTGCACCACCAGGTTAAGGACGTGAGCCCCACAGGGCACATGGGTCAGTTGTCCCTGTCGGAGAGCGGAGAGGAGGTTGGTGCCATTGTCGCAAACTACCATTCCTGGCTTAAGCTGGCGTGGCGTCAACCACCTCTAGGCCTGCCCCTGCAGAGCAGACAGAACCTCTGCCCGAGTGTGGCTCCTGTCCCCCAAACACACCAGCACGGCATGGCATCTTTTTGCCTGCGTACTTGCGTAGCCCCTTGAACGCCTACGGAGCACCGCTGGTTCCGAGGACAAAGCACAGGAAGAGGCCACGGAGGAAGAAGAAGAGGAGGGGGTGGAGGACAGAGGTGTGTCACAACCAGTAGTAGCATTTTGGAGGCGTGGCGGTGGAACAACCTCCAACACTACTGCACCTTGTCCTGCATCCTTCCCAGCTGCCAAAAGAGTGACCCAATGGGCCGTGAAAGAAAGGTAACTTCCCTGTCCATGCCTGCTGGACCATGAGTCAGTGGTAATATGCACCTTACCGCTGACCGCCCTGTCCAGCGAGGCCAAGACATTGCCTTCCACATGCCGGTAGAGAGCTGGAATCGCCTTCCGTGAGAAAAAGTGGCGTTTGGGAACCTGCCACTGAGGAACCGCACATTGCACAAACTCACGGAAGGGGGCCGAGTCTACCAACTGAAAAGGTAGCAGTTGAAGCGCTAGCAATTTAGCCAAGCTAGCATTCAACCGTTGGGCATGTGGATGGCTGGGAGTGAACTTCTTTCGACGGTCCAGCAGCTGGGGCAGGGAAATTTGCCTGCTAGAATCGGACGTTGGTGTACTGCTAGCAGAGTGCCCGCAAGTACTTGGCTGTGACACACCTAATTCTACACCTTCATTCCTCTCAGTGCAGGTTTCAGAGAGGACTGAAGGTATAGTGGGATTGGAGATCCCAGCTGATGCGGTGCAAGAAGAGGTCAGCTTTGTTCTTTGGTGTGGGTCTTTAAGGTAGGCTTGCCAACGAGCTGCATGGCAGGTCAACATATGTCTGGTCAAGCATGTGGTGCCCAAGCGGGTGATGTTTTGGCCACGCGATATACGCTTGAGAAATATGTTGCAAACAGCAGCTGTGCGATCTGATGCACTCGACTCAAAAAAGGCCCACACCAAAGAACTTTTTGAATAACGGCAGAGGCAGCGCCCTGCACAGGCGGAGCTCTGCGGTGTGATTCCGTCGGTGTGCTGCCCTTACGCTGGCCCCCCGAGGGCATCCTGCCTCGATGGAGATGTGCCTCCTCCTCATCCTCCTCCTCCTCCTCCTCTCTCCTATTAGGCACCCACGTGGAGTCAGTGACCTCATCATCCCCTCCCTCCTCATCACTGGAGCCAATCTGGCAGTATGCTGCAGCTGCTGGAACATGACTGCCAGATTGGTGTCCTTCTTGAGCATCCCCTCTCTCTGCTCTCACGCTACTGCCTTCCTCTAGCTGGGTATCATCATCAGACCCTTCGAAACGCTGGGCATCCTCCTGGAGCATGTACCCAACACTGTGCTCAAACAGTTCGGGGGACTCCTCAGGAGGACATGGTTGGTCTAGGGAAGGAGTGACTGATGATGACATTGATACCAGGGAAGAGGACGCTTTGGCAGCTGCTTTGCCAGTACCCTAAACCTGGGTGAGAGAGGATGAGGAGGATGAGGAGGGCTTGGTCATCCACTCTACCAAGTCTTCGGCATGATGCGGCTCAACACGTCCAGCTGCCGAAAAGAAGGACAAGCGTGTCCCATGGCCACGTGCTGATGGCGATGCACCGCGTCCACGACCAGCACTGTTGTCTCTAGACACAGAGCCTGCTTGCCCTCTTTTATTGGCTCCTGACTGTCTGCCTCTCCTTGTTTGCCTTCTAGACATTCTAATGGCCTGCAGGGAAATGGGAAAAGTAGCAATACAGGCTAAGTTAAGGTGTAATGTGGTCAGGAGGTACACTCCGCCCGCTGTAAGTGCCGCAAAATCCTGTTGGTGTAACACACCAGGAAAAAGCAGCAATACAGGCTAAGTTAAGGTGTAATATGGTCAGGAGGCACACTCCGCCCGCTGTAAGTGCCGCAAAATCCTGTTGGTGTAACACACCAGGAAAAAGCAGCAATACAGGCTAAGTTAAGGTGTAATATGGTCAGGAGGTACACTCCGCCCGCTGTAAGTGCCGCAAAATCCTGTTGGTGTAACACATCAGGAAAAAGCAGCAATACAGGCTAAGTTAAGGTGTAATATGGTCAGGAGGTACACTCCGCCCGCTGTAAGTGCCGCAAAATCCTGTTGGTGTAACACACCAGGAAAAAGCAGCAATACAGGCTAAGTTAAGGTGTAATATGGTCAGGAGGCACACTCCGCCCGCTGTAAGTGCCGCAAAATCCTGTTGGTGTAACACACCAGGAAAAAGCAGCAATACAGGCTAAGTTAAGGTGTAATATGGTCAGGAGGTATACTCCGCCCGCTGTAAGTGCCACAAAATCCTGTTGGTGTAACACACCAGGAAAAAGCAGCAATACGGGCTAACTTCAGGTGTATAATGTGCAGGAGGCTTAGCAACAATGACACTGACACTGTCCCCTGCCTATCCTTCTCTCTCCCTGCACAAAAGGTTTATCAAAGTATATGACACTGACATTCTCCCTGCCTATCCTTCTCTCTCCCTACACACAAGGTTTAGCAAAGAATATGACACTGACACTCTCCCTGCCTATCCTTCTCTGTCCCTACACACAAGGTTTAGCAAAGAATAGATTTGACAAGATTTGACACTGTCCCTGCCTATCCTTCACTTTCCCTGCTCTGGAACACACTACACAAGGCCGCCGCGCTGGCGGGCTTTTATAGTGTGGGGCATGTACTAAACCCCCTCAGCTATAATTGGCCACAGGCATCCTGCCTGTGGCCAATCATTGCTCTCCTCGCTGCCGGCGCTGTGATTGGCCAAGCATGCAGGGTCACAGTGCATGCTTGGGCAATCACAGCGCCGGGATTACACTGCGATGGCGCAGTGTATTGTGGGCCGTTCGCGTCACTCGAATTTGGCGCGAATGGCCCAAATCGTTCGTTGTTCGCCGAACGCGCGAACAGCCGATGTTCGAGTCGAACCTATGTTCGACTCGAACACCGAGCTCATCCCTAGTGGCCACCAGAACTGCACCCACTGCTGCCGAATGCAACAGTGCCACCAGCAGGTGAGCCCAGTAATGACACCATTCCTGACAGTGCCAATTGTGGCACCGGATGGGGGGGGGAATCTGATGAGCGGAAGTTCCACTTTAGGGTGAAGCTCCGCTTTAATTTGAACCATGGTTTTGAAAAGAACACTGGACAACAAAGGATTTGCTTCCTAAACACTTTTCAGTGTATCTTATAGATTTTTGGTTGCTAATCAAGAAAATAACCTGTAATTTAACCTATAAAATACCATTTGATAAAAATCTTCAGTTTCTGTCATTTTCAAATCGAAATACCTTTTGACTATGCTACACATAAGAAAATGTGGAACTGTCGGTAAAGCACATCCAGTACACCAAGTACAACTTCTAGCTTCTAGCTTTGTGAAGCTCTAAAAGTAGTGGCTTTCCTGCTTGGAATGCAACTTCGATATACAGTGAGGGGAAAAGGTATTTGATCCCCGGCTGATTTTGTATGTTTGCCTACTGACAAATAAATGATCAGGCAATAATTTTAATGGTAGGTTTATTTTAAGAGTGAGAGACAAAATAACAACAAAAATATCCAGAAAAACGCCTTTCAAAAAAGTTAAAATTTGATTTGCATTTTAATGAGTGAAATAAGTATTTGATCCCCTATCAAATCGGCAAGATTTCTGTCTCCCAGGTGTCTTCTATATAGGTAATGAGCTCTCTTAAAGAGAGTGCTCCTAATCTCAGCTTGTTACCTGTATAAAAGAAGAATCAATCAGATTCCAATCTCTCCACCATGGCCAAGATCAAAGAGCTGTCCAAGGATGTCAGGGACAAGATTGTAGACCTACACAAGGCTGGAATGGACTACAAGACCATCGCCAAGCAGCTTGGAAAGAGAGGGGGACAACAGTTGGTGCGATTATTTACAAATGGAAGAAACGCGAAATAACTGTCAATCTCCCTCGGTCTGGGGCTCCATGCAAGATCTCACCTCGTGGCGTTTCAATGATCATGAAAACGGTGAGGAATCAGCCCAGAACTACATGGGAGAATCTTGTCAATGATCTCAAGGCAGCTGGGACCATTGTCACCAAGAAAACAATTGGTAACAAACTACACGGTGAAGGACTGAAATCCTGCGGCACCCGAAAGGACCCCCTGCTCAAGAAAGCACATGTACAGGCCCGTCTGAAGCTTGCTAATGAACATCTGAATGATTCAGAGGAGAACAGGGTGAAAGTGTTGTAGTCAGATGAGACCAAAATTGAGCTCTTTGGCATCAACTCAGATCACCATGTTTGGATTAGGAGGAATGCTTCCCATGACCCCAAGAACACCAACCCCACCGTCAAAGATGGAAACATTATGCTTGTTTTTCCTCTATGGTGACAGGACAACTTCACCGCCTCAAAGGGACCATGTACCATCAAATCTTGAGTTATAACCTCCTTCCTCAGCCAGGGCATTGAAAATGGGTCATAGATGGGTATTCCAGCATGACAATGACCCAAAACACACGGTCAAGGCAACAGAGGAGTTACATAGTTACATAGTAGGTGAGGTTGAAAAAAGACACAAGTCCATCAAGTCCAACCTATGTGTGTGATTTTATGTCAGTATTACATTGTATATCCCTGTATGTTGTGGTCGTTCAGGTGCTTATCTAATCGTTTTTTGAAATTATCGATGCTCCCCACTGAAACCATAGCCTGTGGAAGAGAATTCCACATTCTAACAGCTCTTACAGTAAAGAAATCTCTACGCAGTTTAAGGTTAAGCCGCTTTTCTTCTAATTTTAGTGAATGGCCGCGTGTCTTATTAATTTCCGTTTCGTAGAAACATTTTATCCCTATTGTGAGGTCACCATTACGGTTTTTCTACATTGAAATCATATCCCCTCTCAAGTGTCTCCTCTCCAGAGAGAACAAGTTCAGTGCTCGTAACCTTTCCTCATAACTAAGGTCCTCCAGTCCCTTTATTTGTTTTGTTGCCCTTCTCTGGACTCTCTCCAGTTCCAGCACATCCTTTCTGAGGACTGGTGCCCAGAACTGGACAGCATACTCTAGGTGTGGCCAGAATAGAGTCTTGTAGAGAAGAAGAATTATTGTTTTATCTCTGGAGTTGATCCCCTTTTTAATGCATGCCAATATTCTGTTTGCTTTGCTTGCAGCAGCTTGGCATTGCACCCAGAGGTGCTCCCGCTAGTGAGTAGATTGCATTCATATTTTTGCCACCCAAATTACCATTATTTTACATTTTTAAACCTAATTTGCCATGTAGTTGCCCACCCCATTAATTTGTTCAAATCTTCTTGCAAGGTTTCCACATCCTGCGGAGAAGTTGTTGCTCTGCTTAGATTAGCATCATCCGCAAATAAAGATTGAGCTGTTTATCCCATCCTCCAGGTCGTTTATGAATAAATTAAATAGGATTGGTCCCAGGACAGAACTCTGGGGGACCCCACTTTCCACCCTGGACCATTCCGAGTACTCCTCATTTATTACTACCCTCTGAACACCCCCCTGTAGCCACTTTTCAATCCATGTCCTCACCCTATGGTCCATGCCAATGGACCTTACTTTGTACAGTAAACGTTTATGGAGAACTATATCAAATACTTTTGCAAAATCCAGATACACCACGTCTACGGGCCTTCCTTTATCTAGATGGCAGCTCACCTCCTCATAGAAGGTTAAGCGATTAAAGACCCCTTCACGCCGATATACGTCCGCAGAATGGCACGGCTGGGCACAAGCACATACCTATACGTCACCTTTAAGAGCCCAGCCATGGGTCGCGAGCGCGCCACCGGTGACGTGCTCGTGAACCTGGTCCTGTGCTCCTTGACCGCGCCCGAGGGACCCGCGGACCCGATCGCCGCCAGTGTCCCGCGATCGGGTCACAGAGCTGAAGAACGGGGATAGGTAAGTGTAAACAAACCTTTCCCCGTTCTTCCTAGTGTGACTGCCACTGATCGTCTGTTCCCTGTCATAGGGAACAACAATCAGTGACATCACATGGCAGTAGTAATCACTCCCTAGAAAACACTTAACCCCTTCAGCGCCCCCTACAGGTTAACCTCTTCACTGCCAGTGTAATTTTCACAGTAATCAGTGCATTTTTATAGCACTTTTCGCTTTAAAAATTAAAATGGCCCCAAAATAGTGTCAAAAGTGTCTGATGTGTCCGCCATAATGTCGCAGTCACGATAAAAATCGCTGATCGCCGCTATAACTAGTAAAAAAAAAATAATAATAAAAATGCCATAAAACTATCCCCTATTTTGTAGACGCTATAACTTTTGCGCAAACCAATCAATAAACGCTTATTGAGATTTTTTTTACCAAAAATATGTAGAAGAATACGTATCGGCCTAAACTGAGGAAAAAAAATGTTTTTTCATTTATTTTTGGGGAATATTTATTATAGCAAAAAGTAAAAAATATTGAATTTTTAAAAAAATTGTCGCTCTATTTTTGTTTATAGCGCAAAAAAATAAAAACCGCTATTTGTGGGGAAAAAAGGACGTCAATTTTGTTTGGGAGCCACGTCGCAGGACCGCACAATTGTCAGTTAAAGCGCCGCCATGCCGAATCGCAAAAAGTGGCCTGGTCCTTAACCAGTCAAAATGGTCCGGGGATTAAGTGGTTAATAGAAGGTTAATAGATTGGTTTGGCAATAAGTAGAAATCCTACTTATTTCAAGTTTATACCTTACTTACTGTAACTATTTATTACAATATATTTCCATTTCATATGTATCATGTAGTGCATTTTTTATAATTCACGCTACACTCACTAGAATAAAAACAAATTAATCCAAATCAATTTGGATCATTTGTTATGTTGTTGTTTTTTTTTGGACGCTTCAAACATTAATACTCAGGCTTTGCATTGCAACTTGCTTGCGGTTTGATGAAACTTCAATGCAACTTAATGTGACTTTCATGCGACTTTGATGTTTTGTGACTTTGGCCAATCATAACAATACAGAGTGTGCTACATATTATTGAACTTACTAAACCCTCTGAAGTTGCAAACAAATGAATACAAATACATTTGTTGTTTTCATTATATTTTATTTCGGATTCATTGAAATTTGTAAACATCCGAATCTCTAAATAACACAAATGTCATTCGAATTTTGATTTGTAATTAAACAAATTGAACATGTCTAGAACTGTAGACAAATCAAAGGAATTGAGCAATTGAGAGAAGTGCATTTTTCGGGTTTACATACAGCCTGCTTTAAAACGTTTAAAAGCTTAGTATATCAGACTAATAGTACGAATAGTGGGATGGTGGCTGTAAAAAAACTTAGAAGGAAGGTTTCTTCCCGTTTTAAAGAGAAAATATATTTTGATGAGCAAATTGTATGAGTTATTTATTGTGACGTTTAGATTTTTATATGATTTCTCTTCCATATTTGTAATATTGTATCAAATATAGAAATGTGTAGATTAACCACTAGGGTGAGCTCTGCATTTACTGCAGATATCAGCCACTTACAAAATGCATTGTTGTCAGCAGATTGGCTGACTCATAGACTAGCATTGTGAGAAGCAGCATTAAAGCGCAACCATTATGTAGCACTGCAAAGCATAAGCCTCAGTATACAGTAAAGAAACATGGCATGTACAATGTAACTGTTATTACAAATATCACATATCACCTTTTCAGTTTATAACTTAAAGCGGAGGTTCACCCAAAAGTGAACCTCCGCTTTTCGGAACCCTCCCCCCCTTCGGTGTCACATTTGGCACCTTTCAGGGGGAAGGGGGTACAGATACCTGTATAAAACAGGTATTTGCACCACTTCCTGGAGCAGACTCCCGCGGGAGTCCCGCCCCTTCGCGTCACCCCCCGTTGTGTTCTGGGAAACACTCGGCTCCCAGAACACAACGGGGACCAGTGAGGACGGCACAGCGCGATTCACGCATGCGCCGTAGGGAACCGGGCAGTGAAGCTGCAGCGCTTCACTTCCCGATTCCCTCACCGAGGATGGCGGCGGGGGAAGCCGAGAGCCGAGCGGAAGCTCGGCTTCGGCTGCCGACGTCGCGGGCGACCTGGACAGGTAGGTGTCCTTTTTTTAAAAGTCAGCAGCTGCAGTATTTGTAGCTGCTGGCTTTAAAAAAAAAAAAATTCCGATGAACATCCGCTTTAAAAAATGTCCCTTTTATCATGTTAACCCATTTGCTTGTCTATATATAAAGAGTGCTTCTGTCCACAGTAAAGTTGAGGATCTTGTACAGCTTTCCACATGACCAGCATTTGGTATGGCACAAAGCGGTGAACCATTAAAAGCTCTCTGTAATAGCATGGGTTGAAAGAATCCAGTTTGGCCGATGGCACTTGCACACCTACTGTCCTCATTCCCATGTGAGAGTCTGGGACTAGACCAGCCTTTTTCAGACACATGCCTAGATATACATCATCAATTGGGAACAGCTGTATTTCCAGAGATTTATTGTAAATTGCATGAGCAGTACTTCGGGACATGAGTATTCCGCCTCCCCCGCAATACATTGGGTAGGAATTGGAATTGGTGACCTGTGTGGGGATATAATATTTGCTGGCAGGATCGCGAATAGGTCCAACGTTGGCTATCAGTTGCCCAACAAAGAGGTGACTATCCGCTCTCAGTTCACGTAGGTAGGTGATTACGTTGAAGGTGTTGACAAATACATCATCATCTCCATTGAAAATAAAATGAGTTCCTGGGCAATATTCTTCTAGCCAATGGTAGAAGAGGAACTGTTTTAAAGTCAGGTTAAAAAAAGTGTCATGAAAGTCCCACTGTAAGATATCACCGTATGACTCACTCTCAATTCTTAGAAGGTGATGCAAATGTCTGTTCTTGGATGTCCCTGAAAGGAAAATCCTTTTGACATGGACACCATTATAGTTGTCTTGCTTACCCCAAGATTGACGAATTACAGATCTCCTGTCATAGTTTGCTGGAGAAGACTTTATGGCAAGGAGCAGGAATACCCCTTTAGATGCAGCTCTTCCATTGCATTTCTGAGGTGCGTTAAGGATCTGTGAAAAGTTTCTGCAGTGTTTATATCTCAAGAAGTCCTGAATGTGTTCCGGCAGTGTGGAAAAACCAATAATATTTGCTACTGATGAATTCTCTTTGCAGCTTGAGATCCATTCCATTTTTTTTGGTTCATCTGGGACACATGTAAAGCGAGATGGAATGACAGTATGATCTTCATTTTTTTCTACATCATCTAGCCTTCCATGCATAATGAAGAGAAGTCCAACAAAACCCATGCACAGCAGCAGCATACTTTCCACTTTAGCCAATAATCGGCCCATGTTGACACTGTCAAGATTAAAAATATATATTTTTTTTAAAGTATGGAAAAAAAAAACACTATTAAACTGTATCTAAATTAAAACCTCAAGCTCTAATGGTGAAGTCAGACTCAAATATCACCTGACATTAAAATAATTTGCCTTAAGTCCTTTTAGTGCTACTGTAAGGAAGATCCAGTGCGTTCCAGTACGAGAAGAACAGTGCATTCTATGTTTCCGTGCATAAGGTCACTACCACATGTGTATTAACCAGCATGCATGGACACATTAGTGTGCATGCTAGGCAGCTTGCACCTGGGCACTCATGAATGCTGCTCGGTACTGTTATTAATACCAATATTTAAAGTGGTAGTAAAGTCCACTTTGTGATCTTTTCCTACAGGTAAGCCTATAATAAGACTTACCTGTAGGTAAAATGAATATCTCCTAAACATGCACCGCTTAGGAGATATTCACCCTAGATGCAGCCAGTGTCGTCACTGGCACATGCGCTCTGATGGTCCAACATACCGCGCCGGACTTTTAGAGCATCGCGCTGTAATCAAGGGCTCCTACGCGCATGCGTTAGAGTGAGATCATTGTGGCTCCGGCCACTCAAACAGACCACGTACCCCGGGAAGGAAGAACGGGGAAGATGGAAGCCCTCTCAGCGGTGGCAGCACGCCGCTGGAGGGCTTTGTTTTAAGTCAAGTATTGCATAATGCGCTAATATGCAATGCATACTAGCACATTATGCTATTATTTTGTAGGGGAATGTTTTTTTTTTTTTATTGCAGCAGTTTACTACCACTTAAGGGTATAGGACATTTTTACAGCTGCTGTTAGGGGCTTTTGATGTTTTTTTTAACTGCCTCTAAAAGCCCCTCCATGTTAGCCTATGGGTCCATGCACACATAAACTGTCAGAAGTGCTTGGAGGCATGAGTGTTTAGGGGCAGTAGAAAAAAATCGACAGCCTGTGCTTCAAGAAGCAGTGGAAACGAGCTGTAAAAATGAAAAACGCCAAAAAACACGGCTAAACGCGGCTAAACGTGTCAAGCCGCGTTTAGCCACATTTGACGTTTTTAGGCGTTTTTACATTATAGGGAGTGTTTTTAATGAAAAAAACACCCAAATACGCTAATGCCAAAAAACGCGGGAAAACACGCAATAACGCTAATGTAAAAAAAATGGCTAAACTCAAAAAAAATTGTGTTTTTAGCGCTGCTGCCATTTTTACATCTTGTGTGCATGAGCCCTTAAGCTGGAGTGTGACATGGACAGATTGCTGAGTGGGCTCCAGCTATTTCCTGATTTACCTGTGACCTGACCTGCTACTTTTTGTGTATTACCCAGCTTGCTTTTGGCCTGTCTCTGGATTCTTGGACTGTGTTTCTGACGCCACATTCTGCTTTCTGATTCAGCACCTTTCTGCCCAGCGGTGAACTGACCTCAGCCTGTATCCTGACACTACTTCAACCTTATGTTCCTGTATCTTGCTGTCCTGCTGTTGCTGACCTTGGCATATATCCTGACACTGACCCTGCTTTCTGATTTGGTATCTCACTGCCCATCTGTTTACAACCTTTGGCTTGTGTTCTGGCTCCATTCCTGTCTGCTAACCTTGTGCTAACATTGGCCTGCGTGCCACTCTGTATGCTCACATCCCCTGTCACCTTTACCAGATGTGTTGGACAAGAGGTGCAGGCGTAGCCCCTTCTTCAGCTCAATCTTCACAAGGTACATGACAGCTATGTTCCCATGTCCTTCACCTTAAGTGATGCAAAAGACTGCACCTACATCTCACAATAGTGAAAAGAAAATATGGACAATTGCAGTCACCAAAAAGAAAAGAGCAATAATAGATGGATGGGGTCATTCCTCTACTCATAGTTCCTTCTTCTGACTGTCAGCATTAGGGATGAGCCGAACACCCCCCCAGTTCGGTTCACACCAGAACTTGCGAACAGGCAATAAATTTGTTCGAACATCCGATCAACGTTAAAGTCTATGGGACTCGAACATGAAAAATCTAAAGTGCTAATTTTAAAGGCTTATATGCAAGTTATTGTCATAAAAAGTGTTTGGGGACCCGGTCCTGCCCCAGGGGGCATGTATCAATGCAAAAAAAAAGTTTTAAAAACTGACGTTATTTCAGGAGCAGTGATTTTAATAATGCTTAAAGTGAAACAATAAAAGTGGAATATTCCTTTAAATTTCGTACCTAGGGAGTGTGTATAGTATGCATGTAAAGTAGCGCTTGTTTCCCGTGCTTAGAACTGTCCCTGCACAAAGTTTCATTTCTGAAGGAAAAAAAGTAATTTAAAAGCACTCGCGGCTATAATGAATTGTCGGCTCCCGGCAATACAGAGAAAAGTCATTGATAAAAAAAAACAAAAAAAATGCGTGGGGGTCCCCCCAAATTCAATTACCAGGCCCTTCAGGTCTGGTATGGATCTTAAGGGAAACTCCACGCGTTACATCAGAGGGGGGCGGGGTCACCCGCACGTCACTGGGGAAGCCCGGGTTTCCCCTTGCGTCAGAGAGGGACGGCGTCAAGTGACGGGTGGCCCCGCCCTCAGCTACAGAAGAGACCTGTCAGGCTGCCGGGATTCCAGGGGTGTCTCCGGTGGAGACAGGATGCTGTTCCTTGCTGCGCTGGATGTCATCGTTGGAGCCTGGACCAGGAGAGGAGAGATCATCCATCGCTGGACCCCGGAGAGGAGAGATCATCCATCGCTGGACCCCGGAGAGAAGATCACCCATCGCAGGATACCGAGTGTGGATTACCACCGCTGGAATCATTTTAAAAAAAAATTTATTTTGAATAATGGACTTTTCCCAACGGTGTCTGTGTGTTTTTTTTAAAAAATTTTACACTTTCTTTGTGAAATTGTAGGGGTACAATGTACCCCTTACCAATTCACATAGGGGGGCAGGATCTGGGGGTCCCCTTTGTTAAAGGAGTCTTCCAGATTCCGATAAGCCCCCCGCCCGCAGACCCCCACAACCACCGGGCAAGAGTTGTGGGGATGAGGCCCTTGTCCCCATCAACATGGGGACATGGTGCTTTGAGGGGTCACAGACCCCCAAAACATCCTCCCCATGTTGAGGGTATGTGGCCTGGTACGGTTCAGGAGGGGGGCGCTCTCTCGTCCCCCCCCTCTTTTCCTGTGGCCTGCCAGGTTGCGTGCTCAGATATAGGGTCTGGTATGGATTTTTGGGGGGAACTCCACGCAATTTTTCTTTAAATTTGGCGTGGAGTTCCCCTTAAAATCCATACCAGACCTGAAGGGTCAGGTATAGATATTTGGGGGGAACCCCACGTCATTTTTTTTAAAAAATTTGACGCAGGGTTCCCCTTATTATCCATACCAGACCTGAAGGGCCTGGTAATTGAATTTGGGGGGACCCGCCACGCATTTTTTTTTTTCTTATCAATGACTGTTCTCTGTATTGCCGGGAGCTGACAATTCATTATAGCCGCGAGTGCTTTTAAATGACTTTTTTTCCTTCAGAAATTACACTTTGCGCAGGGACAGTTCTAAGCACGGGAAACAAGCACTACTTTGCAGGCATACTATACACACTCCCTAGGTACGAAATTTAAAGGAATATTTCACTTTTATAGTTTCACTTAAAGCATTATTAAAATCACTACTCCCGAAAAAACTGACGTTTTTAAAACTTTTTTTTTGCATTAATACATGTCCCCTGGGGCAGGACCCGGGTCCCCAAAATTTTTTTATGACAATAACTTGCATATAAGCCTTTAAAATTAGCACTTTAGATTTTTTATGTTCGAGTCCCATAGACTTTAAAGCGGAGGTGCAGCCTTTTAATAAGGACACTTACCTGTCCTACTCGCCCGCGACGTCAGTCCCGCCACGGCGATCGATCGCTGCAGGCAGGACGCGGCTCCTCCATCCTGAGTAAGGGAAACAGGCAGTGAAGCCGTAAGGCTTCACTGCCCGTTTCCTACTGCGCATGCGCCACTCGCACGGTGCTTTGTGAATGGGCGGCTTGCCTCCTGGGATACACACAGTTCCCAGAAGGCAGCGCGGCCCATTCACAAGAAGAGAAAACGGAAGGAGAGCCACCGCGGATGAGAAGAAGAACATTAGAGGCAGATTAGGGGACTTCCGCATAGCAACAGACATTTAGGGTGAGTATAAATTATTATTTTTTTCTATTATTTTTTTTTTAATTTTTATTTTTTTTATGATTTTTAATGTATACATTTTTTCAGAGTGGACCTCCGCTTTAACGGTGTTCGGATGTTCGAACTAATTTATTGCCTGTTCGCATGTTCTGGTGCGAACCGAACTGGGGGGGGGTTCGGCTCATCTCTACCTACCAGTGCCCATCAGTTTGCTAAGCAGTGTCCAACAGTACCACTTACCAGTGCCTAACAGTGCCACCTATCAGTGCTGCCAATCAGTGCCCATCAGTGCTGCCAATCGGTGACACCTACCAGTGCTCATCAGTGCCGCCCATCAGTGTCACCTATCAGTGCCCATCAGTGCCACCTATCAGTGCGGCCTCATCAGTGCCTCCTGATCAGTGCACACCAGTGCTGCCTCATCAGTGCCCATCAGTGCCACCCATCAGTGCACATCAATGAAGGAGAAAAATTACCTTTTTGCAAAATTTTATAACAAACTATGAAAACTTATTTTTTTTCTCCTCAAAATTTTCGGTCTTTTTTTGTTTGTTTAGCAAAAAGTAAAAAAACCCAGTGGTGATTACTGTAAATACCACCAAAAGAAAGTTCTATTTGTGTGAAGAAAATGGTAAAAATGTCATATGGGTACAGTATGGCATGATTGCGTAATTGTCGTTCAAAGTGCGTCAGCGCTGAAAGCTGAAAATTGGCCTGGGCAGGAAGGGGGTGTAAGTGCCCTGTAAGTAAGTGGTTAAAGTGAATGTAAGTTAATAAGTTAAACGTGTGGTCTCTCTGAATACCCAATCTTGTGTGAGGGAGAGTTAAAAAAATAATAAATAAATAACAGGGTTAGTTGCTAGCATAGTATTGCTTGATTAAATTGACCTCCACCGCCTCCTATTTTTTAGGCTCAGTGAACCATTACTTTGCAAACATAACGCTGCTTTAGTTTCTGT
Source organism: Rana muscosa (assembly GCA_029206835.1). Taxonomy (NCBI): domain Eukaryota; kingdom Metazoa; phylum Chordata; class Amphibia; order Anura; family Ranidae; genus Rana; species Rana muscosa. The sequence goes on from CM055125.1 coordinate 73,561,398, forward strand.
CTATACTTCTTTTGAGGGATTGCTTTATTATAGTTATAATTACGTACTGTTAAACCATTATTCTACATCTTTTTACTGGGCAGCAGTCCAAAACACACAGCTAATAAGTTTAGACATTTGATAAAGAGCTGCAAAACTGGAGATGTTGCCAAATAAAACAGCAGCATTTCTGAATCTTGATATGACTATTTAATTTCTTCCGTGTTTTAATGAAGAAAACACATGAGTGTACAGGCATAAGAAAAAGTGAATACAAAAATGGTAATTTTGTCATGGAAAGGGATATTTACAAATTAAGTTATATAAAGAAACATTGATTTAGTGGTACAGAGAGGATGTGAAGAGCTCCAAATAAACATACACTATATTACCAAGTATTAGGCAGTGGTGTCACTAGGGCTGGTGTCATCTGGTGCGGTAAAACATGGTGTCATCCCGCCCCCCCCCCCCATTGTCTAAAGAACTATGTGCAGAGTGCCCTTCACCCCCATATACCCCCTCCTAGCACAATTCCTCTTTTTCCTTCAGTCGTCCCCCCTCTCAGGACAAATCCCCCCCCCAATATTCCCCCACTTAACAAATATCTTCACCCCTATATGCCCCCTTCCAGTACAAATTCCCCCTCTCGGCACATTACTTCCCCTCCACTTCCCCCTACCAGCACAAGTCATCACCCTCATATACCCCCTTTCAGAAAATATCCCCCTTCTCAGCACAAAATGCCCCCCATATCCCTCTTCCCAGTATAAATCCCCCCAAACCCTTCCTTCTAGTACAAAATCTTATACCCCCCCCAAATCCCCCCTCTCAGCACAAATCCTCCCCCCATCTCCCTTCTCCCTGCACAGATCCCCCCTCTCAGCACAAATTATCCCCCCCTCCCTGCACAGATCCCCCCCCTCTCAGCACAAATCCCTCCTTTTAGCATAAATCCCTCCCAAACCGCTCCTTCTTACACAAATGATTGTATTACCCCCCCCTTTGATCACAAATCCCCACCCCATATACCCCTTTCAGTATTAAACCCCTCTTCTTGCCCAAATTCTCTTATTCCCCCACCCAAGCCACCCTCAGCACAAAGCCTCTTATTTAATCCCTCCCTGCCAATTTCCCCCTACAAGCACAACCCCCACCCCAATACAAATGCACTCGCCTCCAGATTTTCCCACAAAAAAAAACTCCTAATCCCTCTCAGCATAAATCCTTCCTCTTATTGCTCAGATCCCTGCCCCCAGCACAGACTTACCGGTTATCAGTTACCGAGACCTCAGTGATTGACTGCTGCCACTTTAGCAGCTTTTATCTGTCCCAGCCGGCTGCATGTTAGCAGTGTCAGAGCGCCGGGAGATCTCCTTCCCAGGCTCCTCCTCCTGTTCCATCAGAAGACACGCCAAAGCAGAGGAGGAACCTGCAGGAAACTTCCCTCTTCACTCTGACACTGCTAACATGCAGCCGGCTGGGACAGATAGAAGCTGCTAAAGTGTCAGCAATCACTGCGCTGGAGACCCAGGGACAGATAGAAGAGGAGATGACGGCAAATGCCGACACTGTAGCAGCCCACTGGCGCTCCCCTCGATGCTATCACACTGCACCCGAGACTGGAGCCCTTCCCGCCCCTGCCTAGTCCCAGCTCCTGGTGTCACCTCTCTGGTGGGTGTCACCCGGTGCGGCCCGCACCTCCTGCACCCCCATAGCAACGCCACTGGTATTAGGACACCTGCCTTTACACACACATGAACTTTAATGGCATCCCAGTCTCAGTCCGTGGGGTTCAATATTGAGTTGGCCCTCCCTTTGCAGCTATAACAGCTTCAACTCTTCTGGGAAGGCTGTCCACAAGGTTTAGGAGTGTGTTTATGGGAATGTTTGACCATTCTTCCGGAAGCGCATTTGTAAGGTCAGGCACTGATGTTGAACGAGAAGGCCTGGCTCACAGTCTCCGCTCTAATTCATCCCAAAGGTGTTCATCGGGTTGAGGTCAGGACTCTGTGCAGTTCCTCCACCCCAAACTCGCTCATCAATGTCAATAGGAGGACAGCCATGCAGGGAGGGGCATCCAGCAAGACGCCTTATCTGCATGTGCAGGAATGCTGTCTCCTATGGCAGCAGTCTTTAACAGTTCCTAACACAAAGTGTAACAGTTTTTTCACTTTCACTACAATCGCTCCTTGTAGTTCTTCAGCCTACTGAGCTCCCAGTCTCTCACTAGACCCACTGATTAACTGCCACTGAATCCCTTGACCTCCTCCAATCTTCACTGTGGTATCTTCCTCAAGCATCACCCCTGCTTCTCTGCTGGGTCCCTAGCTTGGCACTCTAGATACCTCTCAAGCTTCACTCCACTGGCCTGCTGGGTCCCTGGCTTGACACACTTGGTTTCTCTGCAAGAGTCACCTCCGCTGGCTGGGTCCCTGGCTTGATACCCACTGAAGTTTCCCAATTCTTCACCATCCCCGGTTGGTGAGAATGCTGCTCGGTACTTGTTTCAGTTACTCACTGTGGTCCCTGGTAATAAGGTGGTTGGTCCCTTAGTGGCTAAAGCTTCCCTTCTACCTCCGACCAGGACAGGTTCTCCGGCCAGCAGAACCGGCACTTCTGGTTGGACTGCAAGCCGCAATCCCAACCCTGTGCTGCTTTTCTGCTTCTGGATAGGCCCTCAGACAGCCTGGCAGCCAGATATGCCCCAGGATAGGCCCGATATCTGGCCTAGCAGCCCGGGCAATACAACACACATCCACCCAGACAGCCGTCCAAGTGGCACAGAACACAGATCACCTGACTCCACCCAAATATATAGGTTCTCCCAGCAGGCCAAGGGATCCAAGAAAACTTGCATTGCCGTTCTCGTATCTAGTACCACCAAGTACCCTGCCACCTAGTGGTAGAAGAGAAAAGTGCAACAAGGCCAAACTTAGGGAGAAATCAATAGATCGCTAACAATCAACCAGGATAACTACTCCTGGCAAGTACATTTTGAGGAGCAACCCTACCTAAACTCCAGGGTGCAACATAATAATTATTATTACGTGATACTGTTTTATTTACAATTCTTTACAAAAGTAAACATGTTTTTGTTAGATTGTAGTTCTATTCTTATTCTATTATGCAGGATTGTATTGTTTACATTAATTGTCAGTGTGGCATTCACATCCTTTCTGTACCATAAGTACATTGTTTCGCATACACCTTTTTAAATACTTCTCCCTTTACCTGTAATTTGCATTATGTACAATCAGTTGTCTTCCCATTATAATCTACCTAGATAAAATCATAGCTACCTAGAGAAAGTATTGTTTTTACTCAGCCAGTCTTGACTAGTAGACTTGAATTAAAATAACCTATTAGATTTAATTTGAATCGGTTGGGTAAATGTCAGTGCTACTAAATCATTTCTGGTGGGAAAAAAAAGTGCATTAACCCTTTCAGCTCTCACACCTGTACTTCCTTATAGACCACAGCAGTTTTTACATTTCTGCTACTGACCTGATAATTGTAATTACTTAAGAGAGCAAAGTAATACATATCTTCTTTTTTTTTGGGTGCGGCAATCTATACAAATGTATAAAAAAATTAAACACATTTTATTTACCTTGATCAGTGTTAGTAAAAAAATAGCGCTACTGCAGACAAAGAAATTGCAAAGATATTTACAACCTAAGAAAAAAAAAAAAAAGAATCAAAATGAGCAAAATTTTTTTTAAATATTAATGGTTAGAAAAAATAGAAATAAAAAAATTGCAGGAAATAATACTAAGGGGAGAATGAGAAGAAATAATTAATTAGGGCTGCTAAGGGTAATCTAAGAGTTAAAAGAAGTTTATTGAAAAAATAATATATATATATATATATACATACATATATACACACACACACACACACACACACATATATATATATATATAGTGGCAGTTCTGCGCCTTGTCACAGTGTTAAAAGGTAAAAGGTAGACTTGTGCACAATGGAAAAATAAGAAACACATTTTTTCTATCATGGTCAGTGTTAGTTAAAAATACAGTAGTGCTACTGCAGACAAAAGGTATTGCAAAGATATAGACAACCCAAGAAAAAACAAAAACAAACAATTAAACGAATAATTTAAAGAAAAAATATTAATAATTAGAAACAATAGAAATTAAAAAAAATGCAAGAAATAATACTAAGGGGAGAAGGGGAAGAAGTAGTTAATTAGGGCTGATTAGGGTAAACTAAGAGTTAATAAGAAGTTTTTTTTTATTATTTATCTGGTTTCTGTAATCAGCATCACATGCAGATAAAGCTCATCTCTTTGATCTGTAGATGAATGAAACAGTAATAAGGCTCCTTTCACATTAGTGTTTCTCCAAAGTCACACGATTTCCAGTGCAAATTTGATGAATGACTTTGATGCAGCTTTTGGTGTGATTTTGATTCAACTTTACATTCTATGGATCAAAGTCGAATCAAAAGTTGCAGCAAAGTAGTGCAGGCACCTTTTAAAAGTCTAAAGTCACATGACAAATCTCACAAGTCTGAATGGAATCTAAATACACAAATAACTATTACTTTGTATTTCTCTATTCTTTTTTTTTTTTTTTTTTTTACATTGTTTATAAACACTGTATCAGACAGTTTTTGAAGCAGCAGCAGCTGCAGGAATAGCTGAATATTAAGGCTCCATGTACACTGAAGCTGATAAACCGCAGTTTATTGGCGTTTTGGCGTTTCTTTAAAAAGCCCATTAACTATGTTAGCCTATGTGTTCATGTACACATAGCATTTTTTAGCGTTAATGAGCAATGGAGTTAATGGGCTTTTTTCTGAACGCAAGAAATTCGCGTTCAAAGTGCAGTTTTTCGGCGGAAAAAAAACGAAAAACGCTGAAAAACGCTAATAAACACTCAAAAACGCTCAAACGCTGGTCGCCAGCATTTTTTTGTGTTTTTTGATCCATTGAAAAAAAAAAAAAAAAAAAGCTAAAAAACGCTACACTGAAAAACGCTAATAAACGCTAGTAAAAAACGCTGATAAAAGCTATATTTTGAAGCAGCTTTTTTTGCCAGAAATCTGGCGTTCAAAACGACCGTTTTTGAGCTTCTGTATACATGGAGCCTTACACAGCAACTCTCCATTGTTATTTTGAGGGCTGTTTCACACCACAAGCTTTCCAATTCCTGGCATTCAGACTGCATGCACAATGTATATCAATAGCCCTAGTTCACACCAGTGCGGTCAGTGCTTTTAACAAAAGTACAGCCTGCTGTATTTTTTTCGTCTGGAGCGCATCAAAACGCATGCTTAATACAGAATTTGATAAACCCAAAGCAGTGAATGTAACATTCGTTATACATTTACTGCAGGTGAATCTGATGAGTAGGCAAAGTATTGGAGCAAGCAGGAGTCTGGGTTAACAGCTATACATTTTAATGAAGGATCGCAATAAATGGTGCATTCTAAATAAATAGATGGAAAACTAAAAATACACTTTGAAATTATTCAATCTGTACAATGGTAAAAAAAAAAATCAAAAAAGGAATTGGAAAAATAGACATTCTTATCAATTTGAACCTTTCATTATTATACACGTGTAATAGAGTTAATTCCTAATATTTCCATATTTGATTTACTGGTTCATTAGAAGCTTCTTAATGGTCCATCAATCATGGACTGCTTTGTTTTCACTATTATATGTAGGTTAGGTACAGTTAGTCCATCAATCTATGCCGTATAACAGAAAGAAACACCTACCTGCTAGAGGCTGTTGACTCCAGTTCTTGCCCTTGGTAAGTGTGTGTGTTAGAAGGCATGGGTCATCATTACATGGAAACAAGGAGGTGGGACTGCAGGAAAGTGAAATGAGTAGGACTGATCCTAAAATAAGTCATTGTCCTCCCTTGTCCTTCAAGTTTAATTTAAAAAAAACACAAAGCTAACATAAAAGCACCATACTATATGTAATCTCTCCAAACTGATATGTATGCTGCTCAAGGCAAGTGGCTTCATCCCAGGCTCCACTGTGAAATCCCTGGGTGCTGGTTTCAGCTCATTGCATCTGAGAAAATCGATCAGAAAAGAAAACGAGACATCACAGTCAAGGCTGCAGCAGGTTTTCTTACTTATTGAAGAGCAACAGGGATCACCTCTCATATGTTTTGTGACCAACAGTGCTTTTTGATGGCTCGTTTATGCATGCATCTCTCTACGGAAAGTGAACCACGGTGGATCACTTTTCAGAGGGAATTTGACAGGAGGTGACATTGTGTTGCCTTCTCAGCACCTTTTTTAACCCCTAAAAGCCAGCACCACGGCGCTGCATTGCACATGGTTGTGGGTTATGTTGCAGTACGGCCCCAAATCAGCTGAATTAAAGTGGAAGTAAACCCTCCTATCGTTTTCAGCCAAGGAAGCTGCCATCTTGACCTTTGTTTAATCTTCAACTGCCGTGATGCTGCACATGTGACCAATTATGACACCAACCATTGGATGGTTTGACAGTTTGGTTGAGAGCACAACCAATGTGGCAGTTAGCATTTCCGGCATGCCGGGAATTTAACTGTTTTTTTAAACTGTTAAATCAATGGGTTTACTTCCACTGAATGTGCCCCGGAATATAATTATGGGACTATATACGGTAGTATAGTTATAGAAGGCTAGACTTATTGTTGTCTAGGGTTCATGCAGATCTTTTTCCATTTCTTTTTTCCCCATCATGCTTTGGCTCCTTTGTATGTGTTCTTTGGGTTCTTCTTAATAATTTTAAAGGCAGATAATCAGAAAATGCTTGATTCATAGATATTTGATTTAAAGCTTGAGTTTTTTTTTGTAATCAGTACACGGGATGATAATTGCATTGAATGAGAAGTGTCAGTTGTGCCGGTGGCTGCTCGAGTCTATTGAAATGTTCAGTCCTCTGCCCCCCCACCCCATGCTCCCGCAAATGTTACCCCTCTTAGCACAAATCCTCAACCTCTCAAATTTTCCCTCCAAGTGCACATTCTCCCTCTCCCCCCTCCCATTTCAAATCCCCCTCCTAGCACAAATATCCCCCAATTACCTCTACTTGCACAACCCCTCCCAAAAAAATGTTTTTCTCCTAGAACAAATCTCCTCCCCACTCTACCAGATCACCTCTTCTAGGACAAACTCCCCAACTCCCTCCTCCTAGCACAAATCCTCTTCCCCACCCCTCTCAATACAAATACCCTCACCACTCCTAGCACCCCCCCCCCAAATTTCCCCTTCTAGAACAATTCTTACCCCTTGCCACCCCAAAATTCCCCCTGTCCTTTTCAGTACTTTCTTTCCACACTTAGATGTCTTCAGCCTTGTGGGTTCAGAGGCAGCTTCTTTCAACCCATTGGGGTTGATTTACTAAAGGAAAATAGACTGTTTACTTTGAAAGGAAAGTTTTGCTTTTCAAATGAATTTTCCCCACAGTATAGTGAATGTGGTGAAAATTCACTTACCAAAGTTTTTTTTAGGTAGATCCCAGAAATATAGGTCCCTCTGAGAATTCTAGTTGACTGGCTATCATGGTGGTCCAGTAGCATCAGTTTCTAATTCACGGACCTGAATTGAGTATGAAGATACATAGTAGGCAAGGCTGATAAAAAAGACACAAGTCCATCAAGTCCAACCTATGTGTGTGATTTTATGTCACTATTATATGTCACTATTATATTGTATATCCCTGTATGTTGTGGTCGTTCAGTTGCTTATATAATAGTTTTTTGAAATTATCAATGCTACCCGCTAAAACCACCGCCTGTGGAAGGAAATTCCACATCCTAACCGCTCAGTAAAGAACTCTCTACACAATTTAAGATTAAACTGCTTTTCTTCTAATTTTAGTGAATGGCCGCTTGTCTTATTAAATTCCCTAACGCGGAAAAGTTTTATCCCTATTGTGGGGTCACCAGTAGGGATGAGCCGAACACCCCCCGGTTCGGTTCGCATGCAGAACATGCAAACGGACCGAAAGTTCGCGCAAACTTTCGAACACCGTTAAAGTCTATGGCACTCGAACGTGAGAAATCAAAAGTGCGAATTTTAAAGGCTAATATGCAAGTTATTGTCCTAAAAAGGGTTTGGGGACCCGGGTCCTGCCCCAGGGGACATGTATCAATGCAAAAAAGTTTTAAAAACTGTAGTTTTTTCGGGAGCAGTGATTTTAATGATGCTTAAAGTGAAAAAATAAAAGTGAAATATTCCTTTAAATATCATACCTGGGGGTGTCTATAGTATGCCTGTAAAGTGGCGCGTGTTTCCCGTGTTTAGAACTGTCCCTGCACAAAATGAAATTTCTAAAGAAATAACAGTCATTAAAAACTGCTTGCAGCTTTAATGTAATGTCTGGTCTTGGCAATATGGATGAAAATCATTGAGAAAAACGGCATGGGTACCCCCCCCCCCCCCCAGCCCATTACCAGCCTCTTTGGGTCTTGTATGGATATTAAAGTGGGACCCCGCACCCAAATTTAAAAAAGGAAAGGCGTGGGGCCCCCAGGCCCTATATACTCTGAACAGCAGTATACAGGCGGTGCAAACAAGACAGGGACTGTAGGTTTGTTCTTAAGTAGAATCTGTTTGTGATTTGGAACAGGTACATTTTTTAAGTGTAGCTCCAGACAAAAAATCTATTTTTAAGCTTTTTGGAAAACATAGGGAAGGGTTATCACCCCAGGTAACATTTGTTTTGCTGTCTGTGCCCCTGTTCAGAAGATTTCAACTCACTTTCTGACTCAATGACATTTGTATTTTGAAAATTTGGGGTTATTCGGGAAACAAGGATTGGTGATAAAGCATCAGTGGAGACACATTTTTTCCCATATTAACTCTTACAGTAGAGAATTTCCCATCCTAGGGGTAGATTTCCTCTCACTTCTTGTTGTCTCCCTCCGTTTGTAAGTAGGAGTCGTTTGTAAGTCGGATGTGTGAAAGTAGGGGCCTGCTCTATATACTCTGCAGAAATTTGGGCCTTAGGTGTTGGTGTTGCCACAACACTGCAAGCCCTCACAGTTATTCTTGGTGGACGCAGGAACGGGCCCTGCTGTGAAATATTGGATCAAGAATTGTAATTACATGCCCCTGTTGAACAGGGGCAGAAAAGTTGGGCCTTAGGCACTGGTGCTGGTGCCACAACACTGCAACCCCTCACAGATACTCTACTTGGAGCGCAGGAATGAGCCCTGCTGCAAAGTATTACAGCAAAAATTGTAAATACACGCCCCTGTTAAACAGGGGCAGAAAAATTGGGCCTTAAGCACTGGTGCTGATGTTCTTACAAGCTATCAACATGAACATTGAGGAGGAAGAGGATAGTCACTCAGCATAACAGGATATTCACTCAGTATCAGCAAAGGGCAGTCTTGAAGGGATCTCACATTCATAAAAAAATTATTCAGTTACATCAGCATCAGGTGCTTGGTAGCTGGTGATCCAAGATTGATTATTTTTTATGAAGGTGAGCCGATCGACTGAGTCAGTGGACAGGCACAACCCTTTGATCATTTACAAAGCCTCCAGCAGCACTGAATGTGCGTTCCGAAGGAACACTGGATGCAGGACAGGCCAGTAGCTCAATTGCATACTGTGCAAGCTCTGGCCAGTGATCCATCCACAAGACCCAGTAACCCAGAGGATTTTTGGTGGGAAAGGTGTCCAAGTCTGATCTTGCCCCTAGGTATTCCTGCACCATGTAAATCAGACGCTGGTGATGGTTTCTGGAACCAATCATACCTTGGGGCTGCAGACTAAAAAAATTGTCTGAACGCATCGGTCAGACGGCCACCTTCTCAACCGCTCCTTCTGTGACTGACCGAAGCCTCAGCAACACTTTGTCCAGGACCAGGAATTTGTAACTTCCCAGGATCTGGAAACACGTTGCACAAACCTTTCTGCAAGGCCTCCCGAAGATATTTCACCCTCTGCTCCCTCTGCAACGGCTGGATAAAGTCCGCAACCTTACCCTTGTAACGTGGATCAAGGAGGGTTGCCAGCCAGCCAGTAATGATCCCTCTCCTTGATACCACGAATCTGAGGATCCTTTTGCAGGCTTTGCAGGATCAGGGAGGCCATGAAGCGTATGTTTGCTGAGGCATTCAGCCCGGAGTCCTCTGGGTCACTAAGGATGACATGATCCGCAGCCACCTCCTCCCAGCCACGTACAAGTCCATGGGTTTCTGGGGACTGTAAATGATCCCTTGAAGACTGCTGCTGATGCTGAGGGCTAGGCTCCACCTCCATGCTGACACAATCCTCCTTCTCGTCCTCTTCCTGTGTGATCGGTGGGCCCGCAGGAACACTGTCTGGATAAAGGGGGCCTTGAGAGGTAAGGAAGTCCTCCTCTTCCTCCCTCTGTTTTGCCTCAAGTGCCCTGTCCATTATTCCATGCAGCGTGTGCTCCAACAGGTAGACAAGAGGGACAGTATAACTGATGCATGCACTGTCACTGCTCACCATCCTCGTGGCCTCCTCAAATGGTGACAGGACAGTGCATGCATCCCTGATCATGACCCGCTGGCGTGGTGAAAAAAAAACAAGCTCCCCTGACCCTGTCCTGGTGCCATAGTCGCACAGGTACTCATTGATGGCCATCCGCTGCAGCATGGCCAATGTTGTGTTCCATCTGGTGGGCATGTCACAGATTAGGCGGTTCTTTGGCAAGTTAAATTCCTTTTGGAGGTCAGCCAGCAGAGCACTGGCATTATGTGACCGGCGGAAATGCACACAGACTTTCCTGGCCCGCCTCAGGAGATCCTGTAAGCCCGGGTACCTGCCCAAGAACCGCTGCACCACCAAGTTAAGGATGTAAGATTATTGAGGGTCTTTATTGAGCTTCATTACATTTCAGCTTTCATTCGTTTTAGCAATACCAAGTCAATATATAAGTACATTGACTTATATCTGTATTTTTCCAGTAAGATATTAAGTTAGATAATGTAAGACTCTGATGTTCACACTTACATCTCATATTAGCTATTTTTGTAGAACTTGTTAAGAATGACAGGATATAAGACTAGTAGTGGTCAACCTACTTTTTCACAGACTTCAAGATCTGGCTCGACACCCAGCTTCTATGATCAGAACTTAGCACATGACCTTTTGAGCCCTTTGTAACTAGGCAGAATACATTGTAAGGCTATTGATAGGAAATGCACTGTAACTTTAAGTTTTTCTTTGCAATATCTTCTGTTAAACTTGTGTTTGTGGTTTAGGGGGAGGAGTTTCCTTGTGTTTTAGGACGATAAGTATGCTGAACTCTGAATACAGCTTTGTAATCTTTGATTCACCATCTGTGTGTGTGTCTTAATTACCTGACCGGTCATAGAGCGCATCCATACACCCATTGGTCCGGCCTAGGCTCTAAGGGATAGAAGTGGTCTAACGCGCTACCTTACAAAGGACGTGAGCCAAACAGGGCACATGGGTCAGGTGTCACTGTCGGAGGGCGGAGAGGAGGTTGGTGCAATTGTCGCAAACCACCATTCCTGGCTGAAGCTGGCAAGGCATTAATCACCTCTGAGCCTGCCCCTGCAGAGCTGACAGAATCTCTGCCCCAGTGTGGCTCCTGTCCCCCAAGCACACCAGCTCAAGTACCGCATGACATCTTTTTGCCTGCATGCTTGCGTAGCCCCTTGAACGCCTACCGAGCACCGCTGGTTCCGAGGACAAATCAGCAGAGGAAGAGGCCATGGAGGAAGAAGAAGAGGAGGGGGTGGAGGAGAGAGGTGTGTCAGAATCACCACTAGTAGCATTTTGGAGGCGTGGTGGCGGAACAACCTCCAACACTACTGCACCCTGTCCTGCATCCTTCCCAGCTGCCAGCAGAGTCACCCAGTGCGCTGTGAAAGATAGGTAACATCCCTGTCCATGCCTGCTGGACCATGAGTCAGCGGTAATATGCACCTTACCTCCCTATCCAGCGAGGCCAAGACATTGCCTTTCACATGCTGGTAGAAAGCCGGAATCGCCTTCCCGTGAAAAAAAGTGGCGTTTGGGAACCTGCCACTGAGGTACCGCACATTCCACAAACTCACGAAAGGGGGCAGAGTCTACCAGCCGAAAAGGCAGCATTTGGAGTGCTAGCAATTTAGCTAAGCTAGCATTCAACCACTGGGCATGTGGATGGCTGGGAGCGAATTTCTTTCACTGAGGTAGCAACTGGGGTAGGGAAATTTGCTTGCTACAATCAGACATTGGTGTACCGATAGCAGATTGCCCGCAAGTACTTGGCAGTGGCACACCAAATTCTACACCTTCATTCCTCTCAGTGCAGGTTTCTGAGAGGACTGAAGGTATAGTAGGGTTGGAGATCCCAGCTGATGAGGAGCAAGGAGAGGTCTGCTTTGTTCTTTGGTGTGGGTCTTTTATGTACGCTTGCCAACAGACTGCATGGCAGGTCGACATATGTCTGGTCAAGCATGTGGTGCCCAAGCGGCTGGTGTTTTGGCCACGCTTGATACGCTTCAGACATATGTTGCAAATAGCAACGGTGTGATCTGCTGCACACGTGTCAAAAAAGGCCCAAACCAAAGAACTTTTGAAAAAGCGCGCAGAGTCAGCAGCGCCCTGCACTTGCGGAGCTCTGCGGTGTGATGCAGTCAGTTGGCTGCCCTTAAGCTGGCCCCTGGAGGGCATCCTGCCTCATTGGAGATGTTCCTCCTCCTCCTCTTCTCTCCTACCAGGCACCCACGTAGAGTCAGTGACCTCATCATCCCCTCCCTCCTCGTCACAGTAGCAAACCTGGCAGTATGCTGCAGCTGGGGATATATGACTGCCAGTTTGTTGTCCTTCTTGGGCACCCCCTCTCTCTGGGCTCACCTTACTGCCTTCCTCAAGCTGGGTGCCTTCAAAACGCTGCGCATCCTCCTGCAGCATGTACCCGACACTGTGGTCGAAAAGTTTGGGGGACTCCTCCTTGCATGATGGTGGGGCTAGGGAATGAGTAACTGATGATGACCTCGAGCCGATGGAATAGGCCGCTTTGGCACCTGCATTGGCAGCCAAGGTACTCTGAGCCTGGCTGACAGAGGATGAGGAGGATGAGGACGGCTTGGTCATCAACTCTTCTGCATGTTGTGGCTCATCACGGCCAGCTGCCGAAAAAAAGGACAAGCGTGCCCCATGGCCATGTGCTGAGGATGCACCGTGTCCACGACCACCACTGTTGCCACTAGACACAGAGCCTGCTTGCCCTCTTTTAGTGGCCTGTGAGTTTCTGCCTCTCCTTGTTTGCCTTCCAGACATACTGTATTTGATGTATTGGAATAGGTACACAAGGAATGGCCTGCAGTGAGATGTAGCTGCACAAAACTGGGATGTATATATATATACTGAATATACTGCAGCTAACTGAATCAACTGCCTGCCTGGAGTATATTAGGAAGAGAACAACAGGAATGGTCTGCAGTGATATCTAGCTGAACACTGTGCACAGGATATAGTACTTTATATACTGCAGCTACCTGAATCAACTGCCTGCCTGTAGTATTATTAGGAAGAGAATATCTGGAATGCTCTGCAGTGAGGTTTAATTGCACACTGTGCCAAAGATACAGTACACTGACTGAATATACTGCAGCTACCTGAATCAACTGCCTGCCTGTAGTATTATTAGGAAGAGAATAACAGGAATGCTCTGCAGTGAGGTTTATCTGCACACTGTGCCCAGGACACAGTACACTGACTGAATATACTGCAGCTAACTGAATCAACTGCCTGCCTGTAGTATTATTAGGAAGAGAATAACAGGAACGCTCTGCAGTGAGGTTTAGCTGCACACTGTGCCCAGGATACAGTACACTGACTGGATGTACTGCAGCTACCTGAATCAACTGCCTGCCTGTAGTATTATTAGGAAGGGAATAAAAGGAACGCTCTGCAGTGAGGTTTTTTTTGTATTAAATTTTTTATTTATGTCAGGGAGATCGGTCCACATGGACCACAGTACGAAAGGTATCACAATCGCCAACCGTAATACATCCACATCAAGGGAAGCATGTAGGAATAATTCAACAGTACCTTCTAAGTTATATAGTACAATCCTGCCTATGCAAGGTACTACCACACAGATTAACCTGTTTTAGTGATCTCCCCTAGCAGACATCCGCGCGGGGGACGCTCCCCGCGCGGACCCCGCCAGGTTCCACCTTCCTTGTGGCACTCTCGCGTGAATCGCAGGAACGGATCAGAACACTGCGGCCCTATGGGCTCAACCTCCCTGTTTTGTTTTTCACATATTTTTAATTTCAACAGGAGTATAACACAGAAATAAGCAGGCATATCATGCCTCTTGAAGGAAGGAGTAGCCGGGTAAGTATTGTAGGAGGGGGGGGGGGGATGAGGGGGTTATTCAGAGAGGGAGGGGGGGGGTCCACGGACATGGATCTGGGCTCCCGCCCAATGGGTGGCATTGCCGCTGTGCAAGTTGAGGGCGGCCTAGGTAAAGACGTCAAAGCTTAAGCCTAAGTAGTAGTGATGAGCCGAACACCCCCGGGTTCGGTTCGCACCAGAACCCGCGAACGGACCGAAAGTTCGTACGAACATTAGAACCCTATTAAATACAATGGATGCGAACGTTCGAATTCTAAAGTGCTAATTATAACGACTATTATGCATGTTATTGTCCTAAAAAGGGTTTGGGAACCCGGGTTCTGCACCAGGGGACATGTATCAATGCAAAAATAAGTTTTAAAAACGGTCGTTTTTCGGGAGCAGTCATTTTAATGATGCATAAAGTGAAAAAAAAAAAGTCAAATATTCCTTTAAATATCGTACCTGGGGGGTGTCTAAAGTGTGCCTGTGAAGTGCCACGTGTTTCCCGTGTTTAGAACTGTCCCTGCACAAAATGACACTTCTAAAGGAAAAAAAAGCCATTTAAAACTGCTTGCGGCTTTAATGTAATGTCTGGTCCCGGTAATATGGATGAAAATCTTTAAGAAAAATGGCATAGCTACCCCATGACCCCCCCCCCCCTACCCCAGCCCATTACCAGCCCCTTTGGGTCTTGTATGGATATTAAGGGGAACCCCGCACATAACATAAAAAAGGCCCTATATACTCTGAACAGCCGTATACAGGCGGTGCATACAAGACAGGGACTGTAGGTTTGTTCTTATGTAGAATCTGTTTGTAATTTTGAACAGGTACATTGTTTAAGTGTAGCTCCAGCCCAAAAATCTATTTTTAAACTTTTTGGAAAACATAGGTAAGGGTTATCACCCCTGTAACATTTGTTTTGCTGTCTGTGCCCCTGTTCAGAACATTTCACCTCACTTTCCGTGCCAATGACAACTGTTTTTGAAATGTGGTGTTTTTCTTGAAACAAGGATTGGTGATAAAGCATCAGTACAGAGGAGACACCTTTCTCCCATATTAATTCTTACAGGAGAGAATGTTCCTTCCTAGGGGTAGATTTCCTCTCGCTTCCTGTTGTCTTCTTGCGTTTGCAAGTAGGAGTCGTTTGTAAGTTGGATGTTTGATAGTAGGGACCTGCCGTATATACTCTGCAGAAATAGGCCCCTTAGTTGTTGGTGTTGGCACAACACTGTAAGCACTCACAGTTACTCTTGGTTGGTGCTGGAACGCCCTGCTGTCAACTATTATATCAGGAATTGTAATTACATATAATTGTTGAACAGTGGTAGTAAAAATTGGGCCTTTGATGGTGGTGCTGGTGCCACAACACTGTAAGCCCTGACAGTTACTCTTGGTGGGTGCAGCAATGGGCCCTGCTGTGAATTATTAGATCAAGAATTGTAATTGCATGCCCCTGTTGAACAGGGGCTGAAAAATTGGGCCTTTCGTGGTGGTGGTGGTGGTGGTGGTGTTGCCACAACACTGTAAGCCCTCAGAGTTACTCTTGGTGGGTGCAGGAATGGGCCCTGCTGTGAATTATTAGATCAAGAATTGTAATTACATGCCCCTTTTGAACAGGGGCTGAAAAATTGGGCCTTTCGTGGTGGTGGTGGTGGTGGCGTTGCCACAACACTGTAAGCCCTCAGAGTTACTCTTGGTGGGTGCAGCAATGGGCCCTGCTGTGAATTATTAGATCAAGAATTGTAATTACATGCCCCTGTTGAACAGGGGCTGAAAAATTGGGCCTTAGGCACTGGTGGCACAACACTGCAACCCCTCACAGATACTGTACTTGGAGCACAGCAATGAGCCCTGTTGCAAAGTATTGCTTCAAAAATTGTAATTACACGCCCCTGTTAAACAGGGGCTGAAAAATTGGGCCTTAGGCACTGGTGGCACAACACTGCAATCCCTCACAGATACTGTACTTGGAGCACAGCAATGAGCCCTGTTGCAAAGTATTGCTTCAAAAATTGTAATTACACGCCCCTGTTAAACAGGGGCTGAAAAATTGGGCGTTAGGCACTGGTGGCGGCACCCATAAACAAAAATGATCTTCCAAGCTATCATCATCAATCGTATCATTGAGGACTCGGAGGAGGAGGATAGCCAGTCAACATAACAGCACAGGCACTCAGCATCAGCATCAGTCTTGAAGGGATGTGACATGTTAAAATCAATTAGTCTGTTATATCAGCATCAGGTGTGTGGTAGCTGGTGGTGATCCAAGACTGGTTCATCTTGATGAAAGTCAGTCGATCAACCGAGTCGGTGGACAGGCGCACCCTGTGATCCGTGACAAATCCTTCAGCAGCACTGAATGTGCGTTCCGAAAGAACGCTGGATGCAGGACAGGCCAGTAGCTCAATTGCATACTGTGCAAGCTCTGGCCAGTGATCCATCCTCAAGACCCAGTAAGCCAGAGGATTTTCGGTGGGGAAGGTGTCCAAGTCTGACCTTGCCCCTAGATATTCCTGCACCATGTTTATCAGACGCTGGCGATGGTTGCTGGAACCGATCATACTTTGGGGCTGCGGACTAAAGAATTGTCTGAACGCATCGGTCAGACGGCCACCTTCCCCACCGCTCCTTCTTTGACTGGCCGAAGCCTCAGCAACTCGTTGTCCAGGACCAGGAGTTTGTAACCTCCCAGTCTCTGGGAACGCGTTGCACAGACCTTTCTGCAAGGCCTCCCGGAGTTGTCTCATCCTCTGCTCCCTCTGCGACGGTAACATAAGGTACGCAACCTTACCCTTGTACCGTGGATCAGGGAGAGTGGCCAGCCAGTAATGGTCCCTCTCCTTGATCCGAAGAATACGAGGATCCTTCCGCAGACTTTGCAGGATCAGGGAGGCCATGCAGCGTAGGTTAGCTGAGGCATTCGGTCCAGAGTCCTCTGGGTCACTAAGGACGACATGATCCGCAGCCACCTCCTCCCAGCCACGTACAAGTCCACGGGTTTCTTGGGACTGTAAATCATCCCTAAAAGACTGCTGCTGTTGATGCTGCTGAGTGCCAGGCTCCACCTCCATGCTGACACAATCCTCCTCCTCCTCCTCCTCCTCCTCCTCGTCCTCTTCCTGTGCGATGGGTGGGACAAAAGGAACACTGTCTGGGTAAAGGGGGCCTTGAGAGGCAAGGAAGTCCTCCTCTTCCTGCCTCTGTTCTGCCTCAAGTGCCCTGTCCATTATTCCACGCAGCGTGTGCTCCAACAGGTGGACAAGAGGTACAGTGTCACTGATGCATGCACTGTCACTGCTCACCATCCTCGTGGCCTCCTCAAATGGTGCCAGGACAGTGCATGCATCCCTGATCATGCCCCACTGGCGTGGAGAAAAAAAACCAAGCTCCCCTGACCCTGTCCTGGTGCCGTAGTCGCACAGGTACTCATTGATGGCCCTCTGCTGCGTGTGCAGCCGCTGCAGCATGGCCAACGTTGAGTTCCACCTGGTGGGCATGTCACATATAAGGCGGTTCTTGGGCAGGTTCAACTCCTTTTGCAGCTCAGCCAGGCGAGCACTGGCATTATAAGATCTGCGGAAATGCACAGAGACTTTCCTGGCCTGCCTCAGGACATCCTGTAAGCCCGGGTACCTGCCCAAGAACCGCTGCACCACCAGGTTAAGGACGTGAGCCACACAGGGCACATGGGTCAGTTGTCCCTGTCGGAGGGCGGAGAGGAGGTTGGTGCCATTGTCGCAAACCACCATTCCTGGCTTAAGCTGGCGTGGCGTCAACCACCTCTCGGCCTGGCCCTGCAGAGCAGACAGGACCTCTGCCCCAGTGTGGCTTCTGTCCCCCAAACACACCAGCGCAAGCACGGCATGGCATCTTTTTGCCTGCGTACTTGCGTAGCCCCTTGAACACCTACGGAGCACCGCTGGTTCAGAGGACAAAGCACAGGAAGAGGCCATGGAGGAAGAAGAAGAGGAGGGGGTGGAGGAGAGAGGTGTGTCACAACCAGTAGTAGCATTTTGGAGGCGTGGCGGTGGAACAACCTCCAACACTACTGCACCTTGTCCTGCATCCTTCCCAGCTGCCAAAAGAGTGACCCAATGGGCCTTGAAAGAAAGGTAACGTCCCTATCCATGCCTGCTGGACCATGAGTCAGCGGTAATATGCACCTTACCGCTGACCGCCCTGTCCAGCGAGGCCAAGACATTGCCTTCCACATGCCGGTAGAGAGCCGGAATAGCCTTCCGTGAGAAAAAGTAGCGTTTGGGAACCTGCCACTGAGGAACCACACATTGCACAAACTCACGGAAGGGGGCCGAGTCTACCAACTGAAAAGGCAGCAGTTGAAGCGCTAGCAATTTAGCCAAGCTAGCATTCAACCGCTGGGCATGTGGATGGCTGGGAGTGAACTTCTTTCGACGGTCCAGCAGCTGGGGCAGGGAAATTTGCCTGCTAGAATCGGACGTCGGTGTACTGCTAGCAGAGTGGCCGCAAGTACTTGGCTGTGACACACCTAATTCTACACCTTCATTCCTCTCAGTGCATGTTTCAGAGAGGACTGAAGTTATAGTGGGGTTGGAGATCCCAGCTGATGCGGTGCAAGGAGAGGTCCGCTTTGTTCTTTGGTGTGGGTCTTTGAGGTAGGCTTGCCAACGAGCTGCATGGCAGGTCAACATATGTCTGGTCAGGCATGTGGTACCCAAGCGGCTGATGTTTTGGCCACGCGATATACGCTTGAGACATATGTTGCAAACAGCAGCTGTGCGATCTGATGCACTAGCCTCAAAAAAGGCCCACACCAAATAACTTTTTGAATGACGGGCAGAGGCAGCGCCCTGCACAGGCGGAGCTCTGCGGTGTGATTCCGTCGGTGTACTGCCCTTACGTTGGCCACCAAAGGGCATCCTGCCTCGTTGGAGATGTGCCTCCTCCTCATCCTCCTCCTCCTCCTCTCTCCTATTAGGCACCCACGTGGAGTCAGTGACCTCATCATCCCCTCCCTCCTCATCACTGGAGCCAATCTGGCAGTATGCTGCAGCTGCTGGAACATGACTGCCAGATTGGTGTCCTTCTTGAGCATCCCCTCTGTCTGCTCTCACGCTACTGCCTTCCTCTAGCTGGGTTTCATCATCAGACCCTTCGAAACGCTGGGCATCCTCCTGGAGCATGTACCCAACACTGTGCTCAAACAGTTCGGGGGACTCCTCAGGAGGAGGACATGGTGGGTCTAGGGAAGGAGTGACTGATGATGAGTCTGACATTGATACCAGGGAAGAGGACGCTTTGGCAGCTGCTTTGCCAGTACCCTGAGCCTGGGTGAGAGAGGATGAGGAGGAGGAGGAGGGCTTGGTCATCCACTCTACCAAGTCTTCGGCATGATGTGGCTCAACATGTCCAGCTGCCGAAAAGGACAAGCGTGTCCCATGGCCATGTGCTGATGACAATGCACCGCGTCCACGACCAGCACTGTTGCCCCCAGACACAGAGCCTGCTTGCCCTCTTTTATTGCCTCCTGACTGTCTGCCTCTCCTTGTTTGCCTTCCAGACATTGTAATGGATGGCCTGCAGGGAGATGGGAAAAAAAGCAATAAGGGCTACCTTCAGGTGTCCTTCTCTGTCCCTTTACTTAAGGATTTCTAAATATGGTTGAGGATGATTGCTTTCGCACAGAATAGCACAATGACAATTTCCCTGACTGTCCAAAAAACAAGGATTTCAAAGATGGTTGATGAGGAATGCTTTAGCACAGTATAGCACAATGAGAATTTCCCTCACTGTCCTTCCCTGTCCCTACAAACAAGGTTTAGCACAGTAAAACACACTGACACTCTCCCTACCTATAGGTTTCTGTCCCTATAAAAAATTTTTTTTTAAAGATGGTTGATGAGGAATGCTTTAGCACAGTATAGCACAATGAGAATTTCCCTCACTGTCCTTCCCTGTCCCTACAAACAAGGTTTAGCACAGTAAAACACACTGACACTCTCCCTACCTATAGTTTTCTGTCCCTATAAAAAATGTTTTTTTAAAGATGGTTGATGAGGAATGCTTTAGCACAGTATAGCACAATGAGAATTTCCCTCACTGTCCTTCCCTGTCCCTACAAACAAGGTTTAGCACAGTAAAACACACTGACACTCTCCCTACCTATAGTTTTCTGTCCCTATAAAAAAATTTTTTTTTAAAGATGGTTGATGAGGAATGCTTTAGCATAGTATAGCACAATGAGAATTTCCCTCACTGTCCTTCCCTGTCCCTACAAACAAGGTTTAGCACAGTAAAACACACTGACACTCTCCCTACCTATAGTTTTCTGTCCCTATAAAAAAATTTTTTTTTAAAGATGGTTGATGAGGAATGCTTTAGCACAGTATAGCACAATGAGAATTTCCCTCACTGTCCTTCCCTGTCCCTACAAACAAGGTTTAGCACAGTAAAACACACTGACACTCTCCCTACCTATAGTTTTCTGTCCCTATAATTTTTTTTTTTTTAAAGATGGTTGATGAGGAATGCTTTAGCACAGTATAGCACAATGAGAATTTCCCTCACTGTCCTTCCCTGTCCCTACAAACAAGGTTTAGCACAGTAAAACACACTGACACTCTCCCTACCTATAGTTTTCTGTCCCTATAAAATTTTTTTTTTTAAAGATGGTTGATGAGGAATGCTTTAGCACAGTATAGCACAATGAGAATTTCCCTCACTGTCCTTCCCTGTCCCTACAAACAAGGTTTAGCACAGTAAAACACACTGACACTCTCCCTACCTATAGTTTTCTGTCCCTATAAAAAATGTTTTTTTAAAGATGGTTGATGAGGAATGCTTTAGCACAGTATAGCACAATGAGAATTTCCCTCACTGTCCTTCCCTTTCCCTACAAACAAGGTTTAGCACAGTAAAACACACTGACACTCTCCCTACCTATAGTTTTCTGTCCCTATAAAATTTTTTTTTTAAAGATGGTTGATGAGGAACGCTTTAGCACAGTATAGCACAATGAGAATTTCCCTCACTATCCTTCCCTGTCCCTACAAACAAGGTTTAGCACAGTAAAACACACTGACACTCTCCCTACCTATAGTTTTCTGTCCCTATAAAAAATTTTTTTTTAAAGATGGTTGATGAGGAATGCTTTAGCACAGTATAGCACAATGAGAATTTCCCTCACTGTCCTTCACTGTCCCTACAAACAAGGTTTAGCACAGTAAAACACACTGACACTCTCCCTACCTATAGTTTTCTGTCCCTATAAAAAATGTTTTTTTAAAGATGGTTGATGAGGAATGCTTTAGCACAGTATAGCACAATGAGAATTTCCCTCACTGTCCTTCCCTGTCCCTACAAACAAGGTTTAGCACAGTAAAACACACTGACACTCTCCCTACCTATAGTTTTCTGTCCCTATAAAAAAATTTTTTTTTAAAGATGGTTGATGAGGAATGCTTTAGCACAGTATAGCACAATGAGAATTTCCCTCACTGTCCTTCCCTGTCCCTACAAACAAGGTTTAGCACAGTAAAACACACTGACACTCTCCCTACCTATAGTTTTCTGTCCCTATAAAAAATTATTTTTTTAAAGATGGTTGATGAGGAATGCTTTAGCACAGTATAGCACAATGAGAATTTCCCTCACTGTCCTTCCCTGTCCCTACAAACAAGGTTTAGCACAGTAAAACACACTGACACTCTCCCTACCTATAGTTTTCTGTCCCTATAAAAAAAAATTGTTTTAAAGATGGTTGATGAGGAATGCTTTAGCACAGTATAGCACAATGAGAATTTCCCTCACTGTCCTTCCCTGTCCCTACAAACAAGGTTTAGCACAGTAAAA
Organism: Rana muscosa; assembly: GCA_029206835.1. Lineage (NCBI taxonomy): Eukaryota > Metazoa > Chordata > Amphibia > Anura > Ranidae > Rana > Rana muscosa. The sequence continues at coordinate 73,583,523 of CM055125.1, forward strand.
CACACTGACACTCTCCCTACCTATAGTTTTCTGTCCCTATAATTTTTTTTTTTTTAAAGATGGTTGATGAGGAATGCTTTAGCACAGTATAGCACAATGAGAATTTCCCTCACTGTCCTTCCCTGTCCCTACAAACAAGGTTTAGCACAGTAAAACACACTGACACTCTCCCTACCTATAGTTTTCTGTCCCTATAATTATTATTTTTTAAAGATGGTTGATGAGGAATGCTTTAGCACAGTATAGCACAATGAGAATTTCCCTCACTGTCCTTCCCTGTCCCTACAAACAAGGTTTAGCACAGTAAAACACGCTGACACTCTCCCTACCTATAGTTTTCTGTCCCTATAATTTTTTTTTTTTTAAAGATGGTTGATGAGGAATGCTTTAGCACAGTATAGCACAATGAGAATTTCCCTCACTGTCCTTCCCTGTCCCTACAAACAAGGTTTAGCACAGTAAAACACACTGACACTCTCCCTACCTATAGTTTTCTGTCCCTATACATTTTTTTTTTTAAAGATGGTTGATGAGGAATGCTTTAGCACAGTATAGCACAATGAGAATTTCCCTCACTGTCCTTCCCTGTCCCTACAAACAAGGTTTAGCACAGTAAAACACACTGACACTCTCCCTACCTATAGTTTTCTGTCCCTATAAAAATTATTTTTTAAAGATGGTTGATGAGGAATGCTTTAGCACAGTATAGCACAATGAGAATTTCCCTCACTGTCCTTCCCTGTCCCTACAAACAAGGTTTAGCACAGTAAAACACACTGACACTCTCCCTACCTATAGTTTTCTGTCCCTATAAAAATTATTTTTTAAAGATGGTTGATGAGGAATGCTTTAGCACAGTATAGCACAATGAGAATTTCCCTCACTGTCCTTCCCTGTCCCTACAAACAAGGTTTAGCACAGTAAAACAGACTGACACTCTCCCTACCTATCCTTCTCTTTCCCTAAACTAAAGGAATCCAGGTTAAGCAAGAAAAAAAAAATGTCACTGTCCCTGACTATGCTTCTCTTTCCCTGCTCCGGAACACACTACACTAGTGCATGGGAGAAAAAGAAACCCTGGACTGCCGCACTCTGTATAGACAGTTATTTATTCCAAAATTTCAGGTAAAAAATCCAAATTCAAAATAAATCCATAAATCCAAAACAACAAATGCAGATGGTGTGCATGCAGGGAAGGGTGGCTAACGCGTTTCACGTCACGAATTGACGCTTACTCATAGCTTGTGACCGGGCGGAAGCAGCTATTTGGTGAATTCTCAAGCTTTTGAGCGGTACGTTTTTCCAACACACTACACTAGGCCGCCGTGCTGGCGGCCTTTTATAGTGTGGGGCGTGTACTAAACACCCTCAGCAATAATTGGCCACAGGCATCCTGCCTGTGGCCAATCATTGCTCTCCTCGCTGCCGGCGCTGTGATTGGCCAAGCATGCGGGGTCACAGTGCATGCTTGGCCAATCACAGCGCCTGGATGACACTGCGATGGCGTAGTGCATTGTGGGCCGCGAATTAGGCGCGAACGGCCCAAATCGTTCGTTGTTCGGCGAACGATCGAACAGCCGATGTTCGAGTCGAACGTATGTTCGACTCGAACACCGAGCTCATCCCTACTAAGTAGGGGTTTATTAAGTGTGGAGTCAAGTCTAGTTTTCAGGGTGTGGGACCTTCTCCTCTGAGGAGTTGTCCGTCGACGGAATATCTAAGATAGTTCCATAGTTGCCAAGTTTTGGAGTACTCCTCCTGTCTGTTTTGGCTAGTTAGGATCAGGTCTTCCATCCTACTTATGTCATCCACTTTTTTAAGCCACGAGGCGACGGTCGGTGGGTGGGGGGACTTCCACAAGAGAGGAATGCAGGCCTTCGCCGCATCCAGTAGGTGACGAATGACGGATGTTTTGTAGGTGCGAGCCGGTGTGTCATTGGCATGTAAGAGGAGATAGGCCGGGTCATTCGGGACATTCCCTTCCGTAAGTTGTTGAGCTATTCTGCGAACCTCCCCCCAGAAATGCTGAAGTCGGGGACAGGACCAAAAGATATGCAGAAGGGTGCCCCTCTCTTTCCGGCATCGCCAGCAAATATCAGGCGTTCCCGGGAAAAATGTATGCAGTAGAGCCGGTGTTATGTACCAGCGTGTGAGGAGCTTGTAGTTGGTCTCCTGAATTTTGGTGCATAGGGATGACTTGTGCGTGAACCTGAGGATGTTCTGTTTTTGGTTTGTGGTAAAGTGGCAATTCAGGTCCCTTTCCCATTTTAGAAGGCTTGGAGGTTGATAGCTACCAGGTGGTGTGAGAAGCATATCGTAGGTTAGGGAAAGCGTGTGTGGCAGCACTCCTGTCTCTGTACAAAGCCCCTTAAATGTTGTGAGGGGTTGGTTTGCGTCATTGGGAGGTGGAAGGCTGGTAAGGAAATGGCTGAGCTGTAGCGCCCTCATAAAGTCCAGTCGGGAACAGGCCTCCCGGATCCGAGAGCTCCACCACCGTTTTCCATCTTCCCATGTTACTGAAGTGAGATGCTTGGTACATGCCCGCCTCACTTAGTGCTCGGAAGGGTTTATCTTTCATACCCGGCTCGAATTGGGGGTTGCCAAGAATGGGTCTCAGTGCCGAATTGCAAGTAGAGAGAGAGGAGCGTGTCAATGAGTGTGCACATGTTTTAATGGTGTTTCCGATCAGTGGGTGCCGTTTGAGGCTAGGTGGTAGGGCCGTCGGGCACCATGGGGCTCTATGAAGGGGGATGTCGCTTTGCGCCTGCTCCAGCTGTGGCCATAACTTGGTGTCTTTGTGTCGGCACCAATCAAGGAGTCTGCTCAAGTGTACTGCCTGGTAGTAGCTCCGGATCTCAGGTACAGCCAGACCTCCGAATTGTTTTGGTAGTACTAGTATCTTTTTGTGTAAACAAGGTTTTTTCCCTGCCCAGATAAATTTATTGAAAGTGGACTGTATTTGTCTAAAGTAATCTACAGGTATATGTATTGGGAGGGCCTGCAGGAGATTAAGGAATTTTGGCAAAATTGCCATTTTAAGGATGTTACACCGCCCAAACCAGGTGTGTAGTCCCCCGGTCCATTGGTCCAGTAATTTTTGGACAGTCTTGAGGAGGGGAGGGAAGTTGAGTCTGAATAGTCGATGGAAGGTCGAAGGGATGTGGGTGCCCAGGTATCTTAGAGCCGTATCTGTCCATTTTAATTTGATGCTCGCTCAGAGATTTGTGAGCAAGGGCTGAAGAATCCCTATACCCATCGCCTCTGATTTGCTGAAGTTGATTTTCAAATTCGAGACCCGTCCGTATAAGTCAAATTCCCGCATTAGGTTGGGCAGGGATATAGTTGGTTTTGTAAGGGAGAATAGCATGTCGATATTACAAGATACCTTGTATTGTCTGTCCCCTACCTCTGTACCGGCGATGTTGGGGTTCGCTCTAACATGGCACAGGAATGGCTCAAGTGAAAGCGCGAACAGCAGAGGTGAGAGTGGGCACCCCTGCCTAGTTCCATTAGTTATTGGAAAGGTGTCAGAAAGGATACCGTTCGCCCTAACCCTAGTCGTCGGTTCTGAGTAGACCGCAGCTATCCAGTTCATCATCTTGGTCCCTAGTCCTATATGGGCAAGTGTTGCAAACATAAACTTCCAGCTTACCCTGTCGAAAGCTTTCTCAGCATCTGTACCCAGGAATATACAAGGTATTTTGGTGCTGTTTGCTACGTGTAGGAGGTTTAAGACTTTGGTCGTGTTGTCCCGAGCCTCCCTAGTTGGGACAAAGCCAACCTGGTCTAGCTGAATCAGATGGGTAAGGTGTTGTTGTAATCTATTGGCGATGATTTTGGTAAAGAGCTTGAGGTCTGTATTCAAAAGTGATATCGGACGGTAGCTCCCGCACTGGGCGGGGTCCTTGCCCTTTTTTGGAATTACTGAGATTTGTGCTTGTAGCGTGGACCTGTGGAGCGTTTTCCCAGTGCTCAGGTCATTGTATAGTTTCACCATGTGTTGGCCTAGGTATGTAAGCAGGGTCTTGTAGTAAGGGGCGGTAAGGCCGTCCGGGCCCGGGGCTCTACCTGACTTGGTGGCTTTAAGTGCCCGCTGTAGCTCTGGTAGCGTGATGGGGACCTCTAATAGTTCTGTAGCTTCCGCCGATAATGAGGGCATAAGGGATTTTGCTATATATTCCGATGTTACGTCTGGTGTGGGGCGTGTTGTGTTCAGATTATACAGGGGGTCATAATAAGCTTTGAACTCCTCCGTAATACGGTGGGGTAGGGAAGCCTTCTGACCTTTGGCAGACATGATGTGTGGAATGTAGGACGCCAATTTCTGCTCCCGGAGCGATTGGGCCAATAGTTTACCGCATTTATCTCCCGATTCGTAAACTCTCCTCCGGCAGATCTGCAACGCTGCCTTAGCCTTAAAGGTTAACAAATCTGTGATTTGCGAGCGGGTAGAGTCAAGTTCAGTTCCGAGTGGTCTGGTAGGGGACGACTTGTGGGCCATCTCTAATTGGTGTAGTTTATGAAGCAGCTCGTTCAATTGGGTCGTCCGTAGTCGCTTCAGGCGGGAGCCGTGTTTGATAAGAACCCCCCTAATCACCGCCTTGTGCGCCTCCCATACCACCCCTGCGTCACTCTCAGGTGTGCTGTTTAAGTCAAAGTAAAGTCCGATCTCTTTAACTACGTCTGCCAAGGTTTCTGGGTCTTGCAGGAGACCTTCATTCAATCTCCACGGCGGCCTTTGCGTCGTATGTATGTCCGACAAGGCGTATCTCAGGCTGATCGGGGCGTGATCCGACCACGTAATTACCCCAATTGAAGCGTCACGTATAGCGTGCAGGTGCTCATGGGGGATCAGGAAATAGTCAATTCGGGAGTACGTCAGGTGTGGCTTAGAATGAAAGGTGTAGTCCCTCTCCCCCGGGTGGAGAAGGCGCCATGCGTCAATCAGTCGAGAGGAGTGTAAAGTGGAACAAATACGTTTGCGCATGTCACGTGAAGTGGATGAGACACCGGAGGAGGTGTCTTCCGACGGTGTCAGTGGTACATTAAGGTGGCCGCCTACAATCAGCTGTCCCTCCGAGTACCTTGTGAGTCTGTCTATGTGTCGTTTGATAAAAACGTCCTGACGATCGTTTGGGGCATACAGGTTTGCAACGGTAACCCTCACCCCTCCGATCTGGCCCTTCAGGAACAGATACCGCCCCTGTGTGTCTGTCATTGTGTCTGTGTGTGTCCACGGTACCCTTGCTGAGATGAGGATGGACACCCCTCTAGATTTGGCCTCTGTGTACGGGGAGTGGTAAACATGGGGGTAAAATCTATTTTTAAGTATCGGTAGAGTGCCGTCTCTAAAGTGGGTTTCCTGAAGGAGAATGACATCTGCCTTCATGCGTCGCATATCATGGAGGAGCATCCACCGCTTTTCTGGTGTATTTAGGCCTTTGGCGTTCAAGAATAGTATATGGAGAACATCCATGTCCGTGGAACAGGAAGAGAGGAGAAGGGGGTAGGGATGGAACAGAAGAGGAGGAGTGGATGGAGGTGGGGAAAAGGAAGGAGAAAGTCCGAGGTGGTTAAAGAGTAGGGCAGAGAGTGTCCCACCCGTAAGATAGGTATAGAATTAGGAAGCTGTCTCTAGAGCGGACAGCTGTAGGGGGGGATACTAAGGTAGCCTAACCGGCTAAGGCGCTCTCCAGGAGGGTCCTGGGTATCGAGCGCTGACCTAATTGGGGTGGTGGATAGACAGAGCCAGTGAGCGAGCCCCCGGCTCTCTCTGCCCACCCCCGGCAAATATGGAATGGTAGAACCAAAATCGGTGGATCATTCTGAGAAGATAATAACTAACGAGAAGAAAAAAAAAATAAACCCATTGTATTCAAACATACATATAACTGGCACAAGAACAAGTGCAGAAAACAGTCCAAACAATGATATCTATTAGGCAGATAGAAAATGAGAACATATTCAAGTTGGGGGATTTGTGCAGCGTTCACCATCCCTGATCTAGAATAAGACAGGATGTCCAAAGGATCTAAGCTCTCCACTGTGGCTTCAGCCAGTTATTTGCACTAGTATGTGGAGCCCTGTGAGTCTCAAAGTGTGGAGTCTCAACCCCAGCCCCTGTACCGTCAACCCCACCCGAAGAAAGGGTTCCCCCCGGAACCCCAGCCCCCCCAACCCGGGTCCCTATGCCACTCATACAATCCAGAGGGAGCATCTCCAGCAGGGGGCGTTAGGTCATCAGTTCCCTAGTAACAAGGGGAGCTCACCTCAAGCTTGCGTGCTTTATACAGTCCTGGCTCCATGGATGATCGTTCTTTGTCCCTTCAGATCCCGCGGGCGCAAACACAAGGCGCAGCATGTCCGTATAGGCTGGGAGGGGAGGCGATCTCCAGTCTTTCAGAGCGTAACTAAATGAGGAGCCTGTGAGCCGCATCGGGTAGTTCAATGTCAGATCCGGGGGGCGGGGGAGATCCACGACAAGTCACAGGTAATTTCCCTCAACCCGCCAGGATATGGGGAGAGGCCACGGGGTTCAGCTATGGGTAGAGCCTGGGGGGAGGGCAGCACGATGGAGTCATTGAGGTAAAGGTGTAGACCAGGGATGGATGGAAGGCCCAGGGCCTACTCACGTGCGTCTCCAGGTGCGGCATGCTGTCCAGGTCTACCCCTCTGATGGCGCGGAGGTATTGGGCGGCGGAAGGTGGAGATGCCTGATCTGCCCATTACCCGCGGGAGAATCTGCAGCCAATCAGGCACCGGTATCAGGTCGGCCTCCATGAATCGGAAGAGAGCCGGAAGATCTGTAGCCGTCTGCAGGGTGAATGCGCTTGAATCTTTGCGGAATGTCACCGCAAAGGGGTATCCCCAGCGGTACGTGAGGCCCTTGTGCTTGGCCAGATCCAAGAGGGGTCGCAGTATGGCCCTGCGTCTAAGCGTCGCCCTGGACAGGTCCGGGAGGATCTTGATCAGGGATCCCTCTGCCTCCAAGGGGCCGTGGTCCCAGGCACGGCGCAGTATATCCTCCTTCTGAGCGTACCGGTGCAGTCTACATACTACATCACGCGGCCTGCTCGGATCCGTGGACCTGGGGCCCAGGGCTCTGTGCGCCCTGTCCAGCACCACGTCTGCTCCCGGATCCTCCAAGACAG